>PVKB01000340.1:57279-792897 GCA_004027205.1 Ctenodactylus gundi
TTTTTTTTTTTTTTTTTTTTTTTTTTTTTTTTTTTTTTTTTTTTTTTTTTTTTTTTTTTTTTTTTTTTTTTTTTTTTTTTTTTTTTTTTTTTTTTTTTGTCTGATGGTGTTCTATCTGATCACTGTTTCGGGAGAATTTTTCAAATGGTTGAGCATCGTTTCTAGTCTGTTCCAGTAGCTTCAAGTGGGTGCTCGCTCCATAAATCATCTGTTGCCATGGGCGAGTCAAGTCCTCTGGTGTGGGACGATCTAGGCTCTGTCCCGCAGCAGTGGCAGTGGCAGTGGTGATGGTATGTGTCTGAGCACAGCTGCCTGGGATCCTCTGAGAGGCTCCAATGACAGGTGCCTGTTGAGCCTCACTGTGTGGGCTCCACAGTCATGGTGGGGGTCTGGGTGTAGCTACCTTGATGCCTCCAGGCCACTGTAAGGATAGGTGCAGGTTCAGCCTAACCACATGGGCTCCATAGTGATGTCAGGGATTCTTGGTACAGCTACCTGGATGCCTGTGGGGTAAAACTGGTTCCAGTTAGTCCCAGCTGTGATGGCAGGGGTAGGGTTTTGGGCATAGCTACCTGGATGCCTCTGGGAACTGCAGAAGTGGGTGCTGGTTAGGCCCAGCCATCATGGGTGCTGTGATGATGGTGGAGGTCTGGGGTAGCTATCTGGATGCCTGCAGGCCATTGCAGCAATGGATGCCAGTTAGGCCCAGCTGCACGGGTTCCACGGTGATGGCAGGAGTCTCTGTCCTAAGTTTTAAAATTAAAAACTAATATCAGAGCAACCATGATGAAATAGTCATTACTATTATTTAAGAATAGGACTCAAGGAAGTTCTGTGTGTTTATAGTTCTAAGAAGGTCATTGTTTAACTAGGCCAGGGGGTGGTGTAGACTCGTAAACCAGAACTCTGAAAGGCCAAGATTGGAGGATTTCAAATTCAAGCCCAGCCTGGGAAATTTAGCATCCTAGCGAGCACTTATCTCAAAATCAAAGCTAAAAATGGGCTGGGATTGTAGCTCAGTTTATCGGCCGTGGACTAAATTCCCACTATCAAAAACATGTCAATGTTTAGAAGCCCATGAAAGTCATTTGCTGTTTATTTCCCATAGAATCTTAAAATTTTCAGTATTGTTTTTTTTCTTTTTAGCTATTCATCATTTACCTTTTCAGTATTGTTTTTTTTCTTTTTAGCTATTCATCATTTACCTTTTCTAATTCTTTACTTTTATGGTTTAGATGTAAAGTCTCCCCTAAAAGTTTCATGTGTTTGGAAAGTGATTGGAACATGGGGGAACTATACTTGGTAGTGGATTCATCCACTGCTAAATTCAGAATCTGAAAGTGCTGTCAGGAGATAGGACCTGGTTGGAGTCAAGCTCCAGGGGTCATTTCATGGAAGAGAGCATTTTTTGGTCTCTAGTTTTTGCCTTCTCTCTCTTCTTCATGGCAATGATGATGTGAACAGCTGTCTTTCACCAGGCCTTCCCACCATGCCATTTCTGCCTTAAAGCCAGACTACCATGGACTTAACCCATTGAAACTATTAAGCAAAAAACCTCTCTTTTAAGTTCCAGTTGTTGGGTATGTTGTTCCAGTGATGAGAAAGTGAGTAATGCATTTACAATTTTTCAAAATGAATTCTTTCTCTTAAATATTACCTCATCAGAGTCTCTTAGATATCTTCTGAAATAAGAGATTCCAAAACCTTTTATTATAATTAATCCTGAAGTGTATTAAGACTTACTGAATGCCTTATACCTAAATGACACATTGAAGTATAACTTTTACTGTTCGGACTTCATTGAGGAAGAAAAAAATTTTTCACATAGATAAAATTAATTTTCATCATTCTTCAACTTTCTCTTTATCTGTACTTGGATCTTCCATGTGCATAAAAACACACTTGTTATGAATGCTCTGCCTTGAGATTAACAAAGTGTCAAAAGAAATTTTCCTATCTTAAGAAGGACATTTCGTTTGAGAGGAACTGAATTTCACTCATTTCTTGCTTAGGAGTATAAAGAAAAGCAGGACAGAAAAGAAAGAACAGAGTAGCAGTTGAACATACTTTAAGAATCTGTGATTACTTTAGAGGAATCAGTGGCAGAAAGTACAGGTGATATTTGGGGAAGATTTCAATTAGGAATCAAAGTAGAAAGTATTTCTCTCTTTCTTTTGAGATATATGATTTCTTGTTTTTATTTCTTTGTGTATAGCTTTTTGTTTCTTTACAGTCTTTGCATATTGGCTTTTCTACTCTGGAAAAGGACAAAAATGACTTCTCCACAGTGCCTGAGATAACTTACCCTTGTTTTAAACAACTAACAACAAAAAAATAATTTGTGACTTCTAAATCTATATTCTCAAAGAAGAGAATCCGATTGCCCCAATTAGGGTTAAATGCTGTTTACCTCCAACCAAGGGGTTGCGTAATATAGAATACCTGTAGGATTTGATGTTACGAAGAAGTAGAAATGGGGAAAACATCCCATACTTTGCCTACTAACGCTATTAGCACACTGATACATTAAATCTAAAGTTTTACTTTGGAAGTTCTGATTGACTTCCCATTAAACACAAGTACAGCTGACAGATTTGACATTGTCTCTTTTGTCTTACTGTGAAGTGTGCTGTTTGACATTAAATGCAACTGAGAAGTTATGATTTTATGATTTACTTTGTTTGACAGATAATAACTACAACTAGTTCATCAAGTGAACCTGTGTTGTCATTGCAAGATGTATCCATTCCAACTAAAAGACTGCATAGAAAACTTGAATATTTTTTTCCAGAAAGACTCAGCATTCCAAGGTAAATCTCAACCACAATTTTGTCCATCTAAATGCGACCTTAGCTTGGGGTGGAATATAGAAACAGTCCAATTTTATTTCATAATAAATTTCAAACATTATACTAAGTTCCCCAAATTATGATTTTTTGATTAGTTAGGGAAAACAAAGTGGTATTTTTCAATCAAGTAACCTAGCTAGGCAAATACTTTTAGGTATACTAGAAAAAAGTAAGGGAAGATGCAAGGGACTAAAACAATCAGAATATACCAGTATTCTAAGAAGTTTCATGTTATTTCTTGCATTCTACAACCTTACAAGTAGAAATATATACTCTGTAGTATTTTCCTTTATGTGGTTTCAACAGAGAAATAATGTGCTTATTCATATGTGATGAATGTCTTAACTATTATTCGTGTTTTTCTTTTCTTTAAGTAATGAAAAGGCAGTAATGCTACAATCTGATGAAGGAAACGAATCTAGAACAGAAGTCTCTGATACAAAAGGTTCTGAAATTTTATTTGGCTCTTTGGACTATAAATGTCTCAGAGATATTATAATGACTGAAGGTGATACATCCTTTCTAGACTCTGGTTCTGAGAAATATTTGATTGATTCTGACACTGATAAAAGCATTGCTTCAGAATATGACTTTGAACAATCCTCAAGAAGCTCTACCTCAATAAAATGGGAAACTGACTCCAGATCGGAAAAAAGTTCCAAAGATTCACACTCTACAAAAACAGAAAAATGCCCTATGGCTTCAGGCACTGGGGAAAACGTGGCAGAGTCAAAGGAAAACCTGGAGACATATGAACAGTCCTGCATAGACTATGACTTTCTGAAATACTGGACAGACCCGGATTCAGAAAAATTACTAGCAGACTTCGAAAAATATATGGTTGATTCTAGTAGTGAGAGCCTCGGGCTAGACTCAGACTCTGACTCAGAAAAATGCCCCGTAGCCAGGACGTTTTCAGAATGCGTGTTGGAAATAGAAAAGCACCAGATGGCTGCAGATGCTGTAAAACGCCTTATGGAATCTGAGAAGTATGTGAAGGAGTCAGAAACAGAAAAAAGCAAGGTGGACTTGTCTTGTGTGTTTGGGGAACATTTAGTGGAGGAAGGAAAACCGCAGAACACTAGATCTAAGATGGTTATGACAGACTCTGACGCAGAAAAAAGTGGGAAAACCTCAAGCCCAGAAAAATACACGCAAACATCGGCAGTTGTGGAGGTCCGGCTGAGCTCTGAAACTGAAGAGCTCTCCAAGCTTTCTCAGTTTAAAGGAGATGCAGTGGACTTGGCTTCCAAAGGCCTAGAAAAGGCCTCTGATACCATGAAACCCTTGAAAAGGGTTGAAACTTGCCAAAGTGTCTTTGACTTGGAAAGATTCTACAGAGACATTAAATCTGAATTTGAAAAGTGCTGGACTGATTCTGAAAGAAAGCAGTTAGAGTTTGACAGTAGTGGGTGCTTAGGTAGCTCTAGAAGATATCAAAGGTTTGTAAGACATGAAGATAACTCTGGAAGCGATCAGGATTACCTTCAAAAATATGGATATAACATTACAAAGAAGCAGGTAGCTTCTTATTCTGAAAAGCATAGAACAAGCTCTGAAAATGAAAGAGATCAAAATGAATTTGAAAGCAAAAGACACTTGGTAGAGATGGAACAGGTAAAGTGTTCCCTACAATTTGAAAATGGGAAACTTCAAATGGAAGAAGGAAAGAAAACAGATTTCTTAGAGGCTGACAGTGAAAATCAGCCCATAATTACATTTGAAAGTGGAGGATATGACCTTGATCCAGAAGAGGAAGGACAAAGGCTTGGTGCTCGCAGAAAGGGCAATCGTCCTGAAGGTAAGATTAAATGTGTTTTAAAGTAATTTTAGTAGAAATTAGACAGTAATTATTTGGTATGTTTCTAGGTTTTTGGCAACCTGTTCTCCTGACCACCTCACGAGCCCAGGAAACTGCAGAACAACACTTGGTGCAACAAGAAGGTAACAGAAGTAAGTATTGTTTTTAAATGATGAATTAATTCAATCATATTCAGCCAATATTTGGAAAATGTAAAGCCAGAATCCATTGTTTTAGAGACGGCCTAGAAAATATCTAGGTGTAATGATTCTCTAGGAGAGCAGACTGGATTGAGTGTATCATAGTAGTCAAAGCTATGATTTACAGAAAGTTAAAATGGAGAAAGGGAGTAAGCATATTGAATGAAGTCTAGCAGAGACCAGGTAGGTTTCAAGTGTATTATCTTCGTGAAGCCATACAGTTTCACTTGATGCATCCATCAACAAACTGAGACAACATGTTTGGGTGTTGTCTACAAAAAAGCTCCTTAGAGTCTTTGTGACCAGAATGTATTTTAACTGTTCTCTGTGATATGATTTGATGAGCGAAATATGAAATCCAGTGGTTTTAAGTATATCCATAACGGCAGGGCCTACATCAGTGGTTAAAGCACTTTCCTAGCAAGCACAAGGCCCTGGGTTTGATTTCCCATCACCACATAAAAATTGGACAGGCATGGTAGCACACACCTGTAATCCCAGTACTCAAGAGACTAAGGCAGGATTGCCAGGAGTTCGAGGGTAGCCTGGGCTACATAATGAGTTCAGGATCAGTCTGGGCAACAGAGCAAGACCCTGTCTCAAAAAAAAAAATCTATAAAGGTATGCAACCATCACCACAGTTAATCTAGAAAAATTTTATCACCATGAAAGGTTACCTTTTCCCTGCAGTTGTTACATATCCACCCTCCCTCGTTCCTTCCACGTATTTAATACATTGTTATTTTCCATTCCATTCAAGAACTTTTTAAATGTTCTGTAACTTCCCAATTTTTAAATCTACCCATTGATTGTTCAGTAATGTTTTGTTTAATCCCTGTGTGTTTGTATAATTTCTGAAGTTTCTCTTGCTGTTGATTTTTACCTTTATTCCATTATGATCAGAAAATATGCAAGACAATATTTACATATTTTTGAACTTCTTAATATGTGCTGTGTGCCCTAATATATAGTCCATTTTTAGAAAAACTTCCATGTGTGGATGAAAGGAATGTTCATTCCACAAATAATGAAATATTCTGTAAATATTTGTTAAGTCTTTTTGATGTATTACATAAAGTAATTCTGATATTTCTTTGTTGATGTTTTTGGTTTGGATAGTCTAACTATTGATGAAAACAATATGAAAGTTACCCACTGTTACTGCATTTGGTTCTATCTTTCACTTTATGTCTGGTAGTGTTTGCTGTACTAAAATGTGTGCTCTGACATTCAATGAACATAAATTTATAATCATTATATATTGTTTATGAACTTCTTCACTGACCAATATACATAGTAAACTATTCTTGCCTGTTCTGTCTGATTTTTGTCTTAAAATATATTTGTCTAATATAAGCATAGGTCCTTCATCTTCCTCTTGGGTTCCATTTTCTTGGAATATCATTTTTCATACTTTCAGTCTGTGTGTTACTTTGCAGATGAAGTATCTTGTAGGGAGTATATTGTTGGGTCTTGTTTTAATCTATTCTGTCAATGTGCCTCCTCTAATTAGGAGTAAGACTATTTGCATTCAGATTTAATGAAAGGTTTGCATTTGTTCCTATCATTTTTATTATTTTGAATATTCTTTGTCCATTCCTTTGGAATTTTGATGATCTTCTGAATTGATAATGTTTGATTTTTTTATCATATATATATATATATATATATATATATATATACTCATCTAATGCGATTTATTCTTCTACCTGCTCTTGTGATAGGGCTCCTCTGTCTTTCTTTTCTGGATGTAATACTTCCTAAAGCAACTTTTGTCATGTTAGTCTAGTAATCATGAATTCTCTTAGCTTATTCTTATCTTGTTGTCTAGTTCACTTCTCCTTCCACTCTGAAAGATTACCTTGCTGGGCACAAGTTACCTTGCTGGGCCATTAATTTTTTTTCAGGACTTGAAATTCATCCTTCCCTGCCCTCCTGACTTTTAGAGTGTTTCCTAAGAGGTCCTCTGTTAGTCCAGTAGGTATATTAAATGGGACTTGGCATTCCTTTCTTGGAAATTTTAGTGTTCACTATCCTGTGCTTTTGAGAACTAATTATAATATGGTAGAGTTTCTTTTCTGGTCATGTAGATGTGAAGTTCTAAATGCTTTCTGTACTTGGGTATCTTTGTCTTTTCTAAGATTTTGGAAAATTTTTAATAGGTTTTCTGTGACCTCAACATACATCGCTTCGTCTTTGGATATGATAATGAGAAATAAATGTGCTCCTTAATGGTGTCCTACGGATCTCTTATGTTCTCTTCATTCTTCATTATTTTTCTTTTTTTTCTAAATGTATGCTCCCTTTGACAGTATATACCCTAAACTATTTTTTTTTCTGAATGTAGTATTTCCAAAGATTTGTCTTCATGCTGTAATAGTCTTTCTTTTGCTTCACCCAGTCTGTTATTAAGACTTTCAATTGACTTTTTCTTTTTTGATTAATTTTTCAAAATCTTTATTTCTTTACTAAATTTCTCATTCATATTCTGCATTTTGTCTTCATTTTTTCTGATACTGATTGCTATAATTCTGTTTAAGTGCCTGAAGCTCTAATCTTCTGTTTCATCACCAGTACAAGTTCCTGGTGTTTCATGGGGTGGTGTGCTGGCTGGAATCATGCTTCTTTTGTTTCATTCACACTCAATTTTGTCATCAATGTGCAATTTGATAAGATACGAGTACAAACAATGCAGAGGACGCTTGCAGGTGTGTTGTCCACAACTGTTTTGTTATTCTTCTCTGGTGTCACTTGGAAGTGCTTCTAACCAGAAGTAAAAACTCCAACTCCTCCTAGTTGTGCCTAAATGAGGACAGCTTAATGACTGGGAGCTTTTGTATCTCCATTCTTTGAGTCAAAGTATCTTTCAAGGTTTGAGGAGGAGCCAACCGAATCATGGCTGGAGCTTATACAGTTTCTCTCAGCTGGCTGGGAGTATACCTCAGTGACAAAGCACTCATCGAACGTACGCAAGATTTTCTGGACTCAATTCCCACCAGACAAAACATTTTTCACAAGATAAAAAATAAAAACAACAGTAACAACAACAGAAAAGTAAAGGGGAAATAAATTAAAAGGCAAAAATCAATTAAAAAAACTCAAAAAAGAAAAGACTGTTAATGGAAAAAGGTAAAAAAGGATTAAAAGGGAAAAAAACAACAAAATTACAAAGGAAAAAGAGTTTCTCCTTTCTGATGTGTTTAGCTTGAGAAGCCAGCATGGATGCTTATGAGCTATGCCAATCAAAGCTTCTCCTTTAGTCTTCTTAGCCTATACCCCTTGTGGGCAGAGCAGTGGCTAGGGTCTTACATCCTCATTGTTTTTCAGTTATGGTGTCTACCAGGTGGACAGTGGGGGTGATTTGTATCTAAAACTAGGTAAGTTCCACTAAGCTGCATTGCGCATTGGAGTGAGCTATCACAGAGTGCAGAATATGACAAGCAAAGATAATTCCCAGAGGTTTTTACATTGTGTGTTCCAAAAGCAGGACAAACACTGTCACTGGGTTACATCCCTCCAATGACTCTGAGGGTGAAGAGAAGCAGTGGAACTGTCAAGACCTATAATAAGAAGGAGAAGAATCTGCACAGTCTGTTGCTTTCAATTCTGGGTCCCTTAAACTTAGTTTCCACGCAGAAGCATATGTGTCTGTTCCCTCCCCAAGACTCAGAAGGCAGGTTTTCCAAACTAGAAATGGCGTGGGGAAGTGTCCTTTCCTCCCCTCCACAGTCCATGTTTCCTCCCCACAACACATTCCGCGTTTCCCAACGTTTCTGGGCAGGCTGATAGCAGCCACTCACCTGAGCTGAGATTGTCTCATGAGTCGAACTAGTGCAACGGAATGATTGCAGGATTGTATAAATAGAAAAACACAAGAATTTTTGATCTTTGGAGAAGTGCAAGCTCAGATGTTAGGATCGTTCTTGTGATAACTCTTAATTACAACATCCTGGGAATTCACTGAAAGATGCTTCTCTGAAGCCAGCTCACTGTGTCAGTTCCAGTTCTCTTGCCTATTTAGACTGTATTTCTGCAAAATGCTTAATTCTGCCTTATTCCAGCTTGCTGGCACATTGGCTCTTTTACTTACACCACAGCCAAGGGAACATTTCCCCTTCCCTGGCCATATTGCCAGGAGACCGGTGCAGGAATGCACTCTGCTCATTTCAATGACCATTTTTTAAATTTGTCTTTTATTTGGGGGATCTAATTTTTTTTCTATAATTTAAATGTTAGTTCTTTCTTGAAAGAGTAACTGGCAAAATTGTTTTTCCCATTCTGTAGATTATCTCCTTGTGCATCTGCCTGTTTCCTTTGATAGACAGAGGCTGTTTAATTTGGGCAGTTGGTGTTCTTTTCAGAAAGTCCTTGTTTATTCATATGTCTTCAGGAGTTTAACCTAATTTGTCTTCCAGCAGACCCTGTCTTTCTGTTTTAATATCTGGTTTTTTGATCCATTTTATTTTACTACAAGATGAGAGATAATGAGTCTGTATTCTTTCTTCTGCCTGTGGATGACCAGTTTTCCTGTATTATTTGTTTGTGGTTTTCTCTTATCAAGTGTAAGTTTTTGACCCCTTTCTTAAACATCATCTGGTAGCAAGTATGGATTATTTCTGCATCCTGAATTATGTCCCATTGATACGTATGTCTGCTATGTGCCAGTACCACTTGATATTTTTGTCACTGCTTCTTTGTAATATAACTTGACATCAGATACTGTAATGTCTACTGTGTTGTTTTAACTCGATTACTTTAGGTATTCTTGATTACTTCTGGTACCGTATGAGCTTTATCGTTGTTTTTTTTTCCTCTCCATGAACAATGTTGTTGGTATTTTGATTAGATTCGCAATGAATCTATATATCATTTGGTTAATACACCCACTTTGACAAATATCAAGGATGCTTTTCCTTTTCCTAATGTTCTTCGATTTCTCTTTTCAGAATATTGTGGACTTCCTTATAGAGGTCTTTCACTTCCTTGGTTAGGATAATTCCTAGGTGTTTAATTTCTTGAGAAGAACATGAAAGGGATTATTTCCTTTTTTCCTGAGGGGTTCATTGTTAGTGTAAAGAAATGCTATTATTTATTATAGATTTGTATCCTGCTGCTACTTTGCTAATTTTATTATTTCTAAGATTGCTCTGATTGAGTATTTTTGTATTATGTGTAAATAATCATGTCAACTGTAGTTAAGGATAGTTTGACTTCTTCCTTTGTGTTTGTTTAGTTTACCTTCCATTATTGAACTTGATAAAGTTTTTATTACTACATTGAATAAAAGAGCTCTGACTGGGAACTCTTCTTTTTCTTGATTTTAGAGAAAATGATTAGAAATTTTCCCCCATTTTGTATGATGTCATAAATGGCTTTTATCAGTTTAAAATAAAATCTTCCTCTACCTCTCTTGTTAGGGATTTCTTATCATGAATGGATACTAGATTTGTGAAAGGCTTTTTCTGCAGCTCTTGAGATGATCTTTTTAATCTTTACATCTGTTCTTGTGATATATTACATTTATTGATTTAGGCATGGTGAACTATCCTTGCATCCCTGGGATGGAGCCCACCTGGTCACTTCTTTGATTATTTAATACATTCAGTTTGCAGTTATCTTGTTGAGGACCTTTTCAATCTATGTTCATTAAGAAAATTGGAATATTTTTCTTTTTTGTTGTTGATTTCTTGTTCAGTTTTAGTATCACCGTAATGCTAGCTTCCAGAAATGAATTTAGCAATGTTCCTTCCCTTTCAATTTCTTGAAATATTTTGAGAAATACTGGCACTATAACTTTATGAACTTCTGGTATAATTAAGAAGTGAATCTATTTGATTTTGGGCTTCTCTCAGTTGGTAATATTTTTGTTACTGTTTCTATTTTATTTCTTGTTATTTCTTTCTTTGGGGTTTTATATGTTCCTGATCAAGTTTGGTAATTCGTATGTGTCCAGGAATTTATTCATTTCCTTGAGATTCTCCAGTTTATTAGAATGTAAGTTTTCAAAAGAGTTTCTTACTATCCTCTAGATTTTTAGTGGTATCACTTTTTATCTTTTTCTTTTCTAACAATTACACCTATTCCTTCCTACTTTTTCCATGTTTGTGTAAGGGTTTTGAGTCCTATTTAGTTTTGAAGAAACAGTTTTAATTGAGCCATTAAACCTTTGCATTTTTTATTTGAATTTCATTAATTTCGACTTTAATTTTTGTAATTTCTTTTCTTCTGCTACATGTGGATTATTTCATTTTTTGAGGACCTTGAAATGTATCATTAAGTTATCTCTTTGGAATTACTGTCTTTCTTTCTTTCTTTCTTTCTTTCTTTCTTTCTTTCTTTCTTTCTTTCTTTCTTTCTTTTTGAGGCAGGGTCTCGCTCTGCAGCCAAGGATGGTCCTTAACTTGCTATGGAGCCCATACTGGACTCGGACTGATGGCAATTCTCCGGCCTCAGTCTCCTGAGTGCTGGTATTACAGGTGTGCACCACCATGCCCAGGTTATATGGTGCTAGGGAATCGAACATGTGTACTTGACACTTGATGTAGTGCATGCTAAGCAAGCGCCTTAATCGCTGAGCCATTCCTCCAGGCCATACTCTATTTCTTTTTTTTTTTTTACCCATTTTATTGATATGTGTAAGTGCAAAATCTAAGGTTTACAATGAAGTTTAGCATTTTGTGCACATTCATATCTCGTCAAGGTGACAAGGACTTTCCCACTCTCCTTTTGTCCCTCCCTCTACCCACCCCGCCCTCCCTCCCCACCCTACCCCCATTTCACTTTGTTTTTTGTGTTAAGTTTCATGAGATAGTTGTGATCTGGGTCTCTCATATCAGAGAGACCATTCGATGTTTCACCTTCTGCTTCTGACTCACTTCACTAAGCATGATGTTTTCAAGTTTCTTCCATTTGCCTGCAAAAGCCTCCACGCTGTTGGACTTTATAGACGCATAGTATTCCATTGTGTATAAATACCACAGTTTGTGTATCAATTGGTCTGTTGATGGGTATTTTGGTGACTTCCATATTTTAGCTATTGTTAGTTGTGCTGCTATGAATATGGGTATACATATATCTCTGTTATGTGTTGTTTTGGTCTCTTTTGGATATATTCCCAGGAGGGGTGTCGCTGGATCGAAGGGGATATTTATTTCTAGTCTTTTGAGAGATCTCCATACTGGTTGTACGAATTTACATTCCCACCAGCAGTGCAGGAGGGTTCCTTTCTCCCCACAGCTTTGCCAGCACTGACTATAATGTTTGCTTTCTCAGATATAAACTTGTCACTTATACTACTTTCATTGTGTCACATAGAGTTAGGTATGTTCTGTTTCCATTGTCATTTGATTCTAGAATCTTCTTCACTTCTCTCCTGATTCTTCTATGACCCATTGATTTTTCAAAAGGATATTATTATCTCCATGTATTTGCACACTTTCTGTGGTTTATATCTCATTGTGCAGTATTATATAGGAGATTATCCCACATTATTTTGTAGGTTTTGTTTTTTGGCTTTGCTTTTTTTGTTTGTTTGTTTGTTTGTTTCTTTGTTTGTTTTTGTTTTTTTGAGACAGGGTCTCAATATGTTGTCCAGGCTGGCCTTGGACTCAACAGGAATTGCCCAATTTATGTGGTTCTGGGGATTCGAACTCAAGGCCTCGCACTTGCTTGTCAAGCAATCCAACTACTTTGCTATTCCTTGAGCCCCTGTTTTGCTTTGTTTTCCCCCATTCAATTGATAATTATAAGTGCAAAATTTAAAATATACATTGATCTTGAGCATTTTGTGTACATACCTATCTTGGCAAGGTTACAAGACCTTCCCTTCTCTCTCATTTTGGTCCTCCTCTTACCCAACCCCACCCCTACCCCAGTTCTCATTATTTTCCACATTAAGTTCTGTGAGATAATTGTGATCTGGGTCTCTCATATCAGAGAAACCATTCGATATTTCACCTTCTCTTTCTGACTTACTTCACTAAGCGTGATGGTCTCAAGTTGCCTCCATTTGCCTATAAAAGCCTTCAACCTGTCTGTCTTTATATATGCATAGTATTCCATTACATATAAACACCATAATTTATGTATTTATTGGTCTGTTGATGGGTATTTTGGTGCCTTCCACATTTTAGCTATTTTTAGTTGTGCTGCTACAAACATGGGTATACATGTATTTCTGTTATGTGTTGTTTTTAACTCTTTTGAGAATATTCCCAGAAGAGGTATCACTGGATCAAAGGGGATGTTTATTTCCAGTCTGTTGAGAGACTTCCATACTGCTTTCCATACCGTTGTACCAGTTTACATTCCCACCAGCAGTGCAGGAGGGTTCCTTTCTCCCACAGCCTGGCCAGCACTGATTGCTGTTTGAGTTGTTGATATAGGCCAATCTCCCTGGAGTGAGATGGTATCTTAGCGATGTTTTGATTTGCATTTCTCTTATGGCTAGGGATGTAGAACATCTTTTCATGTATTTATTGGCCATTTGAACTCTGTCATCAGTGAACTGCCTCTTCATTTTTTTGCCCATTTTTCAATAGGGTCCTTGATTTTGGGGAACTTACTTTTCTTCAGCTCCCTGTATATTCGTGTTGGTGGTAAATATTTTTCCCAGCTTGTCAATTCTCTTTTTTCCAGTGTTGATAATTTCCTTTGCTGTGCAGAAGTTTTTTAATTTGACATGATCCCATTTATAAATAATGGGGAAAATTTCTTTTGCTTTTAGTGTCTTATTATGAAAGTCTTTGCCTACACCTATGTCTTTTAGATATTTGCCTAACTTGTCTTCTAGAAGGTTCAGAGTTTCACTTTTAATATCTAGGTTTTTTATCCACTTTGAGTTGATTTTGGTGCATGGTGACAGGTGTGTGTCTAAATTTACTCTTCTGCATGTGGATGTCCAGTTTTCCCAGCGCCATTTGTTGAACAGGCTATCTTTTTCCAGTGTATGCTTTTGGCTCCTTTATCAAAGATTAGGTAGTTTAATGTTTTTGAGTTTGTCTCTGCATTCTCAGTTCTGTTTCACTGGTCTGTCTGTCTGGGGTTTTTTTGCCAGTACCAAATTGTTTTTGCAAATATTACATTATAGTACATCCTGATGTCTGGTATTGTAATGCCTCCTGCCTTGGTCTCATTATACAAGATTGCTTTGGCTATTCTAAGTCTCTTTTAGTTCCATGTGAATGTAAGGATTATTGTTTCAACTTCTTTGAAAAAATTGTTGATATTTTGATGGGAATTGCATTGAATCTATATTATCAGTTTTGGCACTATCATCATTTTGACTATATTTATTCTGCCTATCCAAGAACAAGAGATGTCTTTCCATTTTCTGATATTGCGTACAACTTCTTTCCTCAGTGTAATGTAGTTTTCTTTATGTAGGTCCTTCACTTCCTTGGTTAGGTATACTTCTAGGTATTTAATTTTTTTGCTGGGTTTTGAGAATGGGGTTTTTTTTCCAAGCTCTTTCTCAGTGAGTTCATTGTTAGTGTAGAGAAAGCTACTGATTTTTTAATATTGATTTTGTAGTCTATAATTTTGCTGAATTTTGTTTATTTTTTCCAAGAGTTTTGTAGTGGAGTTTTTGGGGTCCCTCATGTAGATAATCATATCATCTGCAAATAAGGATACTTTGACTTCCTCCTTCCCGATGCAGATTCCCTTTACTTCACTTACTTGTCTGATTGTTATGGCAAGTGTTTCAAGGACCATATCGAATAGGAGTGGTGAGAGTGGACAACCTTGTCATGTTCCTGATTTGAGAGTAAACGATTTCAGTTTCTTTCCATTTACTATGATATTTGCAATAGGTTTAACATGTATGGCCTCTGTGAGTTTGAGGTAAGGCCCTTCTATACCTATTTTTCTCAGAGTTTTTATCGTGAAGGGGTGGATCTTATCAAAGGCTTATTCTGAATCAATTGAGATGATCATGTGGTTTTTGTTTTTGCTTTTGTTGATGTGGTATATTACATTGATTGATTTATGTGTGTTGAACCAGATTTGCATCCCAGTGATGAAGCCCAGTTGATCATGGTGTATGATCTTTCTGATTACTTGCTGGTTTCTATTTGCCAGAATCTTATTAAGCATTTTTGCATCTATATGCATTCAGGATATTGGCCTATAATTTTCCTTCCTATTAATTCTTTGCCTGGTTTTGGGATTAGGGTGATGCTAGCCTCAAGAAATGGGTTTGATAGTATTTCTTCTCTTACTACTTCATGGAACAGTTTCAAAAGGATTGGAGTTAGTTATTCCCTGAAGTACTGAAAAAATTCTGTGAATCCATCTGGTGGGCTTTTATTTGTAGGTAGAGCTTTTATTACTGCTTCAATTTCTGTGTGTGTAATGGGGGAGTTCAAGATTTGTGTGTATTCTTCATTTAATTTTGGTATTTTGTATATATCTAGAAAGTCATCCATTTCTTCCCAATTCTCTAACTTGTTAGAATATAGGTGTTCAAAATAATTTCTCATAAAAAAAATCTAAATTTGCGCAGAATGTGTTGCCCATATTTTGTATTTTTAAGCATGTTTTATGGTGAAAGAGATAGTCTATTTTGGGAAAAGTTATGTGTCCTACTTAGAAAGTTGTGTATTCCTCTGTTGTTGAATAAAACACTTTGAAGATATGTGTTAAGTGTGTTATTCGATGGTGTTATTTAACTCTGGTATTTCTTTTGTTGATTATTTTTCTGACTTGTCTTTGTGACAATGAGGTATTGGAGTTCTCTGCCATGACTGTATGGAGGTCTATCTCTCCTTTTATGTGCAGTAGTTTTGTTTTATGAAGTTAGATGTATGAAAATGGTGTGTGTGCGTGTGTGTGTGGGGGGGTGTGGGTGTGGGTGTGGGTGTGTTACCACTTCCTGTTGAATTGTTTCCTTCACCAGTGTGTGGTGGATTTCTTTGTCTCTTCGCATTCATTTTGGCTTGAAGTCTGACTAGTCCAAAAATAATACAGTTAATCCTTTCTTCCTGGTCCAATTACATGTAATATTGGTGACATATGGTTATGTTTTATTGTGTAATCTGCTAGTCTATGCCTCTGATTGGGAACCAAGATCATTAACATTGAGGATTTTTTATGATAATAGATTTACTAAATTCTGTCATCAAATTATTTTCCAGGGCACACTTTTTAATTTTTTTTTCTTTTTGTTCAACTGGTATTCCCAGTAGTTGTATACTTTTCTTTAGTCTGTCTGGTGCTGATGTCCTTTCTGTTTCTGTTTGGATTCTCTTAAGTACTTTCTGCAATGCTTTTTTAGTTGTCATAAATTTATTTCGGATTTTTGTGTCAATTTTGAAGAATATTTTGCAATATGGAGAATCTGGGTTGACAGTTGTTTTCTTGTATAGCTTTAAATACTTCTCTTCAAGCTCTCCCGGCATTTAAAGTGTACACTGAGAAACTTAAGAAACATCCCTGCTTCTTTTCTCTGCACACCCTGACTTTTCTAAAAATCAGAGCTGCTACATAGAAGATATTATCTGGTGGACTTTTTCAAATTGGTATCCCTTGGTTAGGATTTTTGATCTTCCTTACCACTGAGATTGAGGAGAAACTCACATCTTCCCTTTGAGTATCTCTTGAGTCATTCTAGCTTAATGCTGATGGATCTCTTCATTGTTTTTGTTCGAGTTATCATCTGTCATTATTTCCTTAGCCTAGTTAAGCTTGGCCCCTACTTCCTTTTTTTGTACTTTTGTTGGCTGATGCATCACATTCTTTATGTTCTAGATGCTACTATATATTAAATGCATATTTTGTAAAATTGCTTTTGAAATGAATTATAAGTAAAAAGGATGCAGTTGTACTCCTTTTATTAATTACATACTTATTTTTATTTGTTGTCTTTTTTGAAGTATGGACTTAACCTTATAAGGTGGGGACCTTTAACTGGGGCCATAAATTGGTAGCAATCTGTGGCCTTTTGGGAATGAGGCAGCACAGCAATAGTTGAGTGGTGGGTGAGCATGAGAAACTTGATCTGTATTTACAGCTGCTCCCTATCACTGACATTACTGCCTGAGCTTTGCTCCTTTCAGGCCAGCATTAGATTTCCACTAGAGTGCCAGCCATAGTAGGAACTGTGCATAGAAAGAATCTAGTTTGTGTGCTCCTCGTGAGAATCTCTTATTTGATGATCTGAGGTGCACGTGAGGGAGTGATGCTGAACAACAGCTGCAAATAGATTGACATTAGCAGAAAACTTTGACGCCACTGTTTTCCTGTCTAGTTGCAGAAAGACAAGCTTAGGCCTCTCATTGATCCTGTGTTATGGTTGACTTGTATAATCATTTAATTACATATAACAGTGTAATAAAGATAGCAATAAAGTGCCCAATACATGTAATATGCTTGAAGCCCTTCCACCCCCCACACACATTGTGTGGAAAATTACCTTCCTCCAAACTGGTCCCTGATGCCAGAAATATTTGCTGTAGCTCTTCTAGACCAACTGCTTTCTTCCTGAAAACTACCTTTAGTAGGTTTTTTTTTTTTTTTGCAAGGTGAATAATGTTAACAAATTATCTCAGTTTTTTATTTATCATGAATCTTTCTTTCACCTTTTTATTTTTTATTTTTTTGAAATCTAACTGTTCCAGATACTGGATTCCTTATAGAACTTTTTTCTTTGTGCACATTAAATATGTTATCTCACTACTCTTTGGCCTCCACTATTTATTCTGAGAGACCAGCTCTTACTCTTTTTTGGGGGGTTTCCTTGTGCTATGGTTTGAATATAGTCTGTATGTGTCCCTCACGTATTTATATGCTGAATGTTTGATCCAGAGTGCACTGGTTGTAGGAGGTGATTGGACCTTTAGTAGACATGACCTGCTATGAAGCTAGGTCTTAGGGGATATCGCCATCAGGAAGGATTAGCATAAATACTACGGACCCCTGAGGTAGTTCTCAAAGAAAAGTTGTTATGAAAGATTTGTCCTACCTCCTGCCTTCACTGTGGCTTTCTGTCTAGCCATGTGACCTCTCTTTCTCATACACATTACAGCTATATCATCCAGCATGTGACACAATCAATAAGTCTTTCTCTGGAACCCACACCAGATAGTTTGAACTTCCAACCTTGCCATGGTTTGGATCTGGAATGCCCCCCAAAAGCCTCGTGTTCCTATCGATCCTGTCTACGGTTGGGAGGTGGGGCCTGGCGGAAGGGGCAGATGCTTAGGGCTTGATCTCTCGAGGGATGTGTGCTTGTTCCACCCTTCCTCCCAGACTGGTCTCAGTTCCACCATGCTGCAGTGAGGATTTCTATCTCCCGGAGCACCAGCTCCAGCTCTGGCTCTAGCTGTGGCCCCACTATGTAATTTCACCATCCCCAGCCATCCACCTGTGAGTGGACTATGACTTTCTGAAACTGTAAGCTAACATAAATCTTTCCTCCTTAAAATTGTATTGGATCACAGCAACAAGAAAGTAACTGAGACAGAAATTGTTACCAGAGAAGTGGGATCATTGCTGTGTTTTTACCTGACCACATGATTTGGAAACCTTTGGAACTGGTTTGAGGGAAGAGTTTAGAAAGATTGGAGGATGCTGGGTGGAGAAGCCTTGGATTGCTCTGAACTGAGCTTGATGGGAGATTTTGGTCTTAGCTCAGAGGACCAGAATGCTGACAGAATTGTGAATTAGAGAGGCCAGCTTCAAGAAGTTTCAGAAGGGAAAGAGGACTCTATTGGCAAGTGGTCTAAAAACTACACATGCTACACTCTGGCAGAAAGTTTGTTGGCATTTTGCCCTTGTCCAGAGACTTTGCCTGAAATTGAAATTAAGGGTGGTGAACTACTTGATCTAGTGGAGGAAATAACAAGGCAAACAGATATTCATGCTGTTACATAGCTGCTGTTTGAGGCTTTTAGCAAAATCTGATGAAAGAGAGAAAAAAAATGGCAGAGAAAAATTATACAGGTTTGCAATGCCAGACCAGAATGGCTTGCAGTGGTTGGGACAAAGAGCACAGGGAAATTAAAGAGATTAACATTAAAAAAGAAGCTATGTACTTATATCCAGGACTATAGGAAGGATGCCTGGAGGGCATCTCTGAAGATTGTAAGATCCCACCTTTTACCAACTCAAGGGTGGAGAGGCAAAAGACTGTGCTCTGAGAATTAAACCCCAGGGCCAAGAGAAAAATGCTTGCCAAAGATCTGCCACCTGGAATTCGACCTTCTAAAAACTCAGAGAACTAGGCAGAGTTTGTCCCAGGGGACCAGGCTGCAGCTCAAGCCATTGGCAGATTTTGGCAACAAATTATTTCCCTAATGTTTTATCTGATCCTAAATACCTTCCAAAGTCCCCAACATTAAACATAAGGATCAACATTGTTTTCATCCTCTTAATACCTCTCACGAGAGGGATTACCTTTCAACACCTGAAGCCTTGAAATGCACACATTGAAATAGATTCATCCAATACCACCATACTTGGTGTGACCATTTCTTATTAACTAATATAAAATAATAAACCTTTGTTTTCTCCTTTGAAATACTATTTTTTAATTTCCTTCACATATGTTCACTGTGTATTTTCACCACACTTCATTTGTCTTTATTTCTCCTAAACTAAAAAACAAGCAGAATGAAAGGGAGATATCCACTGTATATCATTTGTCTTTTGAGAATCATACGTACCATAGGTTTTGTTAAATCTGGAGTCACCTAGACAGTGTTATATGCCTGAGGAACCATGTACGTACTTAGAGACTTGACACAAAAGTGACTCTCAGGCTAAACAATATAGTGATCTCTGTCTCAAAAAAATATAAAATCTCTTAATGCATGTAAGCACATATACTGATGTAATTAAAAGAGACGTCCCATAAAAAAGGAAATAGATCCGGTTTCTTCTTTTCGTCTAAAATTTGGTATGGCCTCTGAGAACAGATTTAGGAGTTTTTATTTTATTTTATTTTTGATTGGAGATAGCAACACAGACTTCTAAGTATATGGGGCCATCTAAAATTCACATCTGAGAATTTTGTGGCCTCATTTCCTCTTGCGTAGAAGAAAGATCACACACCAAAGGCGTCTCTGAAATCCACTCTTCCTTCTCATTTTAACTAGCATAGCCAAAAATCACCAGGGAATCGAACAAGACAAGAAAGAATTTTCCAATTTAATTGATGACTTTTGTCCTTTACAACACATATCATGTAAGCTGCTATTTTATATCATGGATAATTTCACAACAACATAACCACCAAAGATCTGTCATTTTCTACCTTTTTATCTTTTCATTTACCAAAATAATTTTTCATATTTCAGCGAGTCAGTATTATTTCAGTGAATCTTACATATACCTGGTATCTTCAACACTGTCTTAAGGTTAAAGATTCTCTGGGAGAACTTAGGGGCTTAGCATGTATTTAATTTTATGTGCAATAATCCTCAGAAGAATAAGTGGTATATTAACTCTAAATAAGTAAAAATCTTTTGTTCCTCTATGAGTTAGTCTTCCCTGGTTACTGAGATTTGGGGGGGAAAGTTCAAGATAATTACATTTCTTTTAAAGAACTTTGCTTAGCTAGATAACAAAACTTAAAGGAAAACACTTTTTGCGTAGGAGGGAAGAAACAAAGGTAGTTTAGAGGATATTGATTCTAAGACAGCTTTTAAAGTCTTCCTGTTTCCTCTATTTCAAAATGCTTTGCATGTAGGTCTCAGTCACTTTCTCATTGGTGGGGCACAATACCTGACATTCTCAACTTAAAGGAGGAGAGGTTTATTTTGGCTCAGTACATGCATAGTTGCCCAACAATGGCAGAAGGGCTTCACCGAGGACCTAGGAGCAAGAAAATTGTTCATCCTATTATGACCAGAAAGTAGAGAGTAAAAAGTGGAGCTGGGGTAAGAATATACCTTTCCAGTGTGCACCCCCCAGTGATTCACACCTTACAACCTGGTTCCAACTCCTGTCAGCATATGAAATCATCAGTGGATTTATCTACTTGATCCAATTATCCACCATGATTCATCACCTTTTGGGGAATATTATAGACCCAAACCATAACATTATGTTTTTATTCCCCAAAGACTTATGTCCTCTTCAATACGCAAGCTGCATTAACTCCACCTCTAAAGAATGATTGCAGTCTTAACAGTTACAACCTGCTAAAAATTTTAAGTTCAGTCTCTTCTTGGACTCAAGGCAAACTCTTAACTGTAAGCCCCTATGAAAATCTTTCCCTAAGTATTTTCTGCAATGATATTCAAGTTTCTTTTAGTTTTCTTTATCATGAAAAACTTATCCCTCTGTGCTGAAAATAGTTTTTCCTGGCTTTAGCAGTCTGGGTTGGCATTTATGTTCTCTCAGCACTCAGATGATATCACTTTTGATCTCCTGGCCTTGAGGGTTTGTGTTGAGATGTCCGCATTTGTCATGATGGGTTTCTCTTTGTAGGGTTCTTTCTGTTTCTCTCTTTGTGTTGAGTCTCTAGGATTTTAACTATGCTGAGTTATGAGGATGTTCTCTTTTGGTCGAGGTTATTTGAATTTTTGTATGCCAAGAGTAGCTCAATGTTTATTTCTTTGCCTAGATTTTGGGAATTTTCTTCCGTAATTTTCTTGAACACATCATTTAATCCTTTTGTTCTGTCCTTCATTTTCTCATGCACTCCCATAATTTTAAGGCTCTTTCTCTTTGAGTCATCCATTTATCACTCATAATTATTCTCTTTCTTGTCTTTTTATTTTGTGGGCCTCACTGACTGTATCATCCAGTTTTTCTGATACCCTATCCTCAATATGCTCAAGCTGATTTCTTGTTTTTACCTGTAAATTTTTCATGTCTTGGTGTTCAACTTTCATTCTCTCTAAATCTGTGCAAAATTATTCCTTAGTTTGTTGTATTCTTTCTTTATCTGTTTGTTTCTTCTTTGTAGTCCTGTAACTTCTTGTTAATGACTCTTGTTTATTTGATTATGTCTAATTTGAACTCCCTGTGCATCTCTGGTATGTCCTGCATGAGTTTTTTTTGGCCACTATGTCTACTTCTTCTTTGACTGAGTTGTCTGTAAATTCTGCTTCTTCAAGTCCTGTTACCAACTTCTTTAGTGTTTGCCCTTTTTGTGTGTGATTTATTACCTCGTTTCCCCATGGTTCCATTGCAGTATGTTGTAGCGCAGGTATTGTTGATAGACTCTGTCTTTATTCTGCAGATTCTTTCATTAGACCCTACCCTTAGAGTTTTCTTGAGTTCATTCAGGTTTTAGAATTTATGACTATTTTCAATTTATTGATATATTAGTTTTGCAGGTATTTTCATTGTATAACCCTCTGTTGATTCTCTAATCCCGTCTACTCTTTGATGAAAGAGGAACAGATTCCAGAACTATATATGGTCTACAGACAGAGTATTTGTTAGCCTGTATTGGATATTGAGGTCACTATCTATGTCAACATCCACAATTTAAATAAAGATTTACATTTACATTTCTATCTAAGATTAACAACATATTGACAGAGTCCAGTCTCAAATTTAATATTATAACTATTCTACTCACAACATTAATAAGTAGAGTATACACTCTCAGTATATCCATCTGACTAGATCTAATATTGACTTACTGAAATGTTCTATTAATATCAGTATTGTATCACAGTCATTAAAATAATACAGATGCATATTGCTTATCTAGACTAAACCAAACCATCAGAGGTTGTCCGCCCTTACTAGACACCACCTGCTATACCCCCTTTAAATGTGATGTGTATTCGTATCCACGTTTACACTTGCTTCTTACTAGCTGTACATTTATGCTAACCAGATATTGCCCTATACACCCAAATTCCTGTTAACATTCTAAATTTGATATATACTATTAATGAACATTTCTATACAAACTGTTTGATAGCCTCTTTGAAGACTTTGTACATGGTGCCACTATATTATTGATAATAATAAAGAGAGAAAAGCCTACATTACTGATTTCTAACCAAATAGTATATAGTTAGTGCATTCATACTAGTCCTTCTGTATGGGTGTGTATCATTGATTCTTAACCTTCTATAATTGAGAGAAATTGGAATAAGGAGAGAAACTGAAGCAGGAGTTACCTTTGGGTGTGTAATAGAAAGTAGAGAACTATTTATGTGCTAGAGAGAAGACTGACAGAACTCCTGTCCCAGTCAGAGAATAACAAATAAAGAAAAGCACTATAACCAAGAGGAAGATGAGTTAGGAAGAGTTATGAATGAAGTGGAGAGACTCTGGCTTTAGAATCTATAGAAAGATTTATGAAAGGGGGCTTAAAGAATTAAGAGAGGGAGAAATTCAGAAACTAACAACAGAAACAAAATGAGGTGGAAGGGAAGAAGAGGAAACGGGGCCAAAAGAAAAAGAAAAGAATTCAAGTCAATTGCAGGAAAAAAAAAAAAAAGAAACTAAACCAAACCAAAAATCAAGTACCCCCTTGTGTTATTTGGATGTGCCCACTTCCAGGGCCCTAGATCTCACAGTATGATTCAGAGTTCCATCAAGCCAGTGGACCGAGGGATTTCCCAGTTGTCTGTGCTGGTGCTTGGCTCCCAGCCAGTCCTGGTGACATCTAGGGGTTATGAGCTATCTAACTCTCCTCCCTAAACTCTCCAGGAGACACTGGCTGAGACTGTAATTCCTGCTCCATAGCTCCACCTCTGCAGGTCTCCAGGCCAGTCCTCCCTCTGCACACATGTAGTTCCCAATCACCAAGACCCTGCAGATGAAGTCTCTTCCCACTTTCACTCTGCCAATGGCATGACTCAGTGTTCTGGCCTGCCACAACCAGCGGGTGCTGTTTGAAAACAGAGCCCCCCGAATTCATTAGCTCTCTTTTGGTCCACCAAGCAAATTGTAATCCACACAGAACCTTGCCACCGCTACAGCCTGCTGATAAGCCCTCCTGTCTTCCTGCATTCCAAGCTACAGGCCTGACTGCTGGCTCCTTCTCTCCCCCCGGCCCCCCTTTTCAGGCAGCCTGCTTTCAAGTGCTAGCAATACAGCCTTTCCTCTGGTTCTGTGCCAATTCATCAGCTTCAGCAAAACTTCTGTCTTTCTGGATTAGGGCCTAGGGGAAGTTCCCCTGTTAAATCTGTCTTCCGGGCTGACCGTGCAGAGCCACTGATAAAAGGGCATCGTACCACTGCCATCTTGGGTCCGCCTCCTTGCAAGCATGCTCTGGATAAAAATTTTGCTTCATTTTTTAAATCTGAGAATGTTTTAATTTCTTCATTTTTAAATGATAGCTTCTCTGGATATAGAATTCGTATTTGTTCTTTCACTACTTTTAAATGCTATCATATGGCTTTCTACCTTCCCTGGATTTTGAAGAGAAATTCTCTCTCTCTCTCTCTCTCTCTCTCTCTCTCTCTCACACACACACACACGCACACACTGTCTCCATCCATCTTTCTGTGTGTGTCTCTGTCTTTCTGTCTTTCCACCTCTGTCTTCTCTCTATCTCTCCACTCCCTCTCTTATCCTGTTGAAATTTCCGTTGCATGTTCCTATCTTCAATGCTGTCCCACAGTGCTCTTTTTTCCTCCCCTGTAATACAGATAATTGAATCCAGAGCCTTTACACTGAACTACCTCTTGACCCCTTCCCCCGTTTTTTTGTTATCTTGAGGCAGGGTCCTGATAAATTTGTGAAATTTCCCAGACAGAGTTCAAACTCTCAATCCTCCTGTCTCAGCTTCCCAGAGTCCCATGATTAAAGGAGTGTGCCACCATACCCAGCTCTTAGGATGTTTATCTTTCTTTTTCTATTTTTCTTCTACTTAGAATGAATTTCCTAAATTGGTCCACCTTTCTAATTTGCTGATTCTTTATTCTCTTTAGATATATCTATTGTTGAAGTCCTCCAGTGAATGTTTTTCCTCCAGTGAATTTTTAATTCACATTATTCTTTTTGTCTATGTCATAATTTTTGTTTGATTTTTTTTTCAAATTTTTATCTCTTTATTGATGTCTTCTATCTGGAGAGATATTTTGGTTTCCTTTATCTTTTTGTTTTGCTCGTTGAGCATATTTTAAATAGATGATTTCAAATCTTTTTTTCGTAAGTCCAATGCCTAAAGTTTCTCAGAGATAGTTTCTATTAATTTCTCCTTCTCCTATGAGTGGGATATTCTTTCATGTTTTTGTGTATTTTATTTTTTTGAGAATTGGATTTTTTTCCTTTCTTGCAGAGCTTGAAAACAAGCCCAAAGCCTGGAGCATGGTAGGCAAAAGCAAAGGCTCTACCTCTAAGCTATATCCCAGGCCCAGAGAATTTGGCATTTTCAGTATTAATAGTGAGACAAATCTGGGAGTCATACTTCCTGGAAATGTTCCAGTTTGGGCCAAACAAATGCAGGTTCTTGCGGATGTGTTTCAGGTAGCTACCTAGTGGATGAAATCCATGACCACAATTGCTTCCTTTAACTGTAGCACACTTCACCATAAAGGTAGGCCGTCATTTTCATGGCAGCCACAAGTAAAAGATGTGGGAGTTGGTAGGATGGTTAGTGGACAATTTAAAATGCCAGAGTACTCTGGTTTCAAAGCAGCAGCTTTTATACTTACCAAACCTTCTCTTGACTCTTACAGGGTTTTGATTCAAGTTCCACAACAGTTTATTCTATCAGATTTTTGCTACTTCGTTACTTCCTTTGTGGTATGATGGAGTCATGAATCTGCTTTATTTCTCCATTTTCAGTGACATAAGTCTTCTTATGTACTTTTTGTACTAAATGTCTTAAATATTCATTAGTAGCAAAGAATTACTCCCAAATCAATTACTCACCTCTTTGGAATTTTATGTAATAAAATGTATACATTCATCAACATTTTAAATAAATACTTAATTTGATAATTTGAGAGTTATGGACATTTTTGGAATGGAATTAACTTTTGAAACATTTTTTCCCTCTGTTTGCAAGACTATCTTCACAATTAATATGTAACTCTACACCTAACAGATTTTAAAGACATTTATCAGGCATTCTTTTGCCATTTTTCTCCTTTTCTGTGTTGGCTAGAATACCTGTTTAACTCTTGAATTTTATGTTTAAGTTACAAGCTCTGTAACTAAATTTTGATAATGATCTTACTCATTTCTTTCTGCTCCTCTTTGGGAAAGAACTCCTTAAAAATTCTGAAATAACTAAGTATGCCATTATATCTATTGACTTATGTGTAATATACTTTTGTGATAATAGACTTAAGTTCATTTAATATAGTGATTGGTTTATCTGGTCTCTGATATAAGTTTAGCTAAAAAATCTTACTGATGTAATGATAACTTGAATGTCTTTTTTTATAGCAGCACAGTTGGTAATAACTCAATCTTGAAAAAGCCAATATGCCTGAGTACACATGACTTGATAAGAGAAGATGTGATTTATATACATAATGAAGTATTACTCTGCCATTAAGAATGACACGTGTGAGTCATTTTTAGGAAAATGGATGCATCTGGAGATAGATGCCCACTAAAATGAATCAGACCTAGAAAGTTAAATATGATGTGGTTTCTCTGTGAGAAAACAAAACCATAAAAAAAAATGCAAGAGACGTGTAAGAAAGTAAGAAGACGGACTTTGTAAAGAGAGAAAGGGAAGGGGGGGTGAGAGGGTGAGAAGGAGAAAGGGAGGTGATTTGTTAAAAAAAATTGTGGTGATGGTAGGAGTTTGGGGGAAAGGGAAGTAGTGGGAGGGTCAAAAGCGGGGGGCGGGAAAGGATTCTAATTTTGATGTAATATATTTGTTCACAAAATACTCAAGTTTAATGTAAACATTATGTATAACATATATATATATATATAAATAGGGAAAAGGAGTTTGAAAGTGTTCAGTTCTCATTAGTTTTTAGAAAGAGATAAGTGATAGTGAATTTATTTAATGTTTTGTGTAATTCACAGTGACGCCTGGATTTTTCTTTGTTGGGAGATTTTTTATTTTTATACTTTTTATAATTATCTTTAAATTTTTCTATTTTGTCATACCTTAGAGTTTTTAAGTTGTTTATTTCTGTGAATTCACCTACTTCTTGAAAGTTATCTCATTTCTTGATGTATAGTTACCCACAGTAGCTTCTAATTATCCATTTCATCTCCATGCACTAAGTTGTAATGTCACCACTTTGATTTTCTCTGTATTCTCAGTCTAACTGATGATGTGTTTTATCTTGGAAAACTTTTAGTTTCATTGATTTTTCTGCTATATTTCTGGGGTTTTTTTAGCTTATTTTGTCCTCCAATATCTACTATTTCTGTATTTCTGTTATCTTTGGGCTTAGATTTTACTTCTTTTTCCAGTTCGTTGAGATGTTATGTTAGGTTGTTTGTTCTCTTTTTTTCCATGAGTAGGAATTTATTATTAGAACTTTCCTCTGAGTATTGCTTTAGATGCATCCTCCAAGTTTTGGTACACTCTATCCTTTTTTTTTGCTTAAGTATACATTGTAATTTCCATATTTATCTATTTTTATCATTGCCTAATTGTTTTTTCAAGATCGTGCAGTTTTAAATTACACATATACTTGAATTTTCTGGTTTTCCTGCTGCTGTTGCTTTCTAGTCTTAATCCTTTGTGAAAACCTTGAAAAGATACTTGGGATAATATGAATATCTTTAAATATGTGTGGTTTTTTTTTTTTTTTTTTTTTTTTTTTTTTTTTTTTTTTTTTTTTTTTTTTTTTTTTTTTTTTTTTTTTTTTTTTTTTTTTTTTTTTTTTTTTTTTTTTTTTTGCTTTTGAGACAGGGTTTTGCTCTGTAGTCCAGGCTGGTCTTGAGCTCAGGGCAGTCATCCTGACTCAGTCTCTTGAGTGTTAGAATTGCAGGTGTGCACCACCATGCCTAGATTATTGGTGCTGTGGATTCGAACCCCAGGCCATATGCTTGCTAGACAAGTGCTTTAATTACTGAGCTACAAGTTCAGCCCCAATATCCTTAAATTTGTTGACACTTTTTCATACTCTCACATAAGAGCCTTCCTGGATGTTGTTCTGAGTATACTCAAGACTTCACATTCTATTGCCATTGGGTGAAAAGCTCTTTTGGGTCCACTTGCTCTGTTGTGGTTTTCGAGTCCCTTCTTCCTTGGTTTTATGTCTAGACATTCCTCTGTTATTGAAAGCAAAGTATTGAGTGTGATTATATTTCTATTTCACTTTTCAGTTCTGTCTGTGCTTCTTTTATATATTTAGGTACTGTGATGTTAGGTGTATATATATTTATAACTGTTATGTTACCCTGGTGACTTGACACTTTATCGTTGTAGGTAATGGCCTTATTTGTCTTTTTTGACAATTTTCATTTAAAGTCTTTCTTTTTTACATAAGAATGTCCACCCCTGGTTTCTTTTGGTTACAATTTTTGGATGTAGTATCTTTCTTACCACTTCACTTTTACTGTGTGTGACTTTAAAGCTAAAGGGATTCTCTTTTAGACACTTCACAGTTACCACTTAATGTTCTTTCATTGGGGAATTCATGTTTACTGCAATTATTGATAGAGAGGGACTTACTATTGGCAATTTGTTATATTTTTCTGTCATATAGTTTTTTTCTTTTTTCTTGTGCCGTATTCCTTTGTGTTTCATTGACTTTTTGTATTTATATGCTTTGATCCCTTTCTCTTTGTCTTTTGTGCATATTCTATACATTGTTTTCTTTGTGGTTACCATAATAAGATTTACATAAAACTTACCTTTGTAATAGCCTAACTTAAGCTGATGAAAGTTTAACTTCAGTTGCATATAAAAACGTCTACACTTTTGTCACCCTTCCTACGTGCTACGTTGTCTCTGTCAGTTTACGTATTGAAAATTGTTTATCTGTTAGCATTTTGTACTTAGTTATTTCTTTATATAATTTAAATTTAAAAGTGATTTACCTACCACCGTTAAAGTATAAACTGACTTGTTTCTTGTCCATATAGTTATCTCTATCAGTTAAGCATCATAGTTTTATGTGGTTTCTTATTTTTTATTCCAACATGTAGAACTCCCGTAGCTCTTTCTGTATGGCAGTTAAAGTGTGGGTAAACTCCCCAAACTTTTGGCTTTTAGAAAAAAATATATTTCTCACCTTTTTGAGGGAAGCATAGTTTTCCTGTGCCTAAGTGTCCTTTGTTAAGACAAAGGTCTCCTTTTGAATTCATCACTTTAAATATATCACTTCTTTACTTCTGGATTTCAATGTTTCTGCTAATAAATCTATTAGTGGCTTCATAGCAGTTTCCTTTAACATGCTACATTGTTTTTTCTTTCACTCGTTTCAAAATTCTCTCTCTTTTCTTAATTTGAGCATAATGTGTCTCGGTGTTGATTTTTTTGGATTTATCCTATTTTGGGTTATGGAGCTTCCTGAGTCTGGATTTTTTCTACCAATTTTCATTCCTCATTTCTTTAAATAAGGTGTCTTCTATTTTCTAATTTTCTTTTTCTGGGTTTCACAAAATGCCTGTATGGATATCCTGTAAGTCTCTTAAGGCTTCATTATGCTTTTCCTTTTGCTTCTTTAAGGAATAATTTCCTGTGAAGTTCATTGATTCTCTTCCTTCCATATCAATAGTCTACTATTGATATGATTTAATGAATTTTTTTCATTTTCCTTTATTGTATTTTTTAGCTCTTTTACGTGTGTCTAGTAGTTTTATATTTTCTGTCTCCGCTGAATTCATATTGTACTCATGCATCGTTTCCCTACTCTTGGGAACATCTTTATGATGCTTATTTTGACATATATGTTGGGTAAGTCATATTTCTCTATCAAGGTCAGTTTCTCACTATGTGCCTTTTTCCTTTTGTGGGACTAATTCCCCTGATTCTCTACAGTACTCGAATATGTTGGCATTTCCACATTATACAAAATCACTACTTCTCCTAGTCTGAATAGCGTGGCCTTTTACAAGAGAAAAATCCTCACTATTTAGCCTGGCCAAAGATTCTAAGATCTCCTTAAACCTTCATGCTTAATCAAAATGCTCTCTGATTTTCAGTATCCATATCCCCAGGTACCTACAGTGAGTGTACTCAGTCCCTCTAAAACAGTCCCCTTCATCCGCTAAGATTCACCTATTTTATGAAAACTTTTTTCAGAGATTTTGTGAGTGAAAATAGATTTCTTCATGCTACCATGCTCATTACTCATCGCAGGTTTCTTTATGTTACCATACTCATTACTCATACCAATAGTATTGCATTCAGCTTCTTAAGAACAATAGGACTTAGTGTTTATTCATTTCTATCCCTGAAGCCTAGCTCAGTGCCTTATCTGGCAGTTGTTTATTAAAATAATAAAATAAGCTATTGGAACAAGATTAAATTAGTAAATAACAAATCATTATAAACAAATATATAAATAAATGCAAGTAGGACTAGTGGTAATGGAGGTGGAAATCACAGGACAACATTGAAATTTTATTTAACTAAAAGATCTTGCAACGATCTGAAGAGCGAACTATATATTAACCTCAACTAGAGAAATCTAGGGTGAAGTTTAGGCAAGTACATGAACTCAGTACACTACAGCAAGCTTCTTTGTATTAAAGAAACAGAACATCACTTAAGAGAAGTAACATGCATAAATAAATTAGTAGTTATAAATTTTCTGCTTTTTTCTTTTTCAACTGCATATTTTAACAGAATTTGGAATTATGACTTCGTATTAAATCAGATACTCTCTTGGTTACTTCTATAGAGCAGCTTGAGTCCCACTGTCTCATTTTAATTTTCCTTTTAGTGTTGTACTTCACTCTTGATCATACAATAAAATATTAACAGTTTACTGTTATAAAGCCATATACTTTGTCTTCCCTTTTCCAAGTGGGGTGTTTTTTCGTGGTGTCTAAGAATCCCATACACATTTATTACATTAAGCTTTTCCTGGGGAGACAGGAATGTCTGTTCACCCCAGATCAGGCACAGACAACAGACGGAAATAACAATTTCACCAAAGTTTAACTTGGTAAACCAGTTGATTTACTGGGATTACTTGCAGGACTGTGAGTGGGAAGTTAATTACAGGAGCAGGGATGTCTCAAAGGCCTCTGTATCAGAGTCAAACCCACCTTAGCGTAGGTGAAAACTCAAAAGAAGTTTCGTTCCTGGAGCTCGCTGCATGACTGGCGGGCAGGTCAGCTAGTAGAAGGGCCGCCTCCTCAGCAATTTTTTACTGCTTCTATATCCTTGGTAAGAGGCTTTGCATCTTTGGTAATTTCATCAACGTCCCAAAATCTGTGAGTTGTTTACTTTCTGAGTTTCACGAGCCTCCTTCCTCCCTCCAGGAGGAGCTGTTTCAAGTAGGAGGAACTTGCCCTATAGCAACCTTCAATATCTTTATACTTACAATTTGCTTTCCAAACAGATTGTTTATAAGTTTTCCTGTACATTCTGCTGTTACCCTATATGTGCAAAGGTAAAGAAAATGGTCAAATTGTATTACTTTTTATGTTTCTGTCAGGTTTTAATCCTTTCACTAATTTATAGTAGCATTGATGAATAAAGTATATGACACATGCTATCGAATATCAGAATAAAGATAGTAATTGCCACCTTCAGTATTTTTGTTGCTTGACTTGGAGTAACAATTTATACTTTTAGCCTTATTATAAATCATTTATAGGCTACCAAGTTGTCATACCTTCTCCATTATGTGAACGTCATTCCATGCTATCAGAACCAGCATACCAACTTCATGTACTTGTAAGAATAGGCCCTCATTTTCTAAGAAAAAAAAACTATGAAGATTTTGCATATATAAATATTTTGTTGTAGGCAAAGGTGTATATATTATCTTATCCTATGGAATAGCTTTCCAAGTAGACCTACTTACAGGTATGTCACTTATAAATGTTTAAAAGATAATGAGTGTGCAATTTAAAAGTTCTCATAAGGACTCTTGTTGATCTTGAGAAACTTTATGAAAAGATATATCTGTTTCTCCATAAAAATTACTATTACTAAACAGAAACTACCAATAATTGTTCTTACACTTTTTCCTGACTGTGGTTTTGTATTTGATATCAAACCTAGAAAATGTATTTAGTACCATGCAGCAGTGGTAGAAAGAATCTTTTTTTCAAAATTAAATCATTCAGGTTCTTATTTATTCATCTTTATGTATCTGGAAAACAAGGCTATCCTATAATGATAGTTACTGATCTTTCTAGTTCAATTTTAAAGCTAAGATGGATAAATGGGTACGTTTCCAGACTCACATCCAAGTGTGTCATTAATAGCTATAGAAGTTGATCTTTGGAATCAAGTTTAATATCAGAAAATTAAAAATTTTAACATCCGACAAAATAATTTTGTCTCCAAAAATGGAAATTCTGTAAATAATATGAATTATATATTTCGGAAATAAATTACTACTGTTTCTAGAAACAAAATGAAAACTATCATAAATTAGTAGTAACAAAGTTATGTGAAGTAACAGTTTTAATTTGGTCACATTATTTCATGAATTCCTATATATTTTCTTTTCCAGAGAGTAAGCTCTCTGATTCTGAAGAGTATAAACATTTGAGATAAGTGGCCATGTTTTATTTTTAGATTTTAGTAAGCTCAACATGACATATACTTGAGCAGAAAACTTTGGGTCATGCATACTCGAGAATATATAATATTCACAATAACATATGAAAGAAAAGTATTATTTTTCATTACATAGGTTTATATTTTGATATGCCCATGAAAATCAGACTTCATCTTATTTTCTGGCTAGTTAGCTTATGGTTTACTCTTTCTTTGTCAAGTTTCCAGAATTAAACATGTGAGGAACCTGCATGACGAAAAGTTTGTGAAAGTTGAAAAAGTGTCTTCAACTCTCAGAGAGAGGCAAGCCACAGAGAAAAAGCTAGAGTGCAGTGACAGTCCTTCTCCAGACGAAAACATATTAACAGGTTGCAGACAGTACAGAAAAATCACCCGCAAAATTTCTTCCAAGAGCCGCTCCGTGAATCCCAGGTACACAGTTTTCAGAGTTCTGAATTTCAATTAATTCTGTTCATCCTCTGAGTACTGAAAGTTACACCTCAAATATTCTAGCACCTGTACTCAATCCAACTTCTATAGTTACTAAGTCTGTTGTACATCCTAAAACTCCAAGAAATAACACCCATTCTTCTGACATGGGAACTGGAAGATGTTCCAGGTCCTTCATTATTTCTGATAATTCAGACACTAACTGTCCTTCAGATCTCCAAATTCCCTTGGACTCTAAATATCCCGAGTCCAAAAAATGTTAGACAGCAAAAGACATCTCAAAATAGTCATTTATCTCCACCCCTGAAACTTAAGCATCCTGTGAGCATCTGCAGTCCTTTGGCCCAGGAATATTTTAAATGTTCTCTGCCTACCACTTCTTACTTACATTGTGAAAGTTATTCAGTTCTTCCAAATATCAAACACTTTGCTATTACCTGTACCTTTACAATGGACTCTCAAGATAGTATGGGCCAGCACCGCAGCACTGAATCAGGTAGTGCCATAACTATTGTTGATGTTACTAGGCTTGAAAATGAGAGAAGGTTCAACAATACTGCCAAAGCTAATCCTGACAGTGAGACAAAACTTGTCTCTACCGAAAATCTCAACAGTGAGGCCCATGCTGAATACAAACCTGTCTCCAAAGATAAGACAGAAAATGAAGATGTGGCAGATGCTGAAGGTGAACCAGACTTTGAAGATGAAGGCAACAACAAAATAAAAAGGGTTCCAAAGATAGGTCTGACCCTGGTAACACTGATCCCAAAGGTGACAACTCTTAAAGTAACACTGATTGCAACAATGGGTTTGATCCCAGGGATGATTCTGGCCCTACAAATGGATCAGACTCCATTAGTGATGGTCACCCTAATAATGGATTTAACTCCAACAGTAAACCTGATCCTAAAACCCTAATAATGATATTAACAATGATACAAACTCCAAATGTCGCACTCACTCTGAGCAAGACATACACAAAAACAATTTAGAAAATTCTAGCCTAACCATTGGTGTTGATCAGAACAATACTTACAACTCCTATAATATTACTAAACCAAATTATGTCTCTTGGTCCCAAAATAGAAGTGGCATGAACTATACTTCTGGGTTCAAAAATGGTGCTGGCCTTTGCAGTGCCATCAAGCTAAGACATGGCATTTGCACCAACATTGGCTCTTGTTCCCAGAATATCAGGTCACCCTCCAAACACCGTGGCCTCAGCAACAATGGCACTCGAGCAAGAAATAATGATCTTGGCTCCCATAATAGCCCCATCCCCAACAATAGCTTTAGCCCTCAAAAAGATCCTGGATGTAACTATAAAGTCAAGTCCATTAATGCTATAAATACCAGCGTCACCACTAGTTATACTGGTGTTTTTAGTCCTAGGTATTCATCTAGAATGAATTGTGCCACAAGTACAAGCCATATCCCTAAATTTGCTCATTTGATTGATCTCTACATTGTCATAGGCCTCAGTTATAATGCCATAAATGTTCAGCATGCTCATAATTCTGTTAATAGTATCAGCAATATTAATAATTACCTCCCTGGCCCAATATTGGGAATCAGTTCTAGTTCCTCTATTCTCAATATTGTCTATGGAAAATTCATGTTTGCTGCTGGCACTAACTGTAATTTCAGTGATGATTGCTTAACCACTTGTAAATCTTCTCGTCCACGTATGCTTGGTAAAACTGTACAATTTTTGAAGACCAAAAATTTGCTGACCATCTCAAAAACTGTGCTGATTCCATGAATTCTGCCAGCTTTAAGCATGCCACTGGGTTTAGGGATGTCTTTGATGTTGTGGAGTGTGGCTTTTTAAAGAATATCTTTGGGATCGAAAATCCCAGTGGTATCAAGGATTCAGTCATTTCAGATATTCACTCCAAACCAAATATTTTACTTCCCAGCATTGATACTACAGTAGAAGCTAAACCACGGGATGCTGAGAGGGTTTCCATATCATCAGATGCTGCAGATCAGTTTTTAAGGTAAGTTTACATAAATGTAAATTTAGACTTTCTTTATTTCCTGTAATTCAGGATGTAAGATTGTTGAACAAAGTCTTAATTTTTTTTCTTCACATGGTTGGATATTACTTCTCCATTGACCCCTTAAAGCCAGAAGTGTGGTTTCCCATTTTAAGAATCCATCTACTGTAGTGGTGAACAGTAAAATGGTTTTGATTATATACTGGCTGCATGGTCTACTACTATGTGAAGGGCTATATACACTAGTCACAGACAACTTAGTAATTTATTTTACCTACATCCTCTCACTAAAGTTCTAGTGCTTTATTCTTCTAGGGGAAAAGAGCCTTAAGAATCATGAATCTACACATTTAAAACTAGAAATTTTTCAAAATTTTTCATTTTATAAAAAAGGGTATCTGACATAGCCTTGATATTTTTATCTCTCATTTACATACATAGTATTTGAACTACTTCGATGACATGGAATTATGAAGGACAGACCCCAAACCTTTGCTACTTTTATATTAAAACTTCTTTTTTATATCTCCTGATAATAGGAAAAACTATATTTTTGCTAAGTATTATATCTATCAAATATTTTCTCTAGTATTCTGAGTTAAAGACAAAAATTAAGATTGCTGAGTTTTTGGTATACTATTTTAATAAGAGCATGTAATATTTTTGATGAAGTTTTACCAGTGTGTTGTCGTTGAGGCAAAATAAAGTTGGCATGCATTATATTTTAGGCTTATACTTAAAATTAGTTATGATAAATATGCTTAATTTGGGTTAAATCTATGGATATAAATGTTCAATTTTAAAGAATTTTGTTTTTTATTAGGATATGTAATTGTTTGTAACAACAGTTAGAATAAGGCATGTATTCTTATAATCAAAATGAAATTTAAAAATTGGTGTTTCCTAAGTGATTCTCTTTTACTAGGGTTATTTAACAGTTGTATATCTTTGTGGATTTTCTGTCTGCTGTATCTATCTGTGATAGTGGAGTATGAAAGTCCCCTGCTATAATTGTATTGGGCCCTGTATGTCCTTTCAGATCTAATAATTTTTGGTTTACGTCATTGGGTGCTTCAGAGTTGGGAGTATATATATATATATATATATGATTATGAATTCTTCCTGTTCTATTGTTCCTTTATCCAGTATATCGTGACCATCTTTATCTCTCCTAATCTGTTTTGTTTTGAAATCTGATGAGTCTGAGACTAATATAGCTTACCCCTGGTTGTTTCCTGGGTCCTGTTGGATGAAATATTGAATTCCATCCTTTTATTTTCAGCCTATAAGTTTCCTTGTGGTAAAGTATGTATCTTCTAGTCAGCAAATTGTAGATTTCAGTTTTTTGATCCAGTCAACCAGTCTATGTCTTTTAGTAGGTGAGTGGAGGCCATTCATAGTCAGAGTAATTTATTGAAGTATATTTGATATGTCCTGCCATCATTATAGTTTTTCAGCATTATTTACTAGACTTACTTTTTTCTCAGCTCATTCTCCTATATCTGTTGTCTATTTTTCCTCCCTTTCACTTTCTAAGTTTCCTGTAAGTGTTCTCTATGATGCTGGCTTAGTGGCTACAAATTTTTAAAGCTTCTGTATCATGGAAATTTTTAATTTCTCCCTCTAATTTAAAAGATAATTTTGCTTGATATAGCAGTCTGGCTTGGCATTTATGTTCTGTTAGTGCTTGGATGATATTGCTCTATGATCTCCTGGCTTTTAGGGTTTGAGTTGATAAATCTGCAATTATCATGGTAGGCTTATCTTTATAAGTCACCTCTGTTTTTTAATTACAACTTTTAATATGCTCTCTTTTGTGTTGGGTCTCTAGTATTTTAATTATGATGTGTCATGGTGAGGTTTCTTCTGATCAAAGTTGTTTGGTGTTCTATATGCCTGCAGTAGTTCAATGTTCATTTATTTCCTTAGATTTGGGGAATTTTCTTCCATAATTTCATTGAATATGGCCTTTAATCCTTTTTATTTTTTCCTCAGTTTTCTGCTGCACTCCCATAATTCTGAGGTTGTTTCTCTTTGAGTCATCCATCAGCTGTTATAACCATTCTCTTTGTTCCTTTTTTGTTTTGCATTCTTTACTGCCTGTACATTCCAGGTCAACCATTTTATCTTCTAGGTCTGATAGTCTATTCTCAAAATGTTCAAACTGGTTACTTATTCTTCCCTATGTGTTTTTCACGTCCAGAAGGTCAACCCTCATTGTTTTTGTATCTCTGCTGAGTTCTTCCCTAATTTCTTGTATTGCATTCATTATCTGCTGGTTCCTCTCTTCTTTATTTTCATCTAATTTCTTGTCAATGTTTGCCAATATTATAGCTATGTCCCGGCGTAGAGCTTGCAATTCCTGTTTCATTTCCTGTTTTCATTCTAACAATTTCTGGGCCCAGAAATTACCATCTTTTTTGCCTTTTTCATCTTTGGGTCCTGCTATTTCAAGATCACTGGTATTGCTTTCTGGTGTGGTGGTTTTTCTTTAAGTGTTTTATTACTATGTTTTCTTCATGGTCCTATTAGAGTGACTTGACACTCTATTATTGTTCATAGGCTCTGTTTCTTTTCCTGAGATTTTTAAATTAGACTCTTTCTGTTTTAAATGTTACTTGGCTCTCTCTAGCATGCAGGAGGGATGAGGAGCACAAAGGCCCTGTCTTGCCAAGCTCCCAGGTGCAGGTGGGGTTCTGCCAGTGGCTACCTGGCTATCTCTGGTGCGCACGAGGGACGGGGAGCCTGGTCCCGCAGAACTCCCAGGTGCAAACTGGGCTGTGGTGCCAGCTAACTCTTGACTTGATTTTAATACATGTTGATAGGTGTGGGTCTCAGTTGATACTTCTGCATGTGGATAACCAGTTTTCCTGTTATCATTTATTGAAGAGGCTTTCCTTCAGTTGATGGTTCTGGCTCCCTTCTGGAAGTCTTTTAAGTGAGGATACTTGAGGTTGCCTCTACATCCTCAGTACTGTTTCATTGGTCAACCTGTCTGTTTTTGTGCCAGTAGCATATGGTTTTTATCACTGTTGCTTTGCAATATAACTTAATGTCCAGAATTAGGACGCCACCTGCTTTTGTAATGTTCAGAATTGCTTTGGATATTATAGATCTCTTTGAATTCCACATCTGTTTTAGAGTTGTGTTTTTCTAGTTCTGTGAAAAATGTTGGTATTGTGATAAGAATTGCATTAGGAGTCCCTTAATCCTGACATTTTCATGAAAGAGGAGCATACTTTTTAAATAATTAGGCCAGTGTGAATTCACCGTAATTGTAATATCAGCCCCAGAGTTTATGAGTTCAGTAATTTGCTTGTTGATGGCCTTAAAGGTCAGTAAAGAGCGATTTGTTTAATTTTGTTGCCCAGAAAACTTCATAAATTGCAATCTTTTGAAAAATTTGTCTTTAAGAGAAGTTTCAGTAGTTAAAACACAAGGTAATAATAATATATGGAGAATCTTGGTGCTCTTTGGAATAACATAGTTAAGGCTAGTTACCATAATTTCAACTTGTTCATCATAATTGATTCAGTGATTTCAGGGACTACATAAATTCCATCCATGGAATGTTGGGATTTTCCAGTAATTATTACTATGCAGTTTTGAGGTAGTGGACCTCAAGCGTCACAAGTCACCAATTTGTTTCTCCCATTTGATCCAAAATTATATCCTCATGAGTGGTTAGATCCAAATAAGAAATATGATGTATGCCTTTTATTCCTTGTCATTGGGAGGAGGAGAAAGAAATTTCTCCAGAGCAATTTGCAATAGTTTGGCTCTTCTGGGTGTTCTTTTCTGAGGGGCACAGAGAGAGATGTCTCCTTATTTGTTTCTCAAAATCATATTGCCCTCTATATAAAATTTAGATTTGAAATGACTGTCCCAATGACAATCTTTTTTTTGCACTTTGGACACATTTGCCTTGGTTTAAATCTATCTGTTATTATATTTACAATCTTTTGCACGTGGCCTTTGCCACAATTATAATATTTACGAGGTTGTAAGGCCATTGTTAAGATTTCTGCTTTGTGGCCTTGAGTTCTCATATTTTGACAGACTGATATTAATTAGGCTATATTAGGACATTATCCCTTTAAGGGTATAATAACTTTTGACAATCTATGTTTGCATTTTCAAAGGCTAGTTGTAGTAATAGAATTTCTGCTGCTTCAGTGTTATCTCTTTTGGAACACCATTTTACAATTGACTAATGAAATCCATATACGGTTCATTGGGCCCCTGAAATATGTTTGCAAGGGAGCCAGTTGGAAGGTTTACATCTGGAACTATACTCCAAGCTTTCGTGGCAGCTTGCCCTGACGGTATGCTGGCCTGTCACTTAAGCTGACTTTGTTGTTCAGGGGTTAATTTCCATCACCTATGATCATATCTTTGGTTATGCGAACATTGTCAGCTTGATTTTGTTGTATAGTGAAATTTGAGGCTGCCTCCTGAAATTCTTGAAGCCATACAGAAATTGCGCAGATGTCAGGACTACACTGTAGTTCTGTGTCCAACATTTGAGGTAACTGTGGCAAGATGTGAGCTCCAAGGGGCTCAGTGGCTCCACCCCTGCAGCAGTGTCTCTTCCAGTCATTAAGGTGTCATTGTCATTTCACATGCAACTTGAAAGGATTCAAGAACACCATGAGTAAAAGAACTTTAAAGTCCATTCTCTGTGGTGGCTGTTTTTAAATTTCGTAGAAACTTGGTAAGGTAGAGAATTATACGTGAAGTCCTCATTTTGGCCTTTGAATACAGGATAGAAGCCCAAACAATTTCCCTCTTTTTGTTTCCCTTATTCAAAACATTTGTCTTATTTATCTAAATGAGTTAATGGCTAGATATAATGATGAGGAGAGGGAGTGAAGGTTTTTTTAGATGGAGTAGTTTTGAAATCAGATTTCTCCTCCTTGCAGTAATTATCATTTAGAGATTTTTGTCCTTCAGTGGGCTGTAAAACAGCATGATATAAATTCCAAATAATTAGATGAGACCTTTTAATTGAATGGATAGCATTTTTAAAGGTGTGTTCCACTTTTTCCCAATCTTCAATATCAAAAGTTCTGTTCTTGAGAAACCCAGAACGTTGGTGATGGATAGTAGTCAACTGTTTAAGTTTTTTTATTGGACACCTTACATCCTTTAGAAGGCTCAGTAGCTGGAGCTTAGATTGATGTTCTTCTTGGGAAAGAAAATTGTCTGTGGTGAAGTGTGTGTGTTTGTGTGTGTGTGTGTGTGTGTGTGTGTGTGTGTGTGTGTGATAGATCTGTAGATGATGAAAGACATAAACTAGACCCCCATGGGTTGCCTATGCTAGTCATCAGGTGCCTGTGTTTTCTTCTTACCAAGATGAGTTATTAGACATGTCAGAAACTCTTTTCATTGGAGGTCTCATTCTTGACAATTGACAACTGAGTTACAAGCCATATTTTTGCGATGATCTCTTACAAGGTCCCTTGTCACTGTCAGCAAGTTAACTAATACTGCCTGCTTCCTCCATTGGTGGAGTTTGGGACAGAGTCAGAAGATATGAAATAAATAAACATTCAATGCTCTTAACAGGCACTGAGACCTCCAAAAGTTAATTGCACTAGATCTCTACCCTAGAGGAGGATGGTGTTATTACTGAAGGGAAATACATCAAGAAATAAAGCTTAAAGAGGCAGTTCATTAAAGAGATCCTTTCAAAAGCATATCAGAAGTTAAACAGTGGTTAGCTTAATTGCAGATTACAAGGCCAGATAAGCATGTGGGGATGTAAAAAATGTGCTGAGATATATTTCGTTTTAGCCATTTCAGAATATAGAAGCATGTTTGTTCTCTGGCCTTCTAGCCTAAAAGGCCCTTATCTAGGCATCAAATTGTGAGCAGATTCTTTGTTTAGCTTTAGATGGAGAATTAACTCTTGCATTTCCACACATATGATGGCAGACAGGAGCCAAACAAGTGAGGAAGGACAAAGTTCGCATATATATCCTTTCAGGTTCTGTCCCAGTAGTGTACCTCTTCCAGTTTAATCCCCAGTGTTTGGCAGCTTCCACAACAAGCCCTTGTTTTCTGCCCCTTCTGATCATGCCCCACCTCTTAACAGCACAAAGTTCTACAACATAGAAATACATGGGGCTTTGGGGACCATTCCAGATCAAATCATAACATTTCATCACTGGCACCCTAAAGACTCATATCAACCTCCTTATGCAAAATGTATTCAGTCCTTCTGTAATAGTGGCCAAAGTCTTAAAAGAGTCTAAGTCCAATGTCTCCTCTGAGACTCAAGGCAAACTCTTAGTAGGGAGCCCTGTGAAAAATCAAAGAAACTTTAAATACTTCCAAGATAACAATGGCACAGGGAAAACATTTCCATTCCAAAGGAGAAGAACAGAAGGATAGAAAGCAATTGAACAGGAACAAGAACTAAACCCTCAGGGCAAGAATTAAGTCCTGTAGCTCTGTTAAATCCTATAGTTCTGTGTCCAGCACTTCGGGTAAATTGTGGCAAGATATGAGCTCCAAGATGCTCAGGGCTCCACCCCCACAGCAGTGTCTCTAGCTGCAACTTCCATAGCTTCTCTTGGGCTGACACCACTAATAGCTTGGTACTTTCTCTGCGGATGATCCACATTCCTTACATCTCCAGATTTTTGGGATCTTCACTGTCCTTTTGGCTTCACCTTTCCAACTTCATACTCTGCCCACCGAGGGGCACACTGCCTGGCCTCCAAGGCCTTCTGAAATCTCAGTGGAAGCCTCCATGATCCCACAGCTTACTTTCTGCATGTCTGTGAAATCAGCACCATGTGCATGATGCCAATGTCTTTCACTGGCTTGACTAGTAGTCTAGTGCTCTTGAACCAAGACTGAGTTCTAAGATGAGTGAACTCCTTGGGAATTCACTTTCCCAGGTTGCCCTGCATGATATCCTGGGGGGTCTCTTTCTATAGCAAAGTATTGGTAATAGCTCTTCTCTAAAATACTGGTTGAATTCTTCAGTAAATCTATCTGGCCCACTATAAACTGGTACAACCACTGTGGAAAGCAATATGGGAATTTCTCAAAAAAAAAAAAAAAAAACTAAAAGTTGATATTCCATTTGACCCAGTGATTCCTCCTTTGGAAATTTTTAAAAAGAGTTAAAAGCACCATACGCCAGAGATACGTGTTTACCCATGTATATAACGGTACAAGTAATAATAGATGAATCATAGAAGATGCTGAAATACTCATCAACAGACAAATGGAAAAAAAAACATAGTATGTATACACAATGAAGTACTACTCTGCCATAAAGACATTGAAGTGAGTCATTTGTAGGTAAATGGATACTACTTAAGACCATTATGTTTAGTGAACTGAATCAGAATCAGAAGGTTAAATATCACATGGTTTTTCTGAGACACCCAAGGTACAAATAAAGAGAATCAAATGAGTCAGATATGAGCAGCTGGTGGGGGGGGGGTAGGAAAGCAAGAAAGGGAAAGGGGAAGGGAATTTTAAGTTGACACAACATACATGTCCACAAAATACTCAAGTTCAGTGTAACTATGTGTATAGTATTTGCACACTAATAAAAAATAGGGAAAATTGAGAGAACAAATTTTTAAAATTGCCATCTGAAGAACTGATATCCCACTTATCTTAACAGAAAGAAAATGCTCATTTAGGCACAGAAGCTACATGAAAACGACTAAAATAGTATCTCACTGAGTTTCCAGAAATTTTTTTGTAAAAAATTTTATATGTTCAGATCATAAAATATGTGAATGAGATCCTAACTTTTGGTTTTATCTTTCTTTTTTTAATGGTTACTACTGACCATAGTGGTATTAGAACTACATTAGTAACAATTATAACATATTAAGTAACATAAGAAAAATGTTACTTAAATTGTTATTTAGATTTGGCTGAAATAATATTATTCCATACTCAAGGGACACAATTGAAAGCATATTTTGTTAAGGTTAGCCTATGGGAATGGCTTTTATTTATAAAGAAAATTTATTGAATAATATAATCAGTTTAATTTTTGACAGATTGCAGTGTACTTGAGAATTGCACTAAGACTTTTCAGAGAATTGGCCGTGATTCATTTGTAGAAATTTTGGAGAAAAAGAATGACTCAGTGATGAAACCGAAGGAAAAGACAGTTTCATTTTTACAACCACAATTTCATAAACATGGAGATACAAAGGTGTTCCCTACAATGAATGCCTGAATATCACAATCAGAGATCTACTTTTTTCATGAAAGTTCTCTTAACACTTCTAACAGTTGCTTCAAAATTAATGAGCAAACACGTTTTCTCTAAAAGTGTTTTTATACTTAAGGACCCAGATTTGATCCCCCATCACCACATAATTGCTGGGCTTGGTGGCTCATGCCTGTAACCCTGTAGAAGCTGGGCCAGGAGGATTGCTGTGAGTTCTAGTCCAGCCTGGGCCATATAGTGAGTTTAGGACCAGCCTTGACTACACGGTGAGAGTGTGTCTCAAAAAAGTTTTTTTTTTTTTTTTTTTTTTTAATTTGAGAAAGTCTCCCGATAAATCTTAGTTCAGGAGAGGCTCAAGTTGCATATAATATCTAAAAAAAAATTGTTTTTTGGGCTTCTCTCTTAAAGTGGTCCATGCAGTATATCATTTCCTTCCTGATTTTATAGCCTTCAGAATACATTACTTAGTTTAATTTTTGTGCTTAATAATAATTGAAATAAATATTAGTAAACTCAATTTTAGTCAGAAAAGTATCGTACCCATATATTTCAGATAAATCAAAGCAGTCTTCCTCCCAAGATCTCCCTAATAAATATATTTGTATATAGATAAAAAATCTACTTTTTTATGATGATGGCATATTTTATAACTGTGAGATATGCTTCTGAAGACTTTCAGTCTAATGTAACATAAAAATAATTTCCTATCCAAAGATACTGGCAGCTTACTCAGAGTCTATTAATTGTTACACTACTTTATTAGGATCATCTGTGTTCCAGATCTTCCCCTAAAGCCAGTCTTTTGTATGCCAATTTGATCACATGTCTACATAGAACTAAAGTGATTTCATGCTGTTTTCTACCATTATCAGATTACTTACCATATATGATTAGGCGGTTTTTTTTTTTTGCAGTGTTTGGGATGATGCCTCTAGACATGCTACATGCTAGACAAGTGCTCTACCACTGAGCTATGTCTGCCAGAAACAAGATATGCAAAATACGATCTGAGAAGTGTTCAACTAAGATAGAGTAAAACTGAGATGGATTCTCTTTGGGGGATTAGTTTTTCAAATATATCAAATCGCATATAAATAAATAAATGAATAAATACATATTGAGAAACTCAAAAGGGAACCCTCTGCTAATAATGTGACCTGCCCAATGTCTGTGAATAATTTGGAATTTAACCACAGTTAACCTGATAAAAGATTATGGTCTTAATTTTTTCTTTTTGTGGTACTGGAAGTTGAGCCCAGGGCCTTTACATTGAGCTGCATTCCCATCCCATATTTATATGTTTATTTTTTATTCTGAGACAGGGTCTTGCTAAATTGCTAACCTGCCTAGGCTCAGCTCACACCTGCAGCCCTCTTACCTTCCAAAGAGCTGGGGTTACAGACCTACACCACCTGGCCCGGCTTTAAGATCTAAAGCTGAATCCAGGCTTCTCTATGTATCTAACAGTGCATCATGTGTGATTTTATGAGTCAAAAAAAAAAAAAAACAGAGATATAGGTGCACAGTACAAAGCCAAAACAGTTGCCCCCAAGTGCAAAGTAAATGCCATCTTTGTCACTGCCTCTACTTTGTAAAAATTTGTGTCAGTTTCCTATTAGAATTTTGGAATTAAATACCCTGTTGTTCAATGTTACTAAGTGCAGCCCTCCGAGTTGTAGCAACAGGATCAATGGTGCAACTGTCTTGGCAGGTAGAGAAATGCCGCCCCCCCACCCCCCGAATCAACCTGAAACTAATTGAAATAGACTAAGTTAGAAATTTAATATTGTGTGTCAGTCAAAATCATAAATTTTAAATAGTTAACTAAAATGCCTTTCATATTCTTCAAAGGAGTATTTTGCTATACTTCAAAATCAGGGAACTCCTTGTTGCCATAATACCAGTGTAATTTTTGTTCCTTCAACAGCTGCGGAATCTATGTAATCTCCAGAGGTTTTCAGGTTTGAAATACACACAATAGCTGTATCTGAGTATGTTCAATTTTTCTGTGCTTAGAGGAATTATATTCTGCCAAATTTAAATAGCATTTGGGTAGCTTGTTGAATTGTACTAGACTCTTATTAATACAGCTCTAATATCCCTAAGGTAACTTTTAACCTTTACAAAAATGAAGATAATTTCAAGAGCCAAAATCTCATTTCTGAAAAATGCCACACACAATAATAGCCTATATACACTGATTTAAATATATTGGTGACATTAGTGTCAAAGACAAATGTGAAATTATTAAACAAGCCTATTTCAAAACTCTAGGTGTTTTTTTCCCTGTAATGATCATGGCAACCAGTCTCTTTCTAAAGATACCGGATTCATTATTTATTGGATAGAGACGTACATCCCATGTATTAGAATTCTTTAATTATGTGACAAATAGAAATTTAAATATAAAAGTAACAAGGAGATATATTGAAAGTGAAGACAAAGTAATACATGGCAAGAGGAGAAATTGTGGAATAATAAACGTAACTAGATGTCATCTTTATTTTTATTATATTATTGAACTTCAGTCAGTCCTGGCTAGTCAAACGCCATTTGTAATAAATGTACTTGTTCTGCATTACATTTTGGGCTTTCTGATCTACTCCACTCTCGTTTTGCACACACATATGCATGCATGCACACAGTTACAATCAACTCGAAGGTGCAAATGCCAAAAAATATGTACTATTGTGTGTTAAGAAACCCACATTTATGTACTATACTGTCCTCCCTTTCCCTTTTTGAGGTTATTCCATGCTCCGTTCAGAAACTCCACATACTTCTGCAGCAAACATACTGCCCCTCCGCTGCCTGGGGACAGCCGCCCTGCACACTGTCACCACTTTTTTACCTTCTTACAGAAAGCCTGTACAAACACATGTGCATACTCACACGTGTGCATACACACACACACAAGATAACCTCCTCTGTTTTTAGGTTGCAGTAAAGACCATAGAAATCTGAGTTTTATACAGCCAGATTTTTCAACTAGAAATCCTTTCCATCTTTTATGTAAGTGTCTGTCTCCAGAAGAAGATGGCCTTATTCCTTAGCAGTGATTTATAAGAACATAATTTTAATACAGATAGCTGAATTATACGTGAATTTCTGGAGTCCAGAAGTTGGGAACAGTCTGTATTTGCATGACTAGTACTTCCTGCATATAAAAAGGTACCTAGTCAAATAGAAACTGAAGTGGAGGGAGCTACAAGGAGCAATAAGCATCTGGGCTATTTTATGTCCTCCCATAATGTTATGCTATCATTAAAAACTGCTTACAGCCAAGCAGACTACACAGTGATAGGTAATGAAACGAGCAAAGTTTTGGTCTAGGCTCTGAAAAGACCATCTTCAGGCTCTCAACCGGAAAAAAAGACTAAGAATGTGAATTGTGAGAGGATCAAGCAAAGAGCCAGAAAACTCAAAGTGATTATTTTTACTGCTCTGTTCTACTCTTGAATAGATTTTGTCAATAGAGTATGATGTAGTAAAACCAAAGATTGAAGTGATATCAATGTTGAAATTTTAAAAAAAATTCAGGGTAAATCTTCGGGAAGCCATTTAGTGACATTCAGCGAGCACTGACATATTGCCTCAGTTAACCTTACAATTATATGAGGTTGAATTATTATCCCTGTTTTCCCAATGAAGAAGCCAAGCAATAGTTGGGAGTGGTAAAGACTGAGAGCACGTAATCAAATATTTACAGTTAATTTTATGTATTGAAAATAAGCTGTAGTTATAAATGTCAAGTTTAGAAAACATTTCATTAACCTAACTTAGCAGAAACCTAGGTTATAAAATGAGCATTATAGTGGTTGCATCTTTGCGTCTTAAGAGGAAATATTTTCCTTGTGATTTGAAGGTGAGCATAGTAGTCTATTGGGCAAGGATTTAAACATTTCAAAGATTATTTTTGTATTTTGATATTTAAAGTATTCTAAGGATAAAAATATTTTTCTTGTTGAAACTTTCAACTTCTTAGCTTCTTTTTATCCTGTTTTTACAGCTCAACCCCCAAACAGAAAGGAGACGATGACTTGACCCCTGATTTTGAAGTGGAAGAGACAATGGAAAAACCAGGAAAATTTTGAGAATATGAGCAGAAAATAGAAATCCCTAAGTAATGTTTGTCATATGTTAGTTTACACATACCTTCTCCATTATATAACATTTTATTGTCTGCTGTGACCACCAATGTGGCAGTTGTTTCGTCCATTTTACTTATTTCTGGCACAATCTGGAAATTTTAAAAAAGTGCACATTGTAGTTCTTTCTAGCAATCATACAAAAATCAATTTGTGCTATTAATTACTAAAAGTACAGCCAGATTTTTCAACTAGAAATCCTTTCCATCTTTTATGTAAGTCTCTGTCTCCAGAAGAAGATGGCCTTATTCCTTAGCAGATCTCTTGACATATGCTTTTAACTTTATGATAGCCATCAGAGATTTAAAATAATCCTTATTAAATCTATGTTTCATCATTAACAGTGTTTGCTATTGTTTTATGAGTTTGGTACTCAAAATAGTTAAGACTCATCACTATTGCATAGTGTTTGCTTAACTTGCTATTTGTCCCATTCAAACTTCCTAACATGGGAGGAATATTAACATATGCTATTTAAAAGAAAGTAATAGAGATAAGTGAATTGGGTGTAATAAACTTAACTCTGGAGCTTCCAGAAAGGAACTCAGCAGGGGCTGGACAAATAGCACAATGGTTAGATCACTTGTCTAGCAAGCATAAGAGCCTGAGTTCAATTTCTCACATATGCTGGGTGTGGTGACACATGCCTGTAATCACAGTACTTGGGAGGCTGAAGCAGGAGGATTGCTTAGAGTTTGAGGCCAGCCTGGGCTACATAGTAAGTTCAAGATCAGCCTGGAATACAGGGTGAGACCCTGTCTTAAAAAAAAAAAAGAAAAGAAAAGAAAAAGAAAAAGAAAGGAGAAGATTCAGAGGGAGAAGACCCATATATATATAAATACCGGTGTATATGTGCAAACATAGGCTTTCTCTATATGTGGGCATATGATATACAATGTATACATCATTTCTCAGAAGCATCTGCTCTGGCTTCTCTCAGAAAAATTAAAAAGGATGCGTGACTTGCATCAAACTCAGAGCAATGATCCAAAAATAAAATTAGAGGGTGCTTTGTGCATCTGGCAGCATGAAAAAAAAAAGAAAAAAAACAAAAGAAAAAGAAAGAAAGAAACTCAACAAATGGTATAAAGTTTTAATATAACTTTTAAAGAAAGATGAAAAATTTGAAGTAAAACTACTGAAAGAAAACTGCTTCCTTTGCAGTTAAAAGTAGGGGGTGAGTATACAAGTATACTTATATAATAAATACTCTATTTGACTAATAAGTACCGTGATGACCTGGCATACTTTTGTATTCTTATGCCTCCACAATTTATTGCCACTCTCTCTAAATGTCTTACTGTTTGTTGCTTAAATTTAGCCCTCTGTTGCAACTAGGGAATTCTCCCCACCTTTTCCTTGTCTCGCGGTGTTAGTGGAGAACTTCCATCAACTTAAAATTTATCACAAACCTCAGGCATCTATGAATAATACGGATTACTCCATTCCCCTTTCTATTTTTAAGTTACCTTAAAAATCTTAACACATTTGCAGAAACACCCATAGTTTTGAATACATAAAGTACATGGTATAAATGGAGTTGATAAGTGACATTAAAAAGATCAACAGAACAGAAGCCTTGGCAGCCACTCTAGGAAATTTAGACTCTCTCCTAAACGTGATGGGTCACCTTTAAAGGATGTAAAGCAAAGTGGGAATTTGATCTGAATGCATTTTAGGAAAAAAGCTATGGGGCAGGGAAATTGGAAGGACATCTGTTAAGACACAGTTTATTGGTGTAGACTCAAATTCAAAAGAGCTTGAAATAAGGCAGCAGCAGTTAATAATGGAGAAAATAGGATACATTTCAGACAAGACTGTCTTAAAATTTCTGAATAATGGTATGTAGGAGTAAGGACAGAAGAAAAAGTGTGGGATAATTCCCAGCTTTCTTATGTAGTGGTGGTGCCATTAACTACATTAGGTCCTGGAGAAAAAGATGATGTCTGTGGGGATGATGATACCAGCTGGTGGCAAATTAAGATGAAATTTCTGCATAACATCTAATAATGAGTCCCAAATTCATCATTCATCTTAGAAAAATCCTGACTTTTAATATTGTTCCAAATGTAGAAGAAGAAAAAGAAGAATGGCACAATGTTAAACAAATTTAAGAGGCCCTGTCTCAAAAAAAATTTGTTTAACGTTGTGCCATTCTTTTTTTTCTTCTACATTTAAGAGGTTTGCAACTATTATTACAATTGTTGTTTTTACATTTGTCCTTTAAAATCATCATAAAGGTAATAGTAGCTCCATTTTACCTAGGATTAAGGAAACTCTGACTCAGATAAATTACATAGTTCCAAGTTATAGGTAAAATTATTAGAGACACGTATAAACAGAGCACTTGTATAGCAATAATAGATTCAAGGAAGTGATATATGCCCCAGGGAAAATGATTTCCAGGAGCCTGCCATTTTTCTCCTTTAAGTTAGGAAGAAAGACCTAATGAAGAAAATAACTACATTTTACATACAACAGCTACTATGAATATAACTAATCTCCATTGATTTCTGAGCTTTTTCTGAGTACTCATAAAATATAATAAATTTTATTTCAATCAATATGCTTTGATAGTGAATTTCTTGTAAAGGATATTTCCTCTAGTTTTTAGTAACAAAGCACAAACTGAACATATAGACACATTAAAAATATATCTCTCTCAAAATACTTTTTGTTTGTAAAAATAAAACCTGCAAAATCGTCAACATCCAAGAGAAAAAACTGTATCCCATGTCTCCAATAGTCCTATTTTGTATTTGTCAGCTAATATTTGATGACCTTTTATTCAAACACTTGGTCATGGTGACCTGGCTTGAGAAATTCCAGAAAGTTAATATGACGCTTTCTCTCAGTTTAGCAGATGTGACATATTATGAAAGGTACTTTGTTCTGTTTTTTTTTTTTTTCTCGAGTACAACCTCTCCAGCAGTTGTAGTCATTCAGCCTACCCAAACTTAGAAGGGCATTACCCCACGGTTTTCTTTTTCCCCCATTTGGAGAAGAAAACAGGTATGCCACTTGATATTCCCACTGCTTAGAGTTCACGTCCAGCAAACTTTTCATCTTGGAAATGAGCTAACTCCCTGAGGGTACAAACTGACCGCACTGGGGGCTGTCAGGCTGCAGCAGTTGGCACCCAGTGTACTTCTCTTGCCCAATGCCCATTGGTCCTAGCCCACTTCGCACATGGTTGGAGGGGAAGCCCAGTGAGAGAGACATTTGCCAGAGAAAACTGCTACTTACTGAGGTTCCGGATTAAGCACAAAACAGAGAAACTCAGAGTGCAATATCTGAGTGAGACCCACAGAACCTTGGGAACAGAAACAAAGGCAGGGTCCTAATTAGGAACTGGAGAAGAGACTTACAGGGTGGGATGAGGCAGTAATTTGCAGGGAAGTGCAGTGGCCATGACTGCTGTGATCTATGGGTGGAGAAGAGCTGTTGGAGCCGTGCCAGAGTGGGCACTCCCCCTCCGGTCCCCATAAACTAAAATGCTGCCAGCCTCTGCTTGTGTGCTCTCCTGCCCACCATCCAAATGCTGAAGAGCTCAGCGTTCTTACAGGATGTCTCCCTCCCACGGCCCAATAAAGGCTGCTAGGCTCAGCGACCATTTGAGATTCCTCCCATCACCCTCAGCATATTTCTGGGCCACAGGCAGAAAAGTGCTCTCCCATCAAGCCCCAAATGCCACTGAATTTTCGGGCTGGATACAAATCTTAGTGTGTGTGTGTGGTGGGGGGGGTGTGGGGGGGTACTGGGAACTGAAGTCAAGACCTTCACACTGACCTACATCCCCAGCCTATTTTTTTAAGTTTATGTTGACGGGACAACTCATGAAGTTGCTAAATGAGTTGCAAAGAGCTTGGTATGGGCCAAATGCCTGAAAGGAGCACGTTACTAGAAAGTGTTACGTCGTGCTCTCACCTGGAGAAGGGTGGAAAGAGCCGCCACAAGCCACTAAAGGGAAAACAGCAGCAGGAAGAAGCCAAAAGCCAGTGGAGGACTGGGTGCTTAACTGTGCCCGCCCCTCGTCCAACCACATTAAAGATATCTGATTTAAGTCAGAGACAAAACCCCCCATGCATTCATGAACAAAATTGCACATCTGACACCAAGCGGAGTTCTGCCTGTTGAGGAAGTGAGATGTCTGCTCAGGGGTCTGTCTAGAACGCATGGTTGCTTTGCTCACAGGTAAGCAAGAACAGCTGCCCATTTATGATGGGATTGCTTTTTTAGGGGGTTTATGCTTTTGAGTTATTTGTATATTCTAAATATTAATCCTTTGTCCGAAGTGTTATGGGTGAATATATTTTAGCATTCTGTGGGTTGTCTCTTCACCTTGTTGATTGTTTCCTTTGCTGTGGAAAAGCTTTTTAGTTTGTTGATTCTTGCTGAGATTTCTTCTGCAGTTAGTATTCTATTCAAAAAATCCTTCCTGTCCCTAAGCCTTGTAGGGTTTTACCTATTTTATCTTCCAGTAAGTTTAGTATTTCTGTTTTGATGCCCAGTTATTTTTTTGATAGACTTTGATCTGATTTTAGTCTGTGGTAACAGATACATGTCTAATTTCATTCTCCTGCATATGGAAATCCAGTTTTCCCAGCACCATTTGTTGAAGATGCTGTCTTTTCTCCAGTGAGTTGTTTTGGCCCCTGTGTCAATGATCAGGTGACTAAGGGTGTTTGGGTTTGTTTCAGTATTTTCTCAGTTCTCTCCCACTGGTCCTCTTGTCCGCTCTTATACTAGTACCATCTAGATTTAATCACTGTTTCTTTGCAGTACTTTTTGAAGTCTGGGATTGTGATTCCTTCAGCTTTGCCCCTGTTACTTAGAATTGCTTTAGACATTCTTTGTATTTTCTGTTTCCGTATTAATTTTAATGTTGATTTTTCTAGTTCTGTGAAGAATGTAGTTGATATTTTGATTGGTATTTGATTGAATCTGTATAGTAGCTTTGGGACTGTGGCCATTTTGACAACATCGGTTCTTCCTATTCAGGATCATGGGATATCTTTCCATTTTCTAAAGTTCTTTTCGATCCCTTTCTTTAGGACTTTGTAGTTTTCTTTGTACAGGTCTTTCACCTCTTTGGTGAGGTTTATTCCAAGTATTTTATTTTGGTGGTGGTGGTGGTGGTATTGTAAAGGGTTTTTTTTTTTCTTGATTTCTTTCTCTTTGGATTTGTCATTGGTGTATAGGAATGCTATTGATTTGTGGGTATTGATTTTATAGCCTGCTACTTCACTGAATTTATTTATTAGTTCTAAGAGTCTTCAGGTGGAATTTTTTGGATATTCTATGTAGAGTATCATGTCACCTGCAAATAGAGATATCATATAAATAAAAATAATATTGAGGTTTCATGTCACCCCAGTGAGAATGGCCTACATCAAGAACTCGAAAAATAATTGTTGGTGAGGGTGCAGAACAAAAAGGAAATCTACTCCTCTGCTGGTGGGAATGCAATCTGGTACAACCATATGGAAAGCAGCCTGGAGGTTCCTTAGAAAGCTGAGAATGGAAATTCCATTTGATGCAGCTACTGTTCTACTGGGCATGTTCCCAAAAGAAATAAAGTCAACACACCAAAAGACACATGCATACCCATGTTTATAGCAGCACTATTCATAATAGCCAAATCCTGGGAACAGCCTACCTGCCCATCAACAGAGGAAATGTTAAAGAAGATGTGGTACCTATACACAATTCAATAGTATGCAGCCATAAATAAAGACATATTTGAAGCTTTTTAATGAAAATGGGGCCACCTTGAGTCAATAATGCCCAGTGAAATGGATCAAGCACAAAAGATGGACTATAGAAGGGTGTCCCTCTTATGAAATGCTCAAAAATAATGACATAAAAAAGCCCCAGCATGAATGACGGGGTAGAAAGAAAGGCAATGGTCAGCTAGGAAAGGGGTGAACCTCTGAAAAGGGGGTAGATATAGATCTTCACTGGGTCCTAAGCCCCAAGTCTCTAATAAGTTATAGGATTTGGAATTTGTGTAATTGAAAAAAATAAATAAATAATGCAATATAAAAAGGAATGAGAGGACTCTATATTTTTAGAGTATATTAGTCACTCACTGGAACACACTACCCAACACTTACAACTTAAGGGAAGAAAGGTTTATTTCAGCTCACTGTTGCAGGAGGTCTCGATCCATTCATTGTAAGCCAGCAATGATGGAGGAGTCTGGCAGAGAACAGTTGCTCAAAGCATTGCAAGAGGAAGAAACAGCTGAGGTACGAGTACGTCCTTCCAGTCCACACCCGCAGTGATGCACCACACTCTCCATAATCTGTTCCCCCTACCCAGGCCCTACCTCCCAATAGCACAAGAAATTCACAATAGCCAAGTACATGAGGCTTTGGGGGAACATTCCAGATCCAAACCATAACAGAGGGTTTTGTACGTTCGTGGTTATATTGTTGTCCTTTTTTATTTTCTCTTTTTTCCTTTTCTGCTTCCATCTGGAACTCAAATGTGAAGAGTTCATGTTATGTGAAATAAATAATAGGAATTATTTTGTAATTTTATATTAGCATCTTTCTTGGTTATGTCAGGTTAATACCCAATAAAACTATGTATATGTGATTCAAATGTATTTTTATCAGCATATTAATTGGTTCTGACCATTTTACACTTTCCTCCAATCCCTATTCTTCTCTCCATTTCTCCTGCCTTTCTTCCACCCCAAATATAATTTTTCTACCATCCTTTCCCCTTTTATCCTTCACCAATAAAAAACAGCCGTACCAAAGCTCTATCTCCTTTCTTATTGAAGAAATGTACTGTTATCTTTGCTTTCCTATTTCTGTTTTCTAAACTATTGTTTTCCTTTACTGTATCCTTTCTCTTTCCCTCTTCTTCTATGTCTTAACCTACAAGTCACCAGTTCTATTCCATTGTCTTCCCAAGGTATTGAAAACACTGTGGCATTTTTTAAAAACAGTTTTTAATTTTGTTATTGATATGTGGTTGTTTCTGTAGATGCTGATATACCTTGTAGTTGTTCTGCCCTTGCAGTGTAGCAATGAGGACTGACTCTATGATATTTAGAAGGTTGAAGAGGGTGTAAATAACAAAGCGCAGCCAAACTCAGAGCCACGTCACAGGGGACATTCACTAACTACAGAGATCTCCACAATGACTAGGGTTTTTCTATTTCCAGCACAAAAACAGGTATGAACACAAGAAAACAAAGCAATAGTCTGCCTTTAAAAACTCTTAACTCCTCAGAAGCAGAAATCATGAGCACTAAAAGAGAAGTTACAGACAAAGGATGTGAAAAATAAATTGTTAAAAGGTTTGAAGAGATCAAAGAATAAAGAAAGAAATCCATGCTTTTAGTGAGCTCAAAGAGGACTGAAATACACAAATAAAGGATTTGATCAGCAAGCTTAAAGAAGATGCAAATAAAACCTCATTGATTTAAGCAAGAAAAGGCAAGATAATTACGTCAGTGAAGAATTATAGGTTATGAGAAAAAAATCAAGCAAAAATCCAAGATATGAATAATTTACTTGAAATTATGGGTATCAGATATATTCAATGAGAGGAGAGAGTGTCAACTTAAAGATAAGCTTGACATAGTAAATCAAGTACTCAGTGACAACCTAAAAACAAGATGCTATGAAAGTTAGATCTAGTAGCTATGAGATGATTTTTTTAAAGCCTCAGAATTTTAACAGTAAGGAAGGATTACAAGATGACTTGAATGGTATAAATATTTTTTCACTGAAATCGTAGCAGAAATTTTTCTACATATGGAGAAAGAATTCAGTTTCAGGGAGAAGAGGCACATAGAATTTCAGAGCTATAACTAAGAAGAATCTCTCCATGACTGTCTTATTTACATATTTGTTGCTGGAACAGAATATCTAACATCCACAATTTAAGGGAGAAACAATTTACTTTAGGTTACAGTACCACGAGGTCTTGGTCTATTTATGGGTGGCTGGAAACTGTGGAAGTAAATGGTAGAGGCAAAGCAGGAGAGCTGCTGACAGAATGGGAGACTCGAAGGCAAGTGAAGGAGTAAGAGTTGACTTACCCTTCCAGGTCCTAGCCCAGCTACCCAGCGCTTCTCTGTCAAGCCTCAATATTCTGCCCCTTCTGACCAGGCTTCAACTCTTATTAGCACGTGTTTCTGTAGGTATCACACTACATTCCAATACATGAGACTTTGAGGGGATATTCCAGATCCAAACCATGACATTTCACCTCTAGTGCCCACCCTGTCCAACTCAATATGCAAAATGCATTCAGTCCTTCTCTATGAGTTTCCAAAGTGTAACTGTTACAGCACTAAAAAGTTCAAGTCCAGTCTAATGTCACCTCTGAGACTCAAGGAAAATCCTCAGTTATGAGCCCCTGTGAAAATCAAAGCAAAGTTAAACACTTCCAACATAACAATGGCACAGGGTAAACATTCTCATTCCAAAAGGGAGGAATAGGAGTTTGTACCAAAACAAGTTTTAAGCCCAGCAGGGCAAGGGCAGAATCCTGTAGCTCCACTACATCATGTAGTTCTGTGTTCAGCATTTGGGGTAAACTGTTGTGATATGTGAGCCCCAAGAGGCGCTCGGTGGCTCTGCCCCTACGGCATTGTCTCTGGCTGCAAGCTCCATAGCTTCTCTTTTGGGCTGGCTCAACTCACAGCCAGTTCCTGGCCTCCATATTCCTGGCATCTCCAAACTTCTGGGATCTCCACTGCATTTTCAGCTTCACCCTCACAATTTTATACATTGCCTTCCCAGGGGCACTCTGCCTAGCCTCCAAAGCCTTCTGAAATCTTGTTGGAAGCTTTCATGTACCCACAGCTCCTATATTCTGAGTGCCTGTGAAACTAGTGCCACATGGATGATGCCAATATCTGCTGCTGGACTAAGCAGTAGTCTGCCCTTCTGGAACCATGCTGCACAGGCCTCTGGATTCCTAGATGACTGAGTTCCTTTGGAATTCAATTTCCTAGGTTTCCCTGCAGGATGCCCTGAGAGTTCCTTTTCAAAGCAAGGCTTTTGCCTTTCCATCCTTTAACTGGTAAAGGTGGGGGGGGGGGGGTGCTGATTCCTGAGACATCCTAAGACATTTTTATAGTCCTGATTCCAAGTACTTGGCTTCTTTTTCTCTTTAATATCAATGTACTGTTCTACCCCCACTTTGGAGTCACATTATTTCTTGTGAAACTGCAAACTTTTGTTTTCTGTGCTGTCTTTCTACTTTTCGCTGTAGAACTGGCCAAACGCCATAAACAGTACCTATATGATAGCCTGATATTGGACTGCCTTGAAATTTCTTCCAACAGATTGAGTAGTCCATCACCCTTAATCTGTTTTAGTCAAAGTCTCTAGACAAGGTCAAAATTTTGACACTGTTTTTGCCAGAGTATAGCACTCACGGTTTCTAGACCAATTGTCTATAAAGTTATCCTTCCTTTCTGAATCTTCTTGAGCCCAGTCTTTCCAATCCGTAATTCTCTTGACATTCTGGTCTTTTGAGCTCTGAGTAGAATCTTCCATCAAGGTCAGCTTATAACATTCTGCTTTCTCTAGCTGGTATCTTCAAACTTTTCTAAACACCTCCCACAAACCAGTTCCAAAGACTTCCAAACCATATCATCAGGTAAAGTCACAGCAGTGACTCCACTCTCAGTACCAAATATATGATTCAGTTACTTATATCATGACCAAGTGAGCTTTGTCTCAGGGAAGCAAGGATGGTTCAACGTATGCAATTCAACAATTATAATAGATGATGTTAACAGATGCAAAGATAAAAATCATATAATCATCTTAATAGATGCAAAAAAGGCCTTTGACAAAATCCCACATCCACTAATAATAAAAAGAAAACCTCTGAAGGAAATGGGAATGAAAAAACATTACCACAATCTGACTCAAGTCACCAATGACAACTCCTTTGCCAACATTATTTTAAATGGGAAAATACTGAAAACGCATGTTCTAAAATTTAAAAAAAAAAAAAGACAAGGATGTCCACTGTCACCCTTTCTGTTCAACATAGCATTTGAAATTTTGCTGAAACAACTAGGCAAGAGAAAGAAATAAAAGGAAAGTAAAGTAGAATGGAGGGGCTGGAGGAATGTCAACAGTTAAAGCACTTGCCTAGCAAGAGTTAGGTCAAGCGCTAAGCACATGAGTTTGATTCCCCGGCACCACATAAGCAACATATGGTGATGCATGCCTTTAATCCCAGCACTTGGGAGGCTGAAACAGGACAATTATGGTGAGTCCAAGGCCAGCCTGGGCTCCACAGTGAATTCAGGCCCCTATCTCAAAAAAAAAAAAATAGAAGGGGAAAAATATGATATCTCTATTTACAGATGACATGATACTACACATTGAAGATCTTAAAAATCCATCAGACAACTATAAAATTAGCAAAGTAGCAGATTATAAAATCAACACTCACAAATCAATTGCACTCCTATACACTAATAATAAACTCAATGAAAAGGAAATCAAGAATGCAACTGCATTCACAATTGTAACAACAACAACAACAACAAACAAGTGAAGGATTTGTACAATGGAAACTACAGAATCCTGAAGAAAGCTTAAAGAGGACTTTAGAAAATGGAAAGACATCCCATGTTCCTGGATAGGAATAACTAACATTATCAAAATGGCCATGCTTCCAAAATTGCTATACTGAATCTGTATAATATCGATCAAACTAGCAACATCATTCTTCACAGAACTAGTAAAAAGACAACTCTAAAATTTATATAAAACCAAAAAATGACCCAGAATTCCTAAAGTAATCCTAAGCAACAAAGGCAAATCCAGAGAAATCACAATTTTAAATCTCAAATGATGCTATAAGGCTACAATGAATAAATCTCCATGGCATAAGCACAAAAACAGGCAGGAAGACTAATGGAATAGAACTGAGGAAATAGAGACTAGCACCCTTAGCCACCTGTTTTTCAACAAAGGTCCCAAAACAATTCAGAGAGCAGGACAACATCTTGTGCAAACAGTGTTGGGAAAACTCACACTCAACATCAAAAAAGTGAATTGCTACATTAAACAAGCTTAAGACTATATCAATTTGCTACATTAAACAAACTTAAATCTGTATCACATAAATATACTACAGTTAAAGCAATAGAGAGGTATGCTTAGTTATTTCAGAATTTTTAAAACTTTTATATATGATTTACTCACGTTTCTCTAATTATTAATATTTTGCCTGATTTAATATATCCTTTTACCTATCTATTCATCCCTAGTTCCATGCACGCTTATTTTAAAAGATTTTATACCAATTGCCCGTGTTGATTAGATGTTTCCTTTCCTCCATGTTTTTTTCAGTGTTCCTCATTTCTCTGCTTCTCTCGAAGATTCCTCCAAGTAATTTCTGCAGTGGTGGGGTAGTTGCTGCAAATTTCTTGAGAGCTTCTTGGTCATAATTTTTTTTCTTCTTCTTCAATTTCCAGGGATAATTTTGCTGGATATAACAACCTGGGTTGATACTTGCTGTCTTTTAAAGCTTGAAGGATCCTGCTCCAAACTTTTAGGCTTGGCCTTGAGAAATCTGCAGTAATTCGAATGGGTTTGCCTTGGTACAATAATGTCTGTTTTTCTCTTGCTGCTTTTAGTATTCTCTTTACGTTGTATTTCTGAGGTTTTGATTATGATATGTGGTGGCAAGTCTCATGGCTAGTTGAGGTTATTTGGTATTCTGTAAACTTCTTGTATCTGGAAGTTAATTTCTTTTCCTAGATTACGAAAATTTTCTTGCACTATTGCCATGAGTAAGTTCTTTGTACCTTTGGTGCTGTCTTCTGCTCTTTCTCCCACACCCATAATTCTGAGATTGGTTCTATTTGGCTCATCCGTCAGCTGGTGTATCCAGCTGTTTTGCTCATGCCTGACTTTGGATTCATGCCTAATTATATCATTTTTTCCTCAGGCTTGTCTTCACAATATCTGAGTCATCTTTCCCTGTTGTTACATATAATTTTCATGCTCTCAATTTCATTTAGATTTCTTTTTAGATTTTCCATTTCTCTATTACAATGTTCCTTCATATCTTGCATTTATTTATTTACCTCAGCCAACTTTATATTTGTGGCTTCGATATGCTCAGTGAGCTTTGTCTCCACTAGGACCATTATGTGCTTAGTAAGATCCTCTTTAAGCCTGCTGATCAATACTTGCATTTCTTTGAGAATATCTTATTTGAACTGGTTGTTTGACTCGTTTATTTGCTTTTGACTTCCTTCCCTATGAGTTCCTCTATTTCACAGCCCATGCCATCAGTATCTGGGGTCTCAGTCACCTCTGTGGGTGTCCTGTTGCCCTGTCTTCTTCCCATGTCTTTGGTGTTGAGGGGCTTCACTTTAGAGGCTCAGCTGAGAAGTTTCTTTGAACAGCTATGACGGTGTGTGGTGGGGAGCCACAATTCTTCTTAGTTCTGTGCTGGGAGTAGGCAGTGAGAGGTACCTGAGTGTCTGATGGCCTTTGAGGCATCTTGGCTCCCTCAGGAAAGCTCTCCTGACTGTCTGGGCTTCCCTCCCCCAGGGCAGGAGTCTCCACCCTTCGGGGTGCGCCCACTACACTGAGCCGTTCAGGAGATCCACAGCCTTTTTTCCCCTTCTTTTCTCCTCTCTCTGCCTCTTGTGCCAGTTTCTTCTTAGGCACTGTTTAAGGGAGACTCCAAAAGCCCTGATGTGCTCTTTTGAGCTTTCTTTTACTCTAATGGGTTCAGTCTTGGGCTTTTTTCCCCTTCTCTTTTAAATGGATCCTGCTTAAGTCATTGCTGGCTGCCGAGCACTGCTTCTTGTCTGGTCTCCCAGGGGCCTTTTCTAGGGGGAGCGCACATTGCATTTGCAGTATACACTAGCCATGGGTTCATTTTTTGGAGGCTAGGGCTGCCAGCTGCCAACAATTCCCACTTCTCCTGGATTCACACTTACCTCAGACTTAGGTTCTGTCTTTCCTCCATCTGTGATCTTTGGGTGCTGGTAGCTCAGGACTGCACCAAGTCAGCTGCTGTTTTCTTCCACTTCCAATATATCTTCAGGATTTCTGACCTTCCCACTGTCTCCTGTCAGTTGTTGGGGTGCCCCTTCCTCTCCCAGCTCCGTCAGATATTCTGGGCTCCACATGGGCTTTCCTCCATCCGCAGATGCCTGTGGCCCCCAGCCATTTGAAGCCGACCTGGAGTGGTTACCTGAACTACTGGGGTTTTTTTTTTTTCCTTTGCTTTTGATGCTCCTTCAGAATTTCTGACCATCCCCTGGCCTCCTTTCAGATTTTTGGTGCTCCTCTCTGTCCTGGCTACATTGTACACATGTTTTAAGACTAAATTCTTGACTTTTTAAAGTGGGTCAGTGAGGAGACATTGTGCAGCTCTGTATTTGGCTGCCATTTTGACCTAAAAAGGCTCTTTTAAAAGGGCACAAAATACTACTTGAGGTAGAATAAAATGCAAAAGCTAACAGACAAAAAAAGGAAAAGAAAAAATTAAAAACCTACAATAACAAAAAAAATACAAGTTAAATATACCTATAAAAAATTTAACTGAGCCCAAAGGTTTTTTTTTAAGTATTTTCCTTTGTTATTTTAATAGGAAATATTTATATCCAAGACTTTTGATCTTTCCAACTTAGGCAGAGGTAGGATCAGTTCCCTCTCTTCCTGTGTCTCATTCTGCAAAGATGTGCCACTCCAAAGTAACTCTTGCAACTGTGAGGTCAGGTCCAAAGGTACTTACCTTCCCCTCCCCCTGGGCAAACCGTACGCATATGAGCTGGCTCTTCTCCCACCTGGGTTGTGGGAGTGAAGGAGTGAGATATCTGCTTTTTGAAACTTGTTCTCATTGAGCTCAAATCTTTGAAGAAAACCAGTCTTTATGCTCTCTCTGGGGCCAGCACCCTTTCTTTCCTTTCCACCAGCACTCTTTCTGTCCTTTTCCTTTTTTGAATTTCCCAGAGTGTGATTTGTCCACAGCCTATCTCTTGGGAAAGCTCGCAATGTGTTTCCTCATTGCCTCTCTTGTCTGCCTTGAAGTCTGTTGGTTGGGACTCCATCACTGTGCTTTCAGTCTGCAGTCCTTAAGCTCAGAAGTTCTGCAGCCAAAGTGTTCTTCCTGTTTTTGCAATCAAATGACTCAGCATTCAGGGCCCTTTTCGTCTGTCATACACAACCTCAAGATTGTCTGAACTTTCTAGGCTGCCATTCTGGCTGTAATTCTCCCATGGAACTTCTGCTTGTGAGCCAGGTGCTGGAGGGGCACACCCGTCCACTGGAGCCCCAGCTCCTGCTTTCTTGGCTTGACTCCAGGCCTTTCCCTGTGTGGACAGTCATGTTCACCTGGCTGGTGATTTTTACAGCTTTTCTTCAGGTCCTGTGGTCATGATTCAGGCCATGCTGTTTCTCAGCCTTTCTAAACTAGGCCATTGAGGAATTTCCTTTAAATCTCAGTCTTCCATCTGAATTCATACATAGGCCCTAATACAGTAATCCTACACTGTCACCATCTTGATTTTGTTAACCTTCCAAACTTTGTCTTGTCTCATGTTTCAACAGGCTTTCCAAGTACTATCAGCGTATCTCATGGGTAAAATGGTAAAGATACACTATGAACTGTTATGTAAAGGTGCACTACTTCAGAAAGTAACCAAATAGATAAAAAAGAAATATTATCTAGATAAATACCCATAGAACTCATTCAAAAATATGATATTCATCTTATTTGGAAAGGAAATCGCATCCAGAATAGAAAATATTATTGGAGTCACCAATTGTTCTCAGCAGACTAACGGCCCACTGGTCTGTTGAAATATCTGAACTAAAAACCAATAACATACATCACAACAGTCTTTGATAATGGAATGTCCCTATGAAGATGATGCCGTTGCCTTTGTTTGTGAATTTTTAATTGCTTAAATTTATTTTAACTAACACATAAATACAGAGCTCAATTCTATACATTCACTGTAGATTTTGTTACTCCCTCATGTTCTTTTAGCCTCAGTGATTAGTCTCCTTTTTTTCAATTCCCCCTTTCTTCTAGCTCATTCTATTCAGCATGTAAATATGACTAAAACTTTCTCATTTCTGTCTGTCACCTTTAATCTTTAGATCCAAACATCTTTAAGGGGTAGTCCATAGTCTGTTTTAATCTTCTTATCCCCTATTACTCCTTAACACACTGCAATTGTCATAGTTTGGATCTGGAGTGTCCCTCACAGCATTGTGGAACAGAGGTAAGTCTGGAAGAAAAGGGTGGAACTAGCACACGACCCCCATGGGTGGAGAGGCAAAAGACTTTGCTCTGAGAAGTGTACTGCAGGACCAAACAAAATGTCTTTTAGAGTTCAGTGGCCTAAAATTCAACCATCTAAGAACTTGGACACTTCTACAGCATTTTTCTAAGAGGGCTCAGCTACTGCTTAAACCAGTGCCAGACCTTGGCAACATCCACATGATTCTGGCTCTACAGTCTTGCAGAATGCAAGAGTTGTGAGTTCATAGAGGCTTCCACCCAGATTTCAGAGAAGGCCTCAAAGGACAAAGACAAGCAGTGTGCCCCTGGAAGGGCAATGTGTGAAGTCATAAAGGAGAGCCTAAGGTGCAGTGTAGAACTCAGAAATTTGAAGAAGCCAGGGAGGAAATTTTCAGGCCATGAGTGGATCCAGCCCACAGCAGAGATGATGAAGGTTGCAGCCAGCTGTGATGTTATAGAGGTGGGGCTACCAATCCCATAGAAGTTCCTGTTTTGAGGCAGTTTACTCCAGGTACTGGACATGGGATTATAGGATTTAACACTTGACCTGTTGGGCTTAGGAATTGTTTTGGTCCTATTGTCATTTATCCTCCTATTCCTCCCTTTTGGAATGGGAATGTTTACCCTGTGATATTGGATGTTGCAAGGGCTTAACTCTTTTTGGTTTTCATGAGAGCTCATCTGAGAGTTATCCTTGCATCATCAGAGGAGACTTTGGACTTGGACTTTTTTAAACAGTGCTGGAATTATTAAAATTTTGGCAACTCCTGGGGAAGGACTAAATGCCTTTTGCTTAAGGGACTAAACAGGAGTCTCTTGGGGTCCAGGGGTGGAATGTTGTGGTTTGGATCTGGAGTATCCTCCAAAATCCTCATGTGTAGTGTTGAGAGGGGAGGTAGGGCCTGGTTGGAAGGAGCAGATTCTTGGGGCTTGACCTGGAGGGACATGTGCTGGTTCTGCCCTTTTCTTTCAATCTTCTCTCTGTTCCACAATACTGTGAGAATCTCTTTCTCTGGAGCTCTGGCTCTGGCTCCAGACCATCTCCAGCCTGCCATGTGATTCTACCATTTTCCCGCAGCCCACTGTAATTGGACTGAGAATTTCTGAAACTGTAAGCTACAATAAATCTTTTCTCCCTAATTTGTGGATGTTGGGTATCGAGTCACAGTCACAAAAAAGTAACTAAGACAGAACATAAATATGACTAAAGCTTTCTCATATCTGTCACCCTCAATCTTCAGATCCAAACATCTTGAAGGTACCATCCATAGTCTGTTTTAATCTTGTTACCCACTATGTAAATGTCACCTAGCAGTAGCAGTGGCACATTGTTCAAGGTGGCGGATCTTTACAATTTCGCTCTTTACCTGACCAGGTGACCAGACAAAGGCGGAAAGGGGGAGGAGGAATGAAGGTCATGACGTTGTGATGAACTTGGTCCTGAGCCAATACCTTAGACCTTATCAGGAAAATTTTGCATCCTGCCAATAGGAAAAGGCAGGAGGAGGGACCCGCAACCTAGGGATTTAAGTCAGTATCCACCATGTTTTTTGTGTGCCTCTCTCCACTTGCACGCAGGAAGGTCACCTTTTTTGCAAAAAGAAAATTAAAGCTGCATATTCTGTCATCTGTGCCTCCCATGTCCATCCTTTGTTTGGACAGGTAAATTCCTATGAGCCATTTCTAACACCTGTTACTCCTTAGCATACTGAAATTCATTCTCTGCACTCTCCACTGTAACTAGATCCCCAGTGGTGGCTTATTGTTTGATCCAATGTCTGTTTTGGTGGTGTAGTTATGACCATTTACTTCTCTTACCTATCCTATTTACCTTATCTCAGTTTTTAATTTCTGTCTGCCTGAGAAAATTTAATGTTACAGTGAAGACTTTATTGTATTCTTTCACTATGTTGTGCTTCTCTGATTTTCAGCCTCTGGAGATCTCTAACGAGAATTCTTCCCACAAAGAGATCATTAACTCTAACAAAAAGCTTAAAAATATTTGTTGAGATGTTTACATTAAAGTAATACATAATGTCTCTAAGTATAATAACATTTTCATATCAAAAGTTGTAATTATATTATTTATAATATTTGATTAAAAATCTAAAACCAGCTCCATAACAGATGAAGTTGTAAATTAGTGTCATCACAATCAAATTTCTTTCTATTTTATGGCTACAAAAAGTAGTATATGAAAAACTCTGATATAAGAGCAAAAGTATGGGTAAGTGTTTTGTGTTTTGTTTTGGCTTTTTCAAATATGATATAGTACCAAATACACTTTAAAGTATGCTATTTTTCATCCAGTGATATATCTGAGGGATCTTTTAATTTTTAAAATAAAGGAAACTTTACTTAAATGGTTCATAATAATTCATAACATAACTAAACGAAAACACAGTAGCATTTCATCTACAGTTTGTTCACTTTTCTTTCACATTAAAAAAGTTGCTGTAAGAAGCATCTTCCTGTATATTTCCTCTATCTTGTGGGAAAGTTTCTATAGAACATACAACAAGAAGCAGAATTATCACATCACATGGTATCTTCATCACGTTCTAGTCACTGGAACGCAATGCCTGACAAGCACAATTCAAGGGGAGATTTATCTTAAGCTAATTCACTTTGTTAGCAAGATTAACTTATTTATGGTTGTATAAATCAAGGACCAAGATTTTTACAGGCTTTTGGCTGGAGCCCATATTTTAAGATCTAGATTATAGAGGCTGGACACAGTCCCTTGTTTTGAGCGCGTGTCCATCATAGCTTTTTACTTTATGAAGCCAACAAAGAGCAAAATCTTTCTAGTATGGCTCATGAGATTGGGATCTCTCTTTCTACATAACCTGTTTCATATTTATCTATGTGATCTGTATTTATATTGCTTTAATAGGGCCTTACATTTTCCTTTTTTCTCACTTACCTTTCTTCTTGGGTAGTCGTTTTCAAATCCTATCTGTTGACTTACAACTCTTAGTTACATAACAGTCAAATATTACCTCCCATTTTGTCCTAATATATTATTTTGCCTATGATATTTGATTTTGATATTTGCTCTACTAAAGCTCCATTTTTAGTATACTAAATATGTGTCATTACTTACCCAAAATTCCCTAGTCATCTACAGTTAGGCAAATCTCATCTTTTAGAAGATTCCTCAGTAATTGCTCATGTGTGAAGTGTTTTCTGATTTTATCTGCAATGCTCATATCTTAATAGCCACCTGAATTTGAATTTTTTGAAAAGAATGCTTCTCTGTTGCTTTGAACTGTTTCAGTACGTTATTACTGAGAAATAAGGTCGTGGATAGCTTTAGTTGCACTCTTAGATGATCCTATTGTTTTGTTGCAGAATGTATGGAAAGATTTTGATCCATGTGTCCATTAGCATCATAATCAAGCCATTTTTGTTAAATTCATATCATAGCCCAAAATATAATCACCAAGTGATCAAAAGAAAACTCTGTATTATTCATTTTCAATGATAGACCAAAAAGGTCGTAGAGAATTTCTCTTTTAAATTAATGCTATATTTCAAGAAATAGCACGTATTCCTCATATTTGTGGTATCATCTGCTATAAGGAAATACCTATGGGCTGGAAGAATATCTCAGTGGTTAAAGCACTTACCTAGGAAGCTGAAGGCACTGGATTCGAGTATCCAGCACCACATAAGCCCGACATGGTGGAGCACGCCTGTAATCTTAGCACTCAGAAGACTGAGACAGGAGGATTGCTATGAGTCCAAGACCAACCTGGGCTACATAGTGAGTCCAGGACCAGACTGAACTACAGAGTGACACCTTGTCTCAAAAGAAAAACATATATGCACTAATATATGCACTAATCCCACAAAATGAATGCAACTATTATGTATTACAAGCATATGAAACAACTAAAAAAGGAAAAAAAAAGACAAATCTTCCCAAGGTAAAAATAAATCATGAAGAAAATCTGATAATGTACATTCTTTTTGTAAACTACTTTTATTAACATACAATTTATGTGCACTGGGGGTGGGGGCATAGCTCAATGGTCAGAGTACTTGCCTAGAAAGCACAAACCCTTGGGTTCAACACCTCAGCACCACATAAACTGAATACAGCAGCATATGCCTATAATCCCAGCATTTGAAAAGCTGAGGCAGGAGGATTGCTGTGAGTTTGAGGCCGGGTTGGTCTCCATAGTCAGTTCAGGACCAACTTGGACTACAGAGAAAGACCCTGTCTCAAAATAAAACAAAACAAAACACAATGTATGTGCCATGGCATTTTAAAAATGTTTACTCACAAAATTGGGCCAACATCATCACAATCAAATTTGGAGGGAGTGCTGGGGACTGAAATCCAGGGCCTGTGCATTCTAAGCAGACTTGCCACCGCTGCGCCGTACACTCAGTCCTCACCATGTTAGAATATTTCATAATCTCAAAATCTAATCCTATAGATTTTTGAATTAGCTTTATATCTCCGCTTAACGACAGAGTCCTAGACAGCCCCTAAATCAATTTTCTGTCATTATAGTTTTGCCTGTTTCAGGCATTTCATGTAAGTTAAATCATATGCTATGTAAACAGTGGTTAATGGCAAAAGTTTTTAGCTTGGCATATTTTTGTAAAATGTTCATTTACATTGCAATATGAATTATAGCACTATATTCCCTCTTACTGCTAAATAATATCCCACTAAATATACATATCACAGTTTTTATTCATCCATTTGTCCTCTGATGTGCATTGGGGTTGTTTCCAGCTTTTTGGTATTATGAGTGATGCTGCTATCGACATTAGTACACAAATTTTGGTGTGCACAGTTTTTATCTCTACCAGCTACACACAAGTTGGATAACATGGTGCTCCTATAGGCATTAATTTGAGGCATTGCTAAATTGTTTCCAAAAGTTCTTCACCAGTTTAAATTGTCATCATCAGCAGTGTATGATGGTTATAGTGTTCTGCATTTACAATAATCATTGTCAGTTCTCATCTTTTGGGCTGATATCTCATTGTGATTCATATTTGTATTTCTTCGATGCATAATATTATAGACTTTTTCATTTGATACTGGCCATTTTTATCTCTTTTGTTAAAAGTCCACTCAGCTCCTTTGCCTATTATTAATTGATTACTGCTTGTATTATTTATTTGTAAGAGTTCTTCACATATTCTAGATGAAAGTGCAATTTCATATATGTGTTTTCCAAATATTTTCTTTTTATTCTGTAAGTTATCAATTCACTTTTTTCAGTTTCTTTTGAAGCGCGAAAGTTTTAAAACTTGATGAGTTCAAGTTATCAATCTTTTTTTATGCTTTTGGAATTTTTTCTAGGAAAAAAGTTCATGGAGATTTACTAAGCATGGATTCTTCATATAATTGTTCTCTTGTATTGTATATACTTTTGATATTATGCAATGTTTAGCCATGTTGTTTCATAAAGGAATTTTACTACTAGTTTGTGTTGCCTACATTTACAGTTCTTAGCAAACAGTATGTATTTTCCTTTTCTCCTATAACTGTAACCTTGAATGATGCCTTTTGGTCTCTCTTCAACCTTTAGAGAACAAAACAAATTATTATATACAACATTTTCCTGTACTTGTTTTAGAAAAAAACTCAGCTTGGTTACCATGGAGATAACTGTACTATTTAAATATGGCACAAAAGTTTCAATAAGTCAATCTATTATTTTTACAATTCTCATAATCCTAGAGATTTAGGATAATTAGATCTCAGGTTTAACAAAATGCAATCTCCAAATATGTACTACTGCAGCTTCTAGTTCCATTTTTTCTTTTCTTTCCTTTTTTGCTATTTATACAAAACTATCATAGTCCTAATTTCATTTATCTTAGCATATTATGATCAATAATCTCTACCTGAAATGGATTTTTCCCTGTGGTGCTGGATTTGAAGCCATGCCCTCATCATGCTAGGCGAGTGCTCTACCGCTCCAAGTCCTGCGATGGATTCTCGCCTGCTACTTTTTTTTTTCTAGCTGTTGCTTTGTCTCATCTCTGCTCACGGGACAAGAGTTGATTTTACTCATTTCCTCTGATTGTTCCTCAGCCCTCTACCCTTTTACATCTTTGATAATATAATTAACTATTAATAACACTAAAATTTACATGAATACATTAATCTCAATTTTTAAAAATATGAACTTATTATTTTATCACATCTTTTCCTTCGAACTTCCAAATAACCTTAAAAGCTAGCTTAGAAGAAAACACTCTATGTTCTAAGAAACCTCATCGATTGCCAAGGTTTTATTGACCTCTGATCACAAGATTCCCAAGTCTGTATAGAAAGTTTCCACCTCCCATCGTGAGTTGCAGCTGCCCAGCTGAAACTGAACATATCATTTACTCAGATCCTCCTCTACTCCACAGCAGAATTAGTTTCCTCAAAATTATGTAGTATCTGTCTTTCTATGCCTGGCTGATTTCACTAAGCATGATGTCCTCCAGGCTCATCCCATGTGTTACACATGACAGAATCTGTTTCATTTTAAAGGCTGAATAGTTTTCACTGTGTGTAGGTACCTTATTTTCTTTACCTGTTCATTTGATGAGGCGCATTTGCACTGCTTCCAGAACTCAGCTATTGTGACTAAGTGCACGTGTGATGCTGTAACCGTTTTGCCACACTGATTTCAATTTCTTTGGATATGTAACCAATAGTGGGATTGCTGAATCAGACTGTAGCTCCAAAAGGTAGATTTTCTGAATTATCTCAACAAAAAGAGGTAAGTTTGTGAGGTGAAGGATTTATTAAATTAGCATGATATAATTATTTCACAATGTATACATATATCAAAGTATCACATTAGATTCTGTTGTAATTTGGATTTGCAATGTCCCCAGAAAGCCTCATTCATGTATTTGGTAACTAGACAATGGGAGATAACTGAATCAAGTGCACTAACCTACTGATTTCATGTAATGTTAAAAAATGAAGCCTGGTCAGAAGGGGCAGATTCCTGAAGCTGTGACATGGAAAGGTATTGCTGCTTACCCTAGGCTTCTGCTTCCGTCTCTGCTTCCTGTTTGGCCATGCCATGAACACCTTTTCTCCATATAGGCCCTCCGCCAAGTTGCCAAACAAATACAGATAATGCTACTTCACTGAAAGGGAAGAAGAAGTATTTCATACTTTTGCAATTAAAAGCCTTCACTCTAGGATAAAAATGGGATGAGTGTTAAACAGAAAAAACAAAATCTCATAACTATTATATCCATAGCTTTACAATATCTATGTTTTATGATTTTTTAAAACTTGAACAACCTTGACTAGATTTCTGATTCTCACAAATATGCCATATTACACTATTATTAATTTAAATTTTCAATTTGAATAAAATTCATTTTAACTGATTCCTAAAACATAAAAATTGAACATATTAATGGGGTATCATGAATTGTTTCAATAGATGTATATAAATGTGTAATGTTTAAGTCATGGTAAGCATATATATATATATATATGTATATATATATGTATATATATATATATATATATTCTAAAACATTTATTATTCTTATGGTTAAATTTTTCAAAATACTTTGCTCTAGCTTTTAAACATACATTCCACATCACCTATTTATAGCCACCCATCAATGCAATAGGACACTAACTTCTTGATCTTAATTAATAATTTAGTACCGATTGGCTGAACTGTTACCAACATTCTTTCTCCCTTAATCTTTTCCATCTCTCATATGAACATGCTCCCCTCAAATTCTGTGAAATCAACTTCTTTAGATTTCCCAGGTGAATGAGATCATGCAGTACTTGTCTTTTCTATGCCTGGCTTATTACACTTGACATAATTGCCTCCAGTTCCATTCACATTGCCTCAAAAAACAAGAGCACTTTCTTAATGGCTGAATTGCAACATTTACAATTTTTTATTTTTTTATCAGATGGTGGACTTGTATGTGTCTGCATTTCTTGACTGTTGTGCATGGTGCTGGAGTAAATATGGGAGTGCATTTGCCCCTTAGACAAAGTAAGTTTATTTCTTTTAGACATGTGTTGAGCTATGTAATTACTGGATTATATGTAGTCCTATTTTTAAGATTTTGAGGAATCTTCATAGTTTCACATAATGGTCACATAATTTTTAAATTTTTATCTTAAATGATAAATAACAATTATATATATATATATATATATATATATATATATATATATATATATGGATTGTCTCAGTCACTTTCTCAATGCTGGGACACAATACTCAGCCCACAACTTAAGTGAGGAAAGGTTTACTTTAGGTCACAATTTCAAAAGATCTTGATCCACAAAAACAAATGAATAAACGAATGGATAAATCAGTAAAGCACTATAGCTTCTTCCTTTCTCTTTCTCCCATATCACTCTTTCTGGAGGACTCTAACCGTAATTTCATTAGGACATGTAAGCAATGGAGAGATGTGCACGGCAAATAACTGTGTCTCATCTCTTCTCAGCAACCTCATATGTCAGTTATCTTGGAAGTGAGTCTTAGGGCCCCAGTCAGGCCTTCTGATAATTACAGCACTACCCAATATATTTTGAATAACTTTATCAGAGATCAGAGATAAAATTATCAAGCTAAGTCACTTCTGATTTCCTGACTCAAACTGTAAGATAATAAATATTGGGTCTTGCTAAATATGTAACAATTCATTGTGTGAACATGGATAGCTAGTAGAGACACTTAGGTCTAGTGATCTCGAGGAAGCCAAAGAAGAGGTGTAGGTCAAAAAACTCAAAGGATGATATGAAGTAAGAGGGGGAAATATTTCAATTTAAAATTTCAGAAGCAATTATCTCTGTGGGGTTTCCATGCTGTGGCTTCTGTGCTGAACTTCTTGACTATTCCCACACACAGAGTTTGGCTTTTCATGTATGACCTTGGCTTAGAGACAGCTATTCCCTCATTCTCTCTTGGCATGGTAACATTCCCTAATCTTGGCAACCTTCTCTGGCTCCAAACTAACAACTTTCTTGGCCCTGGCAGTTGGCCAACTACTAATGACAGCCCTGAATTTTAGTGTGGACCAATCTCCTACTGATAGCCTACTTGCCCACACCCCCAACCTATCAGACAACCCCCTTTGTCTTCTGCTCAATCCCCAACGCACATAACAGCGGAACAGTCCAATTCCCGCCACTCATGCTGCCTAATCCACCTACAATAACTAAAATTTCTGTTTGCCTCATAATACGGTCGGGAGAGCAGTGAACTTTCACTTTAAATTCTCTTGCTGTTAGTCATATTTTTGTTTTCCCCCAGGCCCTTCCTAGACCTAACATGTTCTCCTAGTGATAAAAAATCCAAGGATATGGGCATCGTTATGCATGGTGAAGTCCAGTGGGAGTAAAAGTCATAAGATGACGATTGTATCCACACTGATACTGAAGATACCGAGGATCTCCAAAAACTGTTAGATAAGAGACTGTATAGGACCTTAGAACGTCATGTCTAGAAATGACATAACATAAATCACTGAGTCCATCTAAGTGGAACTGAATAATTTCTCAAAGTGTGGTCCACTAACTAAATTAATATCCACATTAGAAATACCCAGAGTAATCTTCAAAAGTGCCCCTAGTGGACCGATGTGGATCTAGAAACTCATATTTTATTAAATTGTTCAGGTAATTCTCACACATACTAACTTTTATCACCTGTGGTCTAGTTAAAATCTTTTATTTCATTAGAATTCTACTTTAATGGCCAAGATATTATTTTGATGATAATAATCTTAACACAAAGCTGCCTGTGGTGGCACACACACAAAACAACAAGTACCAATTGGTATAAAATACAGTCATGTAATATTTAGGAATAAATGACTTTTAGGGAGTAGGGGCATAGCTCAGTGATTAGAGCACTTGCCTAGGAAGTGCAATGTCCTGGGTTTGATCCCCCAGCACCACATACTAGCTGGGCATGGTGGTGCATGCCTATAATTCCAGCACTCGGGAGACTGAGGTAGCAGGATTGCCTTGAGTTCTAGGCCAACCTGGGCTGCACAGTGAATTCAGGACCAGCCTGACCTACAGAGTGAGACCCTGTCTCAAAAAAAAAAAAAAAAAAGAGTTGTATCTTCTGTCTTTTTCTTTTTTATTTGATTTTTACTTTTTGGTGCTGAGGACCGAACCCAGGGCTTCATGTTTGTAAGGCAGTTGCTTGACCACTGAGCTAAATCCCCAAACCCTCAAAAAATGACTTTTAAAGGGAAAATCCAAATTCTTTGTACGTGATTTGCCTCCTCTCAGAGTCTTTGATCCCTTTCTGATGGACTAAGTTTGTTCCCATCTCTGAGCACTCGCATTTGTTGTGCCCTCTGCCTGGAACACTCAGATATTCATGTGATCAGACCCTGTTATACGAGGTTCCAGACCAAACATCTGCTCCTTAAAAAAGTTTATTGTCCTCCTAAATTAAAACAAGTCTTCTCCTAATCCAGTCACTCTCCATAATATTTATCAGTGTTTAAAATAATAGTTTTCTTATTCAAAAACTTATGCTTAATTTTCACCAGACCAAAATGTGTCTGTTTTGTTCCTCACTTCATGCCCAACAATGCCATACAATATCACACCATGGGCAAAGGTGACAGTAGTCAGACATGAGAGCAGACAATGAGTAGATAAATTATCTGCAGAGAAAAAAATGACAAGATGAAATAAAATACAGTTCTGATTTTCATCATTAGTGATTCCAATCAAATGTCAACAACAAAATATTCCTTACATCATTTAGAACTGTTTTCTGCTTTAGGTTCTAGACAAATTTTGTCATTACCATTGAGTTTTAATCATATACATATATGTGGGGCTGGAGGAATAGCTCAGTGGTTAAAGTGCCCGCTTAGCAAACTCAAGAGTCTGGGTTCCATTCCCCAGCACCACACAAGCCGGGCATAGTGATGCACTCCTGTAATCTGAGCACTCAGAGACTGAGGCAGGAGGATTGCCATTAGTTCCAGGCCAGCCAGGTCTCCACAGTGAGTTCAAGACCAGCCTGTACTACAGAGCGAGACCCTGTCTCAAACAAAACAAAACAGAACTCCCCACAAACCAAACCAAACCAAACCAAACCACACATCTAACCTTCCAGTTAATACATTTTTGATCTTCTTTAACAGTCATAGTACTCTTCAGGAATGATGATTTGGAGAATTCAGTTAGACCCAAAGTTTGTCTCTAGCATGTATAGTGAATTTCCTACATTCTTTCAGTGACTAGCTTCACAAAGTTTCTGAAGTATTGTAGCTCACCCTTGCTACAGTTTCATGTCCACCCCTTGTAGTAGTGTATAATCCTGCATTTGAAAATTGGGTTCTAAATAAATAATGACTGCATAGTGACAGTAAAAGAAACGGAACCTGAGTTGCTTCCATTCTGCCACTTTATGTGATCATCTGAAATGATTTGTGTTTGTTTGAAAACAGAAAAACAGAGTGCAAACAGAAGGGTCCAATATTTTTGTTTGGAAGGTAAAACTTTTAAGTCACACGTGAAAAATACTCCTGAATTTGAACTTTTCAGGAATGAAATTTTTAATGAGGTGTATCAGACAGAAGAATAAATAGTTGGAAAAAGCTGGAATCAGCCTGGAAAAATGCACAGTGAAAAAACTAAGCTTTAAATTGTTCTTTAAAGATCATTCAGGTTGCAAAAAAATGTAAAGAGTAGGCAACAACTCAACATAAAAATGGATATTTAGATTTTAAAATCAAACTTAAAAGAATAGTATGATAAATGAAAAATGACGCTTGTCTGTCTGAACAAAATTCAAAAGGGAAGTATTTGAATTTTTGATCTTTTACACCAATACTAGACATGTGACATGTGTAACAACCAACAGATCAAGTAATGTCAAAGTTTCATTCAGACATTTTCATTAATTTTTAAAGAAGTAAAACTTCTGAAACTGTTACCAACTATGAGAGAAATGTATAATTTTCTAGAAAAGATATTTTGGTTAAACTTTTTAATTGTGGAAAATTTGAATGTCCTCATATTGAATTCTGAAGAAATCAAGACATGGATGGTATTATAATTCTTAAGAGTTTCAGAAAATAGGATTTTCATGAATTCATCTCACTCTTAACCAGAATTTTAAGATTTTTCTTATTGGTATATCTATTGCCTAATCTAAAAACACTTCGCTGATATTAAGATTAGTTTTAAAAAAAAGTGTTCATCAATCATCTTTTGTTACCATAAGGTACAGACTCTGGGACCCATGGGTGGCACAAATAATGAGTTAAACATGCATGTGCTTGGCAAGAGACATAGCATCAAAATTCATAAAGTACACCCAGAGTTGGTGAGCTCATGGTAGGAAAAGGATGTGGTGTAGTATGAGCCCAGAATGGGGTTTGCTTGGGTTTAAATAATTTCTCTGAGTTTCCAGGTACCTCTCATAATTTATTCTATGCTATTTGTATGCTTGAGATGGAATCTCTATGTAAGAACCTTCAATGAATGCAGAGAAAAGAGAGTTACTGTCGTACTTGCCGTGAGGTCTTAGTTTGATTTTCCCCAAGAGGGCCATCTTGACCCCTGTGTGCTGGCCTCCTGGTAGGTCCTGGAGCACTGCCCGGACTGGGCTAATGCAGGAGACAGAGGGGCAAAGAGGGAGGTCCTGCACCAAATGGAGGGGAAAGGTCTCAAAGCTCGCAATTATGCTGTCTTTACTACTTTGAGCCAAGATAAATTGACAAATGTACATAAGCCATCTATTGAAAATGTGGAAATATTAAATTTTGATGATGTCACTGACATATTCATATATTAAGGCTCAAAAAATCTGTCATTATTCATTACCATGGTAGAATAATAAATAGATAATAATTTTCCTGGTTTAAAAGCACATTAAAATTTTGTATTTTGTTTATACATTGCATTTTCGAATATATATATATATATATATATATATATATATATATATAATTTTTTTTCTTGAGACAGGGTCTCACTTTGTAGCCCAGGATGGTCCTGAACTCATTATGTAGCTCAGGCTGGCCTTGGACTCATCGCAATCCTGCCTCAGCCTCCCAGGTGTTGGGATTACAGGCATGAGCCTCCGTACCCGCTTTATGTGGTGCTGGGGAATGGAACTCAGGCACTTAACACTTGACATAGCACTTTAACGCCTGAGCCATTCTTCCAGCCCCTATACAGATTTTTTTTTAATTCAGTGTCTCTTTTGTGGTTGCTATTATTAATCTTATTTTCTCATTATTTCTTACAATAATTTTGTCACATAGAGGAGGTTCTTTTTAAAAAGGATCTGCTTTGAATATCAGGTGTATCTAGGTACTCCACCTAATGCCTGGTAATATAGATTGCAGTTAAATATTTGTTGAATGAGTGAACAAACAAGTGAGATAATATTGACAATGCTGAGGACTCATTATGAGCATTTTTTCTCAGAATTATAAATGAGAGGCTGTGGGGAGACCTTGCTGCTGTTGAGAATGTTACACCTAGCCATATTTTATTCTCCTGTTGTAACCAAAGTTATTCGTTTAAAATGTAACATAACAAGTTATACCTTTGCTCAAAATCCTGTAATGGTTTTCCATCTTATTCAGAAAGAAAAAATCAAATTCCTTATAGTGACACAAAAAGCCCCTACAGAATGTGTATCGTGGCTCCCTCTGAATGTACCCCTGTATCCGTGCTGGCCATTTTATAGCTATTTCTTTAACACGGAATACTCTTCCCTGAATTTCTTTGGGACTGTGCTCAACTGACCTTATCAGATAGTCTATAAATTGCCTTCCCATCCCCATACTGTTGTCTTTCATAGCAGCCTGGCATAGACTTGGCGGTGACATTGTTTTGGAACGAATAAATGAAGTTTTCCATGTATCGCTGAAGTAACATGTTCTTGTGACTATGTAAAGACTTTCACTCTTGCCTTTTAAATTATTATGTAGACAAATCACATATGTGTAAAGCAAAACGACAATTTCCGTACCCAAGGAAACAACTTTCAGTTGAACTACGGAGAATATTCGAAAAGGACTTATCTGGGGCTGGCAGGGGAGGTAAATCAAAAAGGACAGTTTTTGCAGAACACAGAAGACTAAGGCGGCCATAGGAGGGCGGAGAAAGGGAGGCAGCCGGCTGGCTAAGGGGTGGGGCGGCAGCGCTAAGTGCCAAGTCAAACTGTTTTGTCCCTCCGCGCGCTCCGTAAGAAAACTTAAGCCGCGGAGGGTCAAAGATATGGCGGCCGTCGTTAGGGTAAGTGGAGACAAACTTCCTCAGGTTTCCCCTCTTCCCCTTGGTACCACTAACATTCCAGTAACAGTAGATCCCCCGACTTGAAAGGAGCCCCTCAGGCCGCGGCGGCGTGGAGGAGGGAAGGTCGTGCGAGATTGGTATACTTAACCTGTGAAGCCGCCGGACACTCGCGTCCCCACCCCCGAACACTATTTTCCTGGGTTCCCCGTGGTTGTCTGCCCACACAGCAGCGTTGTACAGTCCGGGAAACCCGTTAGTGAAAATGGCGGCCCAGGCAGTCAGCGGCCGCAACCAAAAGAAAAGAATCTTTGGCGTTTGTCTCTGTGCGCGGGGCGGCGCTTCGTGACCCCACGGAAGGGACTTTTGTTTGGACTGAAAAACAGGCCAGGTTAGAAACGCTCTGGAATTTCTGCGTTGTGCAGGTTTATACTTATGTTCCTAATTTCAGTGTTCGAATAATTTGTTACTTTTGAATTCCATAATGAGAAAAGCTACTTTTACTTGGCAGTCTGTTACAGGAAGTGACTCAGCTGGCGGCTTACAGTAGTTGTCAAAATAAGTTTCAATAATAGGAGTCCATAGATACTTATGTGGCGCATTGTAAGTGTAAAATATTCTCCTAGGCTTGAAAGAGATACAAATATAAATAATTCCTTTCAGCAGAAGTTGATTTTAAGTCGCTCCAGTATCCGCCTTGATTTACCTTGCTCATACTTCCGTGATTCCAGTGATCACACTTTGTTTCAGTCTTCACAACACCCTTCTAAATGGACTCTACCTTTACCTGGCCTCTGCCTTGGAACTCATTTTCCCTTGTGCTACTCAAGTATGTCTACTAAAATGCAAACCTGATTATGCCCCTCAACTTGAAAGCTTTTATCCGTATCCCATTGTCTGCTTCCTGGGGTCAGGTCATATACTAACTTTTACTCCATCTTGCTGTCATTCTCCAGCTTCACCACTTACCACTCCAGAACCCACTTCAGTACTGAACTCCTTCTTCACTCCTGCCCTCCATGCCCTTTTACCTGTTCTTTCTGGTGCTTTGTTTTGTTTGAGACAGGGTCCATGCTACCTGTCTTTCTCTTAGGCATACTTTGCCCCTTCCCATCTTAATCTAGTTACTTTCTACTCATGGTTCATCTAACAGATAATTGTGGACAACTTCCTCATGTGCTAAGAACAAAATGCCTTTTCAAGAGATTGCACTTGACCTTATTGGGGTATTTTAAATAACTTCGCTTTAGGCTTCCAGAGAACCCTGGACTTACAATAGCATTTCTTACACTGCAAATAACTCTTTGCTTGTCTTCTGCTGTTATGCCGTGAGTTTTTTGAGGACAATACAACATGTGATCTTTGTAATTAGAAGTTCTACATGAGTAAATGCCCTGAAAAGAAAGAGATTAAACAGTGAGCATGTAACTAACATATAATACAAATGACTATGGTTCAGAGTCAGAAAAGTGCCTTCTAGCAAGAGAATTACTAAGTTTGTGAAGGTTTAAAGGAAAAAGATCTCAGGCCTGGCTTGAAGAGGATAAAGAAAATATTCATGAGCACATGCAAAGACAGAAGGCATAGCCAAGTGGAATAGGTGCTACCGGTAAAGCTTAGAGAAGGAGAGGGTTCTTCCCCAAAGTTCTTCCCCACCCACTACAGTACTGGAGATTAAGCCCACGGCTTTCAGACTGAGCTGCTTATTTTTTGAGAAATACTTTGATTTGACCACTAAGTGCCTACTGTAGCCAGAACTATGTTAAAACATTTTTATATATGTCATTTCACAATTATCAAGACCATTGTATGTCTGCTTTATTATTATTTTACAGATGAAAAACTAATGTTTAGAGAGGTCAGATAAATTGCCCACAGGGAGGTTAAAGGCGTAAGTACAGTAGTATCACCGAGGTAAAGAAAGGTAAGAGATGGAGAACTAGCATTTGTTTAGCATCTGCTTTGGCCATTTGCTTTACATAGGGTATTTTCAATTTAATCCTTTTGATGACTCCAAGCAATGGGTAGTATTTTACAGGTCAAAAAGACTGAGGTTCAGAAAAAGTGCTTGTTATGGGTCATGAAGTTGCTAAGTACAAGAGCCATGCCTAGTCACAGATAATTTGCCTTCCATGACTTTCTACTTATACTAATCCTTGCTTCCTTTGCAAAGGAGTATATATTACTCTTTAGAGAAGTTTAGGGGGAAAATCTTGGGAGGGGGCTAGCAAATTGCAGAAAATATATCTTTTAATTTTAAAAAGTCAAGAGACTTGAGCGAATTTGAAGAGGAAGAGGGGGAAGGAGGAGGAGGAAGAAAAAATGCTAAGATTTGTGGTACTCTTGGGGCATAAGAAAACTTGAAGCTTCTGTAAGGGCAAGGTATAAAAATATATTAATTTTAAAGTGGTGATTTTGAAGCCTCAAAGTTTAATAACAAGGAGACAGAACAATCTTGAAGGTTGGTAGGTAACTGAAAATAATGTACAACTTGAACAATAAAAGCTTGTTGAATGGACGTGATGGTGAAACACTGGTGTGGAATGAATTTAGAGGAGCAAAGACTTTGTGATCTCTCTTTCTGAAACAAGAGAAATGGACTCAGGATTTATTTTCATTTAAAAGGATTAGGAGAGGCTGGGGTGTAGCTCAGTGGTTAAATGCTTGCATGGCAAGGCCAAGCCTCCGAGTTCATTCCCCAGCACCACATAAATTAGACCTACTGGCCTGCACTGATAATACAAGCACTCAGGAGACTGAGGCAGGAGGATTACGTGGAGTTCAAGACCAGACTGGACTACAGAGTGAGCTCAGGACCAACCTGAGCTATAGATCAAGACGCTGTCTCAAACAAACTAAAAATCCAAATTAAATAAATAAATAAATAAGGAAAACTGTAGTAGTGTCAAACAAAAGTCACATTTCATTAACGCCAGAAGTTGAGAATGTGTTCAAGGAACATAAGAACAGAACTAGATCAGTAAGGAAGTCAAAGCTGTATCAGTTGGAAGGTTGCACTCAGAGAAAAGTTTGCTGGATTTATGGTTTTAACTACTAATAAGTTCTGGACAATGATAAATTTAAAGTATACACATGAAGTTGATAGTTATATGAGACGCTCGGATTCTATTTTCTTTCCTCACTTTTTAACCTTCAGCTTTATTGGATTATAATTAGCAAATAAAATTTATGATCTTAAACGTATAGTGTGATGCTTTTATGTACATACGTTTTGTGAAATGATGACCTCAAGTTAGTTTACAGGTGTCACCTTGTTATATAGTTGACATTTTATAGCGGAAAGTTTCTACCCTTTTACCAACATCTTTCCTTTTCCACACCTCTTTCCTCCAGTACCTGTCATTCTATTCTGTTTCTGACAGTTCAGCTTTTATCAGTTCCCCATGTAAGTGAAATCAATAGTATTTGTCTTTCTCTGGCTCACTCATTTCATTTAGTATCACACACTTGATAGTCAGCCATGTTTTCAAAAATGGCAGGATTTTCCTCTACCCTTTATTTATTTACTTTAATTCACTTATATTAAATGCTTTTATTTTTGTCTACATGAGCTACAGATTCAGTAACACATTAGAAACATATGGCTTTGGATATCACTGACCTGCTACACTAATTTTGGCCTCATTTTCCTTTACTATTATCCTTGTCCCTTGCGTTTCCTACCCCCCTCAGAGATTCATCACTTTCCTTGCAGTCCATCCCCCCTCCTCCTACCGGTCTTTCATGTTGGGGGCCTTTTTATTTAATTATTTTTTGAGTGTCATAAGAGAGACACCCATCAATAGTAAGTCTTTTGTGTTTGGTCCATTTCAGTGAAGCATTACATTACTATTCCTCATTCAAGGTGACCCTATTTTCTTTCAAATACTTCATATCTGTCTGTCTTTATAGCTACATAGTATTCCATTATGTGTGTGTTCATACAAACAAAAACAAAATAAATAAAAAGATTGGGAAAAGTGTAGAAGTGTCAACTAAAAGTTATATTTCATTTATGTCAGAGGTTGAAAATGAGTATGTGCACATCACACTTTTTATCCATTTATCCATAAATACTTGATCATTTATATACCTTGACTATTGTGAATAATACTACACGTAACATGTGAATGTGGATATCTTTGAATGTTGCTCATTTCATTTCTTTGGGTATATGCTCAGAAGTGGGATAGCTGGATCACGTAGTGATTTTCTTTTGAGTAGACCCTATATTGTTCCCTTCTCTTCACAGATTTACCATTTTTGATAGGAGCCATTCTCTCAGATGAAAGATGTTGTGGTTTTGATGTGCATTTTTATATTTATTAGTGATCGTGAACCACTTATGTTTCCCTTAGAAAACTGCCAATTTAGGTCTTTTTTGTATTTTTAAGCTGTTTTTATATTTTTTGCTATTTTTTGCTATTGATTTATGTGGATTTCTTATGTACTTTGAATATTAACCTCTTACTAGATGAGTGTTTTAGAAAATTTTTCTTCAATTCTATAGGTTGCCTTTTACTTTGTTGATTGTTCCCTTTCTAGAGAAAAAGGCTTACCCCCAAATCATTTTTTATTAGTATGTGTTTGTAATACATGATAGTTGCATTCAGTTTGGGGAATTGGTCCATATACATATTACGTCTTAATTTTTAAAATTATCTTTGCCCTTCCTCTCCTCCCTGCCCTCCTGTTTTCCCCTTTCCATAGATTGATTTTCCATTTCCACAAAGTCCTCCTCCCTGTTTCCTATCATCTCTTTTATTTTTCTCCTTTACTTATTTTTATTTTTCATTTCTTATATAAGATAAGCCATGAAATGTTTTTGGAAACAAGGTCTCATTCCTTAGTCCTGAACTCACTATGTACAGGCTGGCCTTGAGCTCACAGCAGTCCTCCTGCCTCAGGCTCCTGATTAGTGGGATATAGGCATGTGCTACCATGCCCAGCTATTATGTAGTATTAGGGAACCCAGGGCTTTGCACTCACCAGGCTAGCTCTTTAACCTCTGAAATACTCCCCCAACCGCAAGCCGTGCAATATTTAACCTTCTGTGTCTTATTTATTCTGCTTAGCATGAATGCCTTAGGGAACATCCATTTTCTGTTTCAGAGTTCTTTTCCCTGTGTTTTTATTTAGGAGATTCATGGTTTTTAATCTTACATTTAAGTCTTTGACCCACTTTCAGCTAGTTTTGTATGTGCATAAGATGCATTTAAGTTGATCCATTATTGGTTAAATTTTGTATGTAATGTCAGATAGCCAGATTTTTTCAAAATACCCAGTTTTCCTAGCATCATTTATTGAAGAGACTATATTGTCTGTTTTGTATTCTTTGTCAAATATTAGTTAATGCTGTATATTTGGATTTATTTCTGGATTTTCTCTTCTATTTTTTAAGTCTGTTGTCTCCTTTTATGCTACTGTTCTGTTTCAGTTAGTTTAGCTTTATAATATAAATTAGAAAGTACAATACCTCTACTTTTGTTCTTCTTGCTCAAGATTGCTTTGGCTCTTCAGTCTTTTGTGATTCCATACAAATTTTGCAATTTTTCCTTTAGTATGTTGAGATACTTTCTTTGTGTACTCAATTTGTTGAAAATTTTTTATCATAAAGGGATATTGATTTTGTCAAATGCTTTTTCTAAATTTATTATAATGATCATATGTGTTCTTGTCCTTTATTCTGTCAGTGTGATGCATTGTCTTTATTAGGTTGTGTATGTTGAAGTGTTGAAGTTGTACCGTAATAATGTAGGCTCCAGGGTCAAATGTCTAAAGTGGTAGCAGCATCACACCAGTTGAGATTGTCCCAACTCTGGACCAAGACCTGGAGGGGTGAGAACAGAATAATGGTAATGTGTTCCCAGAAAGAAAATGTAAAGTCCATGATTCAGGACATGGGGACAAACTGTAGGACAATAGAGTGGCATTGGGCTCAGTGATGACATGACTGATCGAAACCCAACTTAAGCCATATCTATCATCAAGATGGAACAGTATGGCTCTTCAATCCTTATCCCCATATATAAACATCAATTAAAACACTTATCTATATAAGAAAATACTTTCAAAAAGGCCAAGGAAAACAGGTACTAGGTTATAGCACTTATGTGTAGCACAGAACTAGAAGTGACACATTGGGGAGGGTTAGGGGCAGTTTTACATTACATGTATCACCCCTCTTGTGACCCCACACAATACACAGAGGAGAGAAATTCCCTCTGCATGTGCTATAGCTTGGGTCTTAAATGTTCTCCAAGAAACTATATGCTAAAGGTTTGCTAGCTAGCCTACAGTGCTCTTAGAAGATGTTGAAACCCCTATTTGATTTGTGAAAGGAAGTTTGGTCACTGGGGGCATATCATTGAAGATAAGGGGACCCTAGCCTCTTCCTTTTCTGTGCTTCATAATCACCATGAGGTGAATAGGTTTTCTTTGCCACATGCTCTACAAACCCAAATCAACGGGGCCATGAAACTGGGAACTAAAATCTCTGAGCCCAATTTTTTTCTTTTATTTGATTGATTGTCTCAGATATTTTGTCAGCTATGGAAAGCTCACTGACATGGCATGAAAAAGGGAAATGTAGCATGACTTTACCTGGGATGCTAACTCTGGGCTTGCCTCAGTAAAAGCCTATGCCAGGCAGACCGGCGTAGTTCCAGACTCTAAGCTGATACCCCTTGACTGAGTTTCTTGACCCACTCTGGTGCCATATTGAATCCAGCGGTCCCAGGCTCTAGGCCTGTGTAGTACACTTGGTCTCCAGGCTGCCCTACTATTACACTAACCTCAGCAGCCTCAGGCTCTGGCTTGCTTCAGGGTCATGTCAGCCCTATGGTTTGGCTAGCCCTCATAGCCGTAGGATTCAGGCCTAACATGCCATTAGGCCAGCCCCTGCAGCCTCAGTACCTGTGTATACAGTCTTCATGTTAGCACCCTTGGTCCAACCTCTAGGCTGGTGCCTTAGTACCGAGCCTCCAGGCTCACCATGGTATTAGGTAGTATCTCATAGCCTTAAGCCCTGGGCCTCCCTTATAGACCCAGTCTTTAGACCTCCTATAGTGCTATTTGATACCAGGAGCCCTATTACCAGATCACCTACCACAGAATTAGGTTCTGGGCTCATTTGGGGGCTGTAGCAGCCACTCAACACTGCCCTAAGCACCTGCCAGTTCCCATGGCCACAGCCTTCAAACTTATTGGAGTCCCTGTGGACTCAGCCTCAAGGCTAGTTCCTGTATATTTGAGATCTACACCTATCCAGCTCCAAGTTAATTCCTGTAGCACCAGGCTTCAGGTATGCCCTGGTGCCAGATTTGTATCCCTGTCTTCAAACACCAGGCAAGGACTCATGAACACTGGCTTCTGGCCTGCCCAATGCCAAGCTAGTTCTCACAGGTCCATCCACTACACCAGCCTCAGCAACCCTATACTATTACAGATTCAGAGATAAGGTCTGGCGTAGTAGTTGGTCAGCACTGGACCACCCAGGTCTGTACCTTTTTTCTTAGATTTCAGGTCAGTCTCGTATACATCATCTAGACCAGCCTGTGCATTTACTGCCAGCATATCCCGTCAAGTTCAAGCTGGTCCTCACAGCCCCAGGATCCAGGCCATTCCTAGTGGCTCTTAACAGTGGCCCAAGATTTCAGAAAGGACTTTTTCAGTATACCCAGTGCCATAGCTGTTCTGGTAGACAACAGTGCCAAGCCAAATGGGCTGAGACTCCAAGACCACCATGAAGACTCAGGCTCCAAGCATGCCCTGTGGTCCCAGTTGGTAGGTGTTGTGGTTTGAATCTGTATTGTCCCTCAAAGCCTCATGTATTTGGATGTTATGGATTTCATGTACTAGTAGGAGGTGGGGCCTAGTTAAGAGGGGCAGATTGGAGTGTGTGGTGGAAGACAAGCTTGTGGTAGATTAGATTATACGCATGTGGCCTAGAAGGATACAAACTCCTATCCCAGCTTCTTCTGAGGCCCCTGATTTTTCTTCTTGTGATACTGTGAGCAGCTGTTTTGTGTCGGACCCCTCCTGCCATTGCCAGTGGCCCATGAATAGAGTTGAGATCTACTGAAACTGACCTAAAATAAACCTTTCCTCTCGTAAATTGTGGACGTTGGGTACTGTGTTGCAGAAGTGAATAAGCAACTAGGACAGGAGGTATTCCCTAGTGCCATGCCAGCTTCCATGGATTCAATATTCAAGCCTTTCCCAGTGGGCCCAGGTGCCAAAGCCGAAATAAACAATATTATACTGTAAAGAGCTACAGAAACAAAAAATAAATGAACCCCAAATTTAGCAGAAAAAAAGAAATAATAAAGATGAAAGCAGAAGTAGACACTAGAAAAACAGTAAAAAAGATCAACTAAACTAAGGTTTTTTGTTTGTTTGCTCTTCTTTTTTTTCTTTTTGGAAAAGAACAAATCAGATGAAATGTTAGACTCATAAAAACAAGATCCAAGTAGAAACGGGACTGAAAGAGGAGATATTCCAACCAATACTTACTTCAGAAACCCAAAGGATCATAAGAGAATATAATAAAATTTATATGACAGCAAATTGATTACCTAGAAGAAATGAATAAATTCCTAGACTTACATAGTCTATCAAGATAGATTCATGAAGAAATAAGAAATCTGAACAGATTAGTAACAAGTAAGGAGATTTGATCAGTAATTAGAAGTCTTCCATGAAAGAAAAGCCCAGGCCTTGCTGGCTTCTCTGCTGAATATTACCAGACACTTAAAGAAAAGCTAAATGATAATCTTTTTTCAAATTCTTACAATAATTGAAGAAAGTACAATACTTCCAGACTACTTTCACAAGATCAGTGTATTATCCTCATGTAAAACTCAGATAAAGGGCTGGGGGAATAGCACACCGGTTAAAGCACTTGCCTAGCATGTGCAAGTCACCGAGTTCAGTTCCCCAACCCTGTGTAAACTGAGCGTGGTGGTGCATGCCTATAATCCCTCACTCAGGAGGCTGAGGCACGAGGATTGATGTGAGTTTAAGGCCAGCCTGGGCTACACAGTGAATTCAGAACCAGCCTGGAGAAAAAAAAAAAAAAAAACAGCCAGATAAGGACATGACAGAAAATAAAGGCTGATATCCCTGATGATATGCAGGTATCTTCAAGAAAATAATAGCATACTGAATTTTATAGCCCACTAAACTGATCATGTACCATGATCAGGTGGGACTTATTCCAGAGATTTCAAGGATTGTTCAGTGTACACACATTAATAAATGTAAAATTTTCAGCTTAACAGAATGAACAGAAAAACGATAACTTCAGTAAATGCACAAAAAACATTTGAGAGAACTCAACATCTCTTCCTAGTAAAAATGCTCAATAAAGGACAAAAAGGAGGAATGAATATAACTCAGCACAATAAAGAAATAATAAAGAAGCCCATGGCTAGCATCCTACTCAACAGTGAAAATTTAGTTTTTCTTCTAAGATCATAAACAAGAAAAGGACACCCATTCTTGCCATTTCCAGTCTTCAATTCAGTGCAGTACTGGAAATCCTAGCCAGAAAAATCAAACAAGAAAATAAAATCCATCTAGGTTGCAAAGGAAAAATTTAAATATTTCAGTGGATAATGTGTATACCCTAATACTCCACCAAAAGGTGTGGAACTGGAATTCAGTGAAGCCGCAGGATAGAGGAATCAACATACACAATCCAGTTGTTTCTTTATACTAACAAGGTATCTGAGAAGGAAATATAAACAATTCAGTTTACAGTAGCATCAAAAATTATTTGGGAATAATCAAAGAGGTGAAAGAGACATGCACTGAAACCTGTAAAACACTGATGAGAAAAGTCAAGAAAGATACAGATAAATTGACAGATACCCTGTGTTTGTCCATTGGAAAAATCACTATATTTTGGGAGTGGAAACCTGTAATGTATAGAAAGTTTGGGTTTTGGTCTTACCTACAGATAGAAAGATAATAGCTCGTTTTAGAGAGAAAAAAAAGCGCCTGTTTTACAGGAAAAGGTTAGCCTCTATTGTTTCACACAGTCTGTAAAGTTTTTTTTTTTTTTTTTTTTTTTTTTTTTTAAGGTCGGTGAGCTAAGATGTTTTGCTTAAAAACATTCTTTGAGCTTTCTTCATCTGAGTTAATGTTTCTTTAAGGGATTTGGGATGTGGTGGGCCAGGAAAGAAAATAAGCACACTTTAAGTGACTTTGATTCTGTCCTGAATCGCAGTCTTCTTAAAAGGCCAGTTTTTGAAATTATGATTTTGTCTACTTTCTGCCTGTCTTTCTTCTAACCTACTATGAAGTGGCAGGAGCTCTGCCATTTTAGATTTGCCCTGATGTCTTTCCTCTGTCACTTTTCCTGTGTATGTGCCTCATGACCTGATGACTCACTCTCTGCTGACACGCTGACTGCTATCAGAAATCTTGACAAAAACCAGGCACAATGCATATATTAATTTTTGAATCACTGTTAGTTTATTGTCATTTGATTCTGTAATCTACTGCTGCTTACTCTGTTTTGCAACTCCCCCACCCGACACCCGTTCCCTTTTGTTCTTGTGATCCTTCCCATTCTTGTGTGTTTTGCCTTTATACACACCGCCAAAGCCCTGCTTCAGTATACACATGAAGTGTGGGCCCTCCTGAGAGGCACGCTCCATAGCCAGAGCTGGGCATGTTTATGTCTTTTTTTACAGGACAAAAACCTGTGGAATTTTTGAATTTATAGAAAGTCTGGGGTTTGGTCTACCCATAAAATGACAATTGCTCTTTTTCTGTTGTTCCACCCAGTAAGTTGAGCAACCTAAGAGTTTGGCCTAAAAACATTGTGGGAGTACTCTGAATCAGCTTTAGCATAGGTCTTTCTCAGCTAAGTTAATTTGTGGATTTAAGATATTGTTAAGGTATCTTGGGTGTGATGGACCAAGAACAAAAGCATACACAAACCAAGGGGTAACTTTGGGTGATTTTGCTTCCTGAAGTTGCAGTCTATTTAAAAGTACAATTTTAAAATGCTATTGTTTGGATCTTGAGTGCACCCCAAGAGTCTCATATATTTGGAACTGTGTGTTACTGAGAGGCAAAGTTGGGCTGGAAGGGGCTGTTGTTTGGGCTTTGACCTGGAAGGATTGCATCATTTTGTTGAGATTGGAAATCCCCAGGGTGGAACTTTCAGGTGTTTGTTATTGACTTGTGGACCCGAGGCCCAACTAGCAGCTTGAAGTTATTAAAGGAAGGAAAAAGAAACATCGGTACAACTTCTTCCTGGGCAAAAGCCCTAGCCTTTGAGTCTTCAGACTCACTTGGCTTCTGTCTGCAGTGGGATAAGCAGCTCTCCAGTCTCTGCCATGTACTTCTACCATTGCCAGCTGCCCACACACTGTGTTGAGACCTGAAACTGAGCTAAGTAAGTTTTCCTCCCTTGAACTGTGGCTGTTGGATGTTTTGTCACAGCAGCAAGATAAGAAACTAAGACAGTTATCTTAAAATTTAAAATTGATTTTATCTCTCTTATTTTTTTTTTCTGTTTTTGAGAGAGAGAGAGAGCGCGCACATCGCTCTGTAGTTAGGCTGGTAGTAATCTCACTATGTGGCCCACATTGGCCTCAAACTCAAGGGCAGCCCTCTTGCCTCAGATTCCCAAGTGCTAGGATTACAGGTATGCACTACCACACCTGGCTTTACCTATTTCATTTCTGACATATCCTGTCTCACTACCTCATTGCCATAAAAATGGTGTGCTAGATTGCCTTGTGCCAACATAGAAAAACTTATGTGGAAAAAGCAAGTTGGAGAATATAGTTATAACTCATTTTTTTTTAAAAACAAGTGGAGAAATGAATATTTATGTGAGATTTAGGAAAATGTCTGTTGCTTCATCACTTCTGTGAGCACAGTGTTATATTCAAAGGAAATTCCAGCCTAGAATCCTAAAATATAATCAAAATGCAGCTTAAATGTTTACAAAACTTGCTATTTATTTATTTTTGAGAAAGGGTCCCACTCTCTAGCCCAGGCTGGTCCTGACCGAACTCACTGTGGAACCCAGGCTAGCCTTGGACTCATTGCCGTACTCCTGCCTCTGCTTTTTCTGAGTGCTGGGATTACAGACATGCCCATGCCCAGCTTCTGTAGAGCTGGAAAATCAAACACAGGGCCGTGTACTTGTTAAGCAAGCATTGTAACCACTGTGCCATTCCTCCAACTCTAGGAAACTTTCTTGACAAATCATCCTCAGGGAATTCTTGAATTACACAGACAAGCTCTTAAACTCTTTTTTGCATGGCTCTTTCCTCCCCAAGTTCACAAAATACTTTCTGTCCTCAACCTTAAATGTCATTGCCTTAAAAAAAAAAGCTTCAAGTGCTGTTTGCAAACCAGCCTGTCTAGGTATGGGTGTGTGTTTCTATCTACCTGCCTTTGTGTCTGCTCTAACGTGAGCAACTGAGCCTCTCACCATTGCCTGGCATGGAATGGGAGAGTGCAGGCAGCGAGAGAAGAACCGTCCTTGTGGGTTTCATCCCCTTTTCAGACATGACTTATGGATGCATAAAGCATGAAAAAGCATGAAAATGTTTAGCAACATGATCCGTGGGCATCTTTGTTATTCTAGGAAAAGTGGAAGTTTAGGCTACAAGGCCTCTGCTCTTACCATCATGTCTTGGCAAGGTAGGAATACCAGGTTATTGCTCCCTACATGGCTTCCATTAACATTACCAGCCTGGATTAATAAGCCTTTTTATTACTTGATGGTGGTGAAAGTTACGCCCCTCCACTGAGCCATCTTTGCTGCCTCCTAGAGGGGAGTGGGAAAAGCGCTTCATTACCTCTTGATCCAGGCTTCCTATGCAATTTCCACTAATGTATTGGATAACAGGGCTCCTTACTGCCGTGTAGAAATAAAAGTCCCTGCCCTAACACCACTTTGGTGGAATAAGAAGTGTCCAAATGCCTTCAGTCGTGGCAGGATGGAAGTCCAAGCTCCATATTCAACTTCTGTTTGTAAAAGGACTGAGGGAGAATGAACTCAGTTTTATCTGTGGTGCTTGGATACAGTAGATCAACTGTTGTTTAAAAGTTTTTCATCATACTGGATCACCCCATTCTTGGGTTTATACCTAGAAAGAATAGGATTTTTTGTGTCTTTGTCTACATGGATTGCCATTTTTGTGTCATTAGCCTGTCCCGTACCTAGGTCAAAGAAGCCAATGGACTTCACTGCCATGTCATTCCTAATCATGAGGCGTGTGTCTGATCTGACTTCCTGTCTGTACCTTTCAGTGTCTTGTATGCTTACTTTCTGTATAGTGCTCAAAGGTTTTAGCTGTACTCAGTGGAAAATAGTGGAAAATGCATCTGCTTCAACTTTCCAAAAGTGGAAGTCCATCATATCTTTTTTTTTTTTTTTTTGAGACAGGGTCTTTGTAGCCCAGGCTAGCCTTGGACTCAGGACACTCCTCCTACCTCAGCCTCTCAACTGCTCGGGTTACAGGCGTGTGCCATCATGCTTGGCTTTACGTGGTGCTAGGCAACCCAACTCAGGGCCCTCGGCTTTCAATGCAAGCTTTTGAACTGCTGCGCCATGCCTGCAGTCCCCACTATACCTTTTACCTGTTCTATTCTAGATATATATTTGTCTGAGTGTCACCCTAGAGGATTATGTCATCCTGAAGAGCAGGGACAGTGTATTTGCCTATTTATAGCCCACATGCCCTAGTGTAGTACCTGTCTGAAGCATAATTTTTTAGAAAGATTTATTGCATGAATTAAAACTTTGAATAAATTTAGACCTTTCACCCTTAACAACTAAATAGACTAGTTGAAGAAGTATGAATTAAAGTTCAAAATGGTATGTTTGAATTCTGAATTATTCTGAAATTTGATTAGCTCATGTTTTTTGTTGGAAATTTTTTCCAATTCTTGGAAACAGTTGAAAATGGGGATACTGCTTATCTTTGCTCAACCCCAACTAGAATATATTAATTACTTCTTTGTGTCTTGTCTGTTACATGCCTCTATGTTACTGCTTATCGCTGTGCAGATTTGTTTTTTTTCTCCCTGAATTAACTGAGAGATTCCTTAGAAACAGGCCCTGTTTTATTCATTTTTTTATCCCATGTTTTTGTGATAGAGTATACGACATGTTTTATTGTATGTTGAATGAATATATTCTGTGACACTACATATAAACATGTATAATATTTATATTTTATAGTTGACATATTTAAAAGAGAATTTAAAAATGCTCATCACAATAAGAAGGGTATTAATATGAAATATATGTATGCATTTTTTCGAAGTTCATTTGAAAAAACTTACTTTGAAAATGACTTGAGGGATGGAGGAATAGGTCAATGTTTAAAATGTATGCCTAGCATACATAAGGCCATAGGTTCAGATCTCTAGTACCGCATAAAGATTAGCTAGTACTCAGGAGACTGAGGCAAGAGGATTGCTGTGAGTTTGAGGTCAGTCTGGGCTATATAGTGAGTCTAAGCCCAGGCTGGACTATAAAGCAAGGCCCTACCTCAGAATAAAAATAAAAATGACTCAAGGAGAGAGACAAGCTGGGGGCTGTGTAGGATCTTCTGCTCAGGGCATCCTGAAAGATTAGTCCAAAATGTAGAGATAGAATTTTAAAAATCTGAGTAACTTAGAGAAAAAGATCATCAAGAATTAAAAATAGGCCAGCAGGAAAGTTACAGCCCTCAGGAGGATGCTATAGAGGTTGAAGGAAAGGTTGAGTGAACATATGCTAGGGTGCTATGCTGGGATGCCTGGGGAAAAAATCATGTTAATCGCAACAGACAGCCAGCACCCACAGATGAGAGTTTGTGGTGAAAAGGCAGTATTGTCAACGAAGCCCTCCTCAAATTCCAGACCCCCATCCTCCAGCTCAAGCTAGCCACTCCAACATGAATGTCAAAGTATAAAACTTTGAAGTCTTTAAGGGTACACAAAAGGCTGACCTCACTACAGTGTCCATGGCAGCGGACAGTAGGGAGCTGTGGAGAGGGGACTACAGGTGGTCATGGTCGAATCATGAGGGGTGGAGACCCACAAGAGGTCCAGATCATGTATGGACAACATCAACTCTGAAATGTGTGGAATTCCTTTCCATGGTCTAAGCAGTCCCTCCCAACTCTGTCCCCCAAATGGAATTAATCCAGCCTGTGTTTGTCTTTGCTTAGCACCCTTCACTGCAGCCCGCAGAAGAAAGGGAGGAGGAGCTGAGGAGGTACCACAATTTGGAAAGATTCCAGTTCCTCAACCCTTCCCAGACAGGCTCTATTTCTAGTGAAAAGAAAATAAAGGGTTCAGTTTGAGATTTTAGACCTTTGATGCCTGTTCCTAGCACAGAACCTACTTGGCTTTTGGGTTTCCCCTAAACACATAGGAGATAGAAGAAGTACCTCAGTGTGGCACATCGTTGCAGACTGGGACACAGCAGGAATGGAGAACTGTCACATAAAGGGATAAGGAATGAGCCCTGAGCAGGGAACCCGAGCACATCACAGGCCAACCACTGTTCCTCTCTCCCCCAGTCCAGTGGATGGTGGACATCAAAAACCAAAGGACTTGGATGGCGATACCCTATCCAAATAATCTAGGAAATTATTTTGGATTTTGGACTCACTGCTGCTGTTCTTTATATGTATTTTGAACTTACGCTTTTTTTGGTCTTGGTTTTGTTTCTGTGGGTTGGTTAAGTTTTACATTTCTCACTAAAGTTGTTCTTTTTGCCTTCTCTGAATTTTTCTATACATTCTGGTACCATTTTATTTCTATTTTTTCATTACTCTCTTTGTTTCTCTTACTTTTACCTAGTTATATTGATTTCCTTCTGATTTTCAATTAGAGTTCTGTCTTGATTTCTCTATTTATTATTCTGGTTTTTATTTTATCTCAAAACCTAAATCTTGGTCTCAGTCCTCATTCCCCCAACCATTTTTTATTAGTAGTAATTATAAGCATTATTATATTTTGGATATATGGTTTACCTTATTAGGAATCAATAATTTTTGTTGTATAGTGCTGCATGGGATATTAATGCAGATTTCTTTTCTACTGTCAGCAAAAATATAATGTTGCCTTTAATAGATCTAATAAGATGGTTTAAATAGGCAGCTCAATTAATAGTGTAGATCATATTTCTAGTGTTAAGAGTGGAATGACAGCATAATTTAATTTTTTATTCTATGACAATCTTAAGTTATACCACTACTGCTTATCTCTATACTACTGTTGATGGTATAGTGATTGGAGCGTATTACGACCTAATAACTTTTAGCTATCTAGTGTAGCTGAGGCAAGTAATACAGATTTCTATTTTATTATTAACAATATAGTATTGACTGTATTAGATCCTTTTGATAGGTGAATAAGGGGTTATTTAGGTAGCTTCATTGAGAGTGTAGATTGCACCTCCAATGGTAAGGATAGAATAAGTATAATATCTAACTGGTCATTAAGACTTGCTAGTAATTTGTTTGTCTTAGATGACAGTGCTTTTGCAGGTATAGGTCATTTGGTCAAGGGAGGCATAGACATTGATCTTGTTTTTCATTGTACAACAATAGCTGGGTTTTCTTTGAGTCACGTACAGAACTTTAATCCATTTCTCTTTCACTGAAAAGTGCAAGGAAACAGGTAATCAGAATAAAGTTAGTCATCGAGAGGACCTCATAAATTAATAGCTGAGCAAGCTGAAAAAGAACATAAAAATCAAAATACAAACAAATTCAAGGAAACACCAAAAAACATAATATGATGGGAAAAATCTTTATAGTAGAGACATACTTTTTTGAAAGTATCTGATCTACAAACTTCACTAGTAGAATGATAAGAAATAGGGGTAATAAGTCACCTGAAAAAACACCTAACTCTGCAGAAGTTGATATGGGCCCTGAAGTAGTGGAGCCTATAGGAAAGGAAGTCAAACAAATGGACGAAGTGGTCAGTTAATTCAAATAAGACATACTTAACCAAATGCAGGACTAGAGGAATGGCACATTGGTTTAAAGTACTTGCCTTGCAAGCCCAAGGTCCTGAGTTTGCTTCCCCAGCACCACATAAAGCTGGGTATGGTGGTGCATGCCTGTAATTCCAGCACTTGGGAGGCAGAAGCAGGTGGATTGTACTTGGTCCAAGGCCATCCTGGGCTATACCAGTGAGTTCAGGACTAGCCTGGGCTACCAAGCAAGACCCTGTCTCAAAAAGAGAAAAAAGAAAAAGAAAAAAATGCAAAAAAATGTTTAGTGAGTTCAAAGAGAAATTTATGAAATGAACAATAGTCTTGATAAAAGTTTTGATGACATTATATAAAGCACACTAAATAACCTTGACCAGAAAAGTCTGTCCATGGCGCATCATAAACAAAATTCCAACTATTCAACACAAAGAATACTAAAAGCTAAAATGGCAAAAGCATCAGAATAATGACAGATTTCTCAACATGAACCTTAAAGGACAGGCAGGCATGGAATGAAATCTTTTAATCTTTAAAAAAGCAAATGTCAACACACACTCTTATACCTAACAAATCATTCTCTAAAAGTGAGAGAGAAGTAAAAGCTTTCCATGACAAAGAAAACCTAAAGAAATGTATGACCACTAGACTGCTCAGTATTATATAAAATTCTTAAGGGACTCTTGGACAGAGTCATGGAAATGAGCAACACTGAAGAACTCAGAAAAAGAAACAAGGGAGAGAATGATCTAACAAAAGTCAGAAACACTGAAAGAGCAAGATAATGACAATGTGTAGTAAACATATCACAATAATAACTTTCAGTGTTAATGATCTTAACTCTCCAACCTAAAGACAGATTGGCAGATTCAATCTAAAAACAATAGCAATAACAACAAAAAACGGTTTTTTGCATACAAGAGATACACTACCCATAAAGAAAGACATAGACTATGAGTAAAGGAATGGAAATTTATAGTTCATGCAACTAGAGTCCAAAAACAAGCAGGAGGAATCACAATTCCAGACTTCAGTTTATACTATAAAACAACACTAGTTAAATTCAGCCTCTGATTTTTCACAAAGAGCCAAAACCATTCACTTAAGAAAAGGCTATCTTCAAAAAATGGTGTTGGGAAAATTGGCTATCTACATGTAGAAGAAAGAATCTAGACCCATATTGTTGCCTTACGTGAAAATCAAATCAAAATGAATCAAGCAGCTAGATATCTAAACAGAAACTGCATCTGCTAGAAAACAAAATAGGTAAAACACTGAAGACATAGAGACAGGAAAGGATTTCATGGGTAAAATGCCAACTGCACAAGAGATAGCGTCAAGAATCAACAAACGGGACTACCTCAAACTAAAAAGCTTTGGCACAGCAAAAGAAACAATCATCAGTGTAAAGCGACAGCCCACAGAATGAGAAAAAAAATTTTGCCAGCTACTAGTCAGAGGATTAATAACTAGAGTATATAAAAAACTCAAAATTGTAAACAATTGGGAACTGAAATGAAAAGGAACTTCTCAGAAGAGGAAGTACAAAAGGCCAAAAAATACATGAAAAAGTATTCAACTTCTTTAGCCGTCATAGAAATACAAATCAAAGCAACATTGAGATTCCATGTTACCCTAGTGAGAATGGCTTTCATAAAGGACTTAGAAAACAACAAATGTTGGTGAGGTTGTGGGGAGAAAGGAATACTTCAATACTGTCGGGGGTGTAAACGGGTAGAACCACTATGGAAAGCAGTTTGGAGATTCCTTAGCTGAAAATAGAAACTCCTCCTGACCCAGCTACAGCTCTTCTGGATATCTTCCCAAAAGAGCTAAATTCACCATATCATAGAGACACAGCAATACCCATGTTTATAGCAGTACAAATTATAATAGCTAAATCACAGAAACAACCTACATACCCATCAACAGATGTGATCTTAAACAAACACAAATATGAAGCATTTGCAAGAAAATGGGGTCACCTTGAGCCAACAGTGTTCAGTAAAGTGAATCAGACACAAAATATGAAGTGTCATATCTCTCGTATGAGATTGCCATAAATGCTTGTATACAAATATCTTAATGTAAGAAAGGGTAGAAGAAAGGAAATGGATGGCTTGAAAAGGGAATAGACACGAGGGGATGGGGGGAGAAAGTGGGAAAAAATGACATATATGGGCACACATTCCCCAAATTGTATGTAATTTACATGCACATGAAGTTGCAGTGCATACACATTCAAATAAAATTGAAACAAAAAAGACTTAATTTTCTAAGAATTCTTGGTCTATAATTCCTTAAATTCTGTTCAACAGTTGAAAAAAATACTGATTACATGTTAAGTATAGGAAGAATGCAAATAATTTCTACAACTTAGCTTTTACTCTATTGCAGTTTACCGTTTTGTTGGTAAAGAGGATATATTATTGTGAAATAGATGTTATATCAACCATATTTAAATATAAAGTACTAAAATAATCATTTGCAATTCAAGTAAGCAGGAGGAAATTATTATAATTATATCAGATTTCATACTACTTAAATGCTGATATTTAGATTATCAGGAAAGGAGAGTTAGTTTGTACCAATAGCTCTGTGTTAAACATTGTTATGATATATTCTGGGAACTTAAGGCATTTAAGCTGACTACATCGGAAATATTAACATGATAAAAAGGTAAGATTGAATTAGAAGAGACAGGGTGGTAGAGTGTTGAATCCCATAATAAGTTGAAAATTTCTTTTGAAGGTAGTAGGCTGCTTTTGAAACAAATTTAAAGTAGTTTACAATTTTTAAAATTTGATATAAAATAGGACAAGTGAATCAGAATATCTTAACAATACAGTGAATAATTCAAGTAAGTTTGAAACCTCTCCTGTACCCCTCCAACCTTGATTTTTGTTGTACTTACTTCTTAAATTTGGCATTTAACATGTTTTAGGGCTTTGACTTTTATATTGGTATTCCTAAACTTTATACTATTGTTTCATGTGTTTATATGTCTTATTTTATGTATATTCTTCTGCAACTTGTTACCACTTAGCATTGTTTATGATAGTCATTCATGTTTATATGTCTAGTTTTAGTTCATTTATTTTCACTAATGCATAGTGTCCCATTATAGAAATAAGTTATATTTATTTTTGTATTCTCTTAATGGATGTTATAGTCATTTTGCCCGTTCTTTCTTGTATTAAATATAATTCTGTTAATGACTATGTACATCTCTTTGAATTCATATGACAGGTTTCCTTGCTCTACCATCTAATAAGCTGTGTGACTTCGTGCATCAGGTTCGGTGAGACATGTCTCAAAATTAAAAAGAAATATACGCTGGGGATATAGCTCAGTGTGAAGGCCCAGAGTTCCGTTCTCAGTACCACAAAAAAAAAAAAAAAAAAAAAAAAGATCCCACATGTTTTCAGGGACACATTGTAGCGAGGTGGGATATGTACAGAACTACACTACTACCAGATTACAAAGGTATTCTCTCATGTGTTTGTAACTTCAGTATGTTTGCTTTCCTGGCCAAGCCTCGGTGTGCCTCTCCTTCAATCTTTTGTTCTGCATTTTTCCTTTTTATATCTGCTATTTCTTGTTCTTCCACTGAGCTACATCTCCAGCCCTTTTGTATTTCAGGGCCTTGCTAAATCTTTGAAATTGTCCAGGCTAGGCTCCAACTTGTAGTCTTCATAACTCAGCCTCCCAGAGTGTTTACACTACAGGCATACACTACCACTCCTGGCTTTTAATATTATAATAGCCATTATAAAAGCAGGAATTTTGAGTAATGCCTATTTCAGTGGTGTAATCTGATCTTGAAATGGCATAAGTATGCTAATCTCTCTCTCTCTGATATCTTTTAGGGGGTACTTTTTAGGGGGTATAGTGTGAGGATTTGATGCATATATATGCTGTGTGTAATAATGAAATAAGGTGATGATTTATTTTGGTAATTTTGGTCTTTTTTCCTTAGAAGTGATAAGTACGGTATTTATTTTTCCTCCAGTAGTGGAGATTGAACCTAGGGCCTTTATATTGATAAATATCCTCATCTCCCTCTCTCTTTTTAATTTTTTGTTTGTTTTGAGACAAGTTCTCACACTAAGTCTCCCTGGCTGGCTTGAACTTGTGTTCCTTCTGCATTGGTCTCCCAGAGTGCTGGGATTACAGCCATTAGCCACTATGCCCAGCTTGGTATATATTTCTCTATTGTTTTTTTTTTATTGAAGTTCTGTTTTATTATTTGAAAGTTATAATTTGAACAATATCGAGCATGGAGATGGCAGCAATGACTTAAAACCATACAAATCAAAAATTATACAATAGAATGTTCAAGTGAATCTAAAACTTCAATACATTGAGGGGTACATGGTGCAGGAATTTAAGAATTATGTAAGTAATTTTAGCTATCTTCTTGCCTAATTATATATATATATATATATATATATATATATATATATATATATAATTTGTTGTTGTGTTGTTGTTGTTCATGCATGAGTTCCAGATTAACACATTAGAGACATAGGGCTTGGGGGATCAATGAGCATCTATACCCGCCTCTTTTTCAGAGGTTTACTTCTTTGGTAGCTGACCATTGCCCCTCTTTTCTACCCTGTCACTCATGTTGGGGCCTTTTTATGCTATTATTGCATGGATTTCATAAGAGGGACACCCGTGTATAGTCAGTCTTTTGTGTTTGGTGCATTTCAGTAAGCATTATTGATTCAAGGTGACCTCCTTTTTGTTCAAAAGCTTAATATCTGTCTTTCTTATGGCTGCATAGTATTCCATTGTGTATAGGTACCACATCTTCTTTAACTGTTCCTTTATGGATGGGCACATAGCTCGTTTCCAGGATTTGGCTATTATGAATTGTTATTTCTCTGGTGTTGTTATAGTTCTCATTTGAGCCTAATTGATATCAAATACATGTGAGAGGAAAAAGGAGGACTAAGCCCATACACCTAATATTTTTATCAGCAATAAAAAAGGGAAAGTGAAATTTATTTTCTATTTACCAACTATAAACCAATTTCATACAACTTCTTATTTAATCCTCATGATAATTATCAACAGGAAAGCGTACCCATTTTTTCAGATATATAAGACTCAATTAAGATAGCACTACCCACTAGACTTTTCTGTGATGAAGGAATTGTTTTGTAACAGTGCTCTACATTATGACTGTGGAATACATGCAAGGGCTCATGTAAATCCTTTTTGTATTTTATTTAGTTTTAATTAATTTTACTTTCAACTTAAGTAACCATATGTGGCTAGTGATTACCATGTTAAACAGCATAACTCTAAGAGCTTGAATGACATGCTGAGGTTTAGACAGTGAGTTCCACAGCTAGGTCTGTATGACTTCTCAGCTCATATTTGTTTTCTGTTATACCACATTGCCTCTTCAGTAAAAGTCAAGCTATTTGTGGCAGTAAGAAAAAATGGGTTAACCTTATCTTAGAGAATGGGAAATATAGACAGGATGCCTAAGCACTTTGCAACGTATATTAATAGGAACTTTGTAGGGTTCCACTTCAGTTAATAAGTTAGTACTCTGAGCACTATATCATAATTATCAAAGCCTATGAATTTTTATACTTTTATTATTGTACTATCATGAGTAATATGACTATACTCCGAGAATGTGATTGCAGAAAATTGTTCAGATATTAGCATACTGCACAAGTGTTTTTATTACATCTAGGGATTAATATTCTAGAAGTGAAGTTTAACCAGATGTTTTAAAAATAATTTTTAAGTGCAAGAAGTGACATCTTTCAAATAATTTTTAGGGGTGTGGGTGTCCGAGACAAAGTCTTGCTCTGTAGTCTACACTGGTCCTGAAGTCACTACATAGCCCAGACTGGTGTGGCATTCACCACAATCCTCTTGCGCCTCAGCCTCCCGTATGCTGGGATCACAGGTGTATGCTGCCGCACCCAGCTAACCCGTATGTGGTGCTGGGGAATTTAACCCAGAGACGTGCACATGCTAGTCAAGCACTTTAGCCAGTAAGCTGTGTACCTTCTCTCAAATATAAGTTTTTATTAACCAAATTTCTCTGATTCATAGGTAAGCTTATTTGCTGGCTTCCGTTTTAATATATTGTTGAATCTTTTTAATAGAACTTTTAATAATCTAGCTAACTTCATGAAACATAATGCTCATTTTTAGAAACATCAGTACAAAAGACAAGAAATGAAACATAAAAATTTACTTATAAAATCTATAAAGAAAAGTTGAAAAAGAGATCAAAATCCTTGCTAAAATTTTTCCTACATTAAAAATAAGAATTATATATTAATATATATTAGTATATTTCAATATATAATATATACATTATTTATAAACACAACTTACTGATGTCTTATTAGGAACAAGTCAGTTTTGTGCAGTCTTCTAAAATAAGTGGTATGTTCTCATTCTTCAGTACTAAAGTTACATTTTTTTCTGACCAAGTGTATATTGAGTTGCTTATTTTCTAGTTTTGTTAAAATGTAACAGCAACAATACATCCCCCCACCCCACCCCACTGCAAAAGCAAACCAAAGCCCAGAACCTCAAAACTCCTTTCAGCTCCTATGTAATAGAGCCAAAATGTAGTTTTAGGATCCATTGAGTCCGTCACATGAAATGAGGTTGCTGAGAGCAAACCCAATGGGGAGCCCATGAGACTCCTACAATCACCATTGTAGCCCGCGCTACTTAGGGCTTGCTCATTTCGGTATTGGAAGGTATATGTGAGCCGTGCATCTTCTGGCCACTTAATGGAAGAGGACCAGAGTTAGTAGCCAAGGATACAGGAGGAAGGTTATTCTGCACAACTTACCCTTCACATGAGCTGGATCCTCAGGCTTGGGCAAATAGGGGAAAGCACCATCTGGGAATTTCCATCTCTGTCTGCCATCTTCTCCTGTTGTTTTAGTTATTCATTTCTGGGTCACATTACCCAACATCCACAACTTAAGGGAGGAAAGATTTATTTTAACTCACAGTTTCAGAATATCTCAGTTCATTCGTGGGCAGCTGGCAATGGCAGGAAATGTGTCAGGAACTGGTGCACAAGCATCACTGCATCACAGAGGAAGGAATAGGGGCCTCTAAAAAAAGCTGGGGTGAGAGTTTATATCCTTCCAAGTCACCCACCTGTGATCTAATCTACCACATGCCTGTCTTCTACCACCCATCCTGACCAGAGCCCACCTTCTAAGGGCACATGAAATACAAATCCATAAAGCTTGTGGAGGATATCACAGATCCAAACCATAACAATACCTATTATCACCATTTTTTTTTCTTTTTTGAAATTAGGTTCTTGCTGTGTCATATACGCTGGTGCTGAACTCATTATGTAGACCAAGCCAGCCTCAAACAGCAGTCCTCCTGCCTCAGCCTCCCAAGTGCTGGGATTTCAGGCATGTGCCACCACACCAGGATGATTTTTATATGGTGCTGGGGAGTTGATTCCAGAGCCTTATGCATGCTAAGCAAGTGCTCTAACCACCAAAATATATCCCCAAATCCCTTCTCACACTTTTGAACAGTCTACTTTGAGGTTCAAGTTCAACGCTTAGGTTTGCTACTCCAAGTTTAGCTAAACAGCATGGCCTTGTGCAGAAAAAGCAGTTAATCTGAGACTTCTTGTTATATACTATATAGTAGCAGGTGCAATCTAGCTCTTAGAAGCCTCTTTGAGAGTCCAGACCCTCAGCAGCTAGTGGGAGATATCGTCCACTGTATTTTCTCTGCCTTCTCCTCTTGAGGGGAGCAGGCAGTCTTGTCTGGACTGATACACATCTGGAGGGGTGCTCTTCAGCTCCTCCTCCTGTGGATTTTGGCCCCTGGAGTGTTGACCTTACACTTCCTCTCCCTCCCACTTGATCTGCTGTGTATGTGACTCAGCTTCTGGTCAGGAGCGGGCTGAGTGAGTGTATGTGATGCTGTTGTTATCCACAAAACTGTCTTCCTAGTGGTTGCTTCCAACCAGGCGTGGATGCTTCTCACGCAGTACCATGGATGAATGTCCTGTTGCCAAGCAACAGTTTGTGCATGTTGCCTGCCTTGCTCATGATGTGGCTCTGGAGCAAGTGTATTACCTTTTTCAGGTAGGCTTTGCTTTGTTATCCAGGCCATGGAGACGTTCTTTGTAGCTGTCAATAAAATACAAGGGTCTTTTCCTTGCAGCTTCTGTGAGGAATTACCATGCCCTGTGGGGAGCCCACCACAGTTGATTGGCCAGTCAAGTTATTGATTGAATGATGCCAGCTGTCATTCTGTGCAAGCCCATGAAGCTTTCATTCTCTCCAATAGGCAGCATGTGGCCAGAGCTGCTGCAGTGTGCAGCTGGGGGGGCAGAGGAGCCCACCACTCACCACCTCTTCATGTAGCTGGAAGCTCCGGTGTCCAAGCAAACCTATGCTACCAAAAATCCAGGGTTGCTACCACCCTTGCCCACACAGTTGCTACCTCCTGACAGGAGTATGGGCATGCCTGGACAGAGAGACTCTTAATGTTTTACTGGGACTTATGGTCTGTTGTCTGCTGTGTAGAAGGAGGCAGACTCTGTGCTGCTGAAAGTCTTGGTAGATGAGTAGGTGGCATGCAGCACCCCTTCTTTCCTAATAGCCTGAACCAGTTGAGTATACCAATGAAGGAAAACTGGAGTGTGGGGGCGCAAATTTCTGGGCCAGTTTTGGCTGTGTACTCTGGCTGCTGTCTGCGGCTCTCTTCTCAGATTTGCTGGGAGAAGAGTACCGGGAGCTGCCTTTAATGCTTGAAGGTAGGGTGACTGCAGCTGTTGAAGGCCATCTCAGCAGCTGGCAAAAAGTCAGCCTAAGTCAAGCATGGGTTACATCGTATCCCTACCAAAGGTGGACTATGTGCTTCACTTGCTACCCTTGCCTCTGTGTCGGGTCCTGGGAATGTGAGCCAAGAATGGATGATTAGGGACCCACTGAAGTATGCCTTTGGGCATAGGTCTGGCTGGGGTCAAGGGGAGAATTGTGTTGTTTACTGTTACCCCACAAGCACAATCTAGGTTGGTCCTCCAAATGTGCACCATCAAATTCCATGCCAGCCAGGGGCATAGCCAGACTCTCCATTCATCACTGGCCTTGAGACTGTCATGCTGAAGTTCAGGCATTATTGAGCTCTGTATGTATAGCTACACACCATCCCGTGTGACCAATTCTCCAGCAGCCGTGGTGGGTGAGCTGTTGGGCACGTGGTCCGTAGGAAGACCTTCTCCCCTAGAAACATCCCAGTTTTGTGTGACTAATGACCAACTTGCAGTGGGGAGGAAGGGACCTGGAGAATGGGTAAGGGACAGGCAAGAAGTGCCTGCCCCCGAACAAAGGGGCTTATTAGCAGCTTGGTCCCTATGGGTTGTGTGTAAGTAGCACCGGCAGTGCACAGTTTACGCTCTCTCCCATGCACCGGTCCTGGGCATAGCTGGCCCAGTTACTGGAGTTGCTGTCTGTGTTACATCCCACTCCTCTCCCACCTGCTATGCCAACATCTGCTTTCCCTACCTCATCATCTTGTGGCAGGAGATGGGCTACCAATTTTAATATATTTCTATTGAGATCTGACATAAGAGTGGAAATCCTATGCCTGTTATTTCATTAATAAGTACCAACTTAATGTAAGAACTCAAAAATGGTAACTTTTGAGGGAAGCAAGCCTAGATATCACTTCATGATGCTATTTCATGTACTAAAGAAGCCACAAAGGAGCAAAAAAGTATATAAAATCCGTCTTGTTAGTATTCTGTCTCTGATTTACCCTGTATTTCTAGAGATTCAATCTAAATGTCGCACTCAGTTTCAACAACAAATTGCTTAACTAGTGCCTGAGTGACTTTTGTTACTAGGTAGTGCCATAATGGATGAGAACTCTGTCCATAATGGAGTACAGCACTATCATTATTATAGGAGAACTTTTATAATTCTTTGGCCACTACTTTTTTTTTCCAGGTATTGTACAATTCCATTTGTGTATGAACCAAGGAAATGTCTTCCCTCTGAGTGTTCTTAGTAGAACATTGCAAGCCTCTTTCCTTCCTAACAAGTTTGACAATTACATAAGTGTTCTTTGGAAAGCATTTCATTTGACCTCCTTGAATGTGTATTCTTTGGAAGTTGTTTAGTGGCTGAATAACATTGAAATATTTGTTTCTCAGAGCCAATAATTCTTCTGTGTTCTTAATTCAAGTCAATTTATAGTCAAAGCAAAAATCAGTATTGGCTTTATCATAAAACAGGTGAAAAAAAGATTGAGAAGGAAAGGTTAAAGGATTTATAATGGAAGGAAATTTTTTTCAATAAATAATAGAAATAGTATTTCAAGACACAGCCTGCATCACTCCAGACATTATTCTTTACTTATCCCACACTTTTCCACAAAGTTTAAATCTTCATAATGGACAATATCACTTGTTATTATCTGCCTTGTCTCCACTAGTAGAGTATTTGTTTTATTGACCATTTTATTACAAGATCAGAACCTTGCACATTGTGCTAGGTATTTAATTATTTGTGGACTGCATGAATACCATAATCAATCATGTCATCCTTCAATTTTGATAGTAATTACATTGCTGTAGTATTATAATATCACTCCTGGTAGTCATTGTATTTATATATTCCATGTGAATAGATCTTTGACTGTTTAACCCAAGGATAAATATAGTTCTCTACCATCCAGTAAGAGAAGATAATTTTAGAAACTAAGACACATGAAGTAACTTGGAGTGCTTATGTACTTAAAATAAATTTAAGAGAAAACAGTAATGTCCCTTGAGATGCTGTCAGAGCTTATCAGGAAATGGAAGCTGGGAAGCTTTGCAATTAAAAGGTCTTTTTGATCTTTCTCAGGTGGGAAAGCTGACAGTCATGCCTGTGGGACTGAGTTGTGCATCTGTGAGTGTACATTTGGTGGAAGAAGAGGAAACCAAAAAGCAACTAGTAAGACCAGAGCAGGTAATTTGTCTGTAAGAGTATATGAACTTAGATATTGTAAAAGTTGTACTGTTGTTTGTTTTTAGTTAACCTCTATTTATCAAAAATACTTTTGAAGTTTATGTTAGGTATATTTTATGTTAAAAGAAATAATTATAAAAATCCACAGATAAATAGTACAGGGTATTTAACATAAATATTTGAAATTCTAATTTCAATTTTAAAATTATGATTTTTCTTAATGAATAATTAGTAAGTAGTACAAGACTTACACCTAAGCATTCTTGACTTTTTTTTCTTGTAAAAATTTTTCCCCATTTTATCGATAAGGATAAGTGCAAAATTTAAGGTATACAATGTAGTTGAGCATTTTGTGCACATACATATCTTGTCAAGCTGACAAGGGCTTTCCCACTGTCCTTTTGTTCCTCCCATTACCCCCCCCCCCCACCTTACCCAACCCTGCCCCTCTCTTTCACTTTGTTTTTCTCTTGTAAAAATTTTTATGGATACACCCAGAATTAAGATGCTTCAGCTTAAGGAAATCATTATGTAACATCATAGTTTTAGAAGCGACCTTGGAACTTAAGAGCACATTGAACTTTTGGAAGCTTTCATTCAACTTAAAATCCTTTCTAATGTCAAACATAGACCTGTGTCATCATAACTTCTACCCCCTTGGTGCTGTATCACTCGTGTTGGTATTATCAGAAAAATTCTCACTTCTCTTCCAAATAAATAACCTTTTAGATGCCAGTTAAAAGTAATTTTACTTCCTAGATAAACGTTGTAATTGTTTAAAGCATTCCTCATATCATAACTTTGAGTTCTTTCATTATCATGTTCATTGTCACACATGTTCAGGATGAAGATTAGTGTCGTGTAAATATTTTGGCTACTAAAAGATAAAGTCAGTGTCTTTTTTCCTAATCTAAGTATTACATTTCTACTAATGTTGGCTAAGATCATGCTGTTTTTTACATTTATAACTGGATTTTGACCATGACATAGTAAACTTGCAGTTTTCTAATGCTCATTAAATGCTTTAACATAGGTTACTAGTAAGCTGTGTTTTCTCAGAGTCTATATTTATGTTATTCAACTTTTTGGTCTCAGTTTCAGTTGTATTTATTCAAGTTTAAATTTCAAATAATTGACCTATCATGCCAGCCATTGAGCTATATTTATGGTTGCTGATTCTCTTTACCACTGAGAAATTTATGTGTTCCAGCCTCAAGTCACACATAAGATTTATAAATCTACATACTGAATAATGTATTCTGAAATCAGACATGCCTGATTCTGGATTCTGACTCTACCACCATTTGAATGACATTGGGCAGAAATTTTGGTAGTAATATAATAAGCATTTTATTGTGTAAATATACCACTATCACCATCCTCTTCGTAATGATTTTACCAGTGTACTGTCCCATCAGCAATTTAAAAGTGTTCCTTTTCCCAGCACCCTTACCAGCTTTTTGAGTTTTGGGTAAAAGCCATTCTCTAGTATCTCATTGATGTGTTGGTTTGCGTTTATTTAATGGCAAAAAATGGTGAACATTTCTTCGTGCATTTGTTGACTATATGTACTTTTCTGAGAACTGTCTATGCACTTAATCTGCTCATTTTTAAATTTGGGTCTTAGTTTGAGGAGTCTTATTTTTCCTCAGTTCATTGTATTTTCTAGTTATTGTCTCATCCGAGGAGTAGGTTGTAAATTTTTTTTTTCACATTCTGTAGATTCTCTCTTCAGTTGTTTCCTTTGCTGTGTAGAAGCTTTTTAATTTGATATAATCCCATTTGTTAATTTTGAGGGGTTTTTGCATCAAATATTCTATTAAGAAAAGGAGTGAGTCTAGATTCATTCTTATGTGTATGGATAACCAGTTCTACCAGCACTATTTATTGAAGAGGCTCCAATGTATGCTTTTGGCTCCTTTGTCAAAGATCAGATGACTGAGGGTACTTGATGTTGTCTCTGCATCCTCAGTTCTGTTTCATTGTTCTACCTGTCTGTTTTTGTGTCAGTCCCATATAGTTTTTAATAACTGATGCTTTGTCATATGAGTTGATGCCCAGAATTTTGACGCTATCTGCTTTTGTCCTGTTACTTATATTGCTTTGGCTATTCTTGTATTCTGGGTCTCTTTTGGTTTCATGTGAATCATGAAAAGCAGCATGGAGATTTAAAAAAAAAAAACCTAAAATAGATATATTCCATCTGACCCAGCAATATCTCTTCTGGGTATCTTTCCAAAAGAGTTGGAGGCACCATAGCAAAGACACATGCATACCAGTGTTTGTTACAACACAACTAATAAAAGCCTAATCATGGAAGATGGCAAAATATCTATCAGTAAAACAATGGATAAAGAAAATGTAGTACATATGTACAGTGGAATACTACTCTTTCGTAAAGACAGATTTGAGTCATTTGTAGGAAAATGGATACAACTTAATGGATAAGACCATTATGCTTAGCGGAATGAATCAGACTCGGAATATTAAATATCACATAGTTTCTCTAATGTGAAAAACCTGGATTATAATTAAGTAATAAAATCAAACGGGTGAGATGTTGGGAGGCAGGGAGGACAAGTGGGTGGGAGGACGAGAAAGGGGAAGGGAAGGGAATGTGAAGTTGATATGATATGTATATATACAAGATTCTCAAGTTTCATGTAACCTTTGTATGTCACATGTACATACTGATAAAGTAGGAAAAATTAATAGAAATAAAAAACCACTATCAAATGTATAACTTCCTGTTTTTTTTTCTTTTTGGAGACAGTGTCTTATTTTGTAATCCACACTGGTCCTGAACTGAGTGGGTAGCCCAGACTGGCCTCAAAAACATGGCAAACTTCTTGCCTCAGCCTCTTGAGTTCTGAGATTACAGGTGTGTACCACCATGCCTGGCTTAGGTGGTGCTGGGGAATCGAACTCGAGGCCTTTAGCTTGTCTGAACTACTCCTCCAACCCCCATTTTTTAAAATTTAGAGTATTTTCAGTTACTTTACTGTTATAGTCAGTGCTTCTGTACATACATATTTTTATAAATGTATTACTGTTTCTTTGGAATAAATTTCTAGAAGCAAAGTTGTAGGTCAGAAGGCACAAAAATTAGTTTTCAACCAACTAACATGCAAAAATGTGACAGTAACAGTATTTGCCCCTACTAACACCAGTACATCTACATGTGGGATGTCTTTGCAGGGGTAAACAGAAACTTTCCTACCTATGATACGTCTAGTTTTTATATATGAAGTGGACCTCACATTTAAAGTATGCATTTATGGCCCTCCTAATTATACATTAGGGGTCTACTGTGTCAGTTACTTTTTCATTGTTGTGACTCAATCCCTGACATCCACAAATTTAGGGGAGGAAAGGTTTATTTTAGCTCACAGTTTCAGAAGGTCACAGCCCACTCAGGGGTGGCCAGCAGCAGTAGAAGTATGTGGCAGAGGCAGAGGTGGAGGCAGCTTCTCAGGACATCACAAACAGGAAGGCAGGTTGGGACTAGTCCTCCAAGAAAGTCAGGAAGCAGCTTATATATCCTTCCAGGTCTCCTCCCAGTGATCAGCCCCTCCTGGATCCAGGTGTGGAAGGTGTGGTAACCCCCAGTAAACACCTATAATCCAATTTATATGCCTGTATTCCACCCCTCCAGACTAGACCCTAATCTCTCAGCACATAGTTCCATAGACAATCTATAACATTCAAATACATGAGACTTTGGGGGGACGCTCCACAGCCAAGCCACAGTAGCTGCCAACTTGAGAAATGTAATTTCTAAGCATTAGAAAAGAAATGCTAGCCCTTTTAATTTTTTTTTATTATTTACATCACATACTTTCCCCCTTCCCACCCTCTCAGCCCTTCTCCCATCTCTTTCCCTTTTCCATAAATTATATTTTCCTACTATCTGTCTCTCACTTTTTTATGGTTTTCTTTTCTCACATTAGAGAAAACTGAATGTGTCTGATTAATTTCTTTAAGCATAATGGTCTCAAGTTGCTTGCATTTTCCTGCAAATGATTCAAATTTGTCTTTCGTTATGGCAGAATAGTACTCCATTGTATATACAGATCACATCTTGTTTGTGTATTCATCTATTGTTGGTCATATCGGCTTCTTCCAAGATTTAACTATTATGAATTGTGCTGCTATAAACATGAGTGTGTATGTATCACCCTTCTATATGACTGGATCATTTGGGAAGGAACCCAGAAAAGGTATAGTTGGGTCAAGTGGAATATCTATTTTCAGTTTTTTGAGGAATCTCCATACTGTTTTCTTTGGTCGTTGAACCAATTTACAGTCTGACCAGCAATGTAGGAAAGCTCCTTTTTCCCCAGACCCTGTCTGCTACTTTTTTATTTTTATTTTTTTTTTTTTGAGTTCTTAATAGCAGCCATTCCTACTGGAGTTAGATGGAACCTCAGTGTTGTTTTGATTTGCATTTCTCCATTGACTAAAAATGCTGAACATTTTTCCATGTATTTATTGGCCATTTGGACTTCTCCTAAGAATTGTCTATGCATTTCAGATTTCCATTTTTTGATTTGGCCTCTTATTTTGGAGGGTCTAATTTTTTTCAATTCTTTGCATATTCATGGTAATAATCATCTGTCTGAGGAGTAGCTGGTAAAATTTTTTCCCAATTCCTGGGTTCTCGCTTCACTCTGTTGATAGTTTCTTTTGCTGTGCAGAAGCTTTTTAATTTCATATAATGCCATTTGTTGATTGTTGGTGTTACCTCTTGTGTTTTGGGTGTTCTATTGAGAAAGTCCTTGCCTACGCCTATATCTTCATGGGTTATGCCGGTTTTTTCTTCCAACAAGTTTAGTGTTTCCATTTTAATGAATAAGTCTTTGATCCATTTTGATTTGATTTTGGTGCATGATGAAACTTGTGGGTTTACTTTAATCTCTCTTCATGTGACTAACCGGTTTTCCCAGTACCATTTGTTAAAGAGGCTATCGTACTCCAGCCTATGTTTTTTGGCCCTTTGTCAAAGATCAGATGGCTGAAAGTACTCAGGGGACGTCTCTTTATCTTCAACTCTGTTCCATTGATCCACCTGTCTGTTTTTAGGCCAGTACCAGGGGTTTTTAATCATTGTTGCTTTCAATATCATTTGATATCTGATGTTGTGATGCCTCCCGCTTTTGTTTTGTTGCTTAGGATTGTTACAGCTACTCTGAGCCTCTTCAGGTTCCATACAAATTTTTGGATCATTTTTCTACTGTGAAAAAATGATGTTGGTATCTTGATTGGGATTGCATTAAATGTGTACATCAGTTTGGCTAGTATGGCTATGTTGACAATGTTGGTTCTGCCTATCTGGGAACAGGAGATGTCTTTCTATTTCCTAAAATTCTCTGATTTCTTTTTGCAGAGTATTATGGTTTTCAGTATAGAAAGAGATTTTTCACTTTCTTCATTAGGTTGATTCCTAGGTATTTAATTTTCTTTGAGGCAACTGAATGGAATTGTTTTACTGACCTCTTTTTCTGTGTTTTATTTGTTGCTATAGAGAAATGCAATTTACTTTTGTGTATTGATTTAATATCCTACAACTTGACTGAATTTGTTTGTTCAGTCTAAGAGTCTTCTGGTGGAGTTTTTGTTGTCCTCTATGTAAAGGATCATGTCGTCTGCAAATAAGGATAATCTGACTTCTTCCTCTCCTGTGTGTATTCCCTTGAGTCCATTCTTTTGCCTGATTGCTCTGGCTAAGGTTTCGAGCACTATGTTGAATAGAAGTGGTAAGAGTGAACACACTTGCCTTATTCCTGATTTGAGGGAAAGTGCTACCTCTTTAATCCTGCTGTGAATGGCAAAGGTTCATTTAATGATAAAATATGACTTTGTAACTAACCACTGGAAAAATTTGTAAATTTGAAGCAGTTTTAAATTAACATAAAATTGTGTGTTTCTACCTCATACATCATGTTTTAGTATATATACATCATTGCTGAATCTATTCGTTAAGATATGCATCATCTCACATAGTTACCGTTTTTGAAGTAAGAACAATTTACATCTACTGTTAGCATTTTTCAGCAGTGCAGTCTAATATTAATTGTTATCTCATGTTTGATACCCTGGTAGGGTATCAAATCCAAAGTAATCATATAACTCTTTTGCTGTTGATTTGTAGACTTGATTTTCCTCTATTATATTTTCATCAACTTCACCAAATTCAGTAAAAAGTACTACACTCTGAAAAGAAAGCATATTTTTTGAGTAAAATCGTCCTTACTGCATTAAATTTTCATGTTATTTGTTTTCATTTGTTTTTGTTAAATATTGATTAGAGGCCAAAGCCTATTTATTCAAAATATGAAAAGTATAAGTAAGCAATAATATGATAATGATGAACAACCATTATACCTACCACCCCATTTTTAAAAAACTAAAAAAAATCCATTTTCCCAGCCTATTCCATTCAGATATAAGCATGACTCTGAATTTTTATTATTTCTTTCCTTTGTAATTTTACCTGATACTTTTGAATTGCTTAGCAATTTGAATATTGTCAGTTTTGCAAGTTTTTGAATTACATATTGAGGGAAACTTAACCTGCAAGAGGATTTCTACATCTTCTGCCCTTACTTGTTTAACATACATAAACATATATGTATTTTTTCAATGTGGCTGAATTTTGTAATTTTCCTTAATTTATAATATTTCATGACTTGAGTATACTCTAGTTAAAGTATTCATTCTTCTATTGGACATTTGAGTTATTTCCAAATTTGTGCAATTAGAGTTTTGCTATCATATTTTTATTGCACATATCTCTAAATGCATAGTAAGATAGTTTTCTATAGATATACTTAATATTAGAACCATTGGGTTATAATGTATGTGATGGTATCACGTAATTTATGGCCTCTCAATAGTCTTTCTAACCAATTTGCCAAATCATCATTTCATTTAAGCTAAAATTTTAATTTTATTAATAATATTAATTGTTTTTTGGAGGGAGGTTGGTGATGATTCCCATTCTGGCACACTGTTGAAAATGGCATTTTTATCTATTTTTTGACATTAATCTTTTATTTGTCTCTAGCTCTCCATATATACTGCACCACCTGTTCAGTCTAAATATGTAGAAGAGCAGCCTGGTTATTTACAAATGGGCTTTGCGTCCATCCGCACGACAACCGCTCGTTATATTGGCTGGTGTAAGGTAAGTCCATTTTGATAATGATTTAATATCAGTGGGTTTTGTTTGTTTCAGTTTACCCTTTGATGTATTTAAAAAAAAAAAAACTACCTCAAAATGTAGTGGCTTAAAACAGTAATCATTATAGTATGTCTCATGATTTTTTGAGCCAGGAATTTAATCAAGCTCAAGCAGGTTGCATGTGAAATGCATAGAGGTCATTCAGTGGTATTCATCTAGAAAGCAGGCTTATCAGTAGACTCCAAGAGAGTTTTATTTGCATCTCTGGCACATTGTCAAGGATGACTGGAAGGTTGGAATCAGTTGGGAATGTTGATCTACGCATGATCCTTAGGTATGTTGGCCTCAAGACAGATAGATGCCTTCTATGGGCAGTTCAGTCCTCTTAATGACATTGTTAGTACTAAGATTCCTGGAAAACTTTTCCAAGCTTCTAACCCATCCCTAGATGTCCAAAAAAGTTATTTCTATAGCATTGTTGTGTAAAATCAAATCGTTAAGACCAGCCAACCCAATTTTAAAAGGAGTAGAATTAGATGCCACCTTTTGGTAGGAGTAGCAGCAGAAAAATTTGTAGCCGTATTTAACTTATTATACCACTACGAAATAAAGTAGTTCAGCAGGCATTTATGTCACATAACATGTAAAATCTATTCTTTACCGACTTCATGAAATTCTAAGTTTACTTATGAATTGTACCTTATTTGCCTAAGCAAAATGTTACTCATTTGTTGGAATTAGATCATAAGACCATTCGAACTGTGGGCAGCTATTAGGCAAAATAGAACTCACCAGACTTTAATGCTTAATCTTCAGTCAGAATGTCCTACGGCAGAATAGTGGAGTGAGCTGGTACAACACTGATGTTTCATTATCATCACATAAACATAGCTATGTTAACATCAACATCTCCAATACAAGTATCCTCATATTGCTGCCTCTGTTGTTATCATGTTGTTCTAATAGCTGCACAAATTTTCCCTAAATGTAGCTTATTTTACCATGAAACCTTGAGTTTTTATAATTTCTGACACATTCCTTTTAAAAAGAAAATTCTGATGAGTTTAGTAAAAAACACATTTTTAGGTAAAATAAACTCTGGTTATTCTGTATGATATTTGAATATCTGATGAATTCATGGGTGTTTTTTAAATTTGTGTTTTTCATATAATTTTAATGCTACTAGTTTTAGTGCATCCATTTAAAATCTTGTTCCCTGAAGGAAATATCTTATTTATGGTCTAACTCATGCCCCACAGGTTATATACTAAGCTAGATGATTCATACTTAGGTTTCCTGGGATATAATTTTCCACAGTCTTCTCAGATGTGTTTTCAGTGACGTAAATTATTCCTGAGAGCTGTTTAAATTGTTTTTACAACTGTTACCATTTTAAGGCTGAAAGAGCATTTTATTCTGTTAACATGTTGAAACAAATAGGTTGAAAGCATTGATAATATAAACAACTTTTCCTCTAGTTTTACTCTAGAAATGTAATCTATTCTTTAAACATTATGCCTCACTTGAATTATATTCTTTATGAAACCTATAACAATACAGGGCAAATTCATGTTCCTACTCTTTAGTGTTTTGAAATTTAGGTAGCAGTGCCACCCAGTGGTAACAATGAACTCTTAGACATCTAAGGAATTTTTCTCAGACTAGTTTTTTCTCCCTCATGATTAAATGATTCTCAATCAACTGATTGATAGATATTTTATCTTTGAGAATGTAGTTATTGCAAGATGGTTCATCAAGCGAAGTAGTTTTCTGGCATGTAGGATCTAGGCTGGTTTATACAGCTTTAAACTAGGAAGAGCAGGACAAATCTCTGCAAAGATCAAATATTAGACCAAAGTATTAGACCAAGATCTGTCGAGAAACGTGATTTGTTATATCTACTTTCTACTTTGAGAATCTGTTATTCGTGTTTTTATCCCATGATTTCATAGTAGCCAGTTCAAAAAGGGAAACTTCATATGTATTTGGATTGTTTTGTGGTTTATTCACTACAGCACAGCATGATTACAAATAAATCATTGTGTCATTTTCTTTTGTGAAGTTACATTCTGCATGACAATGAATAAATACCTATGATAGTCTTTCTTGCATTAAAATAAATCAGATAGAAAAATTTGAAAGATTTGCTTAAAGCTTTAATCCCTTCATGGAGTTAATATAATCTTAATTAATATAGAATATATGTCTTGTTTAAAAGCACGGTAGACATTAGTCTATGTTGGATGATTTCTCTCCTTTTTTCTTCTTTTGAGGCACGGTCTCCTGAGCTCCAGGGTGGTCCTGAGCTCACTGTGTAGGCCAAGCTGGTCTTGAACTCACGGCAGTTCTCCTGCTTCAACCTTCCAAGTGCTGGCATTACAGGCGTGCACACTCATGCCCAGTTTATGTGATGCTGAGGAATCGAACCTAGGCTTTGTGCTTGCTCCGCAAGAGCTCTTAACTCCTGAGCTGTGCTCCCAGCCCCATGATTTCTGTCCTTAGATAAATTCCTTTTGGATTTTTTCTCATTGTAATGAACACTCAGAAAAAGGGAGATGATGGCCCACTTTTTTTTTTAGGTTTTGTCCTGTTTTTGTTTTTTCTCTAAAAATCATCATCTGTTAGACCTCTTTTATTCAAATTTTGCTTTTATGTTGACATGTGCCTCCCCTCATGCTTCATTACATTTCATTCATTTTTCTATTTCATTATAAATAAAGTAAATGTTTATATATTTTAATATCTTTTTATAAGATCCTCTGAATATTCTTTGTGTTAAAGAGAATGAAATGCAAGAAATGAAGAGAAACTAAGTTTAGGAAGTACCATCATAGTTGATAAATATGAAAACTGGGTTTATAGTGGTTGTAATGCTGTCAGCTGCTTAATATAACCTCAAACATAGAGGATTTTATCTAATTATCCAAAAATTCAACAATGTAAACATCCCTTTTTTGCCTCTCTTTCTCTCTCTCTCTCTCTCTCTCTCTCTCTCTCTCTTTTGCTTAGGGTGCTTATATCTTTGTGAAAAACGGAATAATGGATACAGTACAATTTGGGAAAGGTATGTGAAGGACCCACCCACAATTGTATATGTTCTAGTGTGTGTGTGTTTTTTTAAAGTTGTAATGCTTAAGTGTGAGGAAAAATAAATATGGTATATTACTTATTATCCTGATTTTACGGACTCAGAAAATACTCTTTAGTTCACTGAAAATAATAACCAAACAATATTATCAATATTATTAATATATGCTAAGGCATTTTGCTAAGAATTTTATATAATTTGTCTAATTTAATTTTGTCACAATTCTATGAATATTGCTGTTAAACAGCATTTAGGTTTTACAGATGAACAAATTGAGGTTTGGAAAAATTGGGTAGGCTCCCCAAGGTTTCATCTAGTCAGGAACAGTGCCCAGATTCAAATTGAAGTCTCTTTTAACTACAAAACTTATATCACATACTTGCAAAGCATAAATTGAAATATGTCTCCATTGGTGGTAATTATCTTAAATAAATGTTAATTGCTGTTAAAATACATACTACTTTGCTATCAGTTTCTGGGAAATGGGAAATGATACATTTAAACTAGTATAGAAAGTAATTTTGTTTGACTCTTCATGTTGTTAATGATGTTTGGCAGCAGATATAGCTTCCAGATATTCTTTGCTTATACTGGTTATCAAAATAAAATGTATGGAAGACAGAAAGATCATCTAAAATGTTAACTGTCTTCATGAGGTTAATTATCTGTATTTGAATTATCATTACATAATATAAATAATTAATTGAAAATTATATTCTTCATCAGTCTTAAATACTATGATTAAATATGAGATTGCGGTTAAATAACTAAAATAATATTTTAGAATCAGAAACAATTTAAATATATAAAAGCTAAGATATATGGATTTTGTTTATTCTTCATCTGATTTCCCTTCTCATTCTGGTCACTGGTTTTTAACTAAGAACAATGGTTGCTCAGATTCCATTTGGTAGTAGAGGCAAATCAGGCCTATTTTATTTCTTACTGGATTCTACCAGTGGTTGACAAGATAAGGACAAACTCATGTTTGTTTTGGGGATATAGTCTATATACAATCAGAAATTTAACTTGTAACAATTGATATTAAGATATACCCTCTGACATCATGTTTAATTACACAGTAATAATTATCTATATCATTAAGGAAATAACTATTAAGTAAACTATGGAAAGGAGTTTTTTTATTGAATAACTCTTATTGCTAACTTTAGTTTGTTGATTATATAATCATTTTGTGTAGCCTATTGAAAGAATTCTTAGGCTATCCACTATCAACACTGTTATCCACTACTAACAGGCTAATCTCTTTAACCTTTCTGTATTATACCTATATAGAATGTCTAATTATAGTCAATCATTTATATTAATATTTTACTGATTTTTTGAGATACATATATCTATCTGAAGAATCCTCCTCAAGATTTTCTTCCAAAAGTGGGAGTGATAACAGTTTCAGGATTGGTGGGATTGGTTTCAGCAAGAAAAGGTAGGTTTTTAAAATATATTCTCTTTCAAAACCATTATACTAATTTGTATATTTTACTGTCATGAGAAAACTTCATAGCTTTTTGTTGAGTGGTATAACAGGATCAATTTCTGTAAAATTTGTCAACATTTTTCCCTTGTCCAGAGACTTTGCCTGAAACTGAAATCTTAAGGCAGCCCAATATCCAGGCTGTCACTTGGCTGCTATTTGCCAGATTTATGGTGAAAGGCAGTATAAAATGGCAGAAAGAAATCATATAGAAGATTTGCACTACCAGATCAAAATGACCTGCAAAGGTGGGGCCAAAGCACAGAAAGAAATTGAAGAGATTAGCATTTTTAAAAAGGCAAGTGCTTACACTCAGGACTATAGGGAAGATGCCTTCCAGGTGTCTCCAAAGTCAACAGGACCACTCCCTTCACCTGCTCAAGGGTAGAGAAGCAAAAGACTTTGCTCTGAGAAGTGGACCCCAGGGCCAGAGAGAAAAATGTCTTTCAGAGTTCGGCCACTTGGAGTTCAACCATCTATGAACTCTGAGACTTCTACAGCATTTATCCAAGGGAGCCGGGATACTGTTCAAGTCAGTGGCAGACACTGGCAATGTCCATGTGTTCCTGGCTTTACAGGCTTACAGAGTGCAAGAGTTGTGGGTTCATGGAGGCTTTGCCCAGATTTCATAAGAAAGTCTTGGAGGCCAGGCAGTGTCCCTCCAGGAGGGCAGTGTGTGAAGTTGTAAAAGAGGAGCCAAAGATGCTTTGGAGAACCCAGGAATTTGAAGAAGCCAGGAGCATGGACCATCTGTTGAACAAAGCTGCTGGATGTGAGCAGACTCAGCCAAAAGGAGAGAAGATGGAGGTGTCAACCAGTTGCAGTGCTGTAGGGGCGGGGCCACCCAAGCTTTGCACAGTTCACATCCCGCCATAGCCACAGTTTATTTTGCCATAGTTTATCCTAGGTGCTGGACATGGGACAACAGAATTTAACCCTTGTGCTGCTAGATTTAGGAATTGTTTTGGACCTATTGCCTTTTATCCTCCTGTTTCTTCCTTTTGGAATGGAAGTGTTTACCCTGTGCCATTGTGTGATACAACGGTTTAACTCCTTGATTTTCACAAAAGCTCAGCTGAGAGTTTGCCTTGTGTCTCAAAGGAGACTTTGGACTTGCGCCCCCTTTTTTTTTTTTTTAAACAGTGCTGAAACTGTTAAAACTTTGGCAACTCTTGGAGAGGTACTAAATGCCTAAGGGAGTAAACATGAGTCTTTTGAGGGCCAAGGGTGAAATGCTGTGGTTTCAATCTGGAGTGTCCCCAAAAGCCTCATGTGTTATGGATAATGTGTACTGTTGGAGGTGGAGCTTGGTAGAAGGGGCAGATGCTTGGGGCTTGACCTGGAAGGGCATGTGCTGATTTTGTTCTTCCTCCCAGGCTTCTGTCTGTTTCTCCATGCTGTAAGGATCTCAGAACACTGGCTTTGGCTCTGGCTCTATTTGCAGCCCCAATGTGATTCTACCATTTTCCAACCACCCACCCACAAATGAACTGAGACGTTCCTAACTGTGAACTAAAATAAATCTTTCCCCCCTGAAGTTGTGCATGTCGGGTATTAAGTCACAGCAATGAGAAAGTAACTAAGACATGCAGACATAGAGGTTGATCTTCTTTCTCATTGTATCCAATAGCTGGCTTGCCTTTGGGTCACCTACAGTACTTGCTTTGGTTTGAGTCTGAAATGTCCCCCTAAAACCTCATCTATTTGGATGTTGTGGAATACTAATGTAACCATGTGCTGTAAAGAGGTGGAGCATGGTTGAAAAGAGTGGAACACTGGAGCTAAACCCAGAAGGGGCAAATCACTGGGGCTTGACCCAGGAGGGATAGATCATAGGATGTGACCTGAAAGTATATATGCTAGCTCTGCCCTTTTTTACTCGTTTAGCTTCTTGTCTGCCATACCATGAACAACTTTCCTCCAGCTAGACCCTTCTGTGCTTCCACCATTGCCAGTTGTCCATTAATGGACTGAGACCTTCTGAAACCATAAGCTAGAATAAATTCTTCTTCCCTGAATTTTATTTATACACAGTGGAATACTATGCATCTATAAAGTCCAACAGCATGGAGGCCTTTACGGGCAAATGGAAGAAACTTGGGAACATCGTGCTTAGTGAAGTGAGTCAGAAGCAGAAGGTGAAACATCGAATGGTCTCTCTGATATGAGAGACCCAGATCACAGCACCTATGGAACTTAAGACGAAAAACAAAGTGAAACAGGGGAGTAGGATGAGGAGGGAGGGAGAGGTGGGTAGGAAGAGGGACAAAAGGAGAGTGGGAAAGTCTTTGTCACTTTGACAAGATACACGTATGTGCACAAAATCCTCAACTTCATTGTAAACCTTAAATCTTGCACTAATATATATCAATAAAATGGGGGAAAAAAAGAAGGAATAGATACGGTATTGTCAAACACAACAGATTTCAAGCCAAAACAGATTGGAAGAGACAAAGACAAACATTGTATATTGGTAAATTGAACAATCCAACAGAAAAAATTGTAAATATATATGTACCCAATACTGGAACACCCAATTTTGTAAAATAGAAACTACTGAAAATAAAAGGACAAATAAGTCCCAATATAATAGTAGTAGGGAACTTTGATATTGTATTCTCACCAATAAGTCAACTAGACAAAAAAAAAAAACCAATGAAGAAATAGTAGATCTAAGGCACACCATGGAACAAATGGCCTTTACTGATGTCTACCATGTTTCATCCAATATTGACAGAAAATACTTTTTTCTCAGTAGCATGTGGGGCTTTTTCTCAAAATAGACCATATCCTAGGACATAATGTATGTCAATAATAAACACAAAGGAATTGAAATAATTCCTTGTATATTCTCAGATCATTATGATTTGTCGTGGCCAGCATACCATCAACTGCTTGGTTAGTCAAGAGTCTGGATTCATGTGTGCCATTAAAAAATGATCCACTCTGGTGGAATTGTGAAACTGTCTCACAAATGGGACACAACAAGTTTATTATTCCCTCCCAGACTTACATACCCAGGGAAAAACAAGGACCCTTGCTCAGGGGGAACATTTTAGCAGATCTTGCAGGTGACCTATATGAGGTCTTTATTAGGGATATAACTGTGCTTCATCCCCAGGTTACAGCTCCTGTTTACAGACCTGAGGTGTTTCTAACCTCCAAGGTACAGCTCTGGTTTACAGACCTCCTAGTTGAATTATGTTAATTATGTAATTATGTTAATTTTATGAAAGTCACCTTTTTGTCCTCTCAGCTTTTGAGATCCATGGCAGTCTTCCACCAGAATTGCAAGAGAGCAAAATGAGTTTCCTATCTTTCATGGGATCAAGAGGAATCTTAAAAGAAAAAGCTGTAGATATTTTGAATCCCCACAGTGAATGAAACTGGAAACCAAAGCAAAAGAAACTACAAAAAGTCCATAAGTAGATGGACATTAAACAATACATTTTTCACAGGAGAAACTAGGGAAGGAATCAGAAACTTCCAAGAGTCAAACAACAATGGAAGCACATTATACTAGAACCTGTGGCATACAATGAAAGCAATACAATGAGGAAAACTTGTAAGTATGAATGCACACATTAAAAAAAATCAATTCCAGATGAATAGTAAAGTGATACACCTCAGGGTCCTAGAGAAAGAAGAACAAACCAAATCCAAAATTAGTAGAAGGAAAGAAATTATATGGCTCAGAATGGAAATTAGGGAAACCAAAATTTTAAAAGAACAAAAACTTAATGAATCAAGGAATTTTTTTCATCAAAAAGATAAATAAAATTGACAAACATCTAGCCATACCAACCAGCAGAAGGAAAGAAAAAACCCATATCAATGCAATTAGAAATGAAAAGGGTGAAGTCACAATGGACAGTGTTGCAATCCAAAGGATTGCAAGAAACTATATTGAAAATTAATACTCCAGTGAACTTGAGAATCAGGAAGAAACAGCTAAATTCCTAGACACATAATGAGATGCCAAAATTGAACCAATAATATAAAAACCTTGAATAGATCAAAAACCAAGGATGAAATTAAGGCAGTAGTAGTCCCTACCTGTAAAGAAAAGTCCAGAACCTGACATATTCATGCCAAAATTTTACCAGAATTCCACGGAAGAGCTAATACCAACCCTTCTCAAACTTTTCCATGAGTCTGAAAGAGAAGGAACACTGACAAGCTACTTCCTGGAAGCTAACATTACCTTGGCACCAAAACCTGATAAAGACTTAACAAAAACAAACAAACAAACAAACAAATTATAGGCCTATTTCCTTAATAAACATAGAAGTAAAAATCCTAGAAAATACTTGTGAACAGAATGCAACAAATCATTAAAAAGATCATACATCATGACCAAGTGGACTTTATCCAGGTGATACAAGGATAGTTCAGCATGTAAAATCTATTAATGTAATATACCATGTAAACAAATATATGGACAAAAATCACATGATCATCTCAATATACACACAGAAAAAGCCTTTGACAAAATCCAACATAAATGCATGATTTAAATTAATGGTGAAGCTTATAAAAGCCACTTATGACACATTTACTGCTAATATTACAGTAAAAGGGAAAAATTGAAAACATTTCTCCTTAAGTCAGGAACCAGAGAAGTGGGATTATTGTTGTGATTTTACCTGATCATGTAATTTGAAAGCCTTTGGAACCAGTTTGTGGGAGGAGGTTGGAAAGGTTTGAGGATGCTGGATGGAAAAGCCTTGGAGTGCTGTGAGCCCAGCCTGATGGCAGATTCTGGTTGGAGCTCAGAAGACCAGAGTGCCTATAGAAATGTGAATAAGAAAAGCCAGGCTCAAAAAGTTTCAGATAAGGACAACTGTATCGGCAAGTGGTCTAAAAACCATGCATGCTATGCTCTGGCAGAAAGTTTATCAGCATTTTGCCCTTGTCCAGAGACGCTGCCTGAAACTGAGATTAAAGGTGGAGAACTGCTTAATCTGGTGGAAGAAATCTCTAGGCAGCCAGACCTTAAGGCTGCCACTTGGATAATGTTTGCAGCTTTTAGCCAACTCTTCATGAAAGACAGGAGACAATGGCAGAGAAAATAGATGTAAAAAGCTTGCAATCTGGAGTGAAAAGCTGTGACAATCTTTCCTCCTCCTTCCTTTTTTACAGTTCAAGTTCCCAGTTGGGCCTCCCATATCTGGGTGGGTGTTCTTCCCTCATTTGCTGGCCCACGAATCACTTACACTCTAATTTAGTCTGGTCCCTAATTGCGCAATATAGGCATGGTTCCGGATTGCCTCAGTCTCTCCAATGATCACAATTCACCCCTTGTCACCTTGACAACCAGACACATGTCCTTAAACTATACTTAATTTCCCAGTATAATATCCAGGTTAGTAATTACCCCAAACATAGCACAACTGCACTACATACAAATGGAGTTTCAATAAACTCCTTTCCACAATAGAGAACAGATTTCCTCTTTGGAGAATACCTATTCTCCTGACACTCAGTCATTCAATTGCTTAACATTAGAGTGTAACTTAATAAATTGCAATATTAAGTCAATGAATATATATATGCGCGCACACACACACACATACACACACACACGCAAGCATAATGAGAAATTCTAATTACAGGCCACGTTTTGGTGTTTCAGTAACTGATCATGTATGTGGTCGTACCTGGTATTTATAACTACCTTCTTCTATCCATTTTGTATTTCCTTGGCCCTCAGCAAATACCTCAGCAGGTCTTGGTTCTTTCCTTGGTGGGGTAACCCATACCTTCATTCCTGAAGATTCTGGGCCATTTGTCATCTTGTCTGGATTGGGTTATGTCAATTTCCCATTGACTTTAATAATAGGACATAGTAAAACTAGGAGGCACCCTATAGGATCTCCTGCAGTCCAAACATACTCTTCCTTGCTTCCATTATGGAATATTAGTCCAACTTGCCCTTTGTAGTCAGGATCAATCACCCCTGCTAAATTTGTAACTCCTGTTTTTGCTTGCTGGTTCTGTGGTACAATGAAGCCAAAATGTCCAGGGGAAAATCTCAACTTCCAGTTCAGTGGAATGATTGCTGTGCCTCCTGGTATAAGCCTTCTCCCTTCTGGACCTAAGACTTCTAGACCAGCAGAGCATAAGGTTGTGGGGACAGGAAGCAGAAATTTCATTAATGGGTCACTGGGGTTGATGGTGAGTGGTACCATCCCTGTCCTCACCCCTTGATTCCTGGATCCATGAATCCTGTCTATGGGAGAGACTGTGCCATATGTTGATCACTGATTCAGAGCATACATAGCCTTCTCAAGAACCTTGCCCCAATCCTGCAAGGTATTACCACCTAGCTGGCACTGTAAATGTGTCTTCAGAAAGTCATCCCATTGTTCGATCAGTCCAGCTGCTTCTGGATGATGGGGAACATGGTAAGACCAGTGAATTCCATGGGCTTGAGCCCACTGCTGTGCTTCTTTAGCCCTGATATGTATTCCCTGGTCAGATACAATGCCATGCTAGATACCATGATGATGGATGAGGCATTCTGTAAGTCCACAAATGGTAGTTCTGGCAGAAGCATTACATGCAGGAAAGGCAAGTCCATAGCCTGAGTAAGTATCTACCCCATTAAGGACAAAACACTTCCCTTTTCATGGTGAAAGTGGCCCAATATAATCAACCTGCCACCAGGTTGCAGGCTAGTCACCCCAAGGAATAGTGCCATATTGGAGACCCAGTATTGGTCTCTGCAGTTGGCAGAGTGGACATTCAACAGTAGTTATAGCAGGTCGACCTTGGCAAGGGGAAATCCGTTTTGTTGAACCCATGTGTAACCTGTTGTTACCATTGGAGAGATACTGTCAACATGAGGCAATTAGGAACCACACCTAGAATGGACAATTAGGAACCAGCCTAGATTAGAGTGAGAGTGATTTGTGGGCCAGTGAATGAGGGAAGAACACCCACCCAGATGTGGGAGGCCCAACTGGAAACTCAAACTGTATGATATGAAAGGGAGGAGGAAAGATAATTATAGCTTTTCCCTCTAGGAAAACTCTCACCTTCACAATTGTCTAGTGACACCAACTTGCTACACACCACAGATCTTCATCACATATTTGCTCTAGTCTCAACTTGGGTCTGTCTGACCGTCGCCTATCTTCAGTCTCCAGTCTTCACCATTGTTCTTCAAACAACAACGGAGATCAGCGGCAGACTGTCACCAGCTATCCTGCATTCCCGGGCGGGTGTTCTACCTTGTGGTGGAGCAACCTTCTGACCCTCCAGCTCTTTCATGTGCAGGCCGCCATCTTGGACTATCTGTCCTCAGACTTGTGAGTCTTCCAAATAGATCCTTTTGTTATAATTTCTGTAAATTCTGCCTTTTGTAAGAACCCAAACTAATACAACCATGTAAATGAAAACAAGGACAGAAATCACATGATCATCTCAGTATACACATAGAAATAGTCTTTGACAAAATCCAACCTCCATTCATGATTAAAAATTATGAAAATAGATATTATAGGGTCTTTTTTTTCTTTTTTCTCTTTGGAGACAGGGTCTCACTCTGTAACCCAGCCAGTCCTGAACTCACTTTGTAACCCAGCCTGGCCTTGGATTCATGACAGTCTTCCTGCCTCAGCCTTACAAGTACTGGGACTTTAGGCATGCACCACCACGCCTGGTTTTATGTGGTGCTGGGGAATCGAACTCAGGGCCTTGTGCTTGCAAGGCAAGTGCTTTAACTGCTATACTATTCTTCCAGCCTGGGAAGGATCATGCAGGAAGCTGATAAAAGCCAGTTATGACAGATTTACTATTATCATTTCAGCAAAAGGGAAAAAATTGAAAACATTTCCTCTTAAGTTAGGAATAAGGATAGTGACTCACCACTCCTATTCAATGTAATACTTACAGTCATAGCCAGAGCTATCAGGCAAGAGAATAAAGAAAATATCTATTTAATAGGAGTACTCCATATTAGCAGATGACATGATCCTTTTCATAGAAGACACTAAAAACTCCAACCAAACACAGAACTAATTAACAAATTCACATAGGTTGTAGGATACGAAATGAATACATAAAAATCAATAGCATTTCTGTACACTAAAAAAACAGTCACATTCTCAGTAGCCTCAAAAAGAAACGCTAGGAATCAACCTAAGCACGGAAGTGAAGATTCTCTACAATGAAAACTGTATTATGCCTAAAAAACAAATTGAAGGAGATAATGGAAAATAGAAAGACATCCCTGTTCCTGGATAGGTACAACCAATATTGTCAAAGTTGCCATACAACAAAAACTGATATATGTATTTAATGCAATTTCTGTCAAAATGCCAACAGCATTTTTTTACAGAACTGGAAAAAATAATCCTGAAGTTCACATGGAGCCACAAGAGACTTAGAATAGCCACTGGCGATCATAAACAAAAAGACAAAGGCAGGATGCATAGTGATTCCAGGCATCAAGTAATATTACAAAGCAATAGTGATTTTTAAGAATTATGGTACTGGAATAAAAACAGACAAGTGGACCAATGAAACAGAATTAGAATTAAGGATTCAGAGAAAATCCCAGCCACACTCAGCCATCTGATTTTTGACAGAGGAGTCAAAAATATACATAGAAATATAGAAATATAGAAAAGATAGCCTCTTCAAAAAATGGTGTTGGCAGAAGTGATTATCCACACGCAGAAGAATAAATTTAAATCCAAACCTCTCACACTGTATTAAAATCAAATCAAATGTACCAAAGACCTAGATATCAAAATGGAAACACTGAAGCTGTTGGAAAATAAAAATAAGTAGAACCCTTGACAACACTTGAAGACATAGGCTCCTATTGCATAAAAAATAACAAAAATTAACAGTTGGGATGATATCAAATTAAAAAGCTTCTATACAGCAAAAGAACAATCAACAGAGTGAAGACAGAACCAATAGAATGGGGAAAAAATTCTTGCCACCTAATCCTTTTACAGAAACCTAATATGTAGTATATACAAAGAATTGAAGAAATAGTTTCCTAAAAATAAGACTCAATAAAAAAGGGATAGTTGATATGAATAGACAGTTCTCAGGATAAGTACAAATGACCAACAAGTACATGAAAAATTGTTCAGCAAAGTGTTCAGCCTATTAGAGAACAAATGAAAACAGCCCTAAGTTTCTGTCTCATCCCAGTAAGAGTGGCTCTTATGAAAAACTGAAAAAAAACAGCAGATGCTGGCAAGAATGTGGGGGAAAGGAATCCTTCTATGTTGCTGGTGAGAATGTACATTGGTACAATTGTAATGGAAGTCAGTATGGAGATTCCTCCAAAGAACTGCAAATAGATACTCCATTTGACCCAACTATACCTCTTCTGGATATCCCAAAAGGGTTAAAGCATGATGTGACAGAGATGCATACTTGTATCTATGTTTATAGCAGCAAAACTAATAATAGCTAAATCGTGGAATCTGCCATTATGTCCATTAACTGATCCATGGATAAAGAAAATATGGTGTATTAAAACATAGAAATATATGAATTTCTGCACAATAATTTTAAAATGTCATAAATGTGTGGTTGTTCCTATTAAAATTGTAATTTGCTGCTTTGTCTTCTAGATAGTTTTAAAAAGATTTTAAGACTCTTTACCAAAAATGTTGAGAGTTTTGTGTTGCTAAAAAAATATACACCAACCACTCAAACTATTTTTTATCATGGTAACATATATTCTGAGGGCTATGATGATGATGTGAGACAGAACTATTTATATTTTAGATAAAATTTTTGCACCTGTCTCTATCCCAGTAGCTACTATAAATGTCTGTGTCCTATTAATACATGAGCAGATTCTCATTGAATATCTATTATAAACTATTCAGTAAGAAATACTTGAAATCCAAGATCACCATGTACAACAATATAGCTCAAATAATTAAATTTTCGTAATTAAAAATCTTTTAATTGTCAAAATGTATTGGTACAGTATGACAATTCAATACATGTATGCAGTATAGTGATTGAATCAGGATAGTTAACATTTCCATCTCCTTAAATATGTTTCGATTTCTTGATAAGCATAGAATATTTTTATATGCTCATGAGTACAGCATATTTCAATACCAGTATAATATGTACTGATCTAATCAGTGTCTATATTTCTATCTTCTTATAATTTCTTGAGCTTAGAGCCTTTGATCTTATATTTTCTAGTCATAAAGTATAAATAGTTTCAAAGGAAAAAATATAGATGATAGCAAACAGGTTAAGTAGACCTTGTGGAGATGGAAAAAGAGTCTGGTAATGGGATAGACAGGAGGGCAGGCAAGGGAAGCGGAAGTAATGACTATGATGTAATATGTATGTGAGCCAGTCCCCCATCATGAATGCAGCTGTCATGTATGACAAAAATATACTTATAAAATAATTTTTAAGAACTATGAACTTCTTTGAAAACCAAAAAATAAGTTATTATAACATATAGTTAGTTGTCGTGCTATGCTGTAGAATACTGGAACTTAACACTTCTCTTTAACTCTGTTTTTGTACCATTTGTTCAGCCTTTGTCTGTTCCCTTCCCACAGGATTTTGAAAGAAATTGCCCAAAATGCATTACTTAATTTCTCAGTAGGAAACTCATAATCCTGTTTTAAGAAGAAAATGTTCCTTAGGTCATTCACTATGTTTGAGAATGGTAGAGCTGGACTAATCTAATTAATTGTTTTTCAGACAATAGGTCTCATCCTAATAGTAGGTAATAAAATAATTATAGTAAAATTAGGAAACATTTTATTAAAAATAAGTAGAGGGTTGGGGCTAGGTCATTGTTAAAAGCCCTACTCAGCATGTGCACGACCCTGGATTCAATTCCACGGCACCACATAAAAATTAGCTGGATGTGGTGGTGCTGTACTGTAATCTCACAATTCAAGAGCCTGAGGCAAGAGGATTGCTGTGAGTTTGAGTCAGCCTGGGCTATAGTGAGTAACTCTCTCTCTCTCTCTCTCTCTCTCTCTCTCTCCCCCCTCTCTTTCTCTCTCTCTAATATATATCAGGTGCTTTGTATTTTTTTATGGGTAAATATCATGAAATTTGTTTCAGTGAAGTTCATTTTTTTGATAGGTCCTAAAGTAATACACTTTATTGTAAGTCATGGGGGGAAGAGTTTGAAAGATTTTAGTTTCATCTAACCCTGCTGGTCCAAAAAGAGAAAATACTTGCTGGTTTTTTAGTTAGTATCTAGTAGTTGTTTTTTAGTTAATAAGTAGTTAGTAGCTATGTCTGGAGTGCTTCCATAATTATTGGAGTAGAGCTGTTGAACCCAAATAACATTTATTTTCATATAGCCTGGCTTCTTATGTGAGGTACAAAGAAGACGTATGTTAAGTCTTTTGTAATCTTTAAAATGATAACAAGGGAAACTGTCAGCTACCAAGTTTAGGAACAGCACAGTTATAGGTGTTATGTTGAGTAAAGGAACCATAGTCATGAGGTACTAGTACTGCAAAGTTACGAGCTAAACAATAGATGCTATGCTGCGTGTGACTAAGGAGAAGCTTATGTCATGTTTTAATTTTCCACAACACTCTTTCCTCTTACCAAGTAAAAATAACGTAAATCTAAAGGAAAATTAAATTAAAGGTTCAGTCAGTCTGCCTTTGCACCTCTCCCAAACTCAGTCTACAGTAGATGAAACTATAAAAGCCTCCCTTAATGCTAGTTAAACAACACAGAGAAATACTTCTTGTTTTTTAACATTCCCTAAATTGCAAAATTGCCTAAAAATATTGCCAAGCATTTTTCACTTTAGTTTTTATTGATATAGCAGAAAAGCTTTTCCTTTTTACATTAGGATTTCTACAAATTATTTAAGAGAATGAAAGTACCCCAGTGTAAAAACCTGCCATCTAATTGCCCAGTCATATTTGCAGTCTAAGATACTCAGGTAAATATTTCAGATACTATTTATTATTTTGAAATAGCAGTCTGGTAGAACTAGCTTTAGTAGGGTGGTAGATTTGTAGAATCCAGAAATCTGTGTAATTGTTTACAGGTAATATTGTCGTAAGAGAAAAGCCACAGATAAGGCTTGGTACTGTTTCCTATCCGTGGATTCGTCAGAGCGATTTCAAGTTTAGAGGTTGTGTATATTGAAGTTTCTAATGACATTCTATTTGGATTTTTTTTTTTTTTTGGAAAAGATTTTGCTTTCAGAAAAGGTAGTGAAATGGGGAAGAATATAAATGATGAACTTGGGCCACGGGCAGAAGGAAGTATTCAGCTGAACTCTTGGCCCAGAGTGTGGGTTTGCAGCACTCTGAACCAGTTCCACACGGGTGCTGAAGCCCTAAGGGGAGGCTCTGGAAGAAGAAGCTATTGCCCCAGAATTAAACAACCAAAATTTGAAGAATCTGAAGCTCTTACCTAAAGGCAGGAAAGAGCAAGGGTAGGGAGACAGTGTGGCTCTTGGTGAATTCTGGCACTAGTTGCACTTTACTTAGCATCATAGAGAAGCACCAGTTGAACATCATAATAGCCAGGTTGTAGATTCACATCCACTCATGAATGAGAAGTTTTACAATACTAAAAACATGGTGGCTTGTGAGAATATAGGACAGATGCTGGCAGGGCAATGTTCATAGGCAGAGATCAACTTCATGGTCTACCAACCACCCCTTTAGGAAGCCTCAGAATCAAAGAAACTTATACAAAGTGCCATAAGAGAAGGAATCTAGGAGAATCTATGAATGAAGTAGAAGCATTAATTGTTTACATGTAAATATAAAACTGCAGCCATCAAAAGAAAGCATCTGTAAGAAGCAACTTGGAAATTTTATAGCAATTATATTGTTATCAGAGAGCCCAAACTAGAGTTCATGTTCTGCCCCTGTCAAAGAATCAACACTGCAAACAAAGAGCAAAGTAAGCGGTGAAAAACAAAATTTATTAAGGCAAAGCAATGAACTCTCCCAAAGGGGATGGGGAGGGGGAGCTGTAAAGAAGTGAAGTGCTGTGGAAAAGTGAACTCTCCCTGAGGGAGGAAGATGGGCAGGAAGCTCAGACAGTGCTACTTGAGGATAACTTTATAGTCTTGGCTGTTCCTGGGCTGGGAAGCTCAAGTCCGGGTGGTTTTTACTGTTTGGAGCCAGGGATTAACCTTTAATTTTATTGGTCTGGGGCAGTGTAGGCTGACATCTCAGCTGAGACCTTGGTTTCCATGACAATATGTCTTATAACCTTGCTTGTGCAGGTGTTTGCTGTGCTATTTGTGCTTTTTCTGTTTTCCTGGGAACTGACCCATCTTACATAAACCATCTTGGCCCACCAGACCTGACCTAAGAGAATCCATCATAATATAACAATGAAAAATTATTTGTAGTTGAAGTCAGCTTCCTCCTCTGAGTATGTTATGTGTTGTTTTATTGTTTTAATCAAAGGCTGAAATCTTCTCCTTTCTTGGATGTGAGAGAAGTTGATTATAAGGAAAACAGTCACCAATTATAACTTTTGAAATTAAAAGTTGTTTGCAAGTTATGAATAAAGGCATATTATGAACTCTTTTAAAAGATATACAGGTAACTTAGATGTGTAGGCACTTTTTAAGGTATTTTTAAAAATTAATTATTGTCAAGTCACTTATAATTATTGTAATTTCAGCATTCTAAATCAGTGGCATGGAGTTATGCACCTTTTGAAGTCCTCAGCTGATTAGTTAGGTCATTCATTTTCCTGAGTGTTTACTAAAAGAAGACATAAAAGAGTCCATTTCACTTAACAAACATGGTAGTAAATTAATTTTCTATATTGTTATGCTTTGTTAGGTACTTTAAAATGTGCTTACAACTTTGAGTTTCTTAAGACACAGGGGAATAATTAGCTTTTAAGAACAGAACATTGTTAATTTCTTTTGTGTAGGTAATTATTAGCATTAAATTGAGAATTTTTCTTAGATGTGACAGCTAAGGAGTATTGAATTGAGACATTCGAGGGCATTTTAGGTACCATCTTGATTTATATTATTACTTAAAGAGTAGTTTAACAGAGAGTGATATCTTAGCAGAGATAGGGAACCTTTTTTCTGCTAAAGGTATTTTGGTATTTATGACATCTTTTGTGGACCAAGCAAAATTATTAACTAAAAAATTATCTTGCTGTGTTTGGTAATAAAATATTGAGCTAAGTCACCCCTAATGGAATAGTTGCCTTAGCTGGGCCAGATGTTACCTAACCCTGCTTAAAGGAAAGAAAATAGAATAACATTGTAGTCTTCAGTAGCATCTATTCAGAGTTTAATACTTTCTTTGAATTTTATAGGTTCTAGGTTTAAGAAAATTGCTTATCCTCTAGGACTGGCTACTTTAGGAGCAACTGTTTGCTACCCAGCTCAATCAGTAATAATTGCAAAGGTAAGTGGTTCTATAAGTGATAATAAAATTTCAGTATTTGCTTAAATTCTTTGTGTGACAATACTTAAATATCACACAACACCTGCAACTTCTAATTTTCAGAGCCAGTTCTTACATCTGTAAATCACATTAGCATCTCAGTATAATGAGCGCCATTCTTCACTGCCTGATTATTCACAAATAAATAGAACATACTCATTTAAATATAGTTTAACAATATAAATTCAGGTTTGAAGATTAAGTTCAGAGAAACTGAATTATAATTTGTAGGCAGGTAAACTGATCCATTGTTGAGTTACATAAAGTTAAAATTTTGTTTCTTTTTATTTTTTATTGAGATAGGATTTTGTGCTATAGCCCAGGCTGGTCCTGAACTCAGTATGGAGCCCAGGCTAGCCTTGGACTCACAGCAATCCACCTGTCTCAGCCTCCCTAGTGCTGGGATTACAAGCATGCACCACCATGCCTGGTTCATGTGGTGCTGAGGAATCAAAATCACTTAGCACTTTATCTAAGCACTTTCTACCCAAGCACTTTAACCTCTGAGCCATTCCTCCAGCCCCCAAAATTAAATTTTTAATTAGCAGAAAATTGCAGTTGGCAGCTTTTTAGCTCAAAAACTAACATAATTCAAGAACCAACCAACCAATGTATTTTAGAGGCTTTTATACGTTAAAAAATGCTAAAATGCTAATTTTCCACTCAACATTTGAAGCAGTATGTAGTGTTTCCAGAAGCTCTCCTTAAGAATTCTGTGGGTCTCACTTTGCTGAGCATCCCGTGTAATTCATAAGGACAGCTATCAGTCAAATACAGACAGTTAAATTTTGCATGCTTTCTCTAATGTTAGAAATCCAGAATAAAGGCATTCTATAGCACCAAGTTGGTGTGATAGTGGGAGTCGGGGGGATGAGGGAGGGAGCAGGAGGGCCAAAAAGGAAGGAATTGTCGTGTTGATGTGATATACATGTGCACAAAATACTCAAGCCAGAGGAGAAGGTGGGTGCGGAGGGTCAAAACAAGAGGGGAAGGGTTTGTAACTGTGACAGTTGCTGTTCTGATATTTTTTCTTAGGAACTGGAGAAAGCACCATAAAAATTTAAACAAAAGTATTAATTTTAAGCTTCTTAGGATCCTATTTTCTTGTTCCACTGATTAGTATCTCAAGTTATTTTTTTCTAGATATATCTAAATAGATGTAGTTTTTGTTTGGCATAATGCCCTCCATGCCCATCCATATTGCTACAAATGGCCAGACACAGATCAGTATTTCGTGCTATCCCTTATGTGTGGAATCTAGAGTAAGATGAACTTAGAGAAGTACAGAATAGTGGTTGCCAGAGTCTTGAAATGAGAGGAAATGGGAAGATATTTGTCAAAGTATGCAACTGTTCAGTTATAAGATGAAAGTACTCTGGAGACCTGTGTACAGCTTGGTATTTACAATGAATAATTATATGCTGAATCCTTGCGTTGGCTAATTGAGCAGATCTTAAATATACCCACACACACACAAACAAAAGGTAACCATGAGGTGAAGAATAGCTTAATTCATTTTACTGCAGGAATCATTACAAAGAAGTGTATTAACATCAAAACACAATGTTGCACATCTTAAATAGACTTATTGTCAATCATACCTTAATAAAATTGAAAAATTATTTAAAATACTGACATAGGGCTAAAGATATAGTTTCAGACATAGCCTTCTTGTCTAGGATGTACAAGGCCTGAGCTTCAGTCCCCAGCACTGCAAAATAATGACAATAATAAAATAAATATATATAATTTAAGTTTTCATGTTATTCTGTGAGTGCAAATATGTTTATTGGTCTTTTACATGAGACAAATTCTCTCATATAAGATTTGGGAAATGATTCTATATATTATGATCTAAAGGTTTATGTTATTAATGTTTGTTGTTGGTACTCATATATAACACCTGATGTGAATTTTACAGCATTTTTATTATATATTTTGTTTGACTCACTTTTTGTTTGAATTAGGTAACTGGGAAAAAGGCTTATACTACAAGCCAGCAAATTTATGAAGCACTTAAATCATTGTGGACAAAAGGCAGCATGAAAGAATCACTCCCTGAACATAAAGAAAAAACTAAGGTAAAGTTTAATTGCATCGAGGAGATTGACACTGACTTTTGTTTGGCTGGGTGTTGGTTTATGTGGATAATAGGAATACTGGGTGGTAGATAACAATAAGATGAAAGTTGACAAAAGGAAGCATAATACTGTGGCTTGCTGTAGTTGTTTTAGGATTTTTAATAAAACAATTTACTTATGAAAGAAAAATCTTTTTTATACAGATAGAAGGTTCTGGTGAAGTTGAAATACCTGCAAAAACAACTTACATCTTGAAACATTCAGTGCCTTTGCCAACAGAAATCAGCTCTGAAAAGAACACCAAATCAGAATCCACCTCAGGTTGGTTTCGAATAATTCAGTTTTCTTTTTATTCTTTTTTTATTTGTTATTTTTACATAATTATAAATAATTTGTAATAGTGTATGTTTGCAATATATATTAATTGAATTCACCTGGGGGAATTGGTGGACGTACATTTACATCTAATCAGCTTCGCTCACTGCTTCCCCTCTGCCCTTCTTCTTAGGTCTCTTCCCATTGCCACATAATCTACCTCTATTTTCTATCGTTTCTTTTATTGATCTTTAAATTATTTATATGTTAAGTTTCTCATACAAGAGAAACCATGCAATATCTAATCTCAGTGTATGATTTATTCATCTTAGCATGATGATCTCAAGGTGCATCTATTTCCTACAACTGGCTCAAATTTATCCTTTTTATGGCAGAGTTGTACACTCCATTGTGTATATATATATGTATATACAGATAGATAGACAGATACACATATATATGCTATGGGTTTTTTGGACTCATTCTTCTGTTGGTGGGCATATGAGATGCTTCTAAGATTTAGCTTTTATTAGTTTATCACTGTAATATGATGTCTTTAACTGTTTTAGAAAATAGAAGATATGTTGCTGGGCCAAATGAAGTTTCGTTTTTTTTTTTTTTTTTTTTGGTAGGTTTTTTGAGAACACTGCGTACTGATTTCCATGGTGATCATACTAGTTTGCATTCCTACCAACAATGTAGAAGGGTTCGTCTTTTCCCCACAGCCTCACCAGCATTTGTAGTTTTATGAATTCCTGATGGTAGCTATTCTTCCTAGAATAAGACTGGATCACAGAATTGTTTTGATTTGCATTTTTCTAATGGCCAAATATGTTGAACTTTTTTTCTGGTACTTATTGACCATTTGTATTTCATCGTTTGAGAAGTGTTGAAATTCCCATTTTTGATTGGATCTTTTATTTTTGAGGGGTCTACTTTTTTGAGTTTTTAATGCATTCTGGGTATTAGTCCTGTGCCTGGGGAGTGGTAGGCATTTTTTTCACCATTCTGTAGGTCTTCTCTCCAACATGAAACTGAGCTAAAATAAACCTTTATACTCTTAGAAAAGAATAAAAGGATCCCAATCGACTTAGTTAAGGACCCAAAGTTCTACTTAAAAAAAAAAAAAACTTTCCAAATCCAAAAGTAGTAGAAGAAATTATAAATATCAAAGCAGAAATTAATGAAACCGAGATGAAAAAAATGGTACAAAATATCATTAATAGAAGAGTTGGTTGTTTGAATATATAAACAGGAATGAAAACCTCTGAGCTAAACTTACCAAAAGAAGGCAAGAAAAAAACTGTTATCAATGGAACTAGATTTGAAAAAGACAAAATCAAAACAAACACCACTGTAATTTAGAGAATTTTAAGCAACAATTTTGAAAGCTTATATTCTAATCAATCGGTGATCCTAGAAGAAATGAATAAAATTTCTAGACAAATAGGAATTAATAAATTTGAAATAAGAAGATATAAAAACCTTGAATAGACCAATAACCAGTGATAAAGTAGAGATAATAATAAAAACCGTATCAAGTAAAAGAACCCCAGGAGTCAGTTGATGGATTCACTGCTGAATTGTGCCAGAACTTCAAGGAATGTCTAATACTAATACTTTTCAAATTTGTCCATGAAACTTCACGAGAAGGAATTCTCTTAGACTCATTCATAGAATACATTGTTACTCCGATACCAAAACTGGACAAAGAGTTTTTGTTTCTGAGAAAAGGTCTCACTCTGTAGTCTAGGGTGATGCTGAACTCACTATGTGTCCAGGCTCCTCTCAAACTCACAGCATACCTCCTTCCTCAGCCTCCTGAATTCTGGGGTTACAGGTGTGGATTGTCATGCCCAGATAATTTTTATGTGGTGCTGGGGAATTGAACCCTGGGTCTTGTGTATGCTAGGCAAGTCCTTTAACCACTGAGCTTTATCTCGGGGATGCAAGGACGTTCAACACATGTAATATGATACAAACTAAGCATAGACAAAAATCACAGTCATCTCAGTAGACACAGAAGAAGCCTTTCGCAGGCTCCTCCATCCATTCATGATATAAAAAAGAAAACCTGAGGAAAATGGCTATAATAAGGATCTCACATCAAACTGATAAAAGCCATTTAGGATAAATCCACTGACAGTATTATACCAAATTGGGAAAAACTACAAGCATTTTGTCTAAAATCAGGAACAAGACAAAAAAAGTATTCACTCTCAGTTCTCCTGTACAATAATATAGTACTTAAAATTTCAGACAGAATGATCAGGCAAGAAAAAGAAACAAAGTTTATATATGTAGAAAAGAAACCTTTATTTGCAGATAACATGATTCTTTATACAGAAGACCCAAACAACCCTTCCAGACTCTTATAACACATAAATTCAACTACGTGGGACTTTCTAAACAGAACTCAAATTGTTGAAGAAAAAAACACTGAGAATCAATATATAAGATTATATCAAATTAAGAGCTCTTCACAAATAAAACAATTAAGAGGCTGGAGAGAAGACCTACAGAATGCGAAAAAATGCCTACCACTCCCAAGCACAGGACTAATACCCAGAATGCATAAAGAACTCAAAAAAGTAGCCCTCTGGCCATGCGTAGGCAGCCGGCAGTGGCTGAAGGTTCTGGCAAAGAACAACTGCTCAACACATCCTAAGGGGAAGAAATCCAATGGGAGAAGCCAGGGCCGGATTATACCCTGTGAGGTGCCACACCCAGCCATCTGCTACACCCTCCCCGGCCCCGCCCCCCAGTTGCACTCAAAATCTATAGATAACCCAAAACATAAGCCCTTTGGGGAACATTCAAAATCCAAACCATAATACTACGACTTCATGTTCCCTTCCTTGCCCCCTTTTTCCCACTCTCGCACCCCCTCCCTCAGACTCCCTCACTCCCAACATCTCACCCACTTGACCCTTTTTACACTCTAGGTTTCTCCTATTAGGGAAACCATGCAATATTTAATTTTCTGAGTCTGATTCACTTCACTAAATATAATGGTCTGATGTTGTATCCATTTCCTACAAGTAAATCAAATGTGTCTCTAGGGCAGAGTAGTACCCCATTGTGCATATATACTACTTAAATTTTTTTTTTTTTGAGACAGGGTTTCACTTTATAGCCCACACTAGCCTTCGGACTCATGGCAGTGCTCCTATGTGCTGGGATTACAGGTGTGCACCACCATGCCTAGCTTATGTGGTGCTAGGCAATCAAACTTGGGTACTTAGTGATTGCTAGGCAAGCACTTTAAATTCTACGCTATTCCTCTAGCCCCTATACCACATTTTTAAAAAATCCATCAGCCCATTAATGGATATTTTGGCATCTTCCATGATGTAGCTATTATTAGTTGTGCTGCTGTAAACACAGGTATACATGTATCTCTGTTACATGATGCTTCTCACTCTTGCAGAAAGATATCCGGAAGAAGCATTGCTGAGTCAAATGTAATGTCTATTTTCAGCTTTTTGAGGACTCTCCATACTGTTTTCATAGTGGTTTACCAGTGTACAGTCCCACCAGTAATATAATTCGTTTCTTTTCTCGGTGCTCTCACCATCACCTATTGCTTTTTGAGTTCATGATGTGAGCCATTATTACTGGGGTAAGATGGCATCTCGGGGTTGTTTTGATTTGCATTTCTCTAACGGCTATGGATGTTGAACATTGTTCCATGCATTTGCTGGCCATTTGAATTTCTCCTGAGAACTCTATATGTTTATTCACTTTAGTTGCCCATTTTAAAATTGTATCTTTGATTTCAAGGAGTCTGTTTCTCTTCAGTTTTTTGTATATTCTAGTTATTAACCCCCTGTATCTTGAAGAGTTAACCTATTTTGTCCTTTAGGAAATTCAGTGTTTCTGTTTTAATATCTAGGTCTCTGATCTACTTTGAGTTGATTTTAGTAAATGGTGAAAGGTGTGGGTCTAGATTCATTCTTCTGCATGTGGATAGCCAGTTCTCTCAGCACAGTTTATTAAAGAGGGTATCCTTTTTCCAGTGTATGTTTTGGGCCCCTTAGTCAAAGATAATGTAGCTGAGAATTCTTGAGGTTGGCTCTGTATCCTTAGTTCTGTTCCACTGGCCAACCTGTTTTTGTGCCAATACCACATGATTTTTATCATTATTGTTTTGTAATACAACTTGATGTATAGAATCATAATGCTACCTGCTTTAGTCTTGTTGCTCATGATTGCTTTGGCTATTCTGGTTATCTTTTGGTTCCATATGTATTTTGAAATTGTTTTTTCAAGTTCTATGACAAATGTCAGTATTTTTGGTAGGAATTGCATTTAATCTGTGTAGCAGTTTTGGCAGTATAGGATTTTGACAATATTGCCTATCCAGGAATAGAAGATGTCTTTCCATTTTCTAATGTCCTCCTCAATTTCTTTTTTCAGAGTAACATAGTTTTCATTGGTTGGGTTTATTCCTAGGTATTTAGGTATGCAATGTTTTGAAGAACTATTAACAATGAGATTGTTCTTCTCAGCTCTTTCTCAGTGAATTCATTGTTAGTGTAGAGGAATTCTATTGATTTGTTTCTGTTAATTTTGTATCCTGAAACTTAGCTTATTTGTTAATTTGTTCTAAGCATCTTTTGTGGAGTTTTTCACACCTTTTATTTAGAGAATCATGTAACAATGGTTTAACTTCTTTCTTTCTGATATATATTTCCTTTATCTAATTCTCTTGCCTGATTGCTCTGCCTAGAGTTCCGAGTTCTATATTGAACAGAAGTGGTGAGAGTAGACAGCCTTAGCTTGTGCCTGACTTAAAGGGAAATGCTTTATATTTTTCCCCATTTAGTACAGTGTTGGCAGTAGGTGCAGCATAAATGGCTTCTTGTTCTTCTGTAACTATTTTCCTCAGGGTTTTATAATAAATGGATGTTGGATTTTTGTCAAAGGCATTTTCTGCATCTTTTGAGATGGTAGTGTGATTTCTGTTCTTGTTTTTATTTATATGGTATATTTATTAATTTGCATATGTTAAGCCATCCTTGCACCCCTGGAATGAAGCCAACTTGATCATGGCATACCATCTTTTACTAATTTGCTGAGTTCTGCTTGCCAGTATCTTATTTAGGATTTTTGAGTCTGTATTCATTAAGGAGATTTACCTATAGTTTTCTATAGTTAAGTCTTTGTCTGGGCTTAGTATTAGGATAAAGCTAGCTTTCAGAAATGAGTTTGGCAATGTTCCTTCTCTTTCACTTTGATGTAACTGTTTGGGAAGCATTGGTAATAGCTCTTCTCTGAAGTCCTGGTAGAATTCTGCAGTGAATCCATCCAGTCTAGTCCTAGACATTTTTTTGTAGGTAGAGGTTTTATTATTGTCCCAGTTTCCATACTTGCTATGTGACTATTCAAGATGTTTGTATCTTCTTGGTTAAATTTTGACATCTTGCATGTGTCTAGAAATTTATCCATTTCTGTCAAATTCTCCAGTTTGTTGGAGTATAAGTTTCAGAATAGTTTCTATAATTCTCTGAAGTTCAGCAGTGTCCATTGTAATTTCCCACTTTTCATTTCTAATTGTAATGATGCGGGTTTCTTTCTTTCTTTCTTTTGGTTATGATAGGCAGAGCTTTATCAATCTTATTTTTTCCTTCAAAGAGCTAACTCTTCAGTTTGTTGCTTTTTTGTGTTTTTTTAGTTTCAATTTCATTAATATCCGCTCCTAGTTTGTTTTTTGTTGTTTCAAGACAGGGTTTCACTCTATAGCTCAGGTTGGTCCTGAGCTCACTATGGAGCCCAGGCTGTCCTTGGACTCACAGCAATCCTCCTGTCTTAGCCTACCGAGTGCTGGAATTACAGGCCTGTGCCACCACACCCAGTTTATGTGGGGAATCAAACTTGGGTACTTAGTGCTTGACCCAGTGCTTGCTGGGCAAGCACTTTAACCACTGAGCCATTCCTCCAGCCCCTCCCACCAGTTCTTGTATGATGTGCTTCAGTTGTCATTTGACTCTAAGAAGTTTTTGACTTCTTCTGAAGTTTCTTCTGTGACCCTTGTTTGTTCAGTAATATAATATTTCCACGTTTTTGTGTAGTTTCTGTACTTTCTTTTGCTCTTGATTTCTAGTTTTGTTCCAGTACAATCTGAAAACATACAAGGAATTATTTCAACTTCTTTGTACTCATTTAAATGTTCCTGGTGGCCTATAATATTGCCAATTTTGGAAAATGACCCATGTGCTTCTGAGGAAAAAGTATATTGTTGATGTTGGATAGAACACTCTGTGTTAGTTAAGTCTAATTATTCTATAGTGTGGTTAAACTCTAATATTTCTTTATATTTTTAGTTGATCTATTTGTGGTAGTCAGGTATTGAAGTCCCATACTATAATTGTATTGGAGCCTATTTGTCCTTTTATAGTCAGTGGTTTTTGTTTTACAAAATTGGATTTCCCAATTTTGGGTGTGTATATATTAATAATTGTAACTTCTTACTGTTGAATTATTCCCTTAACTGGTAAATAATGTCCATTTTTGTCTCTTCTGATCTGTTTTGGCTTGAAATTTGCTATGTCTAAGAATAGTATAGCTACTCCTGCTTCTTTTTGTGGTCCAGTTTCATGAAGTATTAATTTCTACCCTGTTATTTTCATGCTATGTCCTTTTTATAGGTAAAGTGTGTTTCTTGCAAGGAACAAATTTCTGTGTTTGGTCTTTTGATCGTATCAGTCTCTGTCTTTTGATAGGAGAGTTGAGACAATTAACACTGAGCATGATTATAGTGATATATTTGCTACCTTATGTCATCATTATGATGTTTCAGTGTTGGTTATTTTTTCTAAACTATTAATGGTTCATTTTCCTGATTTTATTGGGTTTTTTCTCTGAAATCTTTGGTGCTCTTGGTCTCCTTATCTCTGTCTAAGATTCCTTTAAGTATTTTCTATAATGCTGATCTACTAGTCATAAGTTTCTGTAGTGTTTTCTTTATCTTGAAAATTGTTAACTTCTGCCTTAATTTGAAGGATAAGTTTTTTGAATACAGCAGTGTGAATTGACACTTATATTTTCTTAGCATTTGAATTATGTTGCTTCATGATATCCTGGCCTTTAAGGTTTATGTTGAGAAGTCTGCAGTTATTCTGATGTGTTTGTGTTTGTAAGCTTCTTTCTTTCTTTCTTTCTTTCTTTCTTTCTTTCTTTCTTTCTTTCTTTCTTTCTTCTTGTAGCTTTTAGTTTTTTCTGTGTGGTGGTTTGGATCTGGAATATCCCGCAAAAGCCTCATGTTCCTATGGCTACTGTGTAAGGTTGGGAGGTGGGACCTGGCTGGAAGGGGCATAGACGTGGCCTTAACCTGGAGGGGCATGTGCTAGTCCTCCCTCTTCTTCCTAGTCTCTCTCTCTGTTTTACCATACTGTAAGGATCTCTGCCCCAGGAACTCTAATACCAGGTCTAGCTGTGGCCCCACCATGTGATGTCACTGGCCCCACCATGTGATGTCACCATTTTATAGCCATTCAATCATGAATGAACTGAGACCTTGTGAAACTGTAAGCTACAATAAATCTTTCCTCCCTAAGTTGTAGATGTCACAGAGACAAGAAAGTAACTAAGACACCCTGTGTTGAATAGCTAGGATTTTGATTATAATTTGTCATGGAGAGGCTCTTTTCTAGTTTCCTTTTTGGTGTTCTATATGCCTGCAGTAACTCAATGCTAATTTTGTTACCTGGATTTGGAAATTTTTATTTTATAATCTCATTGAACATGTCCTTTAAACCTTTTATGCTGTCCTCCATTTTCTCTTGCACTCCCATAATTTTGAGGTTGTTTCTCTTTGAGTCATCCATTAGTTGTTGCATTCAGTCTCTTTCTTGTTTTCTCTTTTTGTTTTTGATCATCAGTGACCGTACAGTCCAGTTTATCAACTTTGTCTTCAAGATCCTATAATCTATTCTCAAAATGCTCAAATTGATCTCTTATTATTTTATGTGAGGTTTTCATATCCTGTAGTTCAGCTTGGAACCCTTTCAGTCTTTCTCCTTCTCTATAGAAATGTTCCTTCATTTTTTGCATTGCTTTGTTTATCGTTTTTTCTCTATGTAATTATTAAGTTTTCCATCTATTAAGACTGCTAATTATTTGATTAAATCCTCTTTTAACTCACTGAGCATCTCTTACATTTGTTTAAGCATATCTTGTTTGAGCTGCTTTGCCGTCATGTCCACTTTTTTTTCTTTCTTTTTTTTTTTTTTTTTACTTCCTTTCCTATAGGTTGTGCTACTTTAGGGCCCATGATATCAACTTCTGGGGAGCTGAGCATTTGTGTATGTGATATATTACATTTCCCCATGGTTTCATTGCTGTGTTTGTTGTTCAGGTAGTGCAGATGGAATCTCTCTGTACTGTGCGTATTGTTTCATACTATCCATATGATTCTTTCATTGTTGTTTCCTGAGCTTGTTCAGATTTTAATATCTGTGTCTGCTTTTTGCATACTCACACATTGATTTTGGTGGTATTCTCAATCACCAACCTCCTCCTGGTTATGTAATCTCTTTTACTTTTCCTTGATGGAGAAAAAGATTACAAAACAGTATGCAGTCTATGGACAGGATATTTGTTGGCATACATTGGAAGTAAAGATCAGTGTCTATGCCATCATCCACAATTTGAATAAATACCTATAATAACATAACCTAAGACAAATTATTGTCATAACCTAAAAATCAGTTTAATGCTACAACTCTTCTACCCTTAATATTCAAAGACATGATGTACACCATCAATGTATCTATCTAAACAAACCTAATATTGACTTATCAAAAGTTTCCACCAATATCAGTATGATATCACTATCAATAATGAAAGAGTCATCTATATTGCTTACCTGGGCTAAACCAAACCACCAGAAATTATCAGCCCTTAATAGGCTTAAATTGCTATATTCTCTTTAACAGTGGTTGGATATTGTCTTAGTTAATTTCTTGTTGCTAGGAGAGAATATCCAACATTCATTCAGGAAAGATTTCTTTTAGCACACAATTTCAGAAAGTCTCAATTGACTTATGGAGAGCTAGTGATGGTAGAAACACAATGCAGAGCAGGGGCTGGGGCTTGAGACAGAGATTCTCATTGGTTCGCAGAGGAGAGCCAAGTCTGGAGGAAGGACAGAAACAGCACACAGCTCTCCAGGTCAAGCTCTAAACATATGCCCCTTCCAGTTAGGTCCCATGTCTTAACAGTACACAATATTCATAGGCTTTAGGGGAAACTCCAGATGCAAACCACAACATTCTGTCCCTGACTCCAAAAGACCTTCATATGCAAAATTTATTGAGTCCTTTTTTAAGACTTACCACAGTTTTTTAAGAGTTCCAGCACTGCTTAAATGCCCAAGTCCAAAAATCTCCTTTGAGACACAAGGCAGACTCTCACATACAAGCACCTGTGAAAATCAAAGAGTTCAAAACTTCCAACATACAATGTCACAGAGTAAATATTTCCATTGCAAAAGGGAGGAATAGAAGGATAAAAAGCAATGGGACCAAAACAGGTTTTGAACCAGAGGGAAAGGGTAAAATCCTATAGCTCTATGTCCAGCATCTTGGGTAAACTGGCAAAATGTTGGTGTCAACCCTATAGCGTTGCATTTGGCTGAAGCCTCCATCTTCTCTACTGTGGGCCGGCTTTGCCCACAGCCTGTAGCCTTCCTCAGGGGATGATCCATGCTCCTGGCTTCTCCAAATTTTTGGAGTATCCACTGAACCTTAGGCTTCTCCTTAATAACTTGACACACTGCCCTTGTAGGAGCACACTGCCTGACCTCTCTGAAATCTGGGTAGAAGTCTCCATAAACCTATAACTCCTGCACTCTGTAAGCTTGTAAAACCAGAAAGGCATAAATGTCACCAAGGTCTCCCATTAGCCTGAGCAGTAGCCTGGCCCACTTGGACGAACACGTAGAACTGTCTTGAGTTCTTAGCTGGTTGAATGGTAGGTGGCTTTTTCTTTGACAGTACAGGATACCCTGAGGTACTGTTCTTGGAGCAAGGTCCTTGAGTTGGTTAAGTATGGGGTCTTGTTGACATTTGACGATACTCTCACGTATCTTTCCTATAGTCCTTATTATAAGTACTTGGCTTCTTAATGCTAATCGTTTTTGTTTTTTCTTTACATTTTTAATTTTTCCCACTGTTTTTATTAATATATAGATGCAATACACAATGTTTACAATGAACTTGAGTATTTTCTGCCTGTATATATATATATATCACATTGATATTATGATCCCTTTCCCTCCTCATTTTTTGCCCTCCCACACCTTCGCCACCCCCACCCCCCATTTAACTCCCACTATCACACCCATTTGGTTGTATAGAACGCCTGTGTTCTGGGTTTCCCAATTCAGACAAACCATGCGGTATTTAACATATTTTATCTTCTTCTGTGTCTGACTCACTTCACCACTCAAATCACCACTTGTTAGCTCAGCTTCCCAACCACAGAATGGGCTGCAGTGGCAGTATCTTGATGCCTCTTCTCTGGGTCCAGCAGAGCTCTTTATTGGGACAATTTGCCAAAAGCTCTTTTTTCTGTATCTTAGTATGACTTTGTTGAGATTCGTTAACATGGCTTGACCCAGCAGTCCACATAAGAAAAGAACTATAACAATGAAATTTATAAGGCTAGAAAATGTGAGAAAGAAAAAGAAATAAAGCTAAATTTCATCTTCATTAGCTGAGTACTAAAAGGTAAATATTTGCACATTCAAAAGACATTCAGGTTATCATTACATGAATCAGGTATTTTTTGAGAGAGAGAGAGAGAGAGAGAGAGTATGAGAGAATGTGAGAGAGAGAATGAATCCTGCTCTGTAGCCCAGGCTGGTCCTGAACTCAGTTTGGACCACAGGCTAACCCTGGCTGGCCTCAAGACAATTCTCCTGACTCAGCCTCCCAGGTCCTGGAATTACAGGTGTATACCAGCTTTATGTGGTACAGGGGAATGAACCCAGAACCTTGAGCTTACTAGGCAAGTGCTATTCCTACAGCCCCATGAATCAGGTTTCTTAGGAGAAACTGACATCCAAGACTGAGTAAGTCAATTGCTACATTAAACAAACTTATGTCTATATCAGATTACTACAATAAATGAACTTAAATCTGTATCACATAAAAGTATATTACACTTAAAGCAATAGATAGAGTTGCATGCTTACTTATTTCATTTATTTAACATCTGTGAATTATTTACTCATTTTGTATACCAGTTCTCCAGATTTAATACGTTTTGCAAACTAATATCTTACTAAAATAGTAATTATAGGGGAAATTTACAGATTTTATGAGACAGCAGATCCTGATTTAGAAGAATACCAATCAAATACCAACCTGTTTTTTTTTTTTTTTTAAACTTTCTCTTCAGATGTTTCTCTTGGTATTTAGAAGAATACCAATCAAATACTAACCTTTTTTTTTTTTGTTACACTTTCTCTTCAGATAGTTCTATTGGTCTCTAGAAGAATACTAATCAAATACCAATCTATTTTTGATATACTTTCTCTACTAATCAAATACCAATCTATTTTTGATATACTTTCTCTTTAGATGTTTCCTTTTCTCCATGTTCTTTGGTGCTCTTAGTCTCTCTGTGTCTCTCAAAGATTCCTCCAAGTATTTTCTGCATTGCTGGGCTAGTGATCACTATTTTTTTAGGGATTCTTGGTCATAAAAAAATTTTACTTCTCCTTCAGTTTTTATGGATAATTTTGCTAGATACAGCAACCTGGGTTGACACTTGACATCTTTTAAGGCATAAAAGATTTTGCTCCAGGCTCTCATGGCCTTTAAAGTTTGCATTAAGAAATCTTCAGTAATTTGAATGGGTTTGGCTTGGTAGAATAATATCTCTTTTTTCCTGCTGCTTCTAATATTCTATGTTGTATTTCTGAGGTTTTCAGTATGAGGTGTCATGGTAAAAGTCTCGTTACTAGTTAAGGTTATTTGGTGTTCTGTAAACTTCTTCAACCTGAAAATTAATTTTTTTCCTAGATTTGGGAAGTTTTCTTGCATGATTCCAGCAAATAAATTATTTATACCTTTGGATACTATAAATTATTTATACCTTTGGATACTGTCTTCTACTCTTTCTCCCACACCCATAATTCTGAGATTGGTTCTCTTTGAATCATCCATCGTCTGTTGTATCCAGCTACTTTGCTCATTTCTAATTTTGGAGTTGTGCCTAATTATAGCATTTGTTTCCTCAACCTTGTCTTCAAGGTCTGAAATTCATTCCTCACAGCCTTTGTATTGACTTCCCTTGCTCTCAAGTGTATTTTGCATATCCTGAATTTCTACTAGATTTCATAGTTTCCGCTTGTCTGTTAAAATGTTCCTTTACATCTTGCATTTCCTTATTTACTTCATCAACTTTTTATATGTGGCATCTATATGCTCAGTGAGCTTTGTATCCATTAGGAACACTATTTTCTCAGTAAGTTCCTCTTTAAGTCTGCTGATCAATGCTTGCATTTCTTTGAGAATATATTGTTTGAAATGGTTGTTCCGCTCATTTATTTGCTTTTTCACTTTCTTCTGTATGAGTTGCACTATTTCATGGCCCAGAACATAAATTTCTGGGTTGTTAGGCATTTCTGTGTGTGTCCTGTTGTCTGGTCTTCTTCCCATGTTTGTGTCTTTGAGGGACTTCACTATAAAGGCCTAGCTGTGAGGTTTCCTTGAACAGTTGTGAGGGTGTGGGGGAGGAGCTGAAATTCCTCTGAGTTCAGTGCTGGGAGTAGGCAGAAAGGGAGGACCTAACGGCTGATGGCCTCTGAAGTGTTATGGTCACCTCCAGCCCCCTCAGCAAAGCTCTCCTGCTATGCTGGCTTCCCTCCCCCAAAGGGCAGGGCTCTCCACCCTTGGAGGTACTCCACTACACCTAACACCCTAGCCATTCAGAGTCAGTGGCCTTTGTCTCCTCTCCACAACTGTCTCTTGTGCCAGTTTCTTCCTAGCCACTGTTTAAGAGTGACCCCCAAAATTCTGATGTGCTCTTCTGAGCTTTCTTTTACTCTAAGTAGTTCAGTCTGAGGCTCTTTTGAAAAATGCCCTCTGCTGAAATCATTTCCTGCAATGGCTGACAGGCACTGCTTCTGATCTAGGCTCTGGGAAGCCTTTTCTAGGGGGAGCTCACATTGCCTTTGTAGTATGCACTAGCTGCGGGCTCATTTTTTGGAGACTGGGGCTACAGCTGCTGTCAATTCTTACTTCTCCTTGTTTCACTTTTACCTTGGTCTGGTCTCCACGCTTTCCTCCATCTGTGGATTCCAGCAGCTTAGGGTCACACTCAATAGCTGCTGTTTTCCTCCACTTCCATTGTGTCTTCAGGATTTCTGACCTTGCTGTGGCCTCCTTTCAGTTTTTGGAGCACTCTTCCCGCTCCCAGCATGGTCAGTGGTTCTGAGCTCCAAGCTGACTTTCCACAGAGAACTCCTATGCATATTTCTCTAGTTAATAATTGTAGCCTAAACTACAAGTAAATGAAAATTTTGAAACCTTTTAAGAAATTTTGAGAGACTGAGATCTAAAGTTAAAAAGAATCTTTCTAATCCGGGAAATATGAGTGAGCTGAATCTGTGACCAGAATCTGGAAAAGAACTAAGATTAAGAAACTGTGTCTAACTGCTAGATGACGCAGTCAGTTTGTGGATACTGTTAAGCAAATTTGACATATAAAGATACATAAAGTTATTGTCACAATCCAACTAATAGTGCTTGGTAAAACTATTTTATAGGATGCTTTTCACTGGTTCTGAGCACTCACTTCCATTAAGTGGCAATAAAGATACACTTGAGAAAACAATCTGAGGGCAGAGCCACTAGCATGTTCTTAAGCCTTTTGTCTGTGAGCTGAGATCCCTCTTCTCAGTATTTTGTTTTCCGTGTTCCAAGAATTGGCTGCTGGATCCATCATTCCCAAAGCAAACTCTCAAAGGGAGAACCTCCCAAGAGACCCCACCATCCTGAAAAATAGAAGCTCTGAAAAGACTTTAAAAGACAGGATGTCTCTCTTATATAGCCCCTATTGCCAGCTACCTAATTGCATCTGAGGTGTTAAAGGACTGGTCTTATAAGTCTCTATAAACTCAAGTGGCTAACACAAATCATTTTCACATTATTGAGATATTATAAACACGTTATCTCCCTTAGAAGACTGAGTCTAGGGGAAAGATACAATAGAACAAAATTGAGATCCTTCAGATTCTAACAGAAATCACTTGTTGAGAGGTACAGAAATACCACAGCACTTTGAGACTCAGTATTCGTTGTCAACCAGGAAATTTATAGGCTTAGCTAAATGATTTCGTGTCTTTGTAACCAAATGAAAGCCTTATCTCTTAGTTACTTCACTTAAGTACATTTAAGCCTGTGCAAAACTGTGGTGACTGAACATATAGACATTACCGAAAAACAGTGGGTAAGGAGAAATTAGTCACATACCCAGTGCAGAGAAAAACAGTGTTTAGCCAATGGAATTATATTGATACCCATAACCCAACATAGGCTGAGTCAGAAGCCTGAGAATAGAACAGGAGGCCTCACTTGAGGAGGAAGCTTATGTTCCTGCAGTCTCTAGCGCCTTGTGTTGTCTGAGAATCTATCCTGCTGAGGTGATAGCTAAGCACAGAGCCACTGGGAGTTTTTGTGACTTCTTTCCAGGTCCAACTGGGGCTCTGGACTGAGGGTCCTTTGACCCTTGAGGCAATCCACCAGTGTCCTGGCTTGCCACACCTAGCATACCATTCCTGATAGAGATCCCGCAAATAACATCTGGTTACCTCCTGGTTCAGGGAGATGCTCCTTCCCTTGTCCTGATTTTTTCTCCTCTGTATCTCGATCATAGAAAACAGAATTAGCAACATTTACTAGGTTACCAATGAAAATTCCAGGTCCCAAAAACTTTTAGTTTTCTTGGAATCTGGTAACAAAGTATCCAAAGAAGTGCGTAGAGTGTACTGGTTTTGCCACTCATCTGTGAAGAGAGTCTAAACTGAGAATTAATTAGAAAAAAATAAATTAGAAATAGTAAAAATAAAATAAAAATAAAATAAAAATGTCCCCACATTTTCTTTGTGTTATTCCTAAATGTCTCATGCTTGTGTTCATGGCCACATAATGTATCCCTTAATTCTTCCAGACTTAAGTTGAAGAGGTGTCCATTCTGTTGTGTCCTGGTCCACTGATGCCATGTACCACCCCCAGGGGTCATGACAGAACTGCTTGCCCTTGAGGTGTAGCCTGCTGAGCACTCCTGCTGCTTTCTGTTGGCCATTTTTGTTTTTTCCCAGAGGGCCTAATTTGTCCCAAATTTTAATCGATATAAGATAGCATTGATAATATATTCACTCTATTTAGGGAATCCTGTCCATTGTACCTTCAAATTATTCAGAATCTAATCCCTTTTTACCACTTCGGCATGCACGTCATTCTGCATATGTGACAGTACAGAAATAGCATCTACCTCATGGAGATATTATGAGATAGTGTGTAAACTAACTTAAAAATCTTGTGTCACACATGATAAACATGTCAAGATCAACACTGATCTACACATTGCCACATCCAAAAGTCAATTCTCAATCTCCATCTCATGTAATATAGAATCATTAACTTTTAATGAAGGCTAAACTACCTCCTCCTGAAATGATGCCTCAGCTGGCCTGTTGGTTGTCAGCTGTTCTTCTCTTACCTCACTCGCTAGCTTTACTCCTGTCTTCTCTGCTACATTCTCCTAATTTTCTTAATTTCAAAAAGAGAATCTAAAAGTCTCCTTACATAGAGCTTCTCTGACCATAGATGATCTCATAAAGTCCCATACATTGTAGTACATAGGTTAGGATTGCGAAATTTATAAACCAGTAAAAACCTCCTTTAAACTGTGAAAACTCACATTTCTAAGTGCCTACTCAGCATTTATACTTAGCTGTTTAATAAGCAATTCCAATTTCACATATCAAAAACTTAACGTTTCATTTGCTTTCCAAAAAAACCTGCTTTTCCCACATTTTGTCCTATCTTAGTAAATATTGACTTTGTTCTTCAGCTTTTTCAAATTACATAATCTGTCTCACACAGTACATTCAGTCTATTTAGGAAATTCTATCAATTCTACCCTGAAATTATGCAGAATCTAATTCCTTTTTGCAACCTCCAGTGCTCTACCCTAATCACACAGCATTTTTACTGGAGTACTGCACTCAGCTTCTAATTGGTCTCCTTGCGACCACTGTTATTCCTCCATGTTTTCTTCTCTCCACAGCCAAGAGTGATCTTACTGAAATATAATTTTGTGCCACTCCTCTGCTCAAAAATTTCAGTAACTTCTCATCTCATTTAAAAGCAAAAATCCTTGCAGGTGGTTCTGTCACCTGGCATGACAGTATCTCCCATCACCACATCTTGTCTGGCAGTTGCCGTATTGATTTCACATGCACGCCATAGGTCTGTTACACCTGTTATCAGCTCATCCTGTCTTGGCCAGCACACAGTAAAGCTGATCAGTTAATCAGGACACTAGATCGGGATGTGCAATTAAAAATCCACTTAGGCAGACTTGGGATTGTCTCGTGAACAACTATTTTTTCCTCCCAGCCTTATATACCCAGTGGAAAATGAGGGCTTGGGGGAGCATTTTAGCAGCTCTTACAAGTGACCTCTGTGAGGTCTTCCCTATCTTTCAAGTTACAGCTCCTGTTTATGGACCTCCTGATTCAGTTATGTTAAATTTATGGAACCCAGTCTTTTATCTTCCTGGAAGGACTAGAGGCTCTTCCTTTCTGCTTTGAAATTCATGGCAGTCTTCCACCAGAACTGGATGAGAACAAATGGAAGGTTCCTATCTTTCCGGGGATCAGGAAGGATCTGTAAATGGTTTGAATCCCTACCTTGAAAGAACTTTTTTGCAGATACAATTTAAGACACACACCCTTACTTTCTTCTGTTCTTTGCTTAAAATTACTTTTTCTTTAGTGATATATTCCTACTGCCGAAAGTGTGTTAAGTGACTAATTTTTTTCATTTAATATTTATCAGGTGCTACACCATTTATGCCTGACCCCAAGCTCATGGATCATGGGCAGTCCTCTCCTGAAGATATAGACATGTACAGCACTAGAAGCTGAAACACACTACCTAGAGAGACTGCATAGCGAACCCCAAGACCTGTGAAGTTACCGATGATGATGTAAAAAAGTAATAGAATAGGTAACTAATCCATAAGATGTAACTAAAAACATTTTTCTTGACATCTTCCAATGTACAATTTGACCAGTTAAATAAGTGATTAAAACACAGACTCTTCAAGCCAAACAGTATTAATTGATTTATTAGGTGACATATGGTTAAGCATTAGGTTACATTTGATGACTTGTGAGAACATTTATTACAAAGCAAAACAGAGTGAAGGTATGAAAACATATATGCATTTATATCTGATTTTTCATCTTAATGTCAGTTAAGTTACAATGGTGTGTGGAAGAGTTTCTTTTTTTCATTTTCCAGAGCTGGAATAAAATATCCATATTGTATAGCATGTGAGCTTGCCTTTGTCTCTTTTTTTTTATTAATGCTAACTCTGAAAACATCTCTATTTAAGACTATGTTAGGCATGGGCCTACTATTGCTGTTCAGCAACCTTCTTACTGGTTCCTGGGGGGTTTACCATGCTCTTCCCTAGAAGAGAAATTATAAGCCTTTTATTCTTTTCAAGACTCTTATACCTGTCAAAGTTGGCTTTGCTTCCTGTTTCATTATAACAAAAGCATAAACTATTAGACATGACTGTTTCTAACTCTTACCTTCTGCCTTCTAAATTTACCCTTTCAGGCATCCTTAAATGCCAAGCATCTCACCTTATGTTCTTTGGTATTTTCCTTTTTACTCTGCGTGCTCTCTCACTTTCATTCACCTACCAAATGTCCACCATCCAGATTTCCTTAGTGTTACAGACCTATTTTGTAAGTTGCTAGCTATGTCCACCTAGAATCTCATAGATATTTCAGTGTCAGTATCCCAAAAGTTAAACTGTACCTAATTCCTTTTTTCTCAGTTATATTCTACCTCTGGTCTCCATCATCACTTGGGTCATCAGATCACTAATCTTTTTATCATCAGTCTTGTTCTCTCTCCACAATACGTTTTGCTCACAGTTGACATAAATATCAAAAGCTTGAAATTAGGTAGTATGGTATTAGGACAGTGAATCATTAATTCCATCACGGACCTAGACTTTTGCACCTTCTTACCTGTTCTCTATAGCCTGATGGCTTATTACCTCACAGTCAGATGATTCTCTTCTACCTTTATGGAACAATGTACAAGTAGTGTTCCTGACTCCCTTTTATCAGAAAATGAAATATTTTCTTAGAGTCTTAGAAAATGTCTGTGTATATCTAAACTAGCACTTTTCATATAGCTACATACTTATCTCAAAGAAGGTTTTTTTTATCCTGTTCTGAGGAAGGCAAAGGATAAGAGGTTAGGAGTGGATGTCGAGTTTGAGCTAGCGTACAGCGTCTGCTACCCGACTTTCCTAGCCATCTGTCATGTTCCTCACAATAGTTATTAATAGTTGCTTGTCTTCCTGAAATCTCTAGCAGCTCATAATTGCCTACAAACTTCAATAAAAACTCTTCAGTGTGACATACAAGACTCTCTGTTCATATCCAAGCTTTGATTCTCGTCCTGTCTTCTTTGCCCAACTTACCCTACTGTCAGCTTATTTTGTATTTGTGACACAAAACTTGCTTAATGAGTATGCTTTGCTCTTTTTGGCTCTTGTTCTCTGCCTATACTATTTTTTCCTTTTAGAATGTTCTGTCTCATTCTACATTCGAAGCTATCTATCCTTCAGATTCAATCCCAGACTCACCTTTGTCAAGGTTGAATTTAGATGTTCACTCCTCTACATTTCCTTGAGTGTAGTATTTATAGATATGAAAGCCCATACAATTTATTGTAATTAGTCTTTTCTCACAGACAAGGTTCTTCAAGGATATGGCTGAGTCATTCTTTTGTGCCCATGAAATATCTACTAAACAGCAGGACCTCAAAATATTCTCTTACACTGGTTGCTGCTGGTTACAAGACCTGAAAATAATTATAAATCTATAAAGGGCTTATTCTCTACCAAAAAGGAGAGACGCATACATGAATAATAGTGTTGTACATCATATCCCCCCGAAGAAAAGTGCTATCAGCACTGTTAGCAAACACTGAGGACCCTTTTTCCACTTTGCCATGCAGACTGAACATAGCTGCAGGTGTTCCTCTTTTCCACTGTTCCTTCTTGAAATATGAGTCCTACTGACATGTTCAGGAGTGTGCACACCACAAAGTGCACTCCACTCATGAATATGTATGAGCCTCACAAATAAAGAGGCTATCATCTTTTGTTCTAGGAAATGAGAAATCGGAAAAATGACTTACCTGCAGATAAATTTTCCCCCTCCACTGTTGGACTGATGCCTATATTTTTTCTGGGGGTTATACTTATTAGAATTTGAACCCATCGTGTTCAGTTACAAGAGTTATAGATGCTCTGAGACAATATCAAAGAGGACGTGATTATGAGAACTGCTTAGAAGGAGGTGTCAGTTGACTTACTAGTTTTTCACAAGCTCTCCAGAATTTAGCCCCAGTATGTAAGATGAATTTCTAAACCTCAGCCATATCTCTTCAGGCATGCTCACATTTCATCAAATATGACATGCATCATAAACCTTTAAACTTTTAATGCTGCCAGTTGATCATTATCGTTATCTCATTTGCAGCTATGCCACAATGTGAAAAAAATTAACATCCTAAATTTTATTAAACATCATAGATAAAAAAGCCAAAATTCAAGTATAAATGATTTTGTAGGTATTCTTTCAGATTATCAGTACTACTATTAGCCATTAGTATATCTGCATAATGGAGACTTGGCCACGTGATTTAGAAGTCTTTGCAGGCAAAGTTTGGAAAGGGTTAAAGGTGCTGGCTACAGAAGTCTTAGAATGCTATAACCGAGCTTGATGAGACAGTCTAATCAGAGCTCAGGCAATCAGAATGCTGACAGGAATGTGATTATAAAGGTCAAGCTCAAGAGATTTCAGATTGAAATGAGGATTTTATTGGCAATTGGTCTAGAAACTGAGCTTACTACTCTCTAGCAAAAAAAAAAAAAAATTGGCAAATGGAAGAAACTTGAGAACATCATGCTTAGTGAAGTGAGTCAGAAGCAGAAGGTGAAACATCGAATGGTTTCTCTGATATGAGAGACCCAGATCACAACTCTTATGGAACTTAAAATGAAAAACAAAGTGAAACAGAGGGGTAGGGTGGGGGAGGAGGGAGGGAGGGGTGGGCAGGGGGAGGGACAAAAGGAGAGCGGCAAAGTCCTTGTCACCTTGACAAGATATGTATGTGCACAAAATGCTGAACTCCATTGTAAACCTTGAATTTTGCACTTATACATATCAATAAAATTGGAGAAAAATGTGTTCATGTTTTGCTCCTGTTCCACATGCCTGAAATTGAGGTTAAGTCTGGTGGACTAGTTCATCTGGGGAGGAAATTCTAAGACAGCCTAACATTCATGCTGTCATGTGGGTACTGCCTGAGATTTCTAGCCAGCTCTACACTGAAAATCAGGAGAAAAAATGGCAGAGGAAAAAAATGTAAAAAGTTTGCAATTTTGCCACAATGAAAGATACTGCAAAGCTGGGGCCGAAAAGCACGTGGTTGTTGAAGAAATTATAATCAAAAGGAAGTTAAGTACTCTGAGTCAGGACCATAGGAAAGATGCCTTGAAGGCATCTCAGGAATCAGCAAAATTCCACATTTTATCTGTTCAGGGTGCAGAAGTAAAAGACCACCTTGAAAAGATAGCCCCAGGACATCCTTCAAGACAACTCAAGAAAATGAATCCCCAAGGAGTTCAACCATCTAAGAACTCGGAGGCCTTTGTGACCATGCTCGAAGGGGGCCAGACTACTACTGAAGCCTGTGAAAAACCTTGGCATCACCCATGTGGTGCTAGTTCCATTGGCATGCAGAGTACAAGAGTTGTTGAGTCAGGAAAGCTTCCACCCTGATTAGAGAAGGCCCAGAGGCCAGACAAAGTGCACGTGAATGGGTGATGTTTGAAGTTGTGATCTGAAACTGAGAGTGCAATGGAGACTCAGAAATTTGGTTATACCAAGAACAAGAATTGTCTGCAGAGGCAGACCACAGTCTATGAATGGAACTAGCTGAAAATGGAAGCCATGGAGGTTGCAGTAGGAGGTGATGCTGTAGTGGTACGGGTGCCCAAGTTCTTTAGAGCCAAGATCTTATTACAGCTTGCCTCAAGTGCTGGACACGGAGCTTCAGAATTTAATGGAAATGCAGGGTTTAATGTTTTCCCTGCTAAGTTTTGTTTATACTTTAGTCCAGTTGCTTTCTATTCCTCTATTCCCCACTTTTGGAATGGTAATGTTTACCCTGGCTCACTGTATGTCAAAAGTGCTTTTCTTCCTTTGATTTTTCACAGGAGCTCACAGTGAAGAATTTGCTTTGAGTGTCAGGGAGACTTTGGACTTGAGCTTTCTATCAGTACTGGAACATGTATGACTTTGGCAACTCTTTCAGATAGACTAAGTGCAATTTCCACAAGGAAGTGGAAATGAGTCTTCAGAGCGCCAACAGAAACTTGTATGTTTGTTCTGAAGCATCCCCCATAAGACTCAGGTTTGGAAGGTGATTCAATCATGGGAGTTAATCCATTGATTTCCTGTGATGTTAGGAGGTGGGACCAAGCTAGAAGGGGCAGATAACTGGAGCTTGATCCAAAGGGAACCTATCACTAGGACGTGAACTGGAAGGGTGTACACTAACTCTGCTGTTCCTCCCTCAGCTTCCTGCTCTGTCATGGTGTGAGTGACCTCTCTCCAGTTAGGCCTCTGCCACACCCTTCCGCCATTTCTGGCCACCCATAAAAGGATTGAGACCTCTGAAACTGTGAGCTAAAACAAACCTTTCCTCCTTAAGTTGTGAGCATTTAGTATTGTGTCCTAGCAATAAAAAAAAAACTAAGATAACAAAAAAGTATTTCTGTGCTTGTGGATTACATAGAAATCAATTTTAATTAAATATTACATAATTTGTATGAATATTAGATTTGAAAATTCAGTTTAATTGGAATATAAATTTGAAGTACATATCTGGCTTATGTTTTAATGGTGATATTAATTACCTACCATAATCCCTGTTAATATCTGACAAAGAAAAGGATACTGTATAGAAGTCAATAATAATTATAATAAAAGCAGACAGCCTGTTGAACAATTTGACTCCAATACCTTGACCTATTAAATAGATAATGCCAAATAAAAAACCAATTTGAAAATTTCCACTTAATTAGTTACTTAATATAAAAGAATCAAAATACATAATTCTGTACCAAGTTGTTATATCTTACTCTACATTCAAACTTAGTGAATTTTTTCATGTCTTTTTCTAATTGGAATGTGTTACCAAAGATAATGGAAAAGAGTTTTCAGGGTATAGATCAGTGAAAAAGAAATGAGTCTCTGTCACTGTTGTCTTATAACAGGGTATAGTTTATCTATTTCTATTAGAAACCAATGAAACCAATGTAAAAGTAGTTTTATACATGGTACTGGTATAAGAATAGACAGGAGGACCAGTGGAACAAAGTTGACGCTACTGAAACAAACCCAGACACCGTTAGTCACCTGATCTTTGACAAAGGGACCAAAACAATTCACTGGAGAAAAGACAGCATCTTCAACAAGTGGTGCTAAGAAAATTGAATCTCCACATTCAGGAGAAGGAAACTAGACCCGTATCTGTCTCCACACACTAAAATCAGATCAAAATGGACCAAAGAACTGGACATCAAAAAAGAAACACTGAACTTACTGGAAGATAAAATAGGTAAAACCCTAGAAATCATAGGCACAGGAAAGGAGATTTTGAACAGATCACTAACTGCAAATGAAACCTCAGCACGAATCAACAAATGGGACTACATTAGATTGGAAAATGTTCACACAGCAAAAGAAACGACAAGGTGAAGAGACAACCCACAGAGTGAAAAAAAATATTCACTAGTAACTCTTCAGACAAAGGATTAATATCTAGAATATACAAGAAACTGAAAAACATAAACCCCCCCTAAAATAGATGATCCCATCAAGAAGTGGGTAACTGAAATGTAAAGAAACTTCTCAGAAGAGAAAGTACAAGTGGTCAACAAGCATATGTCTATCAAAGAAATGAAAATAAAGACAATATTGAGTTTCACCTCACTCCAGTGAGAATGGCCTACATCAAGAATTCAAAAAACAACAATTGTTGGTGAGAGTATGGAAAAAAAGGAACTCCACTGCACTGCTAGTGGGAATGTAAGCTAGTACAACTATTATGGAAAGCAGTCTGGAGGTTCCTTAGAAACCTGAGAATGGAAATTCCATTTGATCCAGCTACTGCCGTACCTACTGGGCATGTTCCCAAAAGAAATAAAGTCAACAGACCAAAGGGACACGTGCATATCCATCTTTATAGCAGCACAATTCATAGTAGCCAAATCCTGTAAATAGCTCATCCACAGAGAAATGGTTAAAGAAAATATGGTACCTGTACACAACGCAAGACTGTACACCATAAAGAAAGATAGACATGAAGATTTGAATGAAAATGAGGTCACCTAGAGTCAGTAATACTCAGTGAAATGGGCCAAGCACAAAAGACTGACTAGAGTTGGGTGTCCCTCTTACAAAATGCACAAAAATAATAACATAATAAGGCCCAAACGTGAATGGCAGGGTTGAAAGAGAGGCAAAGATCTAATAGGAAAGAAGTGAACCTCTGAAACAGGGGTGAACACAGATGCTCACTAATTCCTCTATCTTTATGGTTCTAATGTGTTACAGAATTTGGAATTCACATATTTACAAAAAATGTTAAATTTTATGTCGTGTGAATTTTTTCACCAAAAAAAAGATTAAGTATAACTATGGCAGTGTGAACAAAAGTTCTCAGAAAAAGCCACCATGCAGCCGTAATGACTTTTGCAAAGCAAACTGACTGATTAGATTAGTGGACAGATAGGAATATTGCACAACCAAATTATCTTGGGTCTGTTTGCCCATTTTATGGTCATGGTATCATACCCCCCCCCCTTTGTCTGACTCAACATTTCTGTGGTTACCAAGTAATTGTTTTGAAATGTATGAGCAGACCCCTGGTTTCTACCAACCCAGGAACTAAAAATGTCTTCAGGTAGCACCTGATGCCTATATTAGACATTTCCCTGCTTCAGTATAACCTGCCTTCCTAATACTTTCACCAATGTTTCTTTAAGTGCCTTGATTTATGACTTTCTTCTTTAACTATAAATACTGCATATAACTCCAACACATTGGTATGTGGTATTTGGGGTAAAATGAACCTATGATCCTGGGCCATGGTCACTCTTAACTCTCTTTGAGGTAGAGAGCTGTGGTTTTGCATCAACAGTAGCATGGCTCATTCAAATATTGGTGGAAACAAGAAAGTGTTTTTCTAATCTGTGATTGATTCTTCACTGCACTAGGATAGTGACCAGGCTCATAAAATAGAAATTAGTTACCTAACTGAAACACCATTGTATTAGTCACTTGGGGGCAAAATACCTGGCACCCACAAATTAAAGAATTAGAGGTTTATTTTTGCCTTATGTTTTTTAGAAGATTCAGTCTGTAGTTGGCTCCAATCTAAACTATAACAAGTATGTTTATACATCAATGTCCTGTCTTTTAAATGAAAATGTTTTTCAATTATGAAGTGTTATAATTGGTTTAAAACATTCATAAATTGGGATGACATAATTCTCTAGATAAGGTAATTTGCCAATCCACACATTACACATAAAGTGGTTCTTGGCATAGCCAAAGGTTCCTTTGCCAAGGAAGAGATAAGCAAGTGCATAAATAGGTTAATGCTTTGAATCTTGGAATTTACCCCAACATAGAATCCCTTTTTGTTTTATTTTTAACTATTAACGTAATAGATGCTCTCTGGACAAAACGTCAACCAACACATAACTGCAAAATGTATAAGGTTTAGTACTCTTAAAATAAAAAAATTAAGAGGTAAGCACTCTATAGTTTTTTTTAAACAAGCATCCTATAGTTTGGTGTAGATTCTTCCAATTTTTGGATTCATATGAAAACATGAACATGCATCACATATTTTCATGTAAAACAAAATTTATATATATATATATATATATATATATATATATATATATATATATATGCTTAGTAATATTGCTATGCTACATAGCTGTACTTTGTTTTCAGGATTTATAAAATATACTCCAAGTTAAATTGGGAAGAAATTTACTTTATCTGATGGCTTTTGCTGATTGTCTACTTCGGAAGTTAGACAGTCAAAAAGAGGATTTTTTTTTTCCCCAATGCTATCTCTGAGTAAACCTGAAATATTAACTCATATAAAATAAATAGGTCAGAAAGTTTACAGCAGAGAGAAGGAAGATTGTACAGTGCCAGGACCTTAGTTTTACTGGCAGAAACTGAAGTGAATAATTCAGAGCTTTTGAGTTATTTGAACACATGCGATTTCCAGTAAACAACCTGGCTGACAAATGCAGTGAATTTAGGCCAAGTTCAGCCTTCATTGTTGCACAGCTCCCGTCCATCACTTCTCCTACCCCGCTCCATGGCTGGCAGCTGTGGGGATGGAAACTTCTATTTCCGGAGCAGTTTCTGAGAGCCAGGAGAGCAATGAGGTTCCCCTCAAAATGTTCAGATGTATGTCCTATGTGCAGTCACTCGGACCACTGAAGTTAGGTGTTGGGGGTTACTGGTCATTAATCCATCCTTCACCAGCTGAAGTGGTTTCTAGGAAATTTAGTGAAGCTATACCTTTTTTATTATAAACTCAAAAATGTGTAAAGGAGGATTTAGAAAACCATTTTGAGCGACTAGAGGAAGATATAGGCTCAAACAAAACCTAAGAACACAGAAATCTTTCAACTGAGGCTAATCTCTGAAGAGAGACACCCTACAGTAGCAAAAAAAACAAAACAAAAACAAAAACAAAAAAAAAACTAAATAAAAAACCAGCAAATTCTGAGGCTCAAGATGTTTCATGAGATAATTGCCAAAGCCCAAGAGAAGAAAGTAGTACAGGAAACGAGAGACACGTAAAACCTATATGGCATATATAAAAGTGGCAGAGGTGTATCTCTTCCTGTCAGTAATACTTTAAAAGAACTAAACGCTCCATTCAAAACACAAAGATGAGGCAAATGAATAAAATTTTAAGAAACACGCTCTCACTGAGGAAGGGGGCATAGCTAAGAGATAGGAGTGCCTGCTCAGGAGATGCAAGGCCCCGAATTCCATCACCCAAATCACAAAAGAGCTGGGCGAGGTGATGCACACCTGTAATCCCAGTGCTCAGGAGTCTGAGGCAGGAGGATTGCCATAAGTTTGAGGCCAGCCTGGACTACATAGAGGGTCCAAGGCCAGCCAGGACTAAAGTGTGGGACCCTCCCTCATTAAAAAAAAAAATGTGATTCAACTGCATGTTATTTACAAAAAAATCTAGATACTAAAATCAGACTGAAAATAATAATTTCATGCAGTATTAGCCAAAATAGTTGAGGTAACTATGCTAATCAATTTTTCGGAAAAAATAGATTAAAACTGTTGCAAGAGACAAGGACATTATGTAGTGATTATGACATTATGACCTTAAAACAGCAAATTCACCAATGAGATATTGTGTTTATAAAAATGTGCAACAAACATCACAGCTCTAAAATATTAAGCAAACATCGATAGAACTAAAAGAAGAAATATACAGCAATGCAGTAACAGTAGGAAACTTCAGTATCACGCTTTCAGTAATGTATACAACAACCACACAGAAGAAAGGCTTGAAAAATACCATGCGCCAATTGATCTAACAGATATACACAACATACTCTATCCAAAACCAACAGCACACGCATTTTTTTTTTCTTGTGAATAGGGAACATTCTCTAAGAAAGAACATAAGTTAGAGTACAAACCAAATTTTGATAGATTTTTAAGACTGAGATCATACACTGTGAGATCACAATGCAAAGAAACTAGAAGTCAGTACCGGAAAAAAAAAAAAAAAACTGAAATTCACAAATATGTGAAATTGAACAACATACTTGTGAACAACCAAGGAGTCAAAGAAGAAACACAAGGACAATTAGAAATTACTTAGAGATGAATGAAAATGAAAGTATAACAAATGTTTGTGGGATGCTGTGAAAACAGTGTTCAGAGGGAAATTATAGCTATTCATGCCCATGGTATAAATATAATGATCTCAAATAATCTAATGTAATGAGCTAGAAAAAGAAAATTAAGCCTAAAGCTTGCAGCACTAAGTACTCCAAATTAGCAGAGATAAATATTAAAAAGTGGAGAAAATTGACGAAACAAAGCTGACTATTTGAAAAGATCAACAAAATTTACAGCTTAAAAAAGAAAAAGAAATTGAAGGTAATAAAATCAGAAATGAAATTGTGGTATTACTACATTAAAGTGGGGGATATACCCATGCTGATGTGATTTCAGCCATTATTCACTTAGTAAGCATTTTGATTACCAGGTCAACGTCTGGTATTGCAGTGTTCATCTTCAAGTAACTATTAATATCGTTACGATAGCAATTCTACCTAAAGGTATTTACATTTTCAATGCCATTTTTATCAAAATTTTAACAACCTTTTTTATGGAAAATGAAAAACTGATCCTCAAATTCATGTGGAAGTCACAGGGACCACAGGTAGTCAAAACAACTTTAAAAAAGGAAGTTAAAGTTGAGGAACTCACTGACATTGGTACTTATTACAAAGGTGCAATAATTGCAACTATAGGATACTGGCAAAGCGATAAAGGAATAGACCAGTAGAGCCTAAAAGATAAGCCTAAAAAACAGAAAGAGAGCGCCTAAAAATGAACAATCACATATCTGGGAAATGGTTTTGACAAAGGTGATAGGACCATTCACAAAGGAAAGGACTGGATTTTAAATGATTCTAGAAAACTGTATATGCACATGCAAAATAACAAAGTTGAACTCTTGATACCAAATACAAACTATAAGTTGGAATAAACTAAAGACCTTAGCATAAGTGCTAAAACTATAAAGTCCTCCTTAGAGGACAACCTTAAACATCATCAAGATGTTGAATTTGAAAATAATTTCTTAATTATGACACCAAAAGTATAGGCAATAAAAGATAAAATGGACAAATTGGAACTTATCAGTTAAAATTGCTTATAACTGGGTTCTATCAGTGGAGTAAAAAAGACCCCATAGAATGGGAGAAAGTGTTGGGAAATCATATATAATGGTATTGATACTCAGAATATACTAAGAACTAAACTCCACAATAAGATATTCAAAAATGAACAAAAGTCATAGACATTTCTCAAGATACACAATGGCCAACAAATACATGAGAAGCTACTCAGTATCACTAAGCACTCGGAAATACAAATCAAATACAAATCAAAACCAAAGAAGTGTTGGTGAGTATGTAGTGAAATTTGATCTCTTCTGCATCACTGGTGAGAATATAAAAGATGGTACAGTTGCTATGGAAAGCATTCAAAATCAATAGGTGCTTAGTGGTCTCATATCTTTTTATCTCATGCCTAGTTGCTTGGGATTAATTTCCTCATAATTGTTTGGCAATGTCTACTTGGCTTTCATCTAGTAGGTTCACACCTGGTCTGTTCATGTCTAATTGGCTGGTGAAGGGACAGAAAGAATTTTCATTGTTTAAATATCCTGAACAGATGTTGAGCATGACTCTGTACTTCCTAGACGCCCTCTTTGGACTTCCTTCCTAACTGCTGTGACAGCACGTCTGGTTAACAGCCCGACTGTTGTTTGCCAGGACAGTAACAGCACACTAACTGTCTTAACACTTCCTGGATACCTTGTGTGGCTTTTCTTAGTTACCTAATGTACTGATGTAATGTATGATATCACTGTTAATAACTGGGTGGCACTAAGCCACTGTTGTATGAAACTTTCTAATAAGTGCGCTGACATAATAACAGTACAGGCAAAGTGAATGGAGAGAGAATGAATAACACAGAAGCAGATAGAGAGCATGACTTCACTTCCCAACTCTGCACTTTGCTAAAATTGAATAATGTAAAACTGGATTTCCTGCAGAGCCTCACTTTTCTCTCCAAGCTGGTTGGATATAAATTGTACCCTTAGCCCTTGCCCATGGGCCTGACACGTAGTGCAGTTGCACAGGATTCAATAATAGACAAGGATATTACAGCTTGTACCTGATTGACTAGAGCAGTTGCCACATGCCCAATTGTCTTGTGCCAGGTTGGCCCATCCTGGTTGGCTTGTGCCTGATAGGTTCTTACTTGTTTATTTTTTATCTGGGTGTCTGATGCTTAGTGTTCCTTGTCTGAAAGGATCACGCCTAGTTTTTTGTACATAATTCACACTTATCTGATTTCCTGATTGATTCAGTCTAGTTGCTGTGTGCCCAGTTGTCTTGTGCCTGGCTGGCTTTTGGATAGTAGATTCTTACCTGGTTACCCCATGCTTGGTTAGCCCAGGACAATTTGCCTCATGTCTTATTGGCTTATGTCTGTTTGCCACACGCCTGGCTCATTTATGACCATTTGGTTCATGTCATTGTAGGCTTATACTTGGTTGATTTGTGTCTAATTGATTCATACCAAATAGGCTCATGCCTGCCTGGCTTGTGCCTATTTGGTTCATGTTCGATAAAGTTGATTTGTGCATACCTGATTGATTCATACCCAATTGATTCATGCCTGCTAAGCATGTTGGACTGAGCTGGATGATATACAGAAATTCCACCATTTCACCTGTCTTCTGGTCTGTGGGTACGTGATGGGTTGGCGGATGACTGTCACTAAGTGTCTCAATGGAACAGTATCTCCTAACTACAATGGTGTGGTGATAGGCCATTGGCTGTTTCCAGTTTTTCTCAACTTGATTTGCATGTTGTGACACCTCTCTATCAAGGTAAGAATTGGAAATTGGGGATGGGGGGGTGGTACCTAAGGAAGGCTATTGAGGCCTTAGATCTGCAGTTGACTTTGCCAACAATCAAGCCACAAGCTTGGTTAGATTTCAGCTTGTCATCTGGCCTTTCCCTGCCAACAGGCAAGAAAAGAAAGATGAAAATGAACCTGGAGAGCTGTTATCACCTTACTTATCCAGCACAGTCACAGATTCATAATGTCATCATAAATTTGAAGTTACAGGTGTGTGTCTATGCCCCTCTGTGCTCCCACCATAGAGAGGAAAAGGGGACGCTTTGCCTACTTGACTGTTACTGTGTTGCCTTTTACGGGCATAAGATAGGAAATGAAGAGGTTTGGATGAGTCTCTGAGTTTGTGTTTGGAAGTCCCAACCCACCATCATTTCCCCACATCCCAGTTCTCAGATAATTTACTTGTAATTATTTACTGATTCTTGCTTACAGTAGAAACTAAAATACTTACAAAAATTATCCCAGTAAGGCGCTCAAATCTTTTTAAGGAAGTCTTTATATTTAATTTTTTTTTGAAACACAGTGTTGCTCTGTAGCCCAGAGTAGCCCTGGACTCACAGCAATCCTCCTGCCTCAGCCTCCTGAGTGCTGAGATTACAGGCGTGCACCACCACGCCAGGCTTTATGTGGTGTTGGGGAATCAAAACCAGGGCTTCAGTTGCAAGGCAAGCATTTTAACCACTGTGCCATTCCTCCATCCCCAAGGTGCTCAAATCTTGAATGCAGAAAATGTCTTTTTCAAATTTTTCTTCATGGCATAGTAGTACTTCTTTATCCATTCATCTGTTAATGGGCATATTGACTGCTTCTATAATTTAACTATTATGAGTTGTGCTGCTATAAAAATGGATATGCAATAATCACTAACATAATGTCTTTAACTCTTTTTGAATGATACCCAGAAGAGATACAGCTAGGTGCAATGGAACTTTTATGTTCAGTTTTTTGAGAAATATCCAAACTGATTTTCATAGCAGTTTAGCAGTTTACAGTCTCACCTACAATGTAGAAGGGCTCATTTTCCCCACAACCTCACCAGCATTTGTTGTTGAATTCTTGATAAACGCCAATCTTACTGGAGTAAGGTAGAAGCTCAATGTTGTTTTAATTTGCATTTCTCTAATAGCTAAAGATGCTGAACGTCTTCTCATGTATTTACTTGCCATTTGTAGTTCTCAGAAGTGTCTGTTCATTTCAGTAATCCATTTTTGATTAGGAAAGTACAAAGGGAAAAATGAAGTGGAAATGATTGGGATATGATATGTGTATACACTTAAACTTGTAAACTTAATGGAATTATAAAGTATCACAGATATTAATTAAAGGAATAATTGGGGGAAATTAAAAATAAACATCGGTACAATTTATTGAGTTGTTTTGATTACCTAGGCTCAATGGGAAACACTTCACATTACCCCATTCTGTCCTATATTAATGCTATTATCTCCAATACTGAGAAGACTGACTCAAGAGATTTCTTAAACACAAGGCCTCATAGCATTTGACAGAGAGCCTGAATGTACATCCAGGTTTATCTGACTCTCTTTTCAGGAATTTCCCATCATGTCATCCTGCCTCTCACACCATACTCATGCTTCACCCCATGCCTGTGAGGTCAGGCAAGGTGTCCTTTCACCCCTCAGTCTCACCTCCATATTCGTTATCCTAACGTTTTGTCTTCTGGCTATTTTGTCAATAGTACATATAATGTAATCGATGATAAAACCTTTAAAGATGGTATGGGTTTTTGTTTTCAGGTACATCCGAGAACCTTAGTCAAGGCTGTCTTAAGTCTTATAATTTGCTAAGAGATTTACATATGAATCATCTCAGTCATCAAAGTAACCTGATGAGGTATCTACTGTTGTTCCCCCATTTTATCAATACACTGAAACTTAGAAATACTAATTTCCCTGAATCCAGTAAATACTAGAATGGGGATGGAGTCCAAGATCCATTCTATAGATAGAAATGTTCAAATAAAACTAGAGTGCTCAGTCACCAGTGGGTCTATACTGTAACTTAAATATTTTCTTAGTATGACAGGCAAATCAAGTCATGACTCAGAACTGTGCCAAGCCTAACAACTTAGATGATGTGGATTGCTGATCTTAATTCACAATGTGTGCGATAAAAATTAGAGCCAAAATTTAATAAGCACTACCTGTGGTATCAGACAGGGTTCTTTTTCTTTTTAAAGATTTTTTAAATAAACTGAGGCAGGCCCAGTAGTACAGGCCTTTATTTTCTAATTATTCATTTATTTTCTACAGGTATGTCTGGTGCTACCAGTGAGGCCCATGTGAGGCTGGGGAATCAAAGTCAGGGCTCCACATCAGCCAGGCAAGTGCTGTTAACCACTGGACTACACCTTCAGCCCATCAGGCTGAGTTTTAAGGAACATTTTATTTGTATTCACTCAATACTTACAACAATGCAATAAGCAGAAAATATTATCTCCATATTGCAAGTGAAACATAAACTAAGATTCAGAGAGATTAATGACAAGTCACACAGCTAAAAGTCTGGGTAAAATAAGTAAAACTCAATTATTTTGGCTTTTTTTCCTGAAATGTCAACAAAGAGTCAATGGGATTTTTGTTTGCTTTACAAAGTCAAACAATTTACACCGTATGTTGTGGGATAGGATGATGTTTGATCAGTTTGTTTGTTTTGCTTTGTTTTACAGGAAACACATTAGGCTTTCAGTTGGTACATTTAAAATTAGACAATATAGTTAGTTTAGTGTTCTACAGTGGCTAAGAAGTCTCTTTGGCATTTCAGCTCACAACTCTATGTCAGTTAAGACCATTTAGGTATTTGTATTTTTATCTCTTTAAAGAAGATAATGGATTTGAACATAGTCTCAACTGAACTCAATTTAAGGGAGCACACATAAAATATACGTATTATTGCTTAGGGTTACTTATTATTGCAACTTGTACCATCTTGGGAACTCAGAATTAGACTGCGTCCATCGGCCATGGAGCAGTTAAAAGTCCACTGTTGGTGTGGCGGGGAAAGGGGAGTGTTTTCAGAATTATTTTCAGGAGCCTCACTAGTCAGTATTTGCCACAAGGTGGCAGTGATATTCAGTTTAGGAACTGAAAGTCTAAATTCTAAATGATTATTATTTTAAGGTTATGTTTCATAAAAGTACGCAGATTATTGAAGTTTGAGGATTTCGTCCCTTCTCTTTATTTTAAAAACAATGAGTAAAATCTGGTTAGTATATGTTTAAGTTAAATAAAGACATAGAAGAAAACAAGAACTAGAATGAAATAATTCAGGAAACACTCATGAAGTAACTTCACCCAATTTGATTCTTAATAAGAAAATATGATTTGAATACTGCTTTTTCTACTTCAAACAGTGTTCCTCGGAAACTACTAGTAACTCGCCTAAATACTACCAGCATGTTCCTTTTCTAGTATCTTCAAATATCCGAACTCCTGTATTTCTTCTCAGGAAAGCGTCTTTCTCTGGAGTATGACTGATGGAGACAGGGAACAAATACTGCACTGTGGCCAGAGGCATTTTACATCCCCTCCCTCTGATTTGCACTCATTGACCTTACTAACCTTTCACAGTTCATTTATTGTCTTTCGGAAGTACCTTCCATTTGGAAGGAAATCCCTGCTCCAAAAAAGGAATAATGCCAGTCTTTACCTCCAATCAGAAATTAGTATTTTTGAAGAAAAATGAGAGGTAAAATTAAAAACTGTTCAGAGAATCGTAATTCTTGGATATACAAAGACCCACGGGACAACAAGATTGCCAGTACTGGAAATGATTTCCTTTGGGATCTTTAGGAAAGCTCCAACATAGCAGGAAGCAAAGTTAGGGAAATAGAGTTCCGGAAACTGAGACAGTCTCACTGCGGATGCTCTGGGGCCTAGGACTGTCCATGTCCCTGTGTGTTACTAACCCAGACTAGCCTCATGTCACGATCTCCATGCTTCAGCCTGCCAAGTGCCAAGATTACAGGTGTGTGTTATCATGCCCAGCTAATGGTGCTTGATGAGAGAGTTCTACTTCACTTGAACTTTGGAACTAGAAAAATCATAGCAATTAACTTTTATAATATCTTGGGCCATTATGAAGAAGGTTATTACTGAGACCATTGTGTTGACATAATAAGTACTCACCAGGTGCTAGTGATTTTGCAACATAAACTCTAAGTCATGCTCTTTTCCTTCCATGAGCTGTCACAAAAAAGAATGACTTCTTCATAGAGTAGGATTAAGACAAATGGATCCTGCTTAAGTTAACTTTGGGTCTTTTGAATCATCCAGATTTGGTGATGATACTGTCAACTTTTAGTTGGCTGGAATACGAAGAATCTTAGAGGACTGTCTCAGAATTCAGTATGCCTCCAAATATGAAAAGAGAAAGAAGAAGAACATGGAATTGGGCAGAAGTAAAAAGAAAAATTAATGTAACAAACATTTAAAAATTGCTAGTTTAGGAGTCAGTTCTGTACTTTTTAATAATTTTCAGCCGTCAAGAAGCTTGACTTCATTTTTAATATTTAGGTCTTTGATCCATTTTGATTTGATTTTGGTGCATTGTTATAGGTGTGTAACTACATTCATTCTTCTGCATGTGGATGTCCAGTTTTCCCAGCACCATCTGTTGAACAGGCTGTCCTTTTTCCATTGTATGCATTTGGCCCCTTTGTCGAAGATTAAGTAATTGAGGGTATTTGTGTTTGTGTCTGCATCTTCAGTTCTGTTCCACTGGTCTATCTGTCTGTTTTTGTGCCAGTACCAAATTGTTTTTACAACTATGGCTTTATAGTACAGCCTGATGTCTGGAACTGTAATGCCTCCTGCTTCGGTCTTGTTGCTCAGGATTGCTTTGGCTATTCTTGGTCTCTTTTGGTTCCATATGAATTTAAGAATTGTTGTTTCAAGTTCTTTGAAGAAACTTGCAGGTATTTTGATAGGAATTGCACTGAATCTGTATATCAGTTTCGGTAGTATAGTTATTTTGACTATATTTATTTTGCCTATCCAAGAGCAGGGGATACCTTTCCATTTTCTAGTGTCTCCTATAATTTCTTTCTTCAATGTAATGTAGTTTTCTTTATATAGGTCCTTCACGTCCTTGGTTAGGTATACTCCTAGGTATTTCCTTTTTTGCTGAGCTATTGAGAATGGAATTGTTTTTCTGAGTTCTTGCTCAATAAGTTCATTGTTAGTGTAGAGAAAAGCTATTGGGTCAGGTGGGGGAGGAGGGAGGGTGGGGAGGGACAAAAGGAGAGTGGGAAAGCCCTTGTCACCTTGACAAGATACGAATGTGTACAAAATGCTCAACCTCATTGTAAACCTTGAATTTTGCACGTATACATATCAATAAAATGTGGGGGGAAAAATGAAGCTTAACTTCTACTGAGTTTCAATTTTCTAATCTGTAAAATGGATATGATAATACCTTGCCACCAACCTACTGCGTAGCTTTGTTGTGAGGACAGATTCAGATGAAAAACATATGTATAAAAAGTATAAATGTAGAAGAATTTATTACCGAGCTTAGAGAAAAAAATGATTGTGTGTGTGTGTGTGTGTGTGTGTGTGTGTGTGTGTGTGTGTAAAATCGGGAATTGACCAAAGAGCTATGACCGTGAATAATTTAATGATGCTGCCTAATCTTCTTGACCTCTTCCTCTACGCCTTCCCTTAAATCCTCTCACTCCATGGAGCCAAGGGCGGGTGTGGAGTTCTTATCCACTTGTCGTTTTCTTACATACTTAAACTCTAAGAGAGATATTGCTTAACTATTACAAACTTTCAGTTAAACAAAGGAAAATTCTTGGGATCCATTGTACCACAGTTACTATAATCAATGAGTTACACTATGCTTGAAAATAGTTTTAAATTATATATCACATAAAAATGACATGTGAGGTAATGAATGTATTGATTAACTTTATCTAATGATTTCACAGTATAATCCTGTACCAAAACATTACATGCAACGTAGATGTATACAATTTGCATTTGTCAATTAAAATAAATAAATAACTACTCTTCAGAAATTGAGCATTTCCCTTCCCATATGCAAGCTTTCTTCCTTATATATTCAGTCGAGTTTTTCTTCTTCTTATGTTTTCCCACTCTCCAAGTTTCAACTTTCAAGCACCCCGTTCATTTTAATTCAGTTTAAAAGTCAATGTTGACAACTTTTTGCAGAAACCATCTCTGACCTACTTTAAAAAGTTTACCTTCCTAAACTCTTCCATTTACTCTGTATGCACTATCAAAAGAAAACACTCTGATGAAAACCACATGAGAATCTTATTAAAATGCACACTTCTCTGTTGTTATGGTATAGATTTAAAACATCCCCCAAAATCTCCTGTGTATGCAAGGTAATGGATCATGGGGTTGCTGCACTCATCTATGGATTCACTCATTGATGAGTTTAGAAGTTGCATGTGCTGTTAGAACATGGGTCCTGGTGAGGCCTACTCCCAGAGGGTATATTCCTGCCCTTAGCTTCCCTTCCACCCCCCCCCCCCCCTTCATGGTCACCATGTGGTGAATACTGTCCTCACCCAAGGCCCTGGCACCATACCTTTCTTCTTTGGATTCAGCCAAGTATGGATGGAATCTTCTAAAACCCGTGAGCCAAGATAACTCTTCTCCTTTAAGATGTGGGTGTCAGGTATTTTGTCCAGCAGGTGAGTGAGTTATACAGCACCAGGAGTGGGACTTTTGCTATGATTATGCCTGGTCACGGTTTAGAAGTCTTTGAAACTAGCTTGCAGAGGAGTTGGGAAAGATTTGGAGATTCTGGCTAGAGAAGACCTAGAAATGCTGTAAGCTGAGCTCAATGAGTGATTCTGGTTGAAACTCAGAAGACCAGAATGCTGAAAAAATGCAGGTGGTAAAGGCTGGGCTCAGGAGATTTCAGTAAGGAGCAAAAAATTCATTAGTAATTTTCCTAAAGACTGTGTATGTTTAGACTCCAGCAGAAATGTTATTTTTCACTTTCCCCATGTCCTGAGACTTCACAAGAAACTGAAATTAAGGGTGCTGGATGATAGAATCCGGTGGAAGAAATTTCAAGGCTGTTAGTCAGGCTATGGCATGGGTACTACTGGCTGTATTTAGCCAGATCTAGAATGAAAATAAGCAGCAAATTATACAGTCAAAAGACACAAAAAATGGTCTGGAGGTGTAGTTATGTGGTTAGAATACTTGCCTAGCAAGCACAAGGCTCTTGGTTTGCTGCCCCAGCATCACAAAAGCTGGGCATGGTGGCACACACCTGTGATCCCATCACTCAGGAAGCTGAAGCAGGAGGATTGCCTTTAGTTTAAGGCCAGCTTAGGCTGCATAGTGAGTTCAGGACCAGCCTGGACTAAAGAATGAGACCCTGTCTTACACACACACACACACACACACACACACACACACACACACACACACACTCAGGCAAAATTTGCAGTTTTCATAGACAGAATGCTCCTGCAATGTCAGGATGAGAAACCGTGCAGATTGATTGTCATAGTAAGTGCCCACCATGATTTTGTAATTGTGGTTGCTGGCGTTGTGTTCAGAAACAGACATATATATGACACACCAAAGTGTTGGCTTTGGTTACACTGTAAAGATTGGGAGGAGATTAAGTGATACTGGCTTCTATTTTTTATATCTATATTTTTAAAATTAAGAGAATATATTATATTAGAATTTTTTTAAATTACCCAAAATAATAATATTGTTTTGTGTCAAAGGCTATATTATTAACTTCATGATTTAAAAAATGCTACTCTACAAAAATGCACTTAGGTAATTGTTTATAATCCAACATCTTGTGATGTTTAGATTGTACAGATTAGTGTGAAACTGTGTATCGTTGGATAATTGCTTTATTACTGTCTCTGTCCTTTTCGCTATGGCCTCAGGGTGTATCCGTAGCATCACAGTTATGATGTCACCTTAAGCAGATATTGAAATAATGAAAGCAAAAAGTAAAAGTAAAAAGTACTAGATTTGAAGTCCAATAAGCTTTAAGGTTTTTTCCCAAAAAGTTATTATTTTCATTAGCATATAATTGTAATACAAAATAGTTTCGTTAAAGTTGAGTAATTGGTGCAAAAACATATCACATCTTCATCACCCTCACTCCCCTTCCCAATGTCCTGCAGTTCGATCCCCTCTCAATCCCCTTTTCCTTTGCACAAATCTATCTCCCTGCTTCCTACCATCTCTTTTATTTGGCTCTTTACTTATTTAAACTTCCGTTTTCTCATGGTAAGGAAACCATGGGATAGTCAATCATTTGGATCTGATTCACTTCACTAAGCATAATAATTTTAGAGTGTATCCATTTTCCAACAAATGACTTTAATTTGTCTTTCTTTACAATAGCGCAGTACTCTATTGTGTATATACACGCCACATTTTCTTTATCTATTGATAAGTTGATGGATACATCAGCAGGTTCCATGATTTAGTTAGTTGTGCTTCTATACAAAAGAGTATGCATATATGTATGTTATATGATGCTTTTAACCCCTTTGAAAAGATATCCAAAAGAGGTATAGCTTGGTCAAATGTAATATCTATTTTCAGGTTTTTGAGGCATCTCCATAATGATTTCCATAATAATTGTGATAGTTTACATTCCAACCAGCAATATACAAGGATTTCTTTTCCATAAATCTTTGAAAACATTTGTTATTTTGGGGGTTCTTGATAAGAGCCATTCTTACTTGGGTGAGATAGAACCTCAGTATGTTTTGATTTGCATTTTTCTAGTAGCTGCAGATGCTGAACATTTCATGTATTATTGGCCATTTGTACTTCTTCTGAGAACTGTCTATTCATTTCATTGCCCATTTTTTAGCTGGGTCTTTTATTTTTTTGGAGGATTTTTTCAGTTCTTTGTACATTCTAGATATGGTCCTTTCTCCAAGGAGTAACTGCTGACAAGAATTATTTCACATTTTCTTAACTCTCAATTCACACTATTGATAACTTCCTTTACTGTGCAGAAACTTTTTAATTTGATATAATCTCAACTGTTGATTTTTGGTGTTCTTTCTTGTGCAAAAATTGTTCTATTGAGAAAGTCCTTGCCTAGGCCTATGTCTTCAAGTGTTTTTCCTATTTTGTCCTCCAACAGTTTCAATTTTAATATCTCTATATTTGATTCATTTTGATTTGATGGTATTATGTGGTGAAAGATGTGGAACTAGGCTCATTCTTCTGCATGTGAATGAACAGGTCTCCAAACACCCTTTGTTATAGCAGCTATCTTTTTTCCCAGTGTTTCCGGCACCTTTGTCAGAGATCATGTGGCTTAGGTTGCTCGGGCATGTCTCTGCATTCTGAATTCTGTTCCATTGGACATCCTGCCTTTTTCTGTAGCAGTACCACATATATATATATATATAAAATCACTCTTGCTTCATAATGTAACTCAACATCCAGGTGATGTCTCCTGACTTTGTCCTGATGCTCAGGATTGCTTTGGCTATTCTGGGTCCCTTCAAGTTCCATATGGATTTTAAGATTTTTTTTCTAGTGCTAAGGAAAATGCTGTTGATATTTTGATAAGAATTGGATTGAGTCTGTATATCAGTTTAGTTTTGACAGTACTGGTTGTACTTACTCAGGAACAGGGTATGGCTTTGCATTTTCTAATACTCTCTACAATTCCTCTTTTTAGTGTATTATAGTTTCATTGTGGAGGTCCTTCACTTCCTTGGTTGGACTGATTATTATGCATTCAATTTTTCTTGAGGCTACTTAAAATGGGATTGTTTTTCTCATTTCTTTCTTAGAGATTTCGTTATTAGTGTACAGGAATTTTATTGATTTTTGTGCAGTGATTTTATATCTTGCAACTGAATAGCTAAATTTGTTAATGAACTCTAAGCATTTTCTAGTGAAATTTTTGTGCTCTTCTATGGAAAGAATATTATAATCTTCAAATAAGGATAATTTGGGAGAGTAGAGGAATGGCTCAGCAGTTAAAGCAATGGGCAAGTGCTAAGTACCCAAGTTTGATTCCCCAGCACCACATAAGCGAGGTATGGTGGTGCATGCCTGTAATCCCAGCACTCAGGAGGCTGAGGCAGGAGGATTGCTGTGAGTCCAGGGCCAGCCTGGGATGCATAATGAGTTCAGGACCAGCCTGGGCTCTAGAGTGAGACCCAATCTCAAAAAAAAAAAAATGATAATTAGGCTTCTTTCTTTCCAGTTAGTATTCCTTTTCTCTTAGCTGGTAGCTCGGGCTAGGGTTTTAAATACTCTATTGATTAGGAATTCTGAAAGTGGACAACCTTGTTTTATTTCTGTGTTTAAAGAAAATGCTTTTAATTTTTGTCCACAATAGTATTAATTTAAATTATGATGTTGAGTAGTTGCTTAGTGGTTTTGAAATTATTTTCTCTTGTTGCTTTAGAACTGCTGTTATAATGAATGTAAGTTATACATAAAGTGTCAACCCTGAGGTTATGTGTTCACTGAGTGCCAGTTTCCTTGTTCACTTTGCTCAGTTAACAAAAAAATGTTCAGAATCTGTGTTCTATAAAGGAGACTCACTTATAACTGACCCCAAGGGAGAGCTCCTACTCAGAAGGTAACACAGATCATCATTATGCCAAGAATGAGAAAGAGAAATTTATGTATTTCTGCTTATGACATTTTGTCAATTGCCTGAGTCCACTGGGACAAAGCACACCCACATGCAGAAAGGTACATAAATTGAATTTATTTCACACAAAGTAGCAAGTGGCTAAAGATGTCATTGTTAACTGTTCCTTGAAGGCCCAAAAAGCTACTAATGTGAATTTCATTATTAGTGTACAGGAATTTTATTGATTTTTGTGCAGTGATTTTATATCTTGCAACTGAATAGCTAAATTTGTTGATGAACTCTAAGCATTTTCTAGTGAAATTTTTGTGCTCTTCTCTGGAAAGAATAGTATAATATGAATGGTAGAAGAACTGCAGGTTCAAGCCACCTTGGGCAACTCAGTGACTTAGAGAGATGCTTTCTCAAAATCAAAACCAAAAAATGGGCTGGGGATGTAGAATAGTGTAAAGGCTGGGCCACAGTACCACTTAAAATAACATAAAAATGCTACTGGCAGAAAGACAAACAGACAGGCCCATGGGGAAAAAAACAGACCTCTCAGAAATAAATATACAAATAAATGGTCAATTTTCAATGAAAGCACCAAGAATACACAATGAGGAAAGAATAGAGACCTGGGGGAAACTGGGTATTATACACAAAACAATGGATTTGGAGCCATATGTCTTAGTTACTTTCTCATGGCCGGGACCAAATGCCTAACATCCACAACCCAAGGGAGTAATAGTTCACAGTTGCCGGAAGTCTCACATAACCCATTCATGGGCAGCTGTTAACAGGAGAAGCATATGGCCGAGGCTGGAGAACTGCTCATCCCATTGCAGACAGGAAGTAAGTGATGTAGTAGACAAGCTCAAGTCTGGATACCCAGGACATGGTAGAGCTTTCCCAGGAAGAAGCCGTAACAATGTTTCTTCTTCCTTTACTTCGTTCAAGGTGCCAGTTAGGTCCCATGAATATTATAATGTGAATGGTGTCTCGGTCACAAATGAGTGAACCCACAGCTGAGAAACCCCAGAAAACAGCTTTCTGCGGGTTTTATACATAGTGGGTAATATGATTCACTGAACAAAACTTAGAAAGACATCTTGTATCCAAGAGAGAGGATAACAAAGCCTGGGATGTTCTGAACTTAATATAGTATTTCCCAAGGAGGGAGAGAAACAAGGTCCAGACTGCTTCAGGCAATTTCTACCTAACTCAAGATATTGTATTCCCAGCACGTTCCACAGTTACTTATTCCTTCTGGGAACTACAGGCAAGATGAGGAAAGAGCCTGGCTCACCCAGGGGTACCTGAGGATTATCTGGCACATAACAGATACCATTGTATGCAGTGGTGCATTACAGTCAAGGAGACACAGTGATGTCAGGTTAGTTAGCTGGTGAAAAAAATGTATTGAGTGGAGTGGAGTGCTATGAAATAGTGTAGAAAGTATCAGAGTGTGTTCGATTTTGCTTCAGTGTATAAATGTACGAATCTTATGAGGAAAGGGACGATTAAGATGGTATGGCAGTTGGACAGGCAAAATAAGTGGCAGAAGGAAGAAGAACATTGTGTGTCTTTAATCTTAAGGATGTATCTTTTTTAACTTGAAAGTGAGAATACTTAAGAAATGGTGTGTGTGTGTGTGTGTGTGTGTGTGTGTAGAAGAGTGATAGGGTAGCTGCCTACTGGTTTATGTGTACTTTGGATATTGCTTCTCAACTCTGAACATACAAGAACATATATCAACATCAATCTGCAATAAATTCCTAGGAATTTGCTTAATCAAACATCTACAGACTATAGTAGTCACTGTACAGATTTCAGACAAAAAACAATAGGGAGGTGTAGATAATAGACAGACAGACAGCTAGGTAGATAATATTGAATGCTCAAGTGCATTTAAAACTTTTAACACAAAACTTATATTTTTCTTAAAATGCATCAGTCATGAAACTTAATACACAGTCTCACCCACAATATAACCATTTCATTCTCACACGGTTCCTTTGCAAACCTTACCAGGTATGTAACCTGCTGCTCAATGGTCCCAGTGATAGAGCCCATGAGATTTGAAGTATGCCTTACCCATAATGACCATATGCTACCTCTGGTCCAGGGGTTCTCTTCAGGACTCAAAAGAGGCTTCAGATCTGCTCTAAGTTTTTTGCTTTGCTCTCCTTTGCTTTGGTGTGGTTTGAGACAAGGTCCCACTCTGTAGTCCGCCTGGTCCTGAGCTCACCATGGAGCCCAGGCTTGCCTTGAAGTCAGGGCGATCCTCCTGCCTCAGCCTCCCAACTGTTAGGATTCTAGGCATACACAATTATGCCCAGCTTAGATGGTACTGCAGAATTATACTCAGGACCTTGCGGTTGCTAGGCAAGCGCTCTGACTGCTGTGCTCCTCCTATGGCCCCAGGTCTTCTCTAGTGCAGACCCAAAGAACACTAGGTGATCTCAAAAGTTCAAAACCTGACCTAGTCTCCCAAGAATTAATCAAAGTGCCAATTCACAACCACTATAGGTTTCAACCATGTTTATGTAGTGTTTAGTTTTTTTATGCCTATTGGCTTAGACAATGGTGCAAAATTCTCAAGGAGCAGCAGCTGTGTCTTATCTAATTTCTGTTGCTTTCAGAAGAACTAGCACAGGACTAGGTACCTAATAAATTTCCCAAGAATTCACCTAACCTCCAACGGTTAAAATATCCAACAATGGCCTTTATTTCTTTCATTACAAGTTCACCTTCCTGTTTTGATTGAGCCGATATATATCACTATAAGAAACTTATCATTCATTGTAATTAAAATGACTCACGAATCAAAGTTCAAAGTTAATTTGAAACTGCAAACTGAATCAGGGGACATCTTAATTTATCCAGTCACCTTCCTCAAAAGTCTGTCATTATATAATTTTGGGTTTTTAAAATTTTTTTATTTACATGAATTCCAAATTCTATAAGAAACATGTGGTTTGGGGAATCAACGACCATCTACCTCAACTTTGGTCTCTTTTTTTCTCCCTTTTACCCTTGTCCTGTGCTACCACCTCTTTTTTCATGAGCTTTTTTGACAAAAGGAGAGGTTAAAAATAAAGCAAAAGTTATAATTTATGTTTCTAACTTGCTGACTCAGATTCCTTTGCAGTATATTGTAATTCAGTGAGCAGTTCAAAACCAGAAGACTTGAGTCCCACCCCCAGCATAGATATTTTACCATTTATATGACAGTGGGAATTTAATCTTTTTGAATTCTACTCGCCCTTCTCATTTCACCAGTCTTATTTTTTCACCTACAAATTGGGTAGTTTTCCTTACCTCAGTGATGTTCTTGGAGATTAAACAAAAGTAATGCATCTGAAAGTAGTTTTAAACCTAAAGCAGTCCACAAGCGTAGGTTGCATTGTTCATAATATCAGGTCTTAGAACCGAGGAATGTTTGTTGGGATTGTAGGTCTTTCTTTATTCCAAGCATTATGATCTGGATGAAGCCTTAACTTCTCTGAATCTCATTCTCTTCATGTGTAAAGTGAAATACCTCCCATTTTTAACACATTATGAATTAATAATTTTAGTCTTAATTTCTTATATGTCCTCGTGACAAATCACAAAAATTCAAATAAGATTCTGAATTAATGAATTTTTCATACAAATTGATCACCTACACCATGAAGTAAATTGTTTCATATCGGTGCCTTGTATTAACACTTGGTACTTATGTACATCATTTACATGAATAAATAATTCTTTGAAGTGGTGGGGTCTAAACCCAGGGCCTTAATCTTCAGTTACATCTTTGGCCATTTTTAATTTTTTTTATTTTCAGACGGTGTCTCACTAAGTCACACAGTTGCCTGCCTGGGCTTGAATTGTGATCCTCTGCCTCTGCTTCGTCCTCACAGAGTACTGAGTATTACAGGCTTGCACCACCCCATAATGAGTTGACGTTATTAGCTCTGTTATCTGTAATGATAAAGGATGTATATCAAATGCTATCTGTGCATCACGCTTCATGGAAAAGAATAACTTACTCTTTGTATTTTTGTTCAAAATAAGCTGAAGTAAGTACATATTTTAGGAAACTCTTGCGCAAAACAATTTTGCACCAAGAAACAGAATATTTCTTCTTTTGCTCAGAGTTCAAACTTTAAATGTGCTCTAGTTAATAAATATTCCATTTCACTAATAATACAAATAATTTATATATGACATGCACATTTACATGTTTAATGTCAATGGAATAGTTCTAAATGGAAATCTGTAAGATGCATTAATCTAAAAATGAGAAATATTTGACTCATGAAAAGGAAAGGCACGAATGGAGAATGTGTCTGGAACGTTCTTGTTGCTAGGACACAATACCCAACACCTGCAACTTAAGGGAGGAAAAGTTTATTTCATCTCATCGTTCAGAGGTCTCAGACCATTCATGTTCAGCCGGCAATGGCAGAAGGGCCAGTGGCGTACCTGTATGTAGGAAAGACGTTAATACCATCACAGCCCGGTAACAGAGACTGAGGGGCAGAGCTGGAGGTAAGAACGCACCCTTCCAGTCCATGCCCCTATGAGCCACCCCTTCCAGCCACGTCCCACCTCACAGCTTAGGAAATCACAAACACATTAATCCACTTGATTCAGTTTGACTCCATGATCCAATCAACATTCAAATACACAAAGCTCTTGGAGGACATTCCAGATTGAAACTATATCAGAATATGCAAATTTGGAGACTATAGCGAAAATGTTCAAAACATTTTGTGAGTCACCTACTATGTGGTCCATAGATATTATACTGAAGATTAGAGAAACAAAAATGAGTAGATAAATATGTGTTTTCAAAAATCTCATTGCTGTTGGACAGACATTCCTGTATAGAGATATGCTAGAAACCAATGTGCATGCTGAGCTGCAGATATGCAGCGAGTGCCAAGAAAGCAGACAAAACGATCTGTCTTAAACTTGAGGTTCTAATTAAGCTTCCTGAGGAAAGTGACAGTATGAGTTGAGTTTAAATAGAAAGTTATTTGTGTTACCAGAGAGTGGAGTGTATTCCAGGTGGAAGAAATTTTTATGAAAGTCTGAAGAGTTTTCAAAAATGTAAGAAATATTGTTTCAGTGTTTGGTCAGTTATTCACATGCTTTCCATGGGAGGGAAGCAGTAGCACTAAATGAGGCTCAAGAGGTAGAAAGTGGCTGGGTTTTGAAAAGGCTTGGTATGTCACCCTATGAAATCTGGCTTTGTCCTAACATTGACAGAACCTCCAAACAAATTTAAGCAAAAGAGTGCCATGCTAAGTTTTGTGTTTTACGTAGAGAAATCTGATGAAAAAAGGAGTCTAGGTAAATAACATGTGGATATAGTGATACATCTGGTAATGACATCTGGATATAGTGATATACACATATAGTCCCAGCTATTCAGGAGGATTTCTTGAGCCCTAAGCTCAAGACCAGCAAGGATATTAAAATGAGATTCTGAGAAGATGAGGAAGAGGAAGAAGGAGGAGGAGGAGGAGAAAGAAGAAGTGGAGGAGGAGGACGACGAGGAGAAAAGGGAAGGGAGGGGAAGAGGTAAAATGAAAAGGAGAAAGGAAAATGAGATTCTGAAGTAAAGTACGGGGAGCAATTCAACAATTATTTAGGGGATTTGAGGAAGAGATTTGGTGAATGACCATGTGCGAGGATAAGGGAGACATAGGAAGGCATCTGGATTTTTAGCTTTAGAGAATAGAAAGATTTGAATTCAGTTTAGTGAAACAAGACATAGGAGAAGGTGAGAAGGCAGGATTGTGAGTTTAATTTTAGCCTCAGAAAATTTGAGATAGCTTTGGAGTTTCCAAACAGTAGCATTCAATAAGCAATTAGCTCTCTGGTTTGGAGACATATGTAGGCATACTCTTAAAAAAAAGATGACAGATAAAGACACAGTTATACTGAAGTTATTCAACTGAGACTCAAAAATGTGATAACAGACATCCAAGGATAGAGTTCTAAGAGGTACCACTAGAATTATTCAAAATATCTATGTAGGAGACTGAGACAGGTGGATAGCCTTATGTTTAAGGCCAGTCTGTACTACCTAGTGAATTCTGGACCAGCCTGGACTACAGAATAAGACCCTGTCTTTAGAAAAATCAAAGTATTGATGAAACCGTGAAATGATTATTGACTTATATGTACATCAAAATAAATATGTAAGAGTGAGCTGAAGGGAAGAGGGAGAGGCTTCAAGAGACAAGGGGAAATCAATGGAACACAGAGCACAAGGAGGCAGAAGAAGAGGAGAGTAGGAACACAAATGAAAGGAGAGGGTTGGTTAAGATCGGGAAACACCTTCTGCTGAAATGAGAACGAAGGAGGAAGCCGATGCAGAAAATTTTATTGATGAAAGCTAAATGGCCAGGATCCGGTAGTGGAGGAAGTTTTATATTATAATCCAGTTCAACTCTGTGAAAATTTTTATTTGGAATAGTGAAAGTCCAAAAATAATAAGTAAAACTTATATTGAAGAAGATGGCTAGAGTCAAGGAGTTCCTGATGAGTCTATATCAATGCTGGGAATGCCTCAGTTTATTCACCTCTACTATTCTTATATCCTACTTCCAATCTGTTAGGAAATTCTATGAATTTTATTTTCAAAATAAAACCATAATCGAATCACTTTCTTCCACCTCTACTGCACCAGCCTAGTTTGCGCCATGAGCATATTGTTATTTGATTTTTAATCGGTTTTGTAGTCTCCAACACACTCTGGTTTCCTTCAAGATTGTCTTTTTTCTTCAGTTTTCTGCAGTTTGAATATGATACACTCAGATACACAGTTTTACATATTTATGCTGCTTAGTAAAATCTGAGATTCCTAGGTAGCCTTTTGTGAGTTTTCTTGGAGATGCCTTAAATATAGTCTGCATCTTGACACACTCTGAGTTGTAATCCACTATTATACTTCAGCCACATTAATGTAGCCATATGGTATTGAAAGTGGGACGGCCTCCCTAAGGCTGAGTAGCAGAAATTCATTTTTGTTTGTTTAATTTTTTTGTGACAGAGTCTTGTCTGTAGTGCAGGCTGACCTTGACTCACTGTGTAGCCTTCGCTGGCCTCAAACTCACGCCAATCCTCCTGCCTCAGTCTCCTGAGTGCTGGGATCACAGGTGTGCACCACCATGCCCAGATGACGTGGTGCTGCGGAATCAAACCCAGGACGCCATGCTCGCAAACCAAGCACTGTAACTGCTGAGCTATGCCCCCAGCCCAGGAGTTTACCTTTAATCAATATATAATCATACATACTTATGGAGTACAGTGTGATATTTAAATGTTTATGTAATGTGTATGAACCAATCACCAATTAACATATTTCACCTCATACATAATTTCATGTTGGAAACATTCAAAATCTTCTATTTTGAAATCTGCAGTAAATTACTTTCACCTATACTTACCCTTTTGTGATATAGAACACTAGAACTAATTCCTCCTTTCTGACTATAGTTTTCCCCAGTAACTAACCTGTCTCTATCTTCACTCCTTGCTCCCTTGACCACACCATGGTAGCAGCCAGCCCACTCTCACATGGGTGGAGAACCCTTTGTTCGTCCGAGGACCATTTGGTTATTTGTAACACCATTCATGGGCCATACAAAATCATCAAACTCAATATCTTGCCTGCTATATTTCATGAAATTTCAAGTCTCACATGCAGTTGCTTTGGCTGAGTCAGACCAAATGATTTTGTGAGCCACGGATGACCCATGGACTGGATGTTTCCTACCCATTATGAGATCAGTATTTTTAGATTTCACACCTGTTTGAAATCAAGCAATGCTAGTCTTTCTGTGCCTAGATAATTTCATGTACAGTAATTTCCTCTAGGCTCATCTATGTTAGTGAAAATGACAGGGTTTCATACTTTTTATGGCAAAATGACCAAATACACACAAACACATGCATACATTCATACACACATGTACGCATATATACCAAAACTTTTAAATCTATTTATCTATCAGAGGACATTTAGATTGCTTCATTACTTAATTTAGGAATAGTACTGCTATGAACACAGGAAATCAGGTTTCTTTGCATTGAATTATGTAAACCCAATATTAGGATTGCTAGTTGATACGGTGGTTCTATTTTCTAAAGAACTTCAATAGTTTTCCATACTGGCAATACTAGTTCACATTGTCCCTGGCAGTGTGCATAGACACCTTTTTCTCCAAATCTTTGCCAACATTTGTTATCTTTACTCTTTTTGTTAGTAGCTTTTCTCACCATCATAACTTGCCTTTTGCTTTGATGAATCACAGATTGGATACCAGAATGGGGTCTTAATCCTGCCAAAGAATAATAGTCTCTCAGTGTTTTGGAAGAAGTTTTTAAATAGATGGAAGCCTAGAATTCGTATAATAGTTAATACTTTCATCACATCTACAATGTGCAAAACATGTTCTGAACATTCTGAACTGTGTGTGTGTGTGAACTCATAATTACACTAACTCAACGAGGTAGATAATATAGTTATTTTCATGTTACAGATGGGGAAATGGAAGTATATAGCCAGTATATGGGGGAACAAAGATACAAAGGCAAAGCTTTGGACATTGAAGTCTGTACACTTAACCTCACTTAACCCCACCATAATATTATAGCTCACCATAATGTTCTTCCCCTCTTAAAAGCAAGAATTAATTTAAGGCCTTCATGGTCATTTCAAGGTTCACCAAGCTCAATTTAGTCTCCAAAGAAAAGCAAGCAAGCTAAGCTCCTTATTACAGTGTATTGGCTTGTCTTTATAAATTTCAGAAAGACCTCTGAAATTTATGTCGCTTTTTTACAGCTTATTATAAATTTGCCTTTGTCCGTAAATAAGTAAGGTATGTCCTCCAGATGATATGACTTTAATTTATATTAAGCTTAATATTCTTTCTAAAACAATCCTAACCCTTCTTTCTAAAGTAACTTTTTACTGAAGTATTGCTTTCCAGAAATTGCATAAATCATATATCTGCATGGATTGATACATTTTCACAAAGTGAGCCCATTCATACAACTGGTACACAGATCAGGAACCAGAACATTGTCTGTACTTCAGTACCCCCTTCCTACCACTCTCAATCACTACCCTCCCTACCATAGGGAAACAGAATTAGTTTTATGTTTTTCAACGTGTGTCCACATGTTATGGTTTGGATTGAGACTGTCCCCCAAAAGCCTCGTGCATTTGAAAGTTGTGGAGTACCTATGGAACTATGTGCTATTAAGAGGTGGGGCCTGGTCAGGGAGCACAGAGCTCAGAAAGGGTGGATCCTGGGGGCTTGACTTGGAATGGTATTAGCTAGCTCCATCCTTCCTCCCTTGTTTGGCTTCCTGTCTGCCAGACTGTGAACAGCTTCTCTCCTACTGGGTCTTTGCCATGTGCTTCCACCACCGCCAGCCACCCATGAATGGACTGAGATCTTCTGAAACTGTGAGCTAAAAATAAATCTTTTCTCCCTAATCTTGTGGATGTTGGATATTTTGTACCAATAATGAGACACAGAAATATAGGTGGTGAGGGGTTTTTTTATTCCAAACTCCCATTGGCAGACCACAGTCTCCCCTGATGAAATAAATGGGAGTCCCTATACAAATTGGCTGGTTCAGAGCCAAGTCAGCCACCGGGCTGGGACATTCACTACTCTTCCCCTACCTTCGTCTACTTGGCATGTGCTCTGTGTACAGCGTGTAAAGAGAAGAAAGCTCCCATAGAGAAAGAGAACTAGAAAGTTAAGAAAAAAACAAGAGCAAGACATTTGGTCACCATTATGCAGGATCACATGAAGATGACTCACAGGATATCCTTTACAATATGAAACAGGGCATAGTTAAACTCAAAATTGTTAACACCTGATCCTAAATTGTGAAATAATTGTGTAATAGTCAACTTAGTGCAAACTGTAATTAAAGTATTATCAGATGTGAATAGATAAGTGTAATTAAGCAAGTCAGTAAAATTAATGTTATAATAAAAAGAGGTTATTTATCTGAACTAATATATATCAACCAGGTGTAGGTATGGCCAAATATATGCTATTTGGAAAGAACAAAAATTCATCTCAGCTCTGTGATGTGTTTGCTGCATGACCTTTGGAAAGTTATCTAGCATTTTCATGCTTCAGTTTGCTCTTTTGAAAAGTTAAGATTATAAATAGAAACTATCTTATATTGTTGTTATGAGGATTAAACAAGTAACACTGAACTTATCTACACATAGCAAATACTCAATAAATGTGGCTATTGTTGTTCATATTTCTTTATGACATAAATGTGGTAAATAAAATTCAAGATAACAAAATTGGTCAGTAAGGTAAATTGGACACAATGTAAATTTAATCTTTATCCTTGAATGAGTGGAAAAATGTCAAAATTAGGAAATATGTGGACTGTTGACAGGAGCAAGATGAATTAAATAGTATGGTGTCTTAGTGGCTTTTTGATTGCAAGACAAAATACCCAACATCTGCAGTATAAGGGAGGAAAGATTTCTTTTAGCTCACAGTTTCAGAAGGTAACTGGTGATGCTAGAAGCTCAAGGGAGATGCAAGCCAGAGGAAAGCTATTCACGGCACGGCAGACAGAAAGCCAAGAGACAGAGGAAGGGCAGAGGTAGGCAGGGCAGACCTGTCAGGTCCTGTCCCAGGAATCCACCTCTTCCAAGTCAAGGCCTAGTGTTCAATCGCTTATGAGTCAAGCTCCAGTGTTCCACCTCTTCTGACCAGGACCCATCTCTAACAGGATATGCCTCCATAAGTACTCCACAACATCCAAATACATAGAGATTTGAGGGGACATTCCAGAGCCAAACCATAAAAATCTGCCTCTAGCTCCCAAAACACACAGGTCTACCTTCTTATGAAAAATGCACTTAGTCCTTCTCCAGGAGTTGCCAGATGTTAACCATTACAGCACTGTTGAAATGTCTGCTTAAATTTGGCTCTGATGAAGACTGGATATATCAAGCCATGATTTTCTTCGTGTTGTTTTATTTTTAGAATCTTTAAAGGCATTTGGTTGCAACCATTAGATTTTTTTTTGGGGGGGGGGGGGTTGGCTATTGTCAAACAGTTCCTTTAGTGGAGAACTTTGATGGTCCAAAATTGGTATTTTTGCCTGTAAAACTAGAAGTCCTAGGCAGTGAGATGAGAGATAATGAATGACAGTGAACTTTAATTGGAACCTAAATGTGCCTAAAAATTCAAAGCTTAGGTAGTACATCTTATGTGTTTGTTTTCTTTTGTTTTGTCTGCCTGTTAATTTGTGTTTGCTGCAGTTGACCTTGGCCACAGAGAATCATTAAAGAAAGTCCCCCTTCGTGGGTAAGAAAAAGAATCCCCTATCATGGAGGTGACTTATCCAGTTCCTTAATCCTCAAGATTAAAAGAAATATTCTTTGCAAAAAATATGTAAGTAATATACATATATGTCAAAAATATGCAGCTATGGCTTTGTCTAAAGTTAAGTTTATTGAGCTAAAGTTGCATAAGTATATATGGGCCTATTGTGATTCAGGGCCAGTGTTTTCTAAGTTAAAAGACCTAAAAGTAGTCTTTAATTTTTATATACATATAAATACTATTAAAACTTGTAGATTTGTTGAATATAAGCTTACATCATAGTGACTATGCTGCTGAGCCACAGAGTCGAAACTTTGCCTTAAAGGTAAAATGTAAAATTAGTAGCATAACAGGATGTGTAGATATGATTGGTAGGCCCTAAATGTTACTCTTAAGAAAATTGATTTCTCAGCAAAATGGTTTGGAGTGTTGGCTGTGCTAAAAAACTTTAAGTTCTTACAAAGGATATAAGGGTGTATCTATTTACGCTAAATAAGTATATGGTAAAATATCTGGGTTATTTATAACTGAGTTATAATACTAAAAGATTGTGCTAAAATTATCTCTGTGTATTTATTGCTTTTAAATTCATAGGTGATGTATCAGAAGTCAGTTTGTGGCAAGGCTGCAGTTGATACTCTGTTCTCAGCAACACTTAAGATAAAGTTGACTTTGGAAAGAGTAATTTTACTTTTGATAGAACACTTTATGTGTTGTTTTGTTGAGTTTTAAATATGTAAAAAGGTAGTAGGTATTATTTAATAAGCTATACTTTTCTTCATAATCTGTTTTTGAGGTTCTGTTTGGTTATATAAATCACCATTCTGTAGTTTTGGCTATAACCTGCCTTATTTTTAAAAATATGTGCCTTGGTCAGTCATCAGTCATAACTGTTTTAATGTGCCATCAAAGTGACTGACATGTTTGTACCTATTTGGCTGGCAACAGCCATGGGAGAAAATTGTCCTCAATTGATGAAACAAATATTGATTCTTGTACACTGTATAAAGAGGTTGATAGTTCTGTTAGACAAAATTCTAAAGGTGTAACTAAGCTGCAATCATTAATCTCTTAAAAATGAGTAACATACTTAGTATTAAATGGGCTGGCTTTGTCTTGTTGGCTGTCTTACATCTGCGTGCAAGTTTAGAGCAAAAATAAGGAACAGTGGAAATGACACTGGCAGGGCAACATATTAAAATTTATATTTTCCCAAGAGTAAGGAAGAAGAGCAGCTTATAAGTAACACACTCTTCCTTTCCTGTAAGCAGAAAAACAAAATTGGTATAGGTATATAAATACCCGCTAAAGAATAAAGGAAATTTTCCTTTCGAAGACTCCAAAGTACCAATTCTACAGGGGTATAAAGGCCTGAGGAAAGACAGAAAGGTCAAACAAAAGCTGTGTAAATGTCGGGCTACCAGGGAGTTTCCCAGCCAGCTGCCTGGACACTGAAGTTAGACTGGACTTAAGTGAAATTTTGTGGCCAGGGTAATCAAACTGTTTATAGATGGGTCTTCTTGGATAATCCATATTAAAAGGCATAATGGATATGCTATCAATGAATAAAGTCAGCTCAAAATATGTGATTTGTTCACCCTTAATCAGGCTTTTAAATTATTCACAAAAGAAGAAATCATTCATATAGACCTTAAGTATGCCTTTGAAGTGGTTAACACTTTCAGGAAAAATTGAAATGAAAGGAGCCTTTAAATAACAATAGGAAGTAACTAGTACATGGGAAGCTAATCAAAGAGGCTTTGGAGAGTCTCCTAATTCTGGATGAGATAGCCATAACGCATGTGAACAGTCACCGGGAAGGAATCACTTTTGAGGTAGTTGGTAACAGATTGGCAGATGAGGTAGTTGAGAATACTTCCCTAGAAGGGGAGGTTACCTTTCCAGACAAGGTGGAATTATGGTTCCTGACAGATGAAAGAAAATGCTTAGTAAACTGATTATGAGAAAATCGATGATTATGCTACTCAAAGGTGTTTTGAATATGGAATGTCCCCCCAAACTCTTATGTATTTGGATGCCATGGACTGTTTATGGAACCATGTGCTGTTAGTAGATGGGGACCTGGTGTGTGTGTTGGGGGGGTGGTGTACAGGTGTGTGGGGGAGACAGGAGTGTGGTAGATTATAGACTCTGGGCATATTGATTGGATTACAGATTATAGGCATGTGGTGACTTAAATCTGAAAGGGAGAGAATACTCAGTTTGGATCCAGAAGTGACAGATCACTGAAACAAAACCTGGAAGTATAAATGCAACTTCCTCCCTTTCTCTGGGACCTGGCTTGACTTCCTGTTTGCAGTGCTGTGAGGAGTTACCTTGATCATCACCTCTGTCATGTGCTCCCACTGTTACTGGCTACCCATTAATGGGCTGACACCCTCTGAAACTATGAGCTAAAATAAATCTTTCCTTTCCAGATTTGTGCATGTCAGATATTGAGTCACAGTGGGGAAAAAGGTAATAAGGCACAAAGGAAGCCATTGAGGATCACAAACGTTGATTATACTCTGTTAAATTGTCATGGACCAAGTCTGCCCATAGCTCTCCTTGGAGTTAGAACAGCTCCAGAAAAGATTTGGGGCTATCAGCATATGAAATGCTCTAAGGATTTCTATACTTCTGCAAGTCCTCAGGCCTTACAGCCATGGAGACCAAAGGTACATTCCTCAGGAAATACGTGCTATCCATTTCTTTTCCTTTATCTTCCTTAACAATAAAGGGATTTCTTGCCAAGACACCTTCTCTTGAATTTACAGCCTGGAAATCGGGTACTAATCAAGGCACTGAAGTAAGACAAACTTCAATTGAACTAGGAAGAACTTTATCAAGGATTTCTGGCAACTGAGGTAGCTACCATGGTCAGGAATTCCCCATCCCGACTAGATAAAATTGACATTGAGAAGGTCATAATGTTGCTTGTGGGCCTTATAAAAGGTATTCTTTGCATCTTTATTATAAATGTTACAGAAATTATGTCCATGGCTCTCCTAACTGTTGAGTTTGTTCCATACCCAGCCCTCCCTTATGGAGACTCAACTAACCAGTGTAAGCCACAAAATGCTGAGACCTATGTATAAAAAAGATCTGTCTAATACGGTTATAAAAGAGGTAAAGGATTTACAACAGACAATAGAAGTCACAACTGGAAACAGGAAAAGAAATGCCTGGCTGGAATGGACTAAGTGTGCTGTCTGTACCCGTAATAAGAGCAACTACCGTGTTTGCATAACTGGAAGGCTAGAGGTGTAAGTGGTCACATTTCATTTTGGACATACCTCAGACAGCATGAGCATGGAATGTATGATATCCCTCTTTCAGGATAGCAAGGCCTGGGATAATAAGTCACTGTTGTTGCTGTTGTTCCTGACTATCGACAGCCCAAGATAAATTCTTGAAAAGTCACCAGACCTACACTGCCTGACAGTAGCTAACTATACTTTGTGCCTTTCCAGGTGGGAGGTAGACTTGAAGTTTGCAGGAAATGTGTCTCAGTGTTATAAAGAATGACACAACATTTACATGTGTTTAAATCTGAGATATAATATTATTTTAATACTGTGGCTTCTTAAGGATTGGGAGAAGTAGGAAGAAGCACAATTCACAGGTAAAAGGCACAAGCCCAGAGCCTGTTACACACTCTTTGTCTTTAAGGTCTTTAGGAATTTTTTTTCAAAAGCTGGACTCATGTCCTAAAATGCAGCCTTTACTAAAAATACAATTTTAAAATTATGATTTTCCTTTTCTCCTTTCTACATAGTATTATTTCTTCTATCCTGCCTCAATTCCGTTATCACATTTTGACACAGCTGTATGCAGAGGAGGAAGAAGGGAAGCTGCAGATAAAGGTGGCCCTTTCCTTTTTATCAGGTACCAAACTTTCTGAGAAATCCTGTAAGATATCCTATGCGACATCCTATGCCATTGTTTAGAGTTGTGCCATGTGACCACTCTTTGATATATAGGAGGCTGGAATTGCAATAGGTGCTACTGCCAGCTTCTGTTAGGAGAGGAAATGTATTTGTTGTGCTCCTGAGAAGAAATTTGTTGTTAAATACTTGTTAGATATTGTGAGATTCATATAGATAATTTATATCTAATTTTTGTGTCTTAGTATGTAGATGAAAAAAGCAAGATATTAACTACATCTAAAATAAATCCCATACATGGGCTAGAAATACTTTCGTCTTCTGACTTAACACTATTGTATTTCTTAAGTCTTAGCCCTAGCAGAATTTCTAAATGAACCACAATGAATGCGATCCCAGTCAGCTGGAACTCACAAGAAAGCAAATGTTGGTTCAGACGAAAAGAGGATATTTCTGACAGAATCATACGATGACTGTTTTCAGAGAGTATGTTAGCGATGCCCAGAATTTTTTAACTACATACTTTGGTGGTGACAGCAACCTATAAAATATGAACTAAAAGAAATAAAGATTGATACTAAAAGCTCATGAGATTTTGTAGAGAAAATTTATGTAGAATTTAGGTAAAGATTTATACTCTCTGTTTTATAACATTTTGTATATTATTTCTTAATAAAAATCAAATACTTTTCACTATAATAGAAGCTACTAAAAAAGGTAACCCATTTTCAAAGTAACAAAAAAGTACCCATTTTCAAAATTAGGCACATATGTTTTTGAAATATTGTAGTACTGCCATTAAGTACATTTTTACTACTATGGTATTATAAAACACAAAGATTTCTTTAGTCAAACCCTGTGGTTCTACTTTGTTAGAGAACTTGGAATTCATGTATCTACAAAACAATGTTAAATTTTATGTTGTGAATTTTTTTACCACAATTAAATTTTTGAAAAATAAATTTGGCTTTTAGCCTTTTCTGCTAATAGATAAATTTTCTTCAAAATTTTTGCACAAAATTAAATAAAATTATTAAGAAATAATAAATTATGCTAGAGCAAGTAGGTAGATAAAAAATATGTGTTAACAAGTAGCATGTAAGTTCAGGCTCATGAAACTGTCATTTTATGGGTAGCTAGAGGAAGGAGTGGAGAATAAAGTACAATAACAGGTGCATTCCTGACGGGAAATAGTACGTAAAACATACTTGCTGTGGATGGAAGAAATAGTGGATTTTGAGACGTACTGTGGATGGAAGAAATAGTGGATTTTGAGACGTACAAGGGGGAAAAGGTTAAGGTTGCCTGGGCAGAGAATATATGGCTGGTAAAGTCATCATAACGTGAACAGATGTCCTACTAATTGTGCCCTTGATGGGAGAGGTAGATAGATATGAAGACTTTTCTGATGGAAGTTTCGTGGCCCACCTACATTACATCTGTATTTGTTGCCCTGCTTGACGCTCCCTTCTCCATTTGCTCTTTCCGGGAACTCTCTTTACTTCTGTTTCTCTTTTTCTTCCTTATTCCATTTTGTACTTTTTCTTATCTTTTCTTCATATCTCTTCCTTGCTAACGATATACAATGATGTCTTTAGATTATTGCTTAGCAGTGTGGTGATTGTAAGGTCAAAGATCACTGATTCTGAGCAGGGTTGAAAACTGCTTTTGTAGCAGTGTTTTCCAAAAAAAGTTTCTTTTGTAAATAGTAAAACCTTATGAAATTTAGTACAAAATAATAGTTCTGGGAAGTAACAAAGAGGGATGACTAAACTCAAGCAGTGTACAACTCACAGATATATCATGCATGTTCTGAGTCTAGAAAGCATAGATATGAATAAGCAACAAGTGTACCAGAAAAAAATGTTGGTTAGTAATTTACACAAGCTGGAAGGAAAAAGTTCAAAATCCATGCTCTCTTATCTCCTATGTAAACCACTCACAAGCTATGCTCACCGCGTGCCTCATAACCACAGCAGTCTTTAAGTGTCATTGTCAGCACTGCTTACATTCCTGTCCCTTCTGAAGGATGGATTACACACGTACACTGACTCGAGCTCTGTTCATCTTATGCTGCTTTCTGACTCCATGTTGCACCCAACGTAAGAAAATTTTAATTGCCTTATTTCTTTAGATAGAATATATAAAGAGTTAATTAGATTTAAATACAGAGGAAAACAATGCCGTGGTAGTTGCCAAGTGTAAGGGAGTAGACTGTACTTCAAACAAAGATTCCATTGTTAAAATTTCACAAGTCTTAAAGTATCTGATTTTAAAAAGCATTTATTTTTAAAAGGGATAAATAAATTTTCCCTTGAAGCTAACATATTTGTCTCCGATACCTGACAAACCTGAAATACAAAGTGCTGTGGACTTGGAATCCAGACCTTTCCCTTGTGCTGATGTTAGGATTCTTTTAGACTACTTATACTTAACATTGGTTTCTCAGAATATATAAATATTGTACTTTATTTTTGAGAAAAGTTTCAATCTCCAATGTGTTCGATACAAGTATGTTTTGCTTGATATAATAAAACCACGAGAATTCCTGTAAAAGAGATAGGCAAACAAAGCAAGTGATATATTCATATTTAGCTATAAAACTGAGCCTAAAATACGTTGGAAGCCAAGGTGTACAATTCTTTTTCTCAGCATTGCCTGTTGAAATTTCCCTAAGTATCACCATATGATCCAATAATTTTGGTGAAAGATTTTCATGATATCAAGTGATTTAATGTCTGTTGAGCATTTTCATCAGCTGAATTTGTTTCATATTCAAAAATGCGAACGAAACCTGTAGTATTGTACTGTGTTATTCTTTTGTTCATTTTGACAATATGTCTATGTAGTAAAACCAGTAGTGTGTTACACTTTACTTTTGGGTTAAAAAAAAAGTATGCTCTAAAGAACAAATTGCTTCCTTTTGGATTCTATGGCTCTGACTTTATTAGAGACATTTCCTCTTATATCCTGCTACCTCTAATGCCAGCTACTCAGATATCTGGAGGCTTATGATTCAAATAATCTAAAATTTCACTCTATGGAAATTCTTCTTTGTATTTAAGCTGGTAAAGGCTCAAAGTCATCCATATTTTCTCAAAAATTTTAGTTTATGTGCATGTATTAGGACCATGACTCACGGAAAATTTTTCTGCTCATTGCTTTTTCAGACACTAGAAAACTTTTTCTCACTTCAGACTGAAGAGAGAATAATAGAGTCATAACCTTGAAAGAATGACTGTTTATGGCAGTTGGGGAAATATCAAAAACAAAATCATTATAATTTGGGCCTGAAGTGCCTGTTACCCCGAGTGTCCTATTAACAGGGTGACTAATCGATCTTTGTAAATTAGCTTACTTTAGGAGTGAATGGGTAGGTACACTGTTAACAGTTCCAGAAAAACAGATGTAACCTGGAGCTGTCTATGCCAGCAAGCCAGTATGTATGATACTTGTTGGGTTATATTGCTTTGTCTTTACTTGGACAGAAAATGACATTTAAATTTAGTCCAAAAGAAACTTACAAACACTAACTGGTTTTTTTGGGCCATATAATGCTATATATTGACTTTATAAAACCACATTATATAAATCATCAAGTATAAATAATGAACAAAGTCCAGTTATTCGCCTCCGTTTTTGAAGAATGTATGATATTTGAATATAGCCCAAGTACCATAAAACTATTTTAAAGTTTAAGATTCTTTAAATGTTAATAGTTTTTCTAACATGTAGGGCTTGTCACATGTCCAGTATGCAGGTTTGAAACATTTGTTCTATGGTGTTGAGGGATGTTTTTGAATTTTATTATTTACAGCCGACTGTACATCTGTGAGCGACTTTGATGATTGTCAAGGAAATACAACAGATTTCTGTCCAAATAATATTGTTTGTTCATGCAAAGATGGACAGCCTTTTTGCAAGTAAGTGGTTATATATGCTGTAAAACAGAGATAACATAAGTAACAGTTTATTGCTTTTGTTTGCTATATTTAATGATATAATAGTTATTTCAAAATAATATTTTAGTCAGAAATGCCTTCAATGCATGTGGCAAAGTTATGTTCTTATTAAAATATGTTCATAATTTAAATAATTTAAAATATGCTAAAATTTAAATAATTTTTAAAATAATATACTGAAGTTTTCAAATTAAATTTGAGCTGATTTATACTGAGTTTATAAGAGCAACATCTTTTAAAACAGCTCCCAAATACGTTTTTTCAGCAAAGATATGTATATTGATGAACTGGTTTTAATGTTCCAATACAGAAAAAATTCAAGTGCTCATTATTTTATACAGTAACTGTAACCCTGGTTTGTTATATACAATAATTTCTTTAATCAGAATATGTTTTTGTTTTTCCTCTTTTATTGATTATATATAAGTGCAAAACTTAAAGTTTATATTGATCTTGAGCATTTTGTACACATATATATATTATGGCAAAGTTACAAATCCTTCCCCTCTCTCCTTTTGAAGTCCCACTTTGCCCCTCTAGTTCCCATTGTTTCCCACATTAATTTCCACGAAGTGATTGTGATCTGGGTTTCTCATATCACAGAAATCATTGGATATTTTTTGAGACAGTCTCACTCTGTATTCCTGAATTTACTATAAAGCCCAGGCTGGCCTCAAACATATGGCAATCCTCCTGCCTAGGCCTCCCAGGTGTTGGAAATATAGGCCTGCACCCCCATGCCCAGCTATTATGTGATGCTAGGAAATCAAACCCAGGGTCTCCTGCATTCTAGGCTTCCTGTTTGTATCATAGATATTGTTTTTATTTAAACCCACGCAGATTTTCTTTTGTTTTTAACTGTAAAAAGAAGAATGTGTGAGGTAAAAATGAAAGGAAGACTCAGGGACTACAGATAATACAAAAATAAGAAAGAGTGCCAGTGCATCTATAAGACGGAGTGTGGGCGGGTCACGTACCACCCTCTGGACTCGATGTCCTTTCTGTCTGTCCCCCAAATGCTCTGTTTTCTCTCTTACCTTTGGGTGTTTGCATATTACAACTTCTTTTCTTCTTACCCCCCTCCTTTCCTCTTTGCAAAATAGCTCTTCTTTTCCCCATTTTGTTAAAATGTATATATGTGATACATAACGGTTACACTGGCCTTGAATATGTTGGGCACAGATATATGCCATCGGCATTATAAACCCTTCCCGTCTTCCTTTTTTGACCTTCCCAAACCCTTTCCCTTCTTCCAACTCCCATATCCCCCTCATTTAGTTCTAGGAAATGACTGTATTCTGGGTTTCTCATATTAGAAAAATCATTTGCTATTTTAACCTTCTGTGTCTGACTCACTTCACTGAACATGATGGTCTGAAGTTCATCCATTTACCTACAAAAATCTCAAAAGTATCTGTCTCTATAGTTGAATAGTACTCCATTGTGTACATATACCACAATTTATGTATTGATTGGTCTGTTGATGAGTATTTTGGGGTCTCCCATATTTAAGCTATTGTTAGCTGTGCTGCTATGAACATGGATATACGTGTATCTCTCTTTTATGATGCTTGTAACTCTTTAGGGAAGATTCACAGAATAGATGTTGCTGGATCAAATGGATGTTTATTTTTAGCCTCTTGAGGAATTTCCATACTGCTCTCCATAGTGGTTGTACCAGATGATGATCCTACCTACCATCAGTTTAAAGAGAGTTCCTTTTTTCCCCACAGCCCTGCTATCATTAATTGCTCTTCGAGTTCTTAATATGTGCCATTCTCTCTGGGGTTAACATACATGAATCAATTAATGTAATTCACCACATTAATTATAGCAAAAACAAAAAACACATGATCATCTCAATTGATGTAGAAAATCCCTTTGACAAAAATCCAACATCCATTCATGATAAGAACCCTGAGAAAAATAGGTATAGAAGGGCCTTATCTCAAACTGATAGAAGCTATATATGCCAAACCTACTGCAAATATCATAATAAATGGGGAGAAATTGAAAGCAACCCCCCCTTAAATCAGGAACACAACAAGGCTGTCCACTTTTACCACTCTTATTTTATATAGTCCTTGAAACCCTCGCCAAAGCAATCAGGCAAGAGAGTGAAATAAAAAGAATATGTTTTGGGAAGGAGGAATTCAAACTCCTTATTTGCAGATGATATGATTATCTACATAAAAGACTCCAAAAACTCCACTGTAAAACTCATTGAAATAATAAACAATTCACACAAATTGCAGAATACAAAATTAATACTAAAAGTTAATAGCATTCCTCTACACTAACAATGAATCCACGCAGAAAGAGCTCAGAGGAAATCCATTCTCAATAGCTCATCAAAAAAATAAATACCTAGGAGTAAACTTAACCAAGGAAGTCAAGGACCTCTAAATAAACCGATATCATACTCGAAAAAGAAATTGAAGAAGACATCAGAAAATGGAAAGATATTCCTATTCTTAGATAGGCATAATTAATATAGTCAAAATGACTATACTGCCCAAACTGAAACACATGTAATGCAATCACAATCAAAATATCAACTTTTTTCATAGAACTTGAAAAAATAATCCTTAAATTCATATGGAACCAAAAGAGAGCTGAAATAGCCAAAGCAATCCTGAGTAACAAGACACAGGCAGAAGGCATGACAATTCCAAACATCAACTTATAGTACAAAGCAACAGTTATAAAAAAACTATATGGTACTGACACAAAAACAGACAGGTTGACCAATGGAACAGAACTGAAGATGCAGAGACAAACTCTAATACCCTCAGCTACCTGATCTTTGATTAAGAACCCAAAAGCATACACTGGAAAAAAGCACAGCCTCTTCAAAAATGGTGCTGGAAAAATTGGATATCTGCATTCAGAAGAATGAATACAGGCACACAACTATTGCCATGCACCAAAATCAAACCAAAGTGGGTCAGAGACCTAGATATCAAAACAAAAACACTGAACCTTCTGGAAAACAGATTAGGCAAAAATCCAAAGGATCTAGGTATAAGCAAAGACTTTCTCAGTATGACACCAAATGCAAAAGAAATCGCTCCCAGAATCAATAAATGGGATTATAGCAAATTAAAAAGTCTCTGCACAGAAAAGGAAATTATCAACAGAGTGAAGAGAGAACTAACAGAATGGGAGAAAATTTTCACCAGGTATACCTCAATAGGAGGCTAATAACTAGGATACACAAGGAACTGAAGAAAAATAGACCCCTCAAATTCAAAGACCCAATAAAAAATGGACAACAGAAATGAATAGACAATTCTCTGATGAAGAAGTTCATATGGCCAGTAAATGTATGAAAAGATGCTCAATATCCTTTGCCATTAGAGAAAATGTCAATCAAAACATGTACAGCAGCTCTTGTTATCTTGACAAATTTCTACCCGACCTTCAAAACCAAACTCCCTTATAATGCTGACACAGTGCTAACGCCACTGTGCTGCAATGTCTTCAAGCGTAGGTTTTATGTTCCTTCATTGAGAACATGACAAAAATAAGTATTTAATGTTATTTATCTCTAGTGCTTAGCACTATCCAGCATACAAAATGTGCTTTGGAAGGGTTTATTGAATAAATCAATCACTTGATGTGGTGGTGGTGGGGGGGGGTGTTGCTTACCTGTGCAAAGTGTTGAAAGTATATCGGAAAGGTTGAATAGTTATTTTTTTTAATTAAGTGAAAGCAGGTGTGTTGGCAAATACCGATAGTGCAAAAGTTACTCCAGAAGCTAAGGTAGGAGAATTGCTTAAACCATAAGTTCAAGACCAGCCTAGATAATACGGTGAGATGCCACCACCTTTAAAAAAAAAAAGTCATTAGATTTAGCATTTCAGGGTTATTAGTAATGTCCTACAGAATACTGTATGAAGATCAAGAAAGAGATAAAATTCAGATTGCAAAATTACATCCAAGGATTGAGAAGTAAATACAATGTGACAATGAATATATATGTGTGTTCAATATGAAATCTTTAATAGTATTTATACTATTTGTAAACTCATAGATGGAGGAATTCTAGGGGCATCTATTCAACATTTTGTTTAACAGCTGGCTGATCATTTCTTTCATCTCTTCTTAATTTTCAGTATAATTATTTGTGTCCTTTATTTTTTTGCCAAAACACACATCCTTTATTTCTTTTTTTTTTTTCTTTGAGGGGACAGAGTGTCTCTCTGTAGCCCAGGCTGGCCTTGAACTTGGACACTCTGCCTGCCTCAGCCTCCCGAGTGCTGGGATTAGAGGTGTGCACCACCTCACCCAGCTTATGTGGTGCTGGGGAATTGAACTCAGGGCTTTGCACCTGCAAGGCAAGCGCTCTGACCACTGTGCCATCCCTCCAGCCCCATTTCCTTTATTTCTTCTCACCTATACCCCCCTTCACCTCCTTTGGTTTAAAAGCCTAAAGAATTGTTGATTGCTACATTCGTTAGCATTATGCCTGTTTTGAAGTTTTACACATGAAGTTGACTTAAACAAATTACATCAATTTATTTTACTAGCACATTTCAATGTGAAACATAGCTGCTCTGGGATTGGGATTCCCCCACACATGTGTATCTGCCACTTTCTTCAGATGTCATCTTAGTTACTTTTTTGTCATTGTGAATCAATACCTGACACAGACAACCTAGGGAAGAGAGATGTATTGTAGCTTACAGTTTCAGAAAGTATTAATCTGTTCGTGGATAGGTGGCTGCAAGATGGTGGAACAACATGGTGGGGCTGCAACTAGAGCCATAACTTTTGGGGGACACTCCAGATACAAACCATGACATTCCCCCAGGACCCCCGAAAGACTCATGTCTACTCCCTTAAGTAAGAGGCACTTAGTCCTTTTCTAAGAGTTACCAAAGTCTTAACAATTCCAGTACTGTTTTTAAAAAAAGTTCAAGTCCAACATCTCCTCTGAAATGCAAAGCAAGCTCTCAGTTTGAGCTACTGTTAAGACCGAAGACTTATGCACTTGCAACATATAATGGCACAGGGTAAACCTTCCCATACCAAAAGGGAGTTATAAAAGGCAATTGGACCAAAACAATTCCTAAACACATCAGGGCAAGGGTTAAATCCTGTAGCCCATGGCCAGCACCTGGAGTAAAATGGGGTAAGATATAAACTCCAAAGGGCTTGGGTCTGTCTCCCCCCACCCCCCACCCCACCCCACAGCACAGCTTCTGCCTGGAATCCCCGTCTTCTCTGCTTTGGGCTGAATCTGCTCACAGCCTACAGCTTTCCTAAGCCCATGATCCATGCTCCTGGCTTCCTCAAACTCCTGGGTTCCCCACTGCACCTTTGGCTACTCCTTTACCACTTCATACATTGCCCTCCCTAGGGCACACTGTCTGGCCTCAAGGTCTTCCTCTGAAATCTTAGGAAACCCAAGAACCCACATGAACCCACAACTCTTACACTCTCCAAGCCTGTAAAGCCAGGACCCTTCAGATCCAAACCACAACGGATGTCTCTGTTCCATAATAACTCAATCCCAGTACATGATGATGGACCTCAATGTACCATGAGACTGAGTCAAGAGAGGCAGGCTGATCCAAGATTACACACACCTCAATGTATTTGGAGGAGTTACTGACAGAAGCCTTGCCCTGAGTAGCAGCAAGACGAATTGAGCTCCCACAACTTGAGTCAGAAGGAATGGTGTATACATGGGTTAGGACAAAAGTGACTTCAGGCTAACTGGTATGTATTTGTTTCATTTTAAGCTAATATCAGAGAAAGGCACTTTCCTGGAGCCAGGGGACAAGTACACAGATCCCCATACCACTTTAATGATTTTGTCTAATTGTAGTAGCTAGGACACTATACAGGAAAACAGACTGAGCTTACTCTGGGGCAATGATGGCAATTACAACTTAAAATAGTTAAAGTGATGTCACGCGAAATTCCTACATTCCACCTCTCCCCCAGCTCTTACGATCTCAATATCCTCCTTCCTTGATGTGCCCTGAGCCTGCATTGTGTAGGTGGTGTGCTGCAAGGCATCTGTCCACCTTATAAGTAGAATCAACCGCAGCTGGAAAGCTACATGCATAAAGAGACAGAAGTTACTCAAATGAAAGTGATCAATTTTCGGAAATAGCAGCCTTAGGAAACAAATGAATGACTTAGTGTCTCTCCTATAGAAGGGAGGAATCAGACAAAGCATTAACATGGGTTTCTGCAGTTTTCAGGAAAAAAAAAACAGCAAAACTAGCAAGACTACAGCTATAGATGTAAAAAACAAGTATTTTGTGGGACTTTGTAATTCTGCATCCAGGAACTCAATACTGGCGACATCCTCTCTTATTAGATAACATGGTGACAGCAGCTGGGAGCTGGTAAGGACCCAGTTATGAGGACCAGTGACTCCTCATGCTGACCCATCCAACAATAACAGACCATTTGAGACCTGAATGAGTTGCCATTTTCCTTGTTTTTAGTGCTTGGTGTGTTTGAAATAGCAGAATTTCCTGACCATATACCAATTTTAACAGTACAACATTTGCATGGACAACTTTGACGTCAGTCTTCTTTACTAGAGGCTAAAACCCCCAGGTGCTCATAAAGGGTAGGCATACCAATCAATTGCATATATATTTAAATTTATTAACATTTCTCCAATGGCATCAGCCTACTGGCCAAAGTGGGATTGTGTAATAGGGTCCATACCTATTGTTTAATAAGTCATTCTATCTCTCCACCAAAACTGTTGCCTAAGAGTCACATGGCAGACAAAAATGCCATGACATACCATATATTTGGGCCCAATTCTGGGTACCATGCCCTGTGACACGGGTGCTTTGGCCACTGTCATTCTGAGATAGGCATTCATACATTATACTTCTTAAAAACTTGGATAGTGGCAGTATGAGTGGCTTTCTTGCTAAGAAAAGTTACATAGGCCAGTAGACCATAATTTCATTGCTTTGTGCTATCTACATTATGGGGCCTAAGTGGGGCTAGGGGCGTAGCTTATCACTTAAAGCACTTGCCTGGTAAGCACAAGGCTCTGAGTTCAATTCCCAGTACCACACAAACTGGGTATGATGGAACATTCTTGTGTTCCCAGACCTCAGGAAGGAGAATGAATCAGGAGATTTGCCATGAGTTTGAGGCCAGTCTGGGCTATATAGTGAATTCAGGATCAGCCTGGACTACAAAGCAAGACCTTGTCTCAATATATATATATAGTGTAGCTACGGTGCGACAGTGCAAATTGTCAGTATAAACAATAAGCAGCTATGGCTTGTGAGTTACTACTAGCCATACCATCAATAGCTCCACCCATTGGCTGCTCTAATTTATTTCTTTTGTCTCAAACCAGAAGTTATCAGCATTAGGTTGTACTGCAGCAGTAGTCCACACACTTGTCTTCCCTCTGCCGGACTCATCTGTATACCAGTGTATACCAAGCATTTTCTTTTTTTCCCCATTTTGATATGTATAAGCAAAAAATTTAAGGTTTACAATGGAGTTGAGCATTTTGTGCACATACGTATCTTGTCAAGGTGACAAGGGCTTTCCCACTCTCTTTTTGCCCCTCCCCTCCCCTCCCCTCCCTCCCCCCTCTCCCACCCTACCCCCCTGTTCCACTTTGGTTTTCATTTTAAGTTCCATAAGAGTTGTGATCTGGGTCTCTCATATCAGAGAGACCATTTGGTGTTTCACCTTCTGCTTCTGACTCACTTCACTAAGCATGATGTTCTTAAGTCTCTTCCATTTGTCTGCAAAAGCCTCCACGTTGTTGGGCTTTATAGATGCATAGTATTTCATTGTACATAAATACCACAGTTTGTGTATCCATTGGTTTGTTTATGGGTATTTTGGTGACTTCCATATTTTAGCTATTGTTTGTTGTGCTGCTATGAACGTGGGTATACACGTACCTCTGTTATGTGTTGTGTTGACCTCTTTTGGAAATATTCCCAGGAGGGGTGTCGCTGGATCGAAGGGGATATTTATTTCCAGTCTTTTGAGAAATATCCATACTGTTTTCCAAAGTGGTTGTACGAATTTATATTCCCACCAGCAGTGCAGGAGGGGTCCTTTCTCCCCACAGCCTTGCCAGCACCAATTACTATTTGACTTGTTGATATAGGAGGCCATTCTCTCTGGAGTTCAGAAAGTCTTGACATACCAGAAGAGGATAGTAGGAATCCTGAAAATGCAGATTCTAAAGATGAAAATAGCAAAAAATGATGGTAAATTCTGGGCCCAGAAATACATAGAATTAAAGCAGGAATTAAAGCAGGATTGAAGCAGGAAATGAAGCAGGATATGAAAGAGATAGAGCAAGAGCTACGCCAAGACCTAGCTAAGCTAAAGCAAGCGTTGAGAAGCAAGTAGAAGAGATCAAAGAAGAAATGAACCAGAAGATAATGAAGACAATACAAGAAATGAGAAAAGAACACAACAGAGACATAAAAAAAATAAATGCAGATATCCAGGAAATGAAAAACACATGGGACATAATAACCATTTCAAACATTTTCAAAATAGAATATCAGACGTATACCAAGATTTTTCAATGCTTCCTTCCCCAACACCTGCCCTGCCCTGCCCTGCCCCACTTGGGAGGTAACATTTGGTTGGTGTCTTAGTTACCTTTTCATTTCTGGAAGAGAATAATATCCATTATCCACAACTTACGGGAGGAAAGATTTTCTTTAGCTCACAGTTTTGGAAGGTGTCAGTCCATTCATGGGTAGCTAGCAATGGTGGATGCTCATGGCAGAGGTCCAGCAGGAGGAAAAGCTATTGACAATGTGGTAGATAGGAAGCCAAGTCAGCCAGTAAGGGTGGAGCTAGCATATACATTTCCAGGTCTTGTTCCAGGGATCTGCCCCTTTCAAGTAGAGCCCTAGTATCCTGCCCCTTCTGACCAGGCCTCACCTTTTAACAGCCCATGTTTCCACGGTTATTCTACAACATCCAAACACATGAGACTCTTTGGAGACATTCCAGACAAACCATAGCCTGTGGCAAGGCAGTTTCATGGGTAAGCAGTCCAACCTGTGGCTTGGGAGTCAATACACTGTTGGAGAGAACACACTGTTTTATAAATACACAGTTATGTAAAGTAAGAGTCTACACTATAGTGGGTTAAGGCCAGCGAAAAAGGCTGTCCACTCGTACCTTTACAATTCCGTTTGGATCATGACATAGCAGCTCCTGCCTGTTTGCTCTTCTAGTTCTTCTTCCCCCCCCCCCCAGCTACATACCTTGGAAAGCCAGGGTGTCCAGCTTGACTTCTTGGTTTCGCACTTTCCTAGGCAGGCTCACAGCTAAAGGAGTGGTAAAGGAACACATGTATCTTTTCAGTTCTTAACTTGTCTTCTTTCTTTATCATCTCATCTGCAGCCAGCTGGCCAAGAATAGCCTACAGCAGTAGCTGTTCCACTGTAGTATCAGGATACACCCTTCCTTACCACAGAGGGATAAGTGAAATTGATAAAATAGGTGCTTCAAACCTGGCAATCGTGTGGTGTCCCTGTAAGTCACACAGCAAACTATAAGCATTCAACATATGGAATACTGCTCTCACATAGAGCTACATGGCCAACTTCAAATTTCTCCTCCCGATGTTTCCTTCTTCTTGTCCATCTCCTAATTACACTCGTTGACTTGCCAAGTGCTCTGGAACAAGTCAGCCCTGGTGCATGAGGACTGGCCCCAAGTGCCCTGAGACTGAAGCAGAAGAAGCAAATAGATCCAGAGTTGCACAGACTACAATGTATTTGGAGCGATGCCCCGTGCAGCAGCAAGATCAGACGTTCAATTTAGGTCAGAAGGAAGGGTGGACAGATAGGTTAGTAAAAAAGTGACTTCATATTAGCTGCTTCATATTAAGCTAGTATCAAAGATTCAGGAACATTCTTGGAGGTCCAGGTGCAAAGCCATTCATGTACTCTAGTAGTTTCATTCTTTTATCATCTGGGAAACTATGAAAGAATTGACTAGAGTTACTCTTGGATAGCCATGGCATTGAAGACTCAAAATGACCAAGGTATATCAAGCTGAATCTATGCAATCTACATGGTGAAAGGAGTTTATTTATTTATTTTTACTAAATGTACTTTACACACAGTTTAGGTCAGCTATTTTCACATTTTTAATCAAAATTATAAACACTAGCAAATCAGGGTCATATGCATCAAACCAAATGAGGCAGTTGTTATTTTTGGGTTCTTAAAACATTAGAATAGCATTTCTGAACTTGCCTGACTACATATGTATGAGCTACCCCTCATGCAGCATACCAGTCACACACAAATGCATGTTTGGGTCCCCACATGCGCACAGATCTTCCAAATAAAGACCGAACAAAATCCAAGTTGGAAATATGTTTAAAGGTATGCAACTTAATAAAATGGGCCAAACTGAAAATATGGCTAATACGTAACTTCAGTTGCAAAAGTTAATAGAGCCTGTGACACATTCACATTCTCAAGTCCTACATTCCTCCTGGTCAGCAAGAATAACAATGTGGACTATTTGGAGGGTTGTTTGTCAAAGGATACAAAACTACACTTGCATAGAAGAAATAAGTTTAAGAGGTTTATTGTGAATACAGCTAACGATGATATACTGTCTTCTCTAAAATTACTAAAGCCGTAAATCTTAAGAGCTCTTATCATAGAAATAACTTTGACAGATCATGTATATGATAATCACCTAAATGTTTCCGCTCCACAATGTACGCATACTTGCAAACCTGATGTACAAGACAAGTGCATCCAATTATCTGTCAATTTTGAAAATAGATAAATACATGTGCTTCTATACAGGTTTTACTTCATATTGATGGAATTTTATATTCCTCCCAGGATTACTGTGAGAAATAAAAGCAATATTTAAAATTGCAAGAGTAGTCATTGGCTTCCAGAACATTCCTTGCCTGTTTTTTTCCTCCTACTTTATTCTATATTTCTAGATGTCCTTTGTTAGATTCTTCTCTCCTTTTCACCCACTAGATGTTGGAGTGTCCCAGAATTCAGTCTTTGATCTTCTTTATCTATGCTTCTTCCCTTGGTGACCTATCTTAAATACAGTCCTAGCTGAGAAAGTTCACACTCCAGACTCAGAGATATAGGTACTTATTCACCATCTTTATTTGGAAATCTAATACCTATTTCAAAATCAGCAATTACAAAAACATTTGAGCCTCTCTGACTACCACTCCAAATTTGTTCAGCTTTCAGCCTTTCTTACAACACATTCTTCAGTTTGTAAAGGCCAAAAGACTTGAAGTCATCCTTCAATTCTCTTTTTGTTGCAGATCCTCTTGCTGTTCATCTGGAAATTCTGTTGTTTTTGCCTTTAAAAAGATAACCATAAGTCACCCGTTTCTCAACCAACACTCATTGTTCCATTAGATTCAGGCTACCATCACCTAGATTACTGAGGAGCTTCATGATCTTTCTCCCTGTTTCTTTTTCCCACTACAGTTTATTTCAATACAAAATACTAATGACATTTCTCATAGAAATATAAAAAATTGTAAAACTCATATGGAACCCTGAAGGATCCCAAAAAGCCAAAGAAATCTTGAGAGAAAACAACAGAACTGTAAGCATCACCTTATGAGACTTAAAATATAATACAAAGCTATAGCCTTCAAAACAACATGGTACCAGCAGGTGAAAAATGTAGACTAGGTAAATGGAAAATATAAAAAGCCCAGAAATAAATTCATTTGTTTTGCTTAATTCACCTTCAAAAGAGATATCAAGGGCACACAGCAGGAAAATAAATTTGGACCTTTATATTAAGCTATATTTAAATAACTCAAAATGAATGAAAGCAGAGGGATCTGTTTAAAAGAACCTAGATCGTATCACTACTGTTCTCAAAACTTCGTATTTACTCTTCATTTCGTTCAGGATTTGATCCCAATGCGTACAACGGTTTATAGTCTTTTGTGACAGGGTCTCCTTACCTCTTTGGTTTTATGCTCCACACACTCCCCTAACTTAATATGTTCCATCCTCAAGGGTTTTCCCATGTTCCTCAGACGTACAAGCATATCCTCTCCTGCGTGGTATCCTTTGTTCTTGCTATTGTCTCTACTCAGAGTGCCTATGGCTAGCTGTGTCACCTCCTTCAGTTTTTGTTCAGATGTTACCTTCTCAACCAGGCCTTTGCTGCTCATGTCTATCGCTACAGTCTTCTCCACAACTATACTTCCCATGTTGCCATGTTCCTTATGTTGTGCTTTTGTAAAATAGCATTTCTCAAATTTAAACATGGCATATAGTTTACTAAGTATGCTTATTTTTGTTGTCTGTCTTCTTCCACTACATTGTAGGTTGATTGAGAACACAGGTCTTTTGTTTTATCCACTAGTATATCAAATGTCTGGAAGAGTACTTGGTACATAACAGTTAATATATGTTGAAAGAATGACACGTCATTATTCTATAGATGATTCCTTTGTGATGTATTTCTAGGACAGATAATAAATATATTTTTCTCAAGGCCTTTGGATTAGGAAGAACTCCATAAAGATGGATAAGATATATTTGGAAAAATGTTGTGGCCTCCTTAAATGAATGGCTGTGAGCTACATAGTAAAAGCTAAATTCTATTAAATAGATTCCTACTTATATGAGGCAGATAGATGCTTTTTCATAGAGAATGCTCAACCACTGAGGCTATAAAAGATCATAGTAGTCATCTAATCAGTTCTGTAATATCATCCCAGAGAGTAACCCTTAAATATTGGAACATAAACCAGGTGGAGCTTACTGAGGATCTGACCCTTCCTGTTTAACTGGGCGATCCTGTGTCAGTTCTGTAGGAGACAATAAAGCAATTTCTAAAGATACTACATGAATAAACCTCTCCATTAATAAACTGCCAAGGGGGATGAAGAGATGTTATATTTCCCCCTTCCCAACCCTATAGATATTCCTGTGTGGCTGTATGCCATGTTACTTTTCAGTCTATGCCCCACAGAATGACACTCACATTATCTGGTACAGCCCTGAAGCTTTATTAAACACACACACACACACACACACACACACACACACACACACACACACACACGAAATTCCTGTAAGAGGCATTTATTTCTATTGAAAGAGGAGGAAAATCAGGCATCGTGGGAAAGATGACAGCAGGCTCATTTTGCTGGCAGTCTGTTCTGACCTTCTCCAGTTTCTTTATGCATTTGCTATAGAGTTTCAGAGTCAAGTTTTTAACACATTCATCTCTATGGGAGGAGAGTCTGAAATTATAGAACTGGTAGCCTAGGCTACTTCAAATTCATTTTTCTTTTCCTTTCCTTCCTTTTCCTTTCTCTTTGTTTTCTCTTCCTTCCTTCCTTCCTTCCTTCCTTCCTTCCTTCCTTCCTTCCTTATTTCCTTTTGTGGTGCTGGGAATGAAGCCGAAGGCCTTCACACTGAGCTACATCTCTCAGCCCCCTTTTTTTTTTTTTTTTGAGATAAGGTCTTGCTCTGCCACTAAGTTGTCCAGGCTGGGCTTGAACTTGTGATCCTCCTGCCTCAGTCTTCCAGAGTGGGATTAGAGGCCTGCACCACCAAGCCTGGATTCAAATTTTTTTCATAGCTAAGTGGATATGGCCATGAGCAGCAGGCAAACTGGATAGTTTTTAAAGTGGTAGTGTGACAGCCACAGCCATCCTGGGTGAGCCTTCTTGTTTTCTTTTTAATTTTTAAGTGCCATATCTTCATTAACTAACGATTGGGAAATTCTGACAATCTTCTGCATAATGATGGAACACGTTCCAACCTGTAGGTTAAGAATGTTTGCTCAAGTGGAAAATTGGATAACATAAATATCTTCAGAGCCTTAGAGAAAAACCTCAGGATTGAGTAACAAGAAAATCTGACTCTAATGAGACAATGTGTTTTTTCCTCATTCATGAGCCTTTTATATCTCTGTTATCTCTAGATGCCTAAACTTCAGAGGTCGGTGGGGAAACTATTGGTACATGGGAGCCAAATGTGACCAACTCTGGAATACGCTGGACCTGGTTTTAGTAGCAACGTTGCCTGGAATCGGATTGGCTTTCATAGTGGGTCTACTAATCCAGACTGTCCATTACTGTCAAAAGAAATCAAAGAAGAACAAAGATGATGACCGGTAAGAAATTTCTCAATACCTCTGATAAATAATGAGAAATCTCTTATGAGATCAGAAAATTAGTCAAGAAAGATTATTTGTCATGTGTACATGGATTATTGTCACTAGATAGAATCCAAGTAGTCCCCCTAAATAAACATGAGAACTCAGACCCTTCCTGCCCACAAAATAAGTTTTCTGACTGCAGTCGCAGAAAAAAGAATTGTCAGGATTAACCAGTAAGAGGCCAAGAAAATATTTATTAGGCAGAAATTTAAGATATAAACTCAAATAGAGTGCAGGCCCTCATGAGATAAAAGAAGATGTGCTATGTGGACACAACTAGGTATGTTTGTGAGGCAGTTGGGTTAAAACCTGTGTTTATGAATACATGAAAAGATGTAATTTGCAGATAAAAATGTGGCTTTTCCTAGGAAAAGGGGAAATAGCTCCTTCATAGGTGATACTTGTGGACCAGCTCCAGAGCCCGGCTCTAGGCTCATGTGAAGCTGAGATATGCCCTTGTGCTGATAATGCAGCTTCCTGAGGCTATGGCCAGTAGGAGGAAGCACAGTTTCCAGGTGAAAGGCTCAGGCCCAGAGCTTGGTTAGAGGTTTATTGTCATTCACGCTCTCAGGGAATTTTTTAAATGAGGTTGTATACTAAACGCCTTTTGTTACTGGGACAAAATATCCGACATCCACAATTTAAGAAAGGAAAGATTTATTTTAGCTAACAGTTTCGGGTCTCATCCATTCATGAGTGGCTCACAATGGTAGAAGGACATAGTGGAGGTGTACCAGCAGGGAAGCTCTTCATGGAATGGCACACAGGAAGCCAACTCAGGGAGGAAAGGCAGAGCTAGTGCATCCTTCCAGGTCCCATCCCAGCAATCTGTCCTTCTGAGTCAAGCCTCTGTGTCCCCTCCTCTCCAGGCCTCACCTCTCAACAGCACATGGTTCCATTGCTACTCCACAACATTCAAATATGTGAGGCTTTTGGGGGACATTCCAGATCCAAACCATAACACTGAAGCTGCAGCCTTCATTAAAATACAATTTTAAAATTGTGATTTTAAAAAATTTCCCTTCTATGTATCGTTAGTCCTACTGCCATGTCTTTGGCTTACACATAATGGTTGCTTTACCAGGTTCTTTCTCTCAATCAATATAGAGATGTGGGTTGGAGTCAAAGAAGTTGTAAAGTAAAAGTGTATTAGAAAGAAGGGAGAGAGAGAATAAAAGCTTCCCGTTAGGGAAGGGGACTCTGGGTGAAAATTTTAAAGTACCTACGAAGCAAGTCTTCTTTTTTGAGTTTTTGGCTTTTTCTTATCTTCAGGTTCACCCAGGGATTGGTACTGTCATCTCAGGTCAGAGATTTATGCAGCATTCAGGGTACCAGTTGGTTAAGTGGTGATAAGAAGCAGTGATGAATAACTCAATTTACTCAATTTCTCTACCTTTCTTTGCCCGTGTGTGTGTGTGTGTGTGTGTGTGTGTGTGTGTGTGTGTGTGTGTGTGTGTCTATGCAAAGCCCTTGAATTTTGCCCACCAAAAGTTGAATCAGGGTGCAGGGAGAACAAAGGACTCACTGGTCAGCTGCTGTTTTAGTCCTTAGCTAATACTGATTTCCCAACTTGACTCTAACACGGCCATCTTCCTACTTTTTCCTACCTCTGTATTTACTTTTCCTAACATTATCCCACTGTATACCCCTCATATTTTGATTCCTTGTTCTTACAAGACACAGAGTAGCCTGTATTTCTTCCAGAGAGGTTCCATGGAGGTCCCCAAAATAGAGATTGAAAACCTACAACCACCTTAATCCTTACAATAATGGGGCACATAGATCTATCCTTCCCATGGAATAAACTCCCTGGCTGACACTAAAATCTTTCCAAGACAGTTCATAACTATGAACAAGATGTCAGTCACAAAGCCTCTATATATTTCTCAGGATCATGTGAAAAATATCCAAAGGTTGTTTTATTTACAGATATGTTGCTGAACTCTAACTGGTCTAAATTTTTAAATAGTTCCTGAAAGGGATACATGGTTGTCAGTGGGGACACGGCATTTGCTTAGGACATTAGATAAGAAGGAGCGAGCTCCTTTTTGTCTGAGTTCTGAACACTAAGATTATTCTCCCACTTCAGAGTTTGCTGAAGGAGAAATGGGTTGGGTGTTTTCCATGAATGACTTATGGAAAGAGAAAGTAGCTGAAAAGATCAGCATTCCTCTGAGGAAATCCATGACCTATATTGAACCTTGGGACATTCTTCTATGAGCTCAAATGGCTTGTTGGATTTTTCTGACTCTTAGCATGTCAAATGTATTGACTGTTAGCGTGTCAGATTTCTCCAAACCTTAATATTTAATACATGTCCACCTTGACAAGCCAGATTTCTCTTGCCCTGTAACTTGCCTTTCCAGGTATCTCCAGCTCTCAGTTTGTCAGATTTCTCTGACCTTTAGTTTATCAGATGTCTCTAGCCCTTAGCTTGGCAAGAATCCCCTACCCTAGCCTTAGTTGGGTAATAGTGTCACAGTTTTTAAACTGTTTTCCATAGTCTTTGCTTTAATGGCTTAGATATCACTATTTTCTGATGAACCCATATAGAAATAGTACTTTGAATATATTTTTAGTAATGGCCCAAAGTACTGTAGGGGCAAACACTTCTTTGTCTGGAGAGAGCCTAGAGACCTATGCTTTTCTCAGAAGTAAAACATGTAAGTTTAATTCAAAGACCCTATCTCATCTGTGATCCTTTAAAAATGCCTGATATATATGAGTAGACTGAGTGGAGCCTTTTTTGATAGCAGGTAATTAAAAATGTCTCATCAAGACTAAAAGAGCATGAAAATTTATAAAATATAACCTGAGTCCTGTTCTCTGTGGTCCAGCAATCCCCTATTCTGACAGGTGAGTGAATCACTGTAGGGCCTTTCTAGAAGGGTCTTTTTGTACTCTGGGTCCTGGCTGATTCTGAAGGGCAAATGCCAGATATCTTGACTTTTCTCTTAACCCTGCTATTCTTTCCTAACTTTGGTCCTAAGCCTAGGTTACTGTCCACTTAGAAGGCTAGTTACACCAGTCCTAAAGTGGGACCAGTATTTCTTAATCCCAGTTATTTTAATTCCTTTGCATGTCAGAACCTTTTGATGTGTAAAGTATGATTAGAAAACAGCTACTTCTTTCATGGTCAGCATTGAGTAAGTATTAATTTTTTTCACAATTTCAATGTACTGTTTAGGATGTATGTTAGAAGTCCTATTTCTTCAGAGTGTTAACAGATTAACAGTTATAGGGGCTGGAGAAATAACACAGTGGTTAAAGAGCTTGCCTAGCAAGTGCAAGGCCCTGAGTTCAATTCGTCAGCACCACATAAACAGGGCATGGCGGTGCATGCCTGTAATCCCAGCATTTTGGAGGCTGAGGCAAGAGGATTGCCATGAGTACAAGGCTAGCCTGCAGTCCATAGTGAGTTCAAGACCAGCCTGGGCTACACAGCGAGATCCTGTCTCAAAAAAAATTTAACAATTGTAAAGTCCTACAAGAACAAGCATAGCTTTTTAGCATGACAGTCATGGTGACATTATTACACCAAGACCAGTAAGGTTTTGGGTTTTTTTTTTTTTTTTAGAAAACTCACTAAATTTAAATTTTAGTGTAAAATAACATTGATTATAGGGTATATACCTTTACCTAATTATAATATTAAATGACATAATTTATAGATAAATAATAAGTGGGATTGCCTGGAATGCAGTGTTTAGGCAAATACCTGTCATAATACAATTAGAAGCACATAAATATAAGCCTGAAGAATTTCATTATTACAAACAATCTAGGTTGAAGACACCAGTATGCTTATGTGCTTTTCTTCTAAGTCTTACATTCTAGAAGGCTGTGCACATTGGGAACATGCATGTATGTTTCTTTGTTTTTGTGGTGCTAGCGATCCCTGGGCCTTCTCACCGAGCTACATCCCCAGCCAATTTTTTAGTTTTTCATTTTGAAACAGGATCTCAGTAAATTGCTAAGATGTCTAGGTTGGGCTTAAACTTGCAGTCTTCTTGCCTCAACTACTGGAGTGCTGGGATTACAGGCTTGTGCCACGAGCCTGTCCGTGTGTGTCTAACAGATCAAGAAGCTAGCAATTACTGGCATCACAGCTATATAAGTTTTCTATATATTAACTTAGTGTTGACTCTTAAGACAAAATTTTAAAGTTCTATAATTCAATAGTATGGCTATAGTCATCTAATTTTTATATGTAATAGATATACAAAGGTTCATAGTACTAACACATACAAAGCTCCATAGTACTAGCACAAAAATTAAATAGCTTCAGATCACCTAGAAGCTTAGGAAACATTGTAACTGACCACAAAGGGGTTTATTGCCCCCTATATGTAAATGTCACTTATACAATAACAAAGACTTGTTCAATAGATGTAGATCAAGTTTTAAGGAGAAAAACTGAATTGCACCAAATACATAGGACAGAGATGCTAAACTCTTGATTATTTTACATGTGTAAGGTTTAGATGTGGTAGATTTTAAACAGATATTTATTGGTTTCCTTGCATGCATTAAGCTTATCAACTTTATGAATTTAACACTAGAAAAAGTTCAGATTCAATGTATATTTCTCTTTAGTCATATATACATACATGTAGTCATATATATATATACATATATATATATACATATATATGTATATATATATATATATATATATATAGTATATATGGAGTTGCTATCATGAAAGGTAACAGTTGCTCATTAACCAGTTATAAACATATTAACAAAAGATTTTTAACAGGCTAACATTTAAATAAATATTAGCTTTCTTGAAATTCAGTTGTTTTAAAGTAATCAAAAACCAAACAACGGAAAATAGAAGAAATTAAGAAATGACTTTGATTATCTTGATAATTTAGGCCAGTTGCTGTAAATTTTACTGAGAGTAAAATATCTTAAGAAAATTGTGTTGAAGCCGGATCCGTGGCACAGTCTGTAATCCCAGAACTCTGGAAGACTGAAGCAGGTGATCACAAGTTTAAGTCCAACGTGGGCAACTTAGAGACCTAGTGAGATTCTATCTCAAAAAAAAAAAAAAGGGCTAGTGATTTAGCTCAATGTAAAAGCTCCAGCCTCACTCCCCAATGCCACACACAAAAAAAGAAAACATTGTTTGAGAGAGATAGGAAGACTGGTTTTACATTAATGCATTACATTATGAATTTTAAAAATCACATAACATTAAATATAGCCAACTTAATTTCATATAAGAATAACTTTAATAACATTTTTAGGGTGGGACATGCTCAGACTCTGAAAAAGGGGGGCATAGCTCAGTGGACAGAACATTTGCCCAGCATGTACAATGCCTTGGATTTGATTCCCCAGCACCACACAAAAATTAGCCAAGTGTCTTGGTGCATACCTGTAATCCTAGTACTCCGAAGGCTGAGGCAAGAGGACTGCCCTGAGTTTGAGGGTGTCCTGGGGTACATAGTGAGTTCAGGACCAGGCTGGACTACAGACCAAGATCCTGTCTCAAAAAAAAAAAAAAAAGATTCTGGAAAAAATCAAAGAGTTCACCTATCATTGGAGCAAACTGAATCAAACATATCCATGAAAATGCTTTTTCTGAAAGAGAGAGAGAAGTATGATAGTTTCTCAGGTTCAAAGACCCTTGCCCTTAGGAGAATTTTTATATATATTAAATTTTAGCATAGAATTCTACAGTGGAATTTTTGCCCTTTGTAAATTTAAAGAAATAATCTAAACCTATACACATACATTAAACAAACATATATTATTGGGTTTTTAAATTTACAATCTTAATAAAGATAAATACTATCCTGATTGGTTAATAATCTAAGTAAAACTGTTAGTAATTTTAAAAACATTTTACTAACCAATGGAAATTAACCTATTTGTTAAATCATATGAATAAAGGCATTTGAGCAAATTATATGCATATCCGTAAGCCAACATAAATAGCACTTTGAGGATTATATGTACCCAAAAATTAAAAAACAAAAACATCCATATTAATTCATAAAACCTTTACATCATCTAAGTCTGAAGTTTCTGTGTTAGCTTGGCAATCCTATAAGCCCTAGAATATCTATATAACCTGTTTTGGAAAAACCCAAACAGATGCAGTGGTCTGTACCAGGAAAAGAAATTTTAAAAAGAAATGAACATGAGCTCAAAAAATTTTAAGAAATAAAGTATCTTTACACATTAGCCAATTTTAAAAACATAATCTAGCCAACCAACAGACAAAACACATTAAATCAAAGAATACCTTTAGATGTATAGGCCATGTTAAATTATAATAATTCTTTCATTTTTAAAGTTATGATTCTAGCTTAGTCAGAATTTTCCTCAGAGGAAAGTTAATTAGCACATTTTTACTTTGATATAAATTCTAACAGATCTTATGTTCTAGTTATTTTAACACCATAGAGTTAAACAAATAGTCAGAAAGAAGAACAGAAGAGCTGCAAATTGTCAGATCAGATCTTAGTTTAATTTTCTTCCTTGTTATAAATCCAAGTTTGAAACTAAATCACTGTACTCTTTAACTTACAGCATATGTAAAGAACTTATGGAGACTTGGAAAGGTCTGGTGACACCACTTAACAACTAAAAACTGCATATAGTTTTGGGTTCATATGATACAAAGTTGAATAAAATGGATAGAAGACAGCCTGCATTAGGGAGGAAACCCACGGAGAAGCCAGAGAAATACCGCGGGAAGTTACAAGGCTGATGAAACCAGATAGGGCCAGGGAGGCCATGACAGCCGTGCCAAGGCAGGCTGTGGCCGGGGCTAGGAGGGAGCTCTTGCGGGGAAGCCTGGTGGAAAAGTTCTTGCCAGCGCCCAGCTCTGGGACACAGTCCCGTGGTAAGAAACACTTGTATTCTCTTGTCCGGGTTTTTTTTTTTTTTAAAGCACAGCCACTCCTTTCACTCAGAAGCATCCCTTTCCTTTATCTGCCTGAGCAGAGCTTATGGTGCTGTTCAGGACAAGCAGAGCCACATCATTCCTGTGACTCCTACAAGGAGCTCTCCCAGGAAGAATTAAGAATTAAACCTGCATACTGGTTTTGCTGCTACTGATCCTGCATAACCCAGGCCGCTGTACAAGTCTCTGCCGGTAGGGTGTGTCAGGGAGACGCCAGGTTTTTTTCTGCCCTTCCCTCCCAGTATGGTGGCCTTGGCCGGAGAGGAAGAGACTGTGGTAGAATTTGAACCTTTCTGGCCAGTAACTTGGGCAGAATTTATTTTTATTCCTCTCCAGTCAATACCAACACACGCACAGCACACATAGAGAGGGAGCTTTCTCCTCCAACCACACAGAGCAGTAGGTGTCCCCGAGCCTTCCAGACAATTCTCCTCTTTACTTCTCTGTCCCATCTCTCCCCCTCTCATTAACATCAGAATCTGTGTGAGCTTCTCAAAGAAAGAGCTAAAGAGAGTTTTTAAGGGAGGGACAAGGAATTAACCCCTTCACTTTTGGTTTTTGAGAGTAAGAAAAGAGAAGCAAAAGAGAAAATGGGACATACTTTTACTCCTGAACAAATTTAAGAAAACAATCTTAAACCTTTATATACATTAATGATTTTGAAAATATATTTAATATGAAACCAAATTTTGGATGTGGGACAGGGGAGGCGGGAAAAAGAAAAGGAAAAATATCAATAAGTAATTTTTTAAAAATTGCCTAAATTTATTAATACTGTAGTCCCTATGTCTTGTTTAATTCCCGGGATGATTTGCCAAGAAAATATGTTCCAAGTACTTTGCCCAAACAAACATGAGAACCTAGACCTATCTTGCCCACAGAATAAGTTTGCTGATCCCTGCTACAGAAAAAGAACTTTCAAGACTAGTCAGTGAGAGAGTCAGGAAAGACACATTAGGCAGAAATTTAAGTGTGTACTCATATATGGTGTGGGCCCTCATGGGGCCTGGAAGAAGAAACATGGTCAGTAGTGAGAACTGGGTACATTTGTAAAGATTTGGGCTGAAATCCGTGGAATTTTCTGAATCTATAGATATAAAAGTTTAATTTGCAGATGAAAAGCCATGGCTTGTTCCATGCTTTATTCATAAGTGACAGCCGCCACAGGTGAGAAGCTGGAGTTCACAGGAGGAAGGCTCAAGCCAAGTTATAAGTTCACTGTCTTTAAGACCTTCAGGTTTTTTTAAAAACAGCTTGTGTCCCGAAACTGCAGCCTTTATTATTAAAAATACAATTTTAAAATTATGATTTTTGTCTCCCTTCTACCTATCTTTATTCCTATCCTACCTTAATGTGCTCCTTTTTGTAGTCATCGACATTCTAATTAAAATTCTAACAAAAAATAGATTCCATCGCTAAACTACATCTACTTGGTTCAGTATTTAAGTAGATCAAAACCTGGAAGTCCTTTCCCCAGATGAAACCCGCACTTAATTCATAAAATAGTTATCCTATTTTAGTGTTTTTCATTCACTGAGGCAGTCTTTTATGCATCACACGCATTGTTTTAGTTGTGTAGTGGCTGAGGGCGGGAGGCGGCTGCACCAGTGCCTCCTATCCACCCCTCAAGCCCAGTAGCAATGTCAGAGAACTGGAAGCAGGAATCCAATAAACTTGACTGTAATTTGCCTTTGTCTTGGGTAACTCTCCTCAGATCACTAGACTTTAACGTCCGCAACTACAGAGTAGAGGTGCTTATAGTTAGACATACTCCACAGAGATGATGAAAATGATACCAGAAACAGCAGTCATTTACTGAATTGCAAATATTTTACACCTATCAAGTCAGTTAATCTTTTCAATAATGCTATAAAGTACTATTGAGATCACTGAGGCAAAAAAGGAATCAAATAACTTGGCCAGAGTTACCAGGGCTAAATCTGGATATTGGGCTTCAATTCCAATCTATATTAATGGAATCCAGTCAGATAACGCCATACTCTGGAAGTCATAATGACGGCTTTATTCCCTTTGTTTCTTTGTTTAAAAGCAAACTGTACTCATATTTTTCACTGACTTTGAATAACAGAGATAAAAATGATAAGCACCAGAAGAGTGAAATCTCATCAATTCTGCAACAGTGTTAGCTGCTTCCACAGTGCCAGGCTGGTGTCCAGTGACTTGAGGCAAGTTGAAATGTAGGTTTAATTTGAAAACAACGGGCAGCAGGATAGAAACTTCCCCTGACTAGAAGGGGTGCTCAAATGGGTTGCCAACACTGCTCCATGTCTAGGCACTTCCCAGTGACTTCCCAGGGACACGCCTGGTTAGGGTGACTTCCCATGATCTTTTTAAGTTGGAAGCATGAAATATAGTCCATATGTTTGAGGATCATGTCTAGGGGCTCCACAGGAATTTTACTGCCCATTCTAGTCAGGGCGACTTTACCTGTGCCTGTGTGTGCCTATTATCCTTTGGATTTAAAGTACAGTAGATGTAGTCCATATGCGTGAGCTCCTAATGAGTGAGGACCGTCTCCATAGGCTGTGGAAGGTACAGAATATTCAGAATTAGTGGAATGTTTGAGGTTCCATTGGTGAAAAAAGATTCATTGTTGCTCTCCTCGCACTCACTTTGACCTTCCTGCTCCTATCTGCCCATCCATCTTTAGTAGTTAATTCAAATCACATCTACTTTACAGTGTCATTCCTCAGTCATGTGAAATGGCAAGTGGAAGGTGGTGTCAGGGACCAGTAGAAAAATATACTAAGATGGCAAACATAAAGTTAAGAGTTTACTGAAATCAGATTGGTAATAGCAAGGCAGCATAATAAAGATTAAAAATCATATTTTGCCAGGAGTGAAGAAAGAAGATCAATTTGTAAGTGCCTGATGTTGATATTTTCCTGGAAGTTAAAGATGTGGCATTGATACAGAAATGTAAAATTTGCTAAAGGGAAAAGGAGTTTCTTTTCAACACTCTACCATGTCTACCATGTGCAAGGGACCAAGGAAGGATGGGAATGTCAAACAAAACCTACAGGCCATCAGAGAGTTTGCCAGCTACAATAGACCATGAAATTTAATCTGTAATCCAAAGTTTGTGATGTCCCTTTACCCCATCATCTCTTAAAAAGTCCTGGTTTGCAGAGGCAAGTCAAAGAGATGACACTTTTAGGAGAAATTATTCCCTATCTCCTCCAAAGGTGGCTTTGACTTTGAATAAATCTTTTCCTAGTGTTACCACGAAGTATGGCCTCATTATTCGGGCCTGGCCAGTGAACAACAAAATCACAGTTAAGATGTCGCTTTAATGGGCTGTACACACGCAGAGGGACATCAGGTGATGACTCCCGAGAGAGGAACCACATGCCAGGCCAAGGGACTGGGGTATTTATAAGGATTTGAGGATGTGGAAAAGGAGTTTTGGAGGAAGATGAGACTAAGAAATGTCCTATATCTTCCAGGCATGCCTGCATAAAGTCTGTGTTATGCCTAAAGTTTCATTTCAAACGCTGCAACCTGAAAACTCATTCTCTCCAGCTTTCCAGAGGCTCTCTGCTTGAGTTCATAAGGTGGATGCATATCAGCTTAAAGAGGATGGGTCTGAAGGAATCCCCGGAAAGATGTGTCTGTTTCCAAGTCCAGTATTTCCCCTCTGTCAAAGATCCCTTTGGTGTGAGATAAGCAAGGCAGATTTTGACAGATTTTTACTATTTAGGGTTTTTTGACTCTCTTCTTACCAACAGGTGGCCACTACAGTAATGTTACTTTCAATGTATTATGAGAATAATTTGAAATATTACTTTAAAATTGGAAGTGTCTGATTCCGTGAGCATCTAACACATAAGAATTTGCTAAGAACTTGTCTCTGAAAATGAGATAAACTCTTGAACCTTTTTGTCATTTAACAATCCTAATTGTCATAATTATTCTACATTCTTTAAAGTACCATGTTATATATGTGTATATATATATATGTATAAAATCAATGTGAATCAACATTAATTTTGTAAATTAATGTGAAGCTCACATCAGTACTTGATATAGTTCGGAAACCTGTTGAGATAATAAAGAAATATTACAATTAGAAGTCATACCTGTAAATGATACCTGATGCTGGGAAGGTATCTGAAACAGGAGACAAGAGAGGGAAGGAGTTTTATTGTAAAGTTAAAGAGATCGAGAAAGTTCTTCCTGGCTGAGAGGGTATCCAAATGGGTTGCCACTGTGGGCTCTTCTTCTAGGAGTTTTGTACCTCAATTGAGGTCACTGCTTTCCTTACCAAAAAGGCATTGATTATACCTGGAGTGACCAGTAGGGGGACCTACTCACATGCTGTGAGATAGCATTTAACCACTTAATCACATGGTTTTTGGTCATTCCCCAGTGGCAGCAGTCAGGGATGACAAAAAAAAAAAAAAAAGAAAAAGAAAAGAAAAGAAAAGAAAAGAAAAAAAAGAAAGAAAAGAAAAGGAAAAAAAAGTAAGGGCTGTCATTGTTTTAGTATTTGATTTCTTGTTGACTCAGATTCTTGATGGAACTTTTTTGTCTTCTAGTTAATATGGGAATGCAGGAGTTGATTCTCTCCCTAAAGGTGAGCACAGAATCTGCTCACAACTTGCTGTTCTGATAATAGTCTTCTATGCATGAAGGCCAGGGGCTCGAATATGCTTCTCTGTTCCGAAATAACTGAAACAAAGTATTCCTTGGTATATTTTCACATCCCGACCTGCAAGTATGTTTGGCCTTGTATTTTGTAACGAATCTCACCATTGTTTAATTTCTGATATGCTGTTAAAGGACCTTTGTAATGAGCTGCTGCTTCAAGGTCTTTCTTTCTTCTTCTTCTTTCCTTGCTGCATTCCCTTTATCTCTTCAACAAATATGGGAAGAGAGCTCAGCAAGATGTTACACTACGATTTTGCCCTCCCGAGGGTGTGAATCTAGTGCCAAAGTCTGCAGACATCAGAGCCATTAAAGAGCACTGAAAGTTTCTTCATTTCATGTCTTCGACCTTTGTTCAAACATGACATGTTAATCTTTAACACATTCTGGTCTAGGATTATGAGCTGCCTTTTCAATATCTTAGCTGTCTCAACACTGTCTTGGGCTCTATAACTACCTAGTAAAATTCTCTGACTCATAAATAGGTCATTTAAAAAATATTCTCCCTACCACTTCTACTGTAAAGTTTTCTAGAACATTGGATTTCTATGTCATTTTTTCCTCTGCTGGTGACTCAATGTGCAGCATGTAGCCAGCCTGTGCTTCCCCCCTTATGGAGGAGTTACATATATCTCACTTCCTTTGAGCCATGGGACTCAAATGAAATAATTAATGAAAATGGCATAAAGAAGTAAAACAAAAAAAAAAAAGTTTGATTATAAACCAGGATGTGATAAGGTTCACAAGCATTTGAGCTTCTGTAATTTATAGGGGGTTTTTTTGGGTAAAAAGTTAAGTTACCTTATTTTCTTTCTGTTAAAATGCATTCTGATTTGAACATCTTTTGTTCCCTTTGTCACTCTTCAAACTATGAATTGACATGATGATTCTATATGGTTTGGATCAAAATGTCCTCCAAAAGACTCCTGTGTTCAGAGGTAGAGTTTTCAAGGGGTGATTTGGTCAGGGGCACCATATCATCAGTAGATTAACCCATTTATGGTGTCATTGCTAAGTGGGCTAGTGAGAAGCTTTCTTCTGCCATGTTTCTGCCCCACCATGGACATAAAAGCAATGAAATCAGGTAAATATAAACCGAAATCATTGAAACTATGAACCAAACTAGACCTTTCTTCCTTTTAAGTTGTTTATACCAAGTTCTTTGTCACAGCAACAGAAAGCTCAGTATCAGACTCTGAAAATCCCCTCGTGAATTTCTTGATGCAGTGAAAATTTGAGTCACCAAACCAGATAGTGCAAAACTCAAATCCCTCTCCCGTATATCACTATGTGGCCTAGGGGAATTTCCTAAAAATATCTCAGCCTCATGTTTCTCATCTGCAAAGTAAAGGTAAAATAACAATTTTGCAGGCTTCTGTAAATATTAACATTCAAATAAGAGAAATGTAATTCTGTGAAATACTCTAATTTCTGCAATTTGTTTTCAATTGTATCAAGAATAAAATGAAATAATGAAAGAACTGTACATGGAAAGGTGAAGAAATATATGCAAAAGTATGTATAGAATAAATCAAACAGAAGTCAAGTATCACAGGGACTCTCTGAAATGGAAAATCTCAAATATAAATAGTTTTAAAGAATAAGATAAAGGACAGATGATTGAAAACAGGGAGGTAGACTTTATGGAGATGTGAAGAGGGGCTGGGTGAGAGGGAAGTTGGAAGTGGAGGAAGACAAGGGACGTAAAAATGTTACAATGTGATACATATGTGTTTCAGTGCTCCAAGATGAGTACAGTATATGTCACAAATGTATACTAATAAAAACTGTGAGAAAAACAGTGAAAATTGCCACAATAGCTACAACAAAATACTTCCATAAAGTGAGTCAGAAAAGTGTTTGTAAACAACTAAGCTACAACCCTATCCTAACTGCATTGTGTATTTTTTTTAATGTGCCAGAGAACAGAGGGTTTCATCAGGTCAACCTCATCATAATTCGGCATATGCTCTTGATGATGATAGGAGACCTCCTCAACCAGATCAAGGCCAGGTAAATACTAAAACTCACTTGTCAAATATACAATTTTACAGAACACACCAATGGGAAAAATGCCTTGGAGAAACAAAAGGAAACTTAAAAGATTAAAGAACAGATAAAATAAAATTAAATGTTATCAGAAGATCAGCTTGTACAAACATAGGATGATTTGTGTCGGGTTATATACCAGTACACTAAAAGCCAGACCTGTAGCAATTAACGCTGGGAATTTACTGTCCATTATTTATTTCCAGGTAAAATCAAGTTTAAATACATATCTTAGATAATCTTGAAAAAGTAAATATACACATTAAAAGGGAAAGGAAATCTCTAATAGAGGTCCAGAAAGAAAGATACAGGCAAGAAGACAGGAGCTGAGCCTCATGGGTATATCGGATTTATATTATATAAGCTGTTATTGTGTAGAAGGCAGAACTCTGTTCTCATGTGATGGCGTCCGGTTGCATAGACCTTCTAAGAGAGGAGTCACAAGCTCTCGTCACTTCACTGTACTTTAGGAACAGCTTTAAGTAGAGAATAAAAGGGGTCTGGGTGCCACATTAGACCACAGTACCAGAAGCAACAGAAATGCTTTTGTCATTTTAAATCTAACAAATTAAAAGCAGAACACAACAAAATCATCTTTTTCTTATGATTCATTTATTAAGTTCTAGAACATGCCCAATTATGATTTATGCATTTAAAAAAAGATCTCCACTGAAATTTAAATCTAATCTCAATGTAATTGTACATTCGCTTCTGATGGCACTATCTGAATAACATCAAGGCCCGTTAAACCCTGAAACGCACAGAAAGGCCACGTCGACATTCTTTCCCTCATCGCACGCAGTCTTCTCTTGGCTAACGAGTTCCTGCAGTTCCTGTTACATCTATGTGAATGTTTTTACTGTGGACAGTTTCTCTTCAAGTCCTTGTTTGGAGAAGCTATGATTTGCCACATTCTTCTGTTACAGATTGTCTTCCAAAGTCTGCGAAATTAGAGAGCAGAAATGGATTACAAATCAGCAACTTAATATAGAACTAAGAAACTTTTGAACAGATTTAAACTAGTTAGAAATGTGTCCAATGCACTGAAGACATATTTAAAATATTGACTTAGATAAGTAATGACTTCTCAGAAGCTAAGTGTCAGGTTAAGTTTCCACAGAATTAATTTTTCTCATACATACTTATTTTTTCTCTATTCAGCTAGCTTACACACAGAGAAGCAGTAACTATTGATATGGAGTTTGAGTTCATTCTCACGTCATCAACATTAATCTTTTCTGAAAGATTTAACAATTAAATACAGTGGCTGGAGATGTCTACATTATTTGCTACTTCTTTTTACCCACCTCATCCCACTTTTACACTTCGCACAAAGTAGTTTCCAAAGTTGTTACAATTCGAGCATGAGCATATAATTAATTATAAACCCCAACATATTCTGTGAATCTAAGATATGCTACATAAAGTTTTGCTGCGTAAGAATTCACCACTGCCTTTCTTGAATATTTTTGGCTTTTGTCTTGATCATACATACTTTTAAAAGATTTATCTGCCTTTAAAACCAAGACTACATAGATCAACCATTTCCACTGGACAATAACATGCTTGAATTACATTTCCCTGTGAAAAAACACAGCAACTCTGTCATGGGAAAAATGTACATTTACCAGAGGAATGGTGTGTTTTGAAGAACATAGAAATAAATACTGCTATAACTTGAAGAGAAAAATAAAGAAGCCAAATCATTAAACAAGAGTGACAAATACAGACAAATATTCACCAAAAAGAAAATAATTTGCCTAAAAAATCAGATTTTCCTCACTTGGAGTCATTAATCACAGACTTACCAAGTTGTCATCTTTATTATATCTTCAAGTAGCATAAATTGAAAGTAGTAGATGATAAGCTAAACTTTAAATTATCTATTTACTGAATCATTATTCTTAGATAATAAATGAAAATATCATCTAATGAATCAAAGTATTCCATATATACATAAGACTATTACCAGAATTGTTAATCATTTTAATTGTTTATCATCAAATAGTTAAATGTCATCAAACTCCCCACTACAGACAGTATTGTATAAATTGTGCTAATTTCATTTTCACTATAAAGGATCATTAGATATTTATAACATTAACTCCACCATATAAGTGATTAGCTATTATTTTATGAATATATAAATAGCTAAAACTCTGTATTTGCCATTTATGTAAGTTATGAAATGAATTTTTAAAGACAATCCATTAAAGTATATGAATATCAGCAAGGTGAAAAACACTTTTTACCATCATTACTTTTTTCAACAGTTCATTGATTTGCTTCCACAAAGTAAGATGTTGAGAAACACTCAAGGACTCTTAGTAATTGAAAATGGAGTATTGTTCGCAATCTTTTATCTATGTTCAGACTACCAACGAAATATAGAAAATATTAATTTAATTGGTTTAAAAAACAATTGAAAGCAATCTTAAGAGCTGATAAAAAGCAAATAGTATGCCTTACAATCTTAGTGTTAGCAGGAAAACCAAGTACAAACACTATGAAATGCCCTTCTGTTTTATTTTCATTTAAAAGCCCTTAGTTTGGCTTTCACAAAGCCACGGTTCCTGCTCTGGGAAGATCAGAAATGTTCAGATAAAAGTGTTAACTGAGTTTGGATTCTAGTGTGAAGTGAAAAACCCATTACAGTCAAACATTCACAAAATGCAACTTCACTGAAAATTATACTCTTTACTCAAGAAAAAGTATTTAAGATAAAAGGGAAGAAAGTTGCCTCTCATAGAGATCTAGACAGAGGAGAACTTGTGATCTCTTTGTCAACGTTACTGCTATAAGCCCCGGGCATACGTGAAATGCTAAAACGAAGGAACAAATGCCCAAAGAGCACTCCTCCTGAGTTTTGTTTTATTATAGTTTATCACATATTATAATGAGTCATAAATTGGTGAATGGATCGATCAGCAAAAGGGGGAGATGTAGGATTAACCGAATCTTGCCTAACTGGTAATTTGAAACTAAAATCTAATTGAATATTAGATGCTCATTTTCTATCCATCAATAAAAGTTACTGATTACAAAAGGGCAGAACATGGGCATCAGATCAAATGACGCCGCACTAGCTCCATCCAGCGCAAGCTCAAGGCAATAGCATTTAAAGTTTGTTTGTTGCCTACTTTTTTAATGTTTTAAGATTAGGCCTATAGGAAACAATGAAGCTTAATTGTGAATATTTACTTTTATATTAGTATTGGCACACTAACTCCTTTAGCTCCTTATTTTAAGGATGTCATTGAAATAGTTATGAATATATAATTATAATGTGCAGCATCCAAATATTTTCATACTTTAAAAATAATTTCCTTTCCAATTCTAGCTATTTAAACTGAAATGAAAAATCTACATAGTTTGGTTATTTTTTGTCTGTACACATAAGAGTGTAAATATAAACTGGAAAACAGAAGTGATGAAATTCTTTCATCTTTGGGAAAATTTTAGCAGTATTGAAGATGACTGAATTGAAAGGGTCATTTAAAATGACATTGTTATTATGGCTGGGGACATAGCTCAGCAGTTAAAGTGTTCACCTATCAAGCAAAAGGCTCTGGTTTGATTCCTCAATGCCACATAAACTGGGCATGGTGGCACTCGCCTGTACTCCCAGCACTTGGGATACTGAGGCTGGAGGATTGTCGTGAGCTCAAGGCCAGCCTGGACTACAAAGTGAGACATTGTCTCAAAAAAAAGGCACTGCTTTTTGTGTAGAGATGTGTTGTTAATGTCACATAGAAAGTGATGATTGAAATTTGCTCTTTTAAGTCTGTCTTTAAAACTGATTTAGTTATCTCTCTGTTGCTGTTTAAAAACCTGAGTTCAGAATCAAAACTTTATACCTGAGAGAATTTTTGGTAAATTTTAAGTGAAACACTGAGCTAAAATAAGCTGTTGATCTTCTGTTTCTAGTACTTTAATTAAAAAATGTCTTTTGTTTGGAGTTAGTGAGGGGAACACCTCAGTGTCCTCATTGACATACCAGTTTAGTGGATAAATTAAACTTTATATTCCGAGTCCCAGCTTCGAGAGGTTCTTTTCTCCCTAATTCCTTTCAGAAATCTTACCAGCGTCTGTGTCATTGCTAGGGAGTCTTTGGCTGGCCTGTTTCAGCAACCTGAGGCTCACCATTCAGGTAGTAACTGCTGCCGGAGAGCTAGGCTCCCCACTAGTGCTCGCAGTTCGGCTTCCACGGCGAGGAGGCTACAGCCACCGGCACCGCTTGCCTCTCACCAAACTCCAAATGTTTCTGACACCTGAAAGTTTTCAATTTCCAGGGCATTGCTCTACTGCCTAGTTTCAAATTGTGGAAAGTTATAGTTTTACAGGCAAATCCAGAGTCTGGATTTCACGGAACAACCTGATAATGTTATGAGCTACCGAGCCTGAGGCCAAGTGGAATAATTACTCAAACGGTGTGACTCTCAAAGTCCTTAATTTTAAATGAGGCACGGTGACATACACCTCCCCACTCTCTGAAGGGTGTAGGCTGGAGGATCACAAGTTCAAGCCTATCCTGGCAACTTTGTGATAACTCGTCCCATAATTTTAAACAAATAAATTGGCAGGAAATGTAGCTCAGTGTGAAGACCTTGGGTTCAATCCCCAGTATAGAAAAAATAGTCTTTCATTTTCCAGGGCCTCATGGTACAGGCCTGTAATTCCAGCAGTTTGGGAGGCTGAGGCAGAAGAATTCTAAATTCAAACCCAGCCTGGACATCTTAGCAACTTAGGGAGACCCAGTCTCGAAATATAGAATAAAAAGTGGCTGGGAGTATAGCTCAGAGCAACAGCGTTGTGTTCAATTCCAGTGTCACAAAACATATTTCATTTTAAAATGAGATTAAAGTTAGTGTGACACATTGTGAAAGGATTAAAATGTGTACAAGGAATTCTGGACAATCGTGAAGTACAGTTGATATAGAAATTATATCTTTTATGATTTGCAGTAAGGAAGTTGAAAATATTCCACGTCACCCCTCTGCCAGAAGAGAATGCTATCTATACCTCTTTTGCACTGCAGAAGCCTATTAATGTGATGTGCGTAGAGTAACATAATTGCACTGAGAAACAACTTGGTTCTACCAGTATATACTTCCTACTAACAAACAGCCAAAGAAATAGGGCCAATGGCTGGGCAGAGAGACTGGAGCGGAGTAGAATGGTAGTGTGATTTATCATAAAATTTACTCTGTTGCTCAGCAACTCTTCATAAACAAACCTGAACTGTTGACCTAATTCCAGAAGGGCCCCCTGAGAGTCCAGAGCACATTAAGACACTAGAGTTCTCAGAGTCCAGATCTTTGTGCTAAGATAAAAGTATAGTTTGTATTCTACTTAAGTCTTATTGCTGACTCAGCAGACTTCCTCTGGCGTGAATATGAGCTCACGAAGCTAATTCTTCATATCACCTTTATTGGAGCCTTCTGTAATAGCTTAAAGCAGGTAAACACATTTTTTTTCTGCATGATGGCAAAGTAGTTCATGTGTGGTATCTGCCCCGTATAATGTCATACCGGCTTCTGGAAGAACAATTACCTTTCTAACGGTAGGGTAGGGATGAGAACCAACTGGAGTTCATCCAATATAGTATCTCACAGGGGCAAGGACAGAGGATTCATGTACTCTCTCCTCTCCATATGGAAAGGAGGTAGCAAATAACTTCTTTTAGACTCAAGCCACTACAACCTGAGGAACAGAAGACAGTCTTGCTGTAGAATACTCGGTTTGGCAAGCCCCAGAATTTATCTCATCCAAACCTCACAGGAAATGGGTGCTGATGGGTGACTCCTGCTGGAAGAAGAGAGCAAGCTGCAGTTGAGTGCCACATGGAGATTAGTAATAGCCTTCCTCTTTCAGTTTCTCCTGATTGTAGACCTATGACTTCATCAGTACCAACATTTTAATCAGCATTACTAATGAAGCTGAAATTTCAGGATACTTAGAATGGCAGTAACAGCAAATAGGTAAAAGGGCTTTCCAAAAGGACCTCAACTATCCTAATTTGAGTATACAGTGACTTTTAAAAACCACCTATCAGGTATGTCTACTATTTCTCAGTAAATATTAATTGATATCCAGTGACCTTCTGGGCTAAGTCTTTTATTTTTCTAGTGATATATTAATCTATTCATTATAACTTGGCCTCTACTACAATTAAGTCAGGTAATCCTAGACTCTTCACTTTGGTGCAACCCCTGAGAAATACTTTTGAGTGCTCAGAATTGGAATTCTAGTGACATGACATGGCCTGGTCAGTGAAGATATTGCCATAGTGCCAGACAGGACATCGGTGGTCCTATAGGCAACACCATTTTCATGTTAAAATTTTTGGAAGTACTTTTTTATACTGAGTTGGAGTTATTGGCCACCAATACTTCACTACAGTTTGGAGGACAACTTAAAAGTAGCTTGGTACCACGTTCTTCCAAACACCATAATCTGCAGCATTGTATGCCATACCGAATACCATCTCCAATTGTCTAGTCTTGTGCATTGTGTTCATACTAGGCGATTAAACCCACTAGTAAGGCTTCATGTCTCATTAGAATTCTTTGAATGACAGTAGAGGTTGTTCTAACTTGCGAAATTCTTCAGCCTGAGAACTTTGCAACAGACAAATATGCACAAGAAATATTCAAGGGTTGCAGGTTGCGTCATATGTCATTTTCAAGGCATTTTTCCAACAAGACTGATAAAACTTGGATGTATAGATAATGGGTGATGAGATTTGGGCCAAGTGGAAGAGCTTTACATCATTGCTATAGAGTTTAGAGTGTATAGGGAGAAAATATAAAATGAGAAAAGAGGAGAATTTATTTTTTTATGTGCTTGTTTATTTTTGAGGGAGGGTCTGTCTAGCTGTGTAGTTCAAGATGATCCTGAACTATGTAGCCCAAGCTGGCCTTGGACTCAGGGCAGTCCTCCTGCATCAGCCTCCCAAGTGTTGGGATTACAGACGTGAGCCACCACACCTGGCTTTTGTGGTGCTGGGGAATGGACCTCAGATCCTTGCACTTGCTAGGCAAGCGCTTTAACAGCTATGCCATTCCTCCATCCCAAGAGGAGAATTTAGAATGAGTAAATGCATCATTTGCTGTCTGTGTGTCCTTAACCTCAGCAGGTGTCAGTTTTTAGGATTAAAAAACAAGGGTGATACCCACAGATGCTGGGTAACTATCGAGGGCTACAAATCATCTAGTGAGGGGGTAGCTAGCATTTGATAGTTCATGGAATGAAGAGTAAAGCCTCTCACATGCATTTTTGCATGTACTTCTCAAAAGGGAATTTGGTTAGGTAAACAAATCATTTCTCATGAATTTGTAAACATAAATATCTAGATGGCAGGAGTTACTTAAACATAGTGTCTAAATCAAATAAATGGTCGTAATGGTGAGAGCTTCAGCAGCACTATTGTGGGTTGAAAGGAAGGATAATTTAATACATCACAATTTGCCTCAAATCATACCACTCACTTTGCTTCTTGAAGGGATCAATGAATCTATAATATCCTGAGTTATTTATTTCTACATTGAAAAGCAAGAAAAGAAAATCATTATATCTCCTTTCTTTCAAACCCTGTGCAATTTTACTGGTACTAAAAGAAATTATACATGTAGATATGTACACAAAGAAGTCATATGCATGCATGCATTATGCGTATAATATGGTTGAACATAGCATGCATCTGCAATCACAGACACTTATTCCAAAACATTCATCGAACACTGCTACACATCTGACACCCTTACTGGTTACTGGGGATGAAAAAAATATAGCTCTCGTGGAGCTTCTAGTCTATTAAAATAAAAGAAACTACCCACCAAATAATCAAATAACTAAGTGAAAACTTGAAAGTTCAGAAAGTGTTCAAAAGGAGGGCAGTGTGATGCTTAGGGAGTTCAGGTGACGTGTACAGGATGGGAAAAGTGCTTTGCTTTATTTTGTGCCTCGAATGCTCTTTATTCTTTTTATTTCCCTCTGTTCCCTGTGCCTGTGAGGCCTATTTGGGACTTTTGTAGGCATAGATTACACCAATAAATGCATAAACACATGAATCAGTAACACACATAATTAAATATTTTCAATCACCATCTATGATCGCTACTGCTATTATATTGCTTAGATTGTGTAGCACCTTAGAATACATGGAAAAGACAAGCCTGCTAGTTTGGAAGCAGCAATATGAAGTTGTTTACTGAACCAATTTTTTAGCAAAATTATTTTTATTTTTAGTATTTATAATACACAATTATAATAGCTGGCTGGAGCAACTGGTGTATATACACATCACATGTCGGTCATTTTTGCTTCCCTTCCCCCGCTGCTTCACCTCTCACACCCCTCTCCCCCTCCACAAAGTTTGTCTTCCGATTCTCTGCTCTTTCTCTGATTTTGTTCTTTTACTTTTTTTGTACTTTGGTTTTCTCATATTAGAGAAGCCATTATATATTTAACCTTCTGTGTCTGATATATTCTACTAAGCATGATGGTCTCAAGCTGCATTCCCGAATTTCCAAGAAATCACTCAAATTCATCTTTCTTCATGGAAGAATAGTACTTCCTTGTGTAAATATACCACATCTCCTTTCTCCGTTCATCTCTTGATGGACGAATCATCTGCTTCCAAGATTTAGCTATTAAAAATTATGCTACTATAAACCTGAGTATGCATGTATTCCTCTAATACAGTGATTTGAACTCTTGGGGGAAGATACTCGCTTTTCAGTCCCTTGAGGAATCCCAATACTCTCTTCCACAGTGATTGAACCACTTTACAGTACCACCAACAATGGAGAAGGGTTCCTTCTCCCCCAACTTCACCAGCATTTGTTGATTTTTGAGTTGCTTTTTTTTCACTGAAATTCTGCTTTACTATTTGAAAGCTGCAATTTGAACAAGTTGAGCATGGAGAAGGCAGCAGTGACTTAAAAGCATACAAATCAAAAATAATACAATAATTTTAAAAATTCAAATGAATCTCAAACTTCAGTACATTGAGGGGTACGTGATTCAGGAACTTAAAAAAATTATTATGTATAAATTTTAGCTTTCATCTTGCCTAATTATTATATATACCAGCCATTCTTCCTGGAGTTGGATGACACCTGTGTGTTACTTAGCTGTGCATGTCTCTGACGGCTGAAGATGCTGACTACTTTCCATTGCTGTTGATCGTTCACACTTCTCCTGAGAGCTGTCTAATCAATCCAGATGCCTGTTTCTTGATTAGGTTTTTTTTTTTTTTATTTTGGGGGACCTGCTTTTTTCAATTCTCTGTATATTCTAGATAATAGCCCTCTGTCTGAGGAGCAGCTGGCAATTATTTTCTCATTTTGTTTGTTCTCTCATTACTCTGTTGTTTCCTTTCCTGTCCAGAAGCTTTTTAATTTGATATAATCCCATTTGTTGATTCTTGGTGTTTTCTTATGTATTTTACGTGTTTTATGGAGAAAATCCTTGCCTGTACCTATGTCTTCAAGGGTTTTACCTACTTTATCTTTTAGCAGTTTCAGTATTTACATTTAATACCTCAGCCTTTGATCCATTCTGATTTGATTTTGGTACCTGGGGAAAGATGTGCGTCCAGTTTCATTCTTCTACATGTGGCTAGCCAGTTTTCCCAGCACCGTTCTCAGCATTATCATCTTCTCTCCAGTGAACTTTTCAGCAACTTTCTCGAAGATGTGATGGCTTAAGGTTGCTCAGGTTGTCTCTGAATCCTCAATGTTGTTCCGTTGGTCCACCTGTCTGTTTTGGTACCTATGTCATGTGTGTTTTTAAATCACTGTTGCTTGGTAATACAATTTGATGTCTTGTATTGTGATTCCTGCTGTTTGGTTTCATTGCTTACCCTTTTTGCTATACTGGATCTCCCCTGCTTTCATATAAATTCTAGAATCATTTTTTTTCTAATTCTGGGAAGAAAGGCTATTGGTATTTTGATTGGCATTGTATTGAATCTGTTTATCAGTTTTGGTGGAATGGCCATTTTGACAAGATTGGTTCTACCTATCTGTCTAGGAACAGGAGGTGTCTTTTCATTGTCTAATATCCTCTTTAATTTTTTTTCAGATTATTTTAGTTTTCACTATAGAGAGGTTTTATTTCCATCCTAGTTAGTTTGATTCTTAACTGTTTTATCTTCTTGAGGCTACTGTAAATGGAATCATTTTTCTGATCCCTCTCTCTGTGGTTTCTTCGTTGTTGTAAGGGAAAGATATTGATTTTTGTAAATTGATTTTATACTCAACTTGGCTGAATACGTTTATTAGTTCTGGTAGAGTTTTTTTGAGATCTTCTACGTGAAGGATCATGTCATCTACCAATAAGGACAGTTTGACCTCTTCCTTTCTTATGCGTATTCCCTTTACAACAATAACATTCTCTTCAATGACTGCTCTGACTGCTCTGGCTAAGAGTTTGTGCACTATATATTGCCTTTTTTTAGAGAGAGAGAGAGAGAGAGAGAGAGAGAGAGAGAGAGAGAGAGAGAGAGTCTGGCTTTGTAGCCCAGGCTGGTTCTGAACTCAGTATGTAGCCCAGGGTCCCAGGCTGGCCTTGGACCCATGGCAATCCTCCTGCCTCAGCCTACCAAGTGCTGGGTTTACAGGCGTGTACCACCATGCCTGGCTTTATGTGGTTCTGTGGTATCAAACTCAGGGCCTTGCACTTGCGAGGCATGTGCTCTAACTGCTGTGCCACTCCTCCAGCCCTGAGCACTGTACTGAACAGGAGTGGCGAGAGTGGACATTCTTGTGTCATTCCTGATTTAAGGGGGAATGATTTCAGTTTCTCCTCATTGAGGATGGTGTTGGCAATAGGATTTTCATGAATTGCTTTTGTGAGCTTAAGGTAAGGTCCTTCTATGCCTACTTTTATCAGAGTCTTTATCAAGAATGGATGGTGAATTTGTCAAAGGCTTTTTACTGAGATAACCATTTGATTTTTGTCTTTGTTCTTGTTTATGTAGTGCATTACATTAATTGATTTACATATGTTGAACTACCTTTGCATTCCTGGGATGATGTCAACTTACTCATAGTATATGACCTTTTTAATGTGGCATTCAGCTTGCAAGTTTCTTATTCAGGAAATTTGCATTGATATTTATTTCAGAAATTAGCCTAGAGTTTTCTTTCACTGTTAGGACTTTATCTGCTGTTGGGATCAAGGTCACTCTGTCTTTTAGAAATGAGGAATTTCGCAATGTTCCTTCTATTTCAATTTCATGGAAAAGTTTGAAAAGCATTGGTGCTAGCTCTTCCCTAAGGTTCTGCTAAAAATCTGTGCTGAATCCATTAGGTCCTGAGTTCTTTCTTTATTTTCTTTACCGAAAGGGAAAAACCAGGGACCTGATGGACCTATGTGTCTAGGAATTTATCCATTTCTTCTAGGCTCTTGAATTTATTGGAATAAATTTTCAAAATAGTTTTATATAATCTTCTAAATTTCTGCAGTGTTTGTTGTGATTTCATCTTTTTCAATTCAAGTTGCAATTATGTGAATTTTTTTTCTCCTTCTGGTGAGTTTGGCTAGGGTTTTACAATCTTATCATTTGAAGAACCAACTTTTTAATTCATTGATCTATCGTACTTTTTGTTTCAATTTCATTAATTTTTGCTGCAATTTCTTTCCCTTTACTGCTTTGGGATTTGGCTTGTTCTTATTTCTCTATGATTTTGAGCTGTATCATCAGATTATTTATTTGAAATTGCTCTAGTTTTTTTCATACGTGCATTCATAACCACAAATTTTCCTCTTACTACTGCCTTCTTTGTGTCTCATAGATTCTGGTATGTTGTACTTCCATTGTCATTTGACTTTAGGAAGTTTTTGATTTCTTCTGTGATCTGTCACTTGTTCAATAATGTATTATTTAACCCCCATTATTTGGAAAACCTCTGTAACTTCTTTTCTTGTTAATTTCTAGTTTGATTCTGATAGATCTGAAAGTATACAAGGAATGATTTAATTGTTTTGTATCTATTTAAGTATGTCTATGGATATGTTCTATTTTGGAAGCTCCATGTGCTGCTGAGAAAAAGTTGTGCTCGATCTATGCTGGATGGAGCACTCTGTAGATTCCTGTTCAGTCCATTGGTGTGCTTTAGTTCTGCTATTTCTTTGTTGATACTTTTTGCCTGGTTGACCTGTCTATTTGTGATAGTAGGGTGCTGATGTTCTCTACTATGAATGTATTTGGGTCCATTTGACCTTTCATGTTCAATAATTTTGGTTTTTATGAAATTGGGTGCAAGAATATTTGGTGCATATGTGTTTATAATTGTTAGCTGTTCCTATTGGTTTGTTTCCTTTGTCGGAATATAGTGTCCATCTTTGTCTGTTCTGACTGGTTTCAGCTTGAAATCTGCCATATCTGAAAATAGTATAACTGCTCCTCCTTGGTTTTCGGTTCCAGTAGCATATAGTATTAATTTCCATGCTTTTACCTTTAGTCTGTTTGCTTCTTTATGGTAAAGTATATCTCTTGCAGACAACAAATGTTTGGATTTTTTTTTATCCAATCTGCGAGTCTGTCTTTTTATTAGCAAGTTAAGACCATGTCTTAGTTACTTTTTCATTGCTGGGACAGAATACACAACAGCCACAACTTTAGGAAGGTAAGATTCATTTTAGGTCAAAGTTTCAGAAGATCACAATCCATTCATGGGTGGGTGGCTGGAAAGTTTTGGAATCACATGGTGGAGCTGGGGCCAGGTTCAGGGGCTGGAGCCAGAGCCAGAGGTCCTCCCAGCATGGCAGAAGAGAAACAAATCTGGGGGGTGGGGCAGAACCCGAACACCCCCTTCCAGGTCTAGAGCCAAGCATTCACCCCTTCCAGCCAGGCCCCAACCTCCAACAGTACACAGTATCCACAGGTACATGAGGCTTTTGGGTGACACTTCAGATCCAAACTACAACATTTTACCCCTTCCCCCTAAAAGACTCTTATCTAGTTCCTGAAGAAAAACACATTTAATCCATCTCTAAAAGTTGACGGAGTCTTAACAGCTCCAGAACTGCTTAAAAGTCCAAGGGTAACGTCTCCTCTGAGACATAAGGCAAATTCTCAGCTGTAAGCTCCTATGAAAACCAAAGAATTAAGCACTTCCAACATACAATGGCATAGGGTAAATATTCCCACTTTAAAAGGGAGGAATAAAAGGATAAAAGGAAATTAGGCCAAAGCAAGTTCTAAGACCAGCAAGAAAAGGGTTAAATTCTGTAGCTCCAGGTCTAGAACACAGAGTAAACTGTGGTGAGATATGAACTCTAAAGGGCTTGGGTAGCCCTGGCCCTAAAGCATTGTTACTGGCTGCACCCTCTATCTTATCTGTGTTAGGCCAGCATTGCCCACAGCCTGTAGCCTTCCTCAGGGAACAATCCATGCTTTTAGCTTGTACAAATTTTTGAGCTCTCCTTTGTAACCTAGGCTTGTCCTTTACAATTTCACACATTGCCTTCTCAGAGCACACTGCCAGGCCTCAAAGACCTTCCCCTGAAATCTGGTAGAAGCCTCGATGAGCCCACAACTCTTGCACTCTGAAAGCCTGTAAAGCCAGGACCACACGGACATTGCCAAGGTCCACCACTGGCCTGAGAGGTGGCCTGGCCCCCTTGGGCAAATATTGCTGAAGTCTTCAAATTTTTAGGTGGTTGGACTGCAGATGGCTGATCTTTGGCAAACATTTTTCTCATTAGCCCTGGAGTACACTTCTCAGAGTAGCCTTTTGCCTCTCCACCAGTATGGTGATAAAGTCTTGTTGACTTTTGAGATGCCCTGAGGATATCTTTTTTATAGTCCTGATTGTAAGTACTTGGATTCTTTTTGATGTTATATCTTTAACTGCCCTGTGCTCTTTGACCCCGTCACTGCAGGCATTTTGGTCTGGCACTGTAAAATTTATATAGCATTTTTCTCTGACATTTTTTCCTGTCTTTCACCATAGAATTGGCTAAAAGCCACAGACAGCAGCCATACAACAGCCTGGGCATTGGGGTGCCTTGAGATTTCCTCCACCAGGTTAAGTAGTCTATTGTTCTTAATCTCGGTTTCAGACAATGTCTCTGGGCAAGGACAAAGTCCCAACACACTTTATGTCAGAAAGTAGCATGTATGGTTTTTAGACCACTTGCCAATATAATTCTTCATCCCATCTGAAACTTCTTGAGCCTGGCCTTTCCAATTCATACTTCTTTCAGCACTATGGTATTCTGAGCTCTGACCAGAATCTCCAATCAAACTCAGCTCAAAGCACCCCAAAGCTTCTGTAGCTGAGATCCTCAAACCTTTTCAAACTCGTCCTGCAAACCAAGTCCAAAACCTCCAAATCACATAGTCAAGTAAAGTCACAGCAACAACGTGACTTCTCTGGTACCGATTTCTGTCTTAGTTATGTTTTCATTTTTGTGACTTAATAATGACATCCACAACGTCAAGGAGGAAAGATATATTTTATTTCAAAGTTTCAGAAGCTCCCGGTCCATTTACAGGTGGGAAGCAGTAAAATGGTAAAATCACATGGTAGTGCTAGTGCCAGGTCAAGGGCCTAGCTCCAGGATGGAGCCAGAGCCAAAGGTCTTTACCACATGGCAGAACATAGACAAATTGGAGAGGAGGGCCAGAACCAGCACATGTCCCTCTAGGTCTAACCCCAAGCATTTACCCCTTCTAGACAGACCTCTCAACAGTCCACAGTATCTATAGGTATGTGAGGATTTGGAGACCACTCCAGATCCAAGCCAAAACAGACCATTAGCATTGAGAGTTATTACTGTAAGATAACTGCTGAGTACTGTCATTGCCTTGTATTTTAGGTGTTGGTTCCTTGGCTTTTCTTTTTGTTACACTTCCTTTTTGATATTTTCTTTCTTGTGAGTTCTGTGGTGATGTTCTTCTCTTTATCGTCAAGATTCCTCCAAGTATTTACTATAGAGCTTGTAAAGTGGTCATAAATTTCTGTAGGGTTTCTTTGTTGTGAAAATTTTTTACTTCTTTAATTTTCAGGGACCATTTTGCCAGATTTAGCAATCTTCTGACATTTGCTTTCATTTAAAGCTTGAGAGATTTCATTGCAGCCTCTTTCAGCCTTTAAAGTTTGCAGCAGGTAATCTGCAGTTATTTGAATGGGTTTGCTTTGGTAGAATACTGTCTGTTTATCTATTATTGCTTTTTATATACTCTCTTTGTGTTGAATATCTGAAATTTTGATTATGATGTGATGTGATGAGATGGGGTTTTTTTGTCAAGTTTATTTGATGTCCTATGTGCCTCTTGTACCTTAATATGAATTTCTTTTTCTAGATTCAGGAAATTTTCTCTCATGATTTTACTGAATAAATTCTTTAGATTTTTTTCTGCTGTTCTCTGCTTTTTCTCACACACATCATTCTGAGGTTGGTTCTCTTTGAGTCATCAAGTAACTATTATATCCAGCTACCTTGATGATTTGTTACTTGTGAGATTTTCTCTGAATGCATAATTTAATTCATTAATCTTGTCTTTAAATTCTGATACTCTGTCTTCACAATGTTCAAGCTAGCTGCCCTTGCTTTCAGTTGAAATTTTTATATCCTCTTGATTTCTTTTCATATTTTCCACTCCTGTACTGAAATGTTCCTTTATGTCTTGTATAGCCTTGTTTAACTCAGCCAGTTTTTTGTTGGTGTCCCCTACACAGTACATTTTTTTATCCATTAAGACCATTATTTGTTTATTAAATTCTTCTTTAAGCTCACTATTCGTTTCTTGCATTTTTAAAGTACACCTTGGGGTTTGTACTGACTGTTTGGTCCATTTTTTTTTTATCTTCCTTTCCTATAAATCCCACTATTTCTGAGCCCATAATACTAGCTTCTGGGGATTCCGGCATTTCTTCGGTTATCTTATTGCTTTGTTTTCTCTTGATTCTACTGTGAAAAATTATAGATCATTTGAGATTTAAAAAACAACTGTCTATAGAAGAACAATTGAGATGTGCTAAAAATAAATCCCCGCTATACTGAGTTATTTAGAGAAGCAGTCTCTTTTCACCATCCTGTGGTATGGCAACTGTCCAGCAGATACAGAGGAGGGGAGAATAGTAACTGACTGGCCAAATGTAGTTCCCGGCTCAGTCTTTGCTGTGTGCCAGTTGATGGCATCTGCCCCCACCATTCCCATGCCTGAATCTGCAGAGATGAATCTTGCCTGAGGGACTTCACTTTAATTGCCAAGCTGAGGTGTTTCCCAGGATGTGTTTGAGGCTGAGTGGGAGGGTCTTAAAGCCCACAGGGTTTGGTGGAGGCATTGAGGGGATCCTAACAATCTGATGGCCCCCAACATGTCTCGTTCACACCGAGCCTCCTCAGCAAACTTCTCCCTTCTGTCTTGACTTCTGTGTCCTGGGGGAGGGACACTTCACCCTCTGTGGCCTGCTCCTGCCATGGCCTGAACCATTTAGGAAGTCAGTGGTCTGTCTCTCTTCTTTGCAACTGTGTCTTGTAGCTCACTCTTTCCCAGCCAGTGATTATGAATGTCCTCAAAGTGACATGTGACCCATCTGTGGATTCTTTTACTCAAAACAGTTCAGAGTTGGGCTTTCTTAGAAATGGCCCTTGCCTATGACACCTCTTAGTGTAACAGTTCTGAGAACTGCCTCCTTGAGGTTGTTTGCTGAGCTGCAGGGAGGCCTTTTCCAGGGGAAAGTTCTCAGTGCATTTCTACTTTACACTACCCACAGATGTACTTCTCTTGGAGTCCAGTGCTGTCTGGACAGTTTTTATTCTCATGGCTCCCAACTCTCTTGGCTTACATAGAATTTGCAGTTGCTGGCTGCTCATAGTGCTTTCTAGCAGGTCTGGAATGGCTTCCTTGAGTGATGTGTTCTCCAGCTTGTGATGTGTCCTTGAGGTTTCCAATCTTCCCCTGGTCTCCTTTCTATTCCTGAAGCTCTGCGCCCTTTCCAAGCTACGTTGAGCAGATAGGTTTTCTTTTTCTTAACTTTATTGTAACTCCTTGGATGAGCCTATGAGGATGCACTGTACAGGAATCCAACTCGGGTGCCATCTTGATTTTTGTGTATCTATAGGATGAACATTTATATTGAGAAGAAAAGCCAAGAGAAAGATCATTATGTTTTGGCTAAAATTAAAAATTTCTTGAGTTTTCCACGTTTATTCTTTCCATGTTAGTTAAAATTATGATGCCTCCTCATTGCCTGGAATCATTTCATGTAATATAATTTTATAAACAATAAATATCCATGGAATGAGGTCATTAGATAAAGTTCTTCATTTTACCAGTAGATGGCAGTGATTATCAGATTACTCTATTTTTCATAAAAGTTTCACTGGCTTTTATCATCCAAAAGTGTTTTCAAGCATGAGTCAATCAAGTAAAAAATAGAAAAACAGGAAACTGTAAATGATGAAGGATCACAGCTATCTCTTTTACTAAAGTATACATAAATTTTCAAAATGAACTAACTAAGGTATTAATAACAATTTTCTCTAAGTGGAAGACTATAGGTATTTTTATTTCAATTATTCATATTTTAATTATTTGTATTTTTAAATTTAAAAACTAAAAATTATTTATTTTATTTTACATGTACAAAATAATAATAGGAAGTAACTTCAGAACAGAAAAAGTGAAAGGAATCATAAGATACAACTTTTACTCAACTATGTATGATTAAATTTTAAAAGACTAATTAGAAATAATTGTGATCTGGTTTTGGGAAGGGGGAGGGATTGGGAAGGTCAAAAAAAGAGAAGGGAAGTATTTGTAACTTTGCCACAATATGTATGTGCACAAAATACTCAAGATCACTGTAAACTTTATGTATTGCACTTAAGCATTTCAATAAAATGGGGAAAACATTGCCACTGTAAGGAAAAAAGGACAAATTAGATAATTTTCTAAGAATATTTAACCACCTTCCAAAAAAGTAAATTTAAATAAACTGATTTGAATGGAACTAATACAGAAAATTGCATACATCTATAGTACAAGGTCGCTAGTTTCACTAAGGAATTCCACCTGTGTACACTCTTCTAGGGCATAGAAAGAAAGAAACTTTCAAATTTTGAAAGAAGTAAGTATGTAATACAAAGACTTGAAAAACTGCATTAAAAATAAAACTATAGAACAATCTCTTTAATTAGTATGTATGCTAAAAGCGTGAAGAAAAAGTTAGCAAATAATATCTAGTGAATCACTAAAAAGTAATTGGTCATGAGTAGGTAGGGCTATTCCAGAAATAAAAGGCTATATTTAATCATATTAATATATAAAAGGTATGTAATCATCCCCACAGATATCAAAAAGGTATGTGACAAAAGTTAGCATCCATTCGTGAAAAAAGTCACTCAATAAAAATAGAAAAGGATGAATGTTTCTGTCATGTCATAAGATATCTTTCCCAACACAGAAGTTAGTGCAAATCTCAGACACACAGACATAATCTCTCCAAAGGAATAAACAAGAGATGTGTGCCCACTACTACTGCTGTCTATCAGTATTTGAGGTACTAGTCAGTAAAATTATATAAGATAAAGAAACTAGAGTTAAAACATTATTAAGGAGGAATTAATACTATCACTTTTAGAGCATTAAATTATTTATATAGATAAACTAAGAGAACTGTGTACAGTTACTAGCTTCCATGTGTACAAATAACAAGAAAAACTACAATAGAAATTGTTTTTATTATAATTGTAATAAATAAAATAATATACATAATAGAAGATCTATATGGATAAAATTTTTAGAATTTATAGATAGAAAAGAAGATCTGGATATATGAAAAGAAAGCATCTTTTGCAAATAATAATATAATTTTTCCTCCACTAACTACTACCATAACTTCAGTAAAAATAAAATAGATTTTAAATATTTATCTTATCATTACAAATTAATTTTAAACTCCATATCAATTTTAAGCAAATAGACACTGAAGCTTGAAAACAAAGAACAATCAGAAGATACTCATAAGATATTAAAATTTAGTAGGAAATCTTAATAACAAAATCTCTGATATAATGTCATTAACAGACAGTCTAGTAAAACAAACTATGAAACACTGATATTGGCAAGAAGTGAGAATTTCATATTTTTCATGTGAAGGAAAAATGAAATAATTGTTAAGTCATATTGGAAAAACCAGAAAGTCATCTTGAAAAAAAGTAACATTGGATATAAAAGTCTGACACCAGTGGCTTTCAAAGTGTGTTTCAAATCAACAGAATGAACACCAATCTGGGAACTTGTTAGAAATACAATTTGTTGAGTCACTCTCCAGATTACTGAATTAGAAACTCAAGAACAGCCCAGCAGGCTATGATGTGAAAGTTCTCTAGGTGTGATGATTGCTCAAGTTTTACACTTCATGCCCCATGACTTACCCCGTGCTCCAGAATAAATTAAAAGTAGAGATCTTATGTGTGTGTGTGTGTGTGTGTGTGTGTGTGTGTGTTTGTGTGTATGTGTGTGTACACATATAACTATTAGAACAAAACAGGAGAAAAACTTTTATAACACTGGAATGGAGTTCTTTCTAGGATTCAAACATATGGAAGCCATTAAAAGTGAGAAATAAAATTTTACTACATTAAAAACAAGACAAAAACATTTCTGTATTATCAAATCACCATGAGAGAAAACATGGAAAAAATATTTGCAATTCATATTATATTAATCTGAGTTCCAGGAAGAAATCAAAGGGTTGAGAACTCAGGTTATTTAGAGTCCATAAAAGCACCTAAGGGATAACGTGAGGCCCAGAGCCAGTAGTGTTAAAGCTACTTAGCTGTTACTATTCTTAAAGCTGAAGAATGAAGCGAATTGTTACTGGAACCTGGGAGAAAAAAAAAATGGGTGAAGATCATAGTTGTTTTTTTTTTTTTAAGATAGGGTGTTGCTCAGTAGTCCAGACTGATTCATAATTCACTATGTAATGTTGGCTGAGCTCAAACTCACAGCAATCCTCCCGCCTCAGCTTTTCATGTGCTGAGATTACAGGCATGTGCCACCATAACTCAGTTTATGTGGTGGTGGAAATTGAGTTCAGGATGTGCTTGCTGGACAAACATTCTGGCCACTGTGCCATTCCTCCATCCCAGAGATCGCTGAATAAGGCTGCAGTCACCTCAACCCTAATACATATTGCAATCGCACTCTCCTTCTTTTTCCCCAAATCATTCTTTTTATTAATGTAGATTTGTGATGCATAATAGTTACATAAAACTCGGGCAATTGGTATATATGCACATCACCCTTCAATCAGTTCCTTTTCATTTCTCCTCTCCACAAATCCATCTTCCTGTTTCCTACCAATTCTCTTTTATTTTTCTCTTTTACTTGTTTATACTTTGAATTTCTCATATTAGAGAAGCCACATGATATTGAGCCACATGATATTCCTTCTGTTTCTGATTTATTTTGCTAAGCATGATGATGTCAAGGTGTATCCACCTTCCTGTAGTGTTACAAACTTGTGTTGCTCTATGGGGTGGTACTCCATTATGTGCATTCTCCACATTCTCTGTATAGTTGAACCTTTTTAGATTCCACAGTTAAGTGAGATCGCACAGTGTTTGCTCTGTGAAACCTGGCTTATTTCACTCATTCCAGTGCCCTCCAATTCCATCCATGTTCTCATGTGTGACAAGATCCCTTTCTTTTCAAAGGCTGCATTCACCACGCCCTGTTGTATTCGCTGTGCTCACTGTGTACATATGCCACACTTCCCTTAGCTGTTCATTAGCTGATGGCCACGTGTGCTGCTTACATATCTTGGCTGTTACGAATCATGCTGAAAAGCTATTAGAATGCCTATTATCAAAAAGAATAATGAAAAAAATACTAGTATGGATATGAAGAAAAGGGCACTTGTGTACACTGTTGATGGGAATGTAAATTGGCACAGCCATTTTGAAAGACAATATACAGTTTCCTCAAAAAAACTAAAAATACAATCATCATCTGATCTACCAGACATACTTTCATTAATATATCCAAAACAATTGAAATTGTTATGTTGTTGAAATATCTGCTCTCTCTCTCTCTCTCTCTCTCTCTCTCTCTCTCCCTTCTTCCCTCCCTCCCTCTATCATATATTTTAGCATTATGAGGGTTTGGGGATATGGCTCAGTAGGTTAAAGCACTTGCCTAGCAAGCAGAAGGCCCTGGCTTCAATTCCCCAGCACCACATAAACAGGGTGTTGTGGCACATGCCTGTCATCCCAGCAATCAGGAGGCTGAGGCACAAGGATTGTCTGAGTTTGAAGCCGGCCTGGTCTATAAGGTGAATATAGGACCAGCCTGGACTAGAGAGAGAGAGACCCTTTCTCAAAAAAAAAATCTAAGATATGAACAGTTGGTTTTTAATTTCTACTTTCCTACTAGAATCTAAGTTTAATGAGTTCACAGAACATGTTCTATACACATTTTACATGGTAAGTATTTCATACTTTGGTGGGCATTTAGTTGGAAGATGAATTACATCAGTTTTTGTACATTTCCAAAAGTCACACCCAGAATTAATAGTAGAGATTACAGAAAGGTAAATTCTAGCTCAGTGTAATTAATTTAGTTTCTAACAATTAGAGCAGTTGATAGTTAAATTGGTCGTTAACACTGAGAGGGTACTCACATCAAAATCAGAGAAAAGGCTATGAGACAAGAAGGCCATCTTCAAATGACAGAGCCGAACGAATGGCTGCTAATATTCTATGATAGTTAATTCTAAGAATCTGTGTCCTTTGCAGTGTATTATGCTTGAAATTTCCTTGAAGTTTATATTTAAATAATCAAAGAGCTCTTGTTTTTTTCCATTCTTCAATTCCGTTCTTCATCTGCGAAATGCCAAGGCTATTCTTTGAAGCCTATTTTCAAAATAAATAGCATGTTGCTCATTGATGTTTATCTGCTGAGCGGTACCCACTCATCCAGCCTTGGCAGATCTCTACAGACATTACCCTTGTTAACTTGACAGCTTATTTCCAGGAAGGTCAGCACTAAATGCAAGCCTGGAAGACATTTTAAAGACCATCTATTTATTCAATGCAAGATACACTTTATAGCTCACTGGTGACCTAAAATTGAAAGGGTTTTTTGCTGTGGAAACTTGTCAAGTGTTTTTAAAGGATGAAAAAATTATAACCATTTCAACTCCCTTAATCAACATTCTCAAAAGATCATGCTCAATCTAATCTGTCATATCTTTCTTCAAAGAAATCATGATTGTGTTTAATGTATAGGTTTGTTTTCTTAAGCATCTAGTGATCTCTGTTAGCCTATCACCTATCCACCATGGAAAATGTTGTCTATAGTTCCCTGGATTCTATCCTTGTGAATTTGAGTTAACATATTGGTCACTTGTAACAAGTATGACACTTCCTGGTAAGCAATTTCATGCTTTCAACTTTTAATTCTCTCAAACTTTTCACAAGGTGATCCGAAGCCCTTATCACTCTATAAATCTTGACTGAAAATTTCAAATAGAGGTTGATGCAGTGAAGAAAACAGTCTATAAATCTTTCCTGTCTAGTGTGCTACCTGTTAGCCGCATGTAACTTGAATATGGCTCTTATGCATACGGAAGTAGTTTCTCATTTTCTTTTAATTAAATTTATATGTATATATACACATGTGGCTAATGGCTAGTATATTGAATAAAACAGATACAGACTATCCTATACATTTAAAATCATTTGTTCAACAATTCTTTCCTTAGTATTTAATTTGCTAAACACTCTGAATCAAGTGTTATTTAATATTCCTTTGAATAAAACCAATGAAAATAATTTATATATTTTTCTAATCTTATAAACAATTTTATCTGCCCTTTGTACTTTTTGTATTTGCTTTCCAATTTTTGTGTCTGCTTCCTAATTTCTCTCAGCGGGTTGTAGTATTAAAAAAACACTGAATTTGGAAGCATGCCGTGATTAGGGTCTGAGAAATGATTCTCTGACCTCATTCTTTTTTCTTTGTAAACTTATTAAATATTAATTTCCTGAATTATGGTCATTGAGTAATTCTAATGTTTCTTACCCAACTATCTCTGCAATGTTTATCAGTGTTTACAATGAGCTGGATAGGAAGTGTAACATGAGTAACGTAAAGGAGTGAGAAAAACTAACACTTAGTAAGCACCCACCATGTAGCATGTATTTTCCTAGGCATAGAATATCTATAGAATAGGTCTTCTATTTTAATTTTCATGGCTGCTTTGCAGAGTCTTATTATGCCTAATTTTTGAAAGGAGAAAATCAAGTGTAAGTTATGTTAAGTGGTCACACAAAAACACAGGTCTAAGCAACAGAGTTGGGATTAAAACTAGGTCTTTGAACTCAAAATTCAATCTTCTTTCTACGAAATCATATCTGACTCCTAAGTAATTTGAAAAAAAAACAATAATAATATCTAACATAGGTTGAGTGCTCAGATGCTATAAAATTCCTATGAGTTTTATAGGTAAGAAGCTATAAAATACAGGTTAAGTCAGTTAGTAGGGGCAGTTGCTCTAGGAAGGCCAACAAAGAACCGAGCAACTCGATTCTTCTATCACCCTCATTTTTCCTTAAGGATGAGAATTGGCTGGCTTCAAGGACCTTCTTACATTTCAATTTTAAAGTATATTTGAATATCTCTGATACACAAAGCACTACATTAGGCTGAGAGAGAGAGAGAGAGAGAGAGAGAGAGAAAGGGAGAGAGAGGATTGCACATATATGTAAAACCAGAATCTTCAAAATTTTTGCTTTTATTTTCTTCAATGTCCTTTCCATTTCCTACTCACATTCAGTCTAATTTATCAAAGTATATACATTCTAAAAATCAAGTTAGTGACATATAATTTTTATTTAATGCCAGTTTGATTCCTGATACTGGCTGGATTCTAATCATATTTGTGTAGGCAGGGCCAAGATGGAAGGTGCTTAAGACTGTTGGACTCAAAATCATCTATGAAGCAAGAGGCTACATCTTGTTTTGAACTCCCCAATGCAATTTTTCCTATCTTGTTACATCACTTACATACTGTCTTGTCTCAAGAATTTCAATCTTCTTGCCTCCAGATTGAATTTTTTATTATAGTATTCAAAGATACAATTATACATATTTTGGGATACTTAGAGTGGATTTCTTTATTGTCCTTAATTTCTCTTCTTTGCTGTTGGAGACAATAAGTATAGCATAAGTGAAAAATACGAGAACTGATAGTATCCATAATCATAAAATTTAATAAGGGAGACATTATCCTTTGATAATATAGCTCAGCTTGAAAATAAATATTAAAATTTAAAAAATACATATTCAAGTTGAAAAATAGCAAAGTGTATTATATGCATATGAGAGTATCTGAGTATGTGTGAGAATTTGTGTGTGTGTGTGTGTGTGTGTGTGTGTGTGTGTGTTTGTGTCTGTATGCATATTCTTTCTCTTCCTGGAACCAAATATTGAGAAAAATTGTGAATGAATTTCTACAGAAATATTTCTTTCTTCCCACTCTTTCACCATGATCCATTTCTGGTTCATTATAAAGGTACCAAAAGATAAGCTGAAGTCTAGAGTGATTCAAGATGTCTACCCTAAGAAGCTCAAAACAGTTCTCTGATTAACTTAGAATTTCAGTTTCCCTTGGAAGAAAAGGAAGAATTTATATAGTATAGATCAAGATCCCTGGGAGCTTTCTAGACAGCCCAGTATAGACTCAAATCCAGCTTGCTGGGGATGAGGAAATTAGAAGTCAGATTTTTCTCAGTCATATTCACCAATACCTCACCTTAAACCTGAAAACAACACCTGAATATAACCTGCAAAATCAAACTCTTAAATCATACCAAAGTTCCTGATCTCTCAAAAAGAGCATACAGACACTTGTCTGGCTATATGACCACAGACAAATCACAGAATTATATATTAATTTTATGCCCTAAAAAAGACAAAAGATAAGATTATATACTCTGTTAATATTTCTTTTGAATATTCAATGATATGATAAAATGCCCAAACAAAAGTTGTTTCAAATATTAATAATATATTATTGTACAGAAAGAAGTAAAGTTGCTTTTTCAATATCAAGCAATAAAATAATGTGTACTTTTTCTGGATTTTTTTGTACATTTAAAATTATACCCGTTAAAGTAATATTTTATAAAGTTCCAATTTTACAATTTTGCCAAAAGTCTATAATTCTATCACTACTCTTGTAAAGCTAAAACAAATTAGTAAAAAATTAAAATAGTTTTTAATTGCTTATATAAAAATGTTTTTAGAAAAATTCACTGGCACATTTTTAGCATATTCTACTATGTATTTTCTCTGTGGAAATATTTTTTTCCTTTTTTTTTCTTTTTTTTTTTTGTGGTACTATGGATCAAGCCCAGTGCCTTCACACTGAGCTACATCCCCAGCCCTTTTAATTTTTGATTTTGAAATGGGGTCTTGCTAAGTTATTATTTTCCATATAGCTAAGATGCTATATGGAAAAGATGTTTGGCCATAACATACAGATAAAATATATTTTTAACCAGTTGGGAATATTGTGTCTTGTTTTTGTAGTTTCTATAAAGATACTAAGTGCCACAATTTTAAGCTAGTATGAGTTAAAATTCTTCTTAAATGTCTTTGAGTGAGATGAGGTTTTGGAAAGTAGAGCCAGTCCTGAGGGTAAGGGAGGGAGAAAACCACAGGGGAGAGAATGAGGTAAGTCCCGAAGGACTGCTGCTGCCCAGAAAGGTGAATGCTGAGAAAGAGAATGGACCCCTGGAGGCAGTGAGCAGTTCCCCAGGGCGTCACTTGTGCTGGGATGGCCTTTCCAGTAACGGAATTGCCTTTTAAGTCACCCACAGGCTTGTGAATGACCCCTCAATGACCCCTCATCCATGCTCGTTTAGGTGGTCCCTCACTTGAACTTCTGTAGGTGACCCCTCACCCCTAACCTGGTTAACTCCACTACCCTCACTGGTTCGCCAAATTGGACTTGAGTGCAATTGTTACTTTGGCCTATCTGCTCTGCCCTGACCTAGGCAAAGGCAAAAGTGTTTGGGTTCCATCCCCCCCCCCCCCCCCCCCCGGGAGAAGATATTCCTGAAATTCCTGGCCCTTCTTGGGTGAGGACTTAAAAATTTGGGAGTTAGATATGTTTATGCATGTGTACTTTTTCGTAGGAAGTAAAATTAGTTAAAACTATGGAAGGAAGTCTCTAGATGAAAGTAATGTTAATGTATGCTAGCTAAAAGCTTTCTATGCAGAGAAAGATATCTCATACATATTTGTGCATAAAAACAATATATTTTCAAAAGAATGTACTGGGAACTATTTGGAAAAAATACCATTACATATTGACTTGGAATGCAAAATTCTTACCAACCAGGGTATGGCATTTAACTTGCTACTCTTTCATGCTTATTAGTGGTATGCACCTTGTGAATGGTCAATTAATATTATTTAATGATGGCAAATATCTAATAAGTGGCACTCTCACTTCTCATCTCGTGCTCTTATAGTGTATTAAAGACAATACAATGTGGCTCACAAATTGGTCACAATATTCTTGGATTTTATATTTGCTGCGGTTTTTATAAGTGTTCCGTGAAGGCCTCTCTGTGATGTAAGTTTGGCCCCTGGCCTACTGTGCTGTTAGGAGGTGATGGAACCATTAAGAAGTGAGACAAAGTGTGAGAAAGTTAGGTCCAGTGGCACATTCCCTTGAATGTAGATATTGGACCCTGAGAGCTTGTTTGGAGGTTCTAGCTGGGGAGCGGAGCTACTTGTATACCCTTGACAGCAGCATGGCCCTCCTCTAGCGGGGACGTCATCCTCTTGGACCAAGCTCACAGCTTTAGGGAGGATGCACATGGAGTGGTGAGGGAGGAAGGGGACATCCGCCTAACCATCCAGACCAGCTGAATAAGCCCTGGCAATCAAGGGGGTGACAGATGTCACAGCCAGATCGCCCTCACATCTGACTGAAGATATTAGACCCTAGTGTCTCCCCACCCCCCGTCTCTCTCTTCCCCTCTCCTTAAATCTGGGTGAAGCAAGCAATTTGCCCCAGCACGCACTCTCACCATGATGTGCTGCCTCACCACAGGCTCAAAAGCAAAAGGCAGAACTGTCCCTGGACTGAACCTCAGAAATAATGAACCAAAATGAACTAGATGTGATATATGCACCAATTCCCCGAGTGTAGTTGCTATGTATCCCAATCATGTACTAATAAAAATGATTATGGAAAAAACCTATTTCAGCTATTTCATTAAAGTAATAGAAAGCTAGTTAACACATCAGTCTAGAGAATGAAATTTTGCTCTAGAAACTCAGTCATGAAAAAATAAATTCAGTCTAAAGAGATCTAAATATACTCAACTCTTTCGTGCTTTTGTTTTTTAGTTATATATTCTAAACAAGGGAAGTGTAGAATTTCTTTTATCATTTCTGGAATGTTCTAGCTTTGAAACTTTTATCCTTGGTACTATGAGCACGATTTTTGAAAAAATTTATTGAAGAAGAGTTCCCTTGTGGAAGCAGGAAAGATTTTCATTGGCTTTTTCTTTAACAAAATGTCTTCATCCAGCTTTTAGCATTGAAACCAGGTAAATTCTGAATATATTTTAAACAGTCCTGCTTTTCGGCTTTGTTCTGGTATTAAATGGAATCACACAAGATTTCCTGACAACCACATGCCCCCCAATGGAACCATTTTGTGCATCTATTGAGTCATACCTCCTCTCTCAGATAAAAGTTCTGTATAAAATAGATTTTGGTATCCACTTGAAAGGTACATGAAGTTTTCAGAAGCAAGCACAGTATGACATGACTATGAAAAACGCTTGGAGGAATTTTGTATTAAATTTGAGTGTATCACTCTGAAATGGACATTGCACAGTTGGAGCTAGACAGCATAGTCAAACCACCAATGGCAGCATTTAAAAAGTGAATGCACAAAGGAAAAAAACTCTTATTTCTTTAATCATTTCTTTGCTAATGAATTTTATAACACAAAAGCTTAGGGCTGGAAGACTGGCACAGTGGTTAAAACACTTGCCTAGCAAGCACAAGTTCCTGAGTTTGATTCCCCTGCACCACACAAAGTCGGGTGTGGTGCTGGGCAATCCCAGTACTTGGGAGGCTAAGGCCCAAAGATTGCCATGAGTTCAAGGCTATCCTGGGCTAAAAAGTGAGTTCAGGACCATCCTGGGATTCAGAAGGAGACCTTGTCTCAAAAAAAAAAAAAAAAAAAAAGCTTAAAAATTAAGGGATGAATTTATTTGTGCTCAAAAATACTATTTAATTTTCCCCACTTTTATTAATATATATGCAATACATAATGTTTACAATGAATTTGAGTATTTTGTCCACATATGTATCACACATCAACATTACAATCCATTCCCATTTTTGGCCCTGCCACCCCCCCACCCAACTCCCACTATCACGTCCATTTGGTTCTATAAAATGCTTGTATTCTGGGTTTCCCAAATCAGAGAATGCACGCGCTATTTAACATATTTATTCTTCTGCATCTGACTCACTTCACCACTGAAATCACCACTGTTTAGCTCAGCTTCCCACCCCTAGAATGGGCTGCAGTTGCTGCTTCTTGATGCCTCTTCTCTGGTCTAGCAGAGCCCTTTGTTGGAACAATTTGCCCAAAGTTCTTTTTTTCCATATCTTACTATGTCTTTGTTGAGATTTCTTAACATGGCTTCACCCCCCAGTCCGCATAAAAGAACTATAACAATGAAATTCGTAAGACTACAAAATCTGAGGAAACAAAAGAAAGGTTAAATTTCACAATCCTTAGCTGAGTACTGAACATTCATAAGACATTGTAGTTTTCATAAGATAAACATATATCAAAGACAGAATAAGTGAAGTGCTACATTAGATGAGCTTAAGTCTACACCAAATTTCTATACTACTTAAGTCTATATCACAAAAGTATATTACACATTAAACAATACATATAATGGCAAACTTAGTATTTCAGAATTGTTTTAACTTTCACAAATTGTTTATTCACACTTCACTAATTACTAACATTTTGCCAGATTTGGTTTATCGTTTTATGTATCTATCCATCCACAAATTCATATATACATATTTTTATAAAGATTTTATACCAATTCCCTATGTAGAGTATAATTATTTTGTTTTACAAACTAATCTATTAAAATAATAATGGAGCAAAATGTCACATATTTTATGAGAAAGCTGGTACTGTTTTAGTAGGAAACCAATCAAATGATTCAAATACTAATCTACTTTTTTGTTACACTTTCTCTGTAGATGTTTGCTTTCTTCCACGTTCTTTGGTGATGCTTGTCTCTGTCTCTCTCAAAGATTCCTTCAAATATTCTCTGCAATGCTGGGCTAATGGTCATAGATTTCTTCAGGAATTCTTCGTCATTAAAAATTTTTACTTCCCCTTCAATTTTTAGGGATCATTTTGCTGGATACAGCAACCTGGGTCGATATTTGCTGTCTTTTGAAGCTTGAAAGATCCTGCTCCAGGCTCTCGTGGCTTTTAAAGTTTGCACTGAGAAAACTGTGATAATTTGAATGGGTTTGTTTTGGTAGAATAATGTCAGTTTTCCTCTTGATTTTTTAAAAACATTCTCTCTTTATGCTATATTTCTGAGATTCTGATTTTGATATGTCATGGTGTGTCTCATTGCTGGTTTAGGATATTTGGTGTTCTCTAAGCTTCTTGTACCTGAAAATTAATTTCTTTTTCTAGATTTGGGAAATTTGCTTGAATTATTTTAGTGAATAAATTATTTATACCTTTGGTGCTGTATTCTGCTCTTTTTCCCACTCTCATGATTCTAATTGGTTCTCTTTGAATCATCCATCATCTGTTGTATCCAGCTACTTTGCTCATACCTACTTATAACATTTGTTTCCTTAGCCTTGTCTTCAAGGTTTCCTTCTTTACTTTACTCAACCTCTTATTTGTGGTTTCTGTATGCTCAGTAAGCCCTGTTTCCATTAAGATCAATATTTGTTTAGTAAGTTTCTCTTTAAGCCTGATGATCAATGCTTGCTTTTCTTTGAGAATATCTTGTTTGGACTGGTTGGTTTTTTACTTCCTTCCCTATGAGTTCTACTATTTCAGGGCCCATGACATTAATTTCTGGGGTCTCCGGTATATCTGTGTGTGTCCTTGTCTTCTTCCCATGTTTCTCTTGTTGAGGCAATTGACTTTAAAGGCCTATCTGAGAGGTTTCTTTGAGTGGCTATGACAATGTGTGGGGGAGCTGCAATTTCTATGAGTTCTGTGCTGGGAATAGGCAGTGAGGGAGGATCTAACATCTGGATGGCCTCTGAGGTGTTGTGATCACCCCCGACCCCCTCAGCAAAGCTCTCCTGCCTATCCTGGCTTCCCTCCCCCAAAGGCAGGGCTGTTTAACCTCAGGGGTGCTCCCACTACCACTGAAGCAGTTCCAGGGGTCAGTGGCTTTTCCCTCCTCTCCACAACTGCCTCTCGTGCCAGCTTAAACCTAGACAGTTTCAGAGTGATCCCAAAAGCCCTGATATGCTCGTCTGAGCTTTCTTTTACTCTAAACAGTTTGGTCCCAGGCTTTTGTTTAAAAATGGCTCCTGCTTATGCCATGGCCTATTATGGCTGCCTAGCACTGCTTCTGATCTAGGCTCCAGGAGGCCTTTTCTAGAGGGCGTTCACATTGTGTTTGTTATATATACTACCCACAGGCTCATTTTTAGAGGCTGGGGCTACTAGCTTCAGTCAATTCCCACTTTTCCTGGGTCTGTGCCTACCTCAGCCTGAGGTTCGGGGCTCTGCTCTTTCCTCTATCGGTAGATGCTGGCAGCTCAGAGTCATGATCGGTCAGCCTGGAGCTGCTTTCTAGGCTGCTGTTTACCTCCAATTATGATGTATTTTCAGATTTTTCTGACCTTCCCTGTCCTAGCTACATTGAACAGGTGGTTTTTTACTATATTCTCAACTTTTCTTTTGAGACAGGGCCTCACTTTGTAGTCCATGCTGGCCTTGGACTCATGGCAATCCTCCTGCCTCAGCCTCCCAAGAGCTGAGATTATAGACATGCATCACTACACCCAGTTTACGTGGTGCTGGGGAATCGAACTAGGGTACATAGCGCTTGCTAGGCAAGCACTTTAACCACTGAAGCATTCGTCCTGCCCCTCTCAATTTTTTAAGTGGGCCCAAGAGAAGACATTGTGCAGCTCTGTTACTCAGCCACCATCTTGTTTGCAAGTCCTATTTTATTAAATTATAAATTAATATAATGTTTACAGTATCCAGAGATTCATTTGAAATTTTCTTAATTATTGTATACTTTTTGATTTGCATGATTTTAAGTCATTGCTGCCTTCTTCATGTTCAACATTGTTCAAATGACGACTTTCAATAAGACAACTTCAATTAAAAAATTGTAGGCTGTAAGATACATAAAATCAGAAATAACAGAACTGAAAATTAGTACCTCAGAAATTTTTTCTTCCCCAGGAAAGTTCTATTCTAGTAAGCAGTGACCTTATATAACAGGATATATCCTTTTTGAATGTAAAAGACGTAGTCATCTGATATTAAAATAGTCCAGACAATTTTTCATAACAGACTATACAGATAATTAGCTCATGGTTATCTAATAAACTCTGGCATCTAATTCTGATAGAAAAAGGTTATAGTCCTTCTTTTGAAATATTCAACTCAGCTTTTATTATTCCATGAATAGGAATAGTAACTGTTCAAATTAATCACCAGCAAGTGTGCTATAAAAGGTCTAATGACAAAAATGGCATAATATTTCAATTTAATATCCATTGAAAGATATAATAGGTGTGAGATGTGATAGGTCCTGGGATGGGGGTGTGGCTCCACTCCTGCCAGTCTTGAGATGAGATTTTCGGGGTCTGAGCCGCCTTCTTTCATTATTCTGGGACTAGTCAGGATCCCACAAATGTGGATCTCTTGAAAACAGGTAGGGACTGCAAATATTAATCTGGTAGTTACTAAGAAGATATGGGTGGTATTTCAAATCATGTTATTTGACTTATAGCCAGAGTAGATGTACGGAGGAAAAGAGAGCCTAGAAACAAATCCAGTAGGTCCGGTGAAGGAGAAGCGGGACTAACAGAAGGAACTAAGATAAGTCAGACATAGCAATGTGGTATCATGGACGCAAAGAGAGGCAGGAAAGTACCTCAGTGAACAGGGAACATTCTGTTATTCAATGCTCCTGAAAAGTTAGGTCAGATTAGCAATATGAAGGTAAGCTAATTGACACCCGTGACAAGCAGTTTTAGTTCAAGTGGCATGGACAGGAGCAAGCTTGGCTCAGATTGAAAGGTGAGAGTGGTGACAGTGATGGTACGTGATTTATTAATAGTGTTACACCGTGGTACGGAGCGGAAAGTGTGGCAGTGCCTGGGAGAAAGTGTGGGTTTCAGAGGGGTTTCGTGTATCACACATTCCTATTTTAATTAAAAAAGATCCAATGGAGAGGATAAGTGTTGCTACATGATAGAACGGGAGAAACTGCATGAACAAAGTCTTTGGGGAGAAGATAATGAAGGTGTCTCAAGACCATCTCAATGGAGTTGGTCTTTAATACCAGTTGCTATGGTTTGGATCTTGCATGTCCGCCAAAAGCCTCGTGTATTTGGAACTGCGTTATTGGGAAGTAGGACTGGCGGAAAGGGACAGTTGCTTGAGGTTTGACCTGAGAAGACTGTGTCAACTTGTTGCAAGTGGGAAATATCCAGAGAATAGCTTTCAGGTGTGTATTGTTAACTTGTGGGCCAGAAAATGAGGGAGGAGGACCCATGCTGAGAGGGCAGTTTGCAGCTTGAAGTAATTACACTAAGGAAGAAGAAACATTGTTGTGGCTTCTTCTTGAGTAAACTCTAGCCCGACCCCCCACCCCACCCCCACTTGGGCAGCTCTCAGCCTCTGCCCTGTGCTTCCACTGTTGCCGGCTGCCCCGTGAATGGACTGTGTGAGACCTTCTGAATCTCCGAGCTAAATAAATATTTCCTTCCTTAATTTATGGATGTTGGGTATTTTGTCACAGCAACAAAAAAAAATTAACTAAGACACCAGAAAGACAATTATTCATAACAGACTGTACAGATAATTAGATGCAGGTAGGTTGGCAAAGCAGGTGCTGAGAAGACAAAATTGTTCCCTTCTGACTGTTTCTTAATGAAATAAGAAGTGAGTTCATCGACTGGAAATAGCATGCAGGAGAAATTGGAGGATAAAGGAGAGAGGGAATGGTGAAATATTTGAACCGGAGAATAGAAAAATTAATTACTTAGAAAACTGTAGAGTCGGGTAGGCTAGACAGTGTTATTTGACCTTTAGATATTTTTTCATCCTGAATTTACAACATAAGTTCATCTGAGAAACCCGGATCTAGCCCTCCATTATGCAGTGTACCTCTAGTTACCAGAATTACTGCCTTAGGTATGAACTGTCTTCTATGATAATTGAAAATTTCATTGATATTCAGAAAAAGAACTAGTATAGTGACTATTTGGCTTGTGAATTCCAATACATGCTACACATAGTCAAGCCGTTATACATAGACTGCATATACCTGTTTGTCTTTCTAACCACAGCTTTTTCACTTTGACACATCACCAGTGAGTTTCAAAAGCTTCTTTATTTTCCTTATTTTTCTCAAAGCGCTGATAATGTTTTTGCTCTTGTATCATAAATTTAAATGGGAATCTCTGACTCTGTCCTACACTCGTGCCTTAATGGACCCCTCCATATAGCGTTATCTTTGTTATTTGAAATTCTCAAGCTGGAGCCTGAATAGCGTAATGTAGTGTCAGTGTCACTGTGGGTGTTTCAGTGGAACCCTTGATGGTGTCTATGAATGCAATAATAAACACCATTGGATCTTGAATGTCCCCCAAAAGCTTCACGTATTAGGAACTGTGTACTATTGGGAGGTAAGGCTTGCTGACAGGGATCAGTGCTGAATAGGATGTTTCGAATTCTTCTGAAATAAGATATAAAACAATTTTTGACACAGAAAGAAAGAACGACATCGGCCATGTTTCTGGAAAATACAAGGAGGAATAGCTCAGCTGTTAAAGCATTTGACTGGCAAGCACAAGGCTCTGAGTTTGATTCCCCAGCACCACAGAAAGCTGTGTGTGGTGGTAATCTCAGCACTTGGGAGGCTGAGGCAGGAGCAAACATTGCAGTGATTTTTAGGCTAGGCTGGACTCCATAGTGATTTCAGAACCAGCCTGGACTGGAGAGAGAGAGGCCCCGTAAAAAAAAAAAAAAAAAAAAAATCAAGAAAAGACCCCAAAATACAGGGAGGCTTAGCTTTAGGTCCAATAAGAGCAACTTGAAAGTAGGATGACAAGGACAGTCCAGTACCTGCCTATTGTTTCCATGTAAACATTAGTAGATCCTCTCATCACTCTCACAAGTGCTCTGCTTTCATGGAAACTGACATGGTCACTCTACCTAAAGGACCTGACACAATTATGAATTTCAGAGAACTGTTTTCACTAATCAATTGTAATTCTTTCTTAACCATCACATGTTCTTAAGAAGGAGGTACTACACTGCTATCACCATCATTCTCATGACCTTATCCTTAAAAATTGTATCCTTTCAATTTCTTTCTGGTCCTGTCTTATATTCTATAAATTTCCATTCCTAAGTTTGCCTAAAACATTTTTCTATATCCGTCTAATTAGATCAAGGACCAGATCTGAGTTCCTGAGTTTAAATTAGGCCAAAATATGGGGAACTGAGAGTGCATTGCAGCCTGTCTAAATGCTATGCCCCCCAGTACTTCCTATAAAATTTTTCTTAAAACACTCGAACACTGAAGCTAAAAAATATGTATTAAAGCCAGACTTGGTGGCACAGGCTTTGTAATCTCAGAAATGAAGGATGCTGAGGCATAAGGATTACAAGTTTGAGCCCAGTCTGAGCAATTTAGCAATTTAGGAAGACCCTGTCTCAAGAAAAAAAAAAATGCTGGGCTGGGGATGTAGCCTGGTGAAAAGGCTGCAGGCCTTAGCTTAAATTCCTAGTATCACACAGACATAGACGCAGACACAGACACACACACACACACACACACACACACACACACACACACAGACACACACACACACACACAAACACACACACAAATCTGCATTTAGGTACCCCAGGTCTCAATTCTAAATAGGCCTCTTTCATCAAAAAAAGGTATACTACTCTCTCTTGCCTAATAAAGAAAAGCAGGGGCTAAAGAAGTTGGGTGCACTATGGAAAAGGACATGGCCCCTTTAAGGAACAGAATGGTCAGAGTGTCTTGATTCTGCCCTTTGTGACATCTCAGAGGCTGGCTGTAGGTGCCAGTAAGACTTTGTCAAACTCCAGAGCTATCACAGGTTAAATAACTATGATTTACGTTCTTTGTATCATGATGATTTTATACTTTTTGAAGCTTTTACTTGCAAGGCAAAAGCTGGAAGCTCAAAAAGCAAAGAAAAATCCATAAGCAATGGAGGAGAAACACTGGGTCTGTATTATTCTTCGTGTTTGTATCTCCTAGTAGATCTTTCCAGATAAGACCGTCTCTCTGTCTCAGTTTGATATTATTATCAGTGTAAGGTTCTCTAACCCTTAATGGTGATTTTGGGTATGAGTTGAAACTTAGGGATGGGCTGTCATATATATATACTTCATATATTATCGAATCTTTTTTAAATCAGCACACAATGGATAGTTTTATGGATGGCATCACACTTCCTCATGTCAATGTAACTATTAAATCAGCTATAAAAAATATCTTCAGATTTAAAACGGTTCCATTCACACAGCCATATCACGATGTTATGGAGCTACTCACAACTTGTGTGGCTAGGAGAACAGCCTCTATGTAGACTTGGATCCTTCCTTGATGACCCATCTTTGTTAAAATGGCAATTTCTTGCACCGGTGACCGTATTACTACAATCCAGTCTTTGCTCATACACCTGAAGTACGGTCCTTGAGTACTTAGTGTTCGTCAAGTGATTTGTATGGATTAGCTTTATTCCAGAACTCTCTATGGTGTGCTGTAGTTGTCTGACGCTGCAGCTCTCTGAATTCAACTGAGATTTTATCTGAGTTGCTTTTGCCAACTGAGTTTTCTCTAAGGATGTGTCGCGTACTATGATAGTAGAAAGGAGGACTGAAATTTAATTTCTTTTTGGTTGAAAGGGACATTTGTTGTTTAGAGTGTGGTTGTATTTGCACTACTCCTGCATTACACTATTTTCTACCCCAGGAGGGACAATGGATGGATAGGTAGACAGATGAACATATATAGGAACTTACATAGTTTCCAATATAATGCATAAACTTGTTTTCCTTCAATAATTACCATTATTTATTCATTTTATAGAAATAGTCCTGAAGGTATCATAGTATTTACATATTAGTATATATAATCAATGTGGAACATTATACATTGTATTTCAAATTTTCCTAAAATTATGACTAACTTTTTTCTCTTTCCCTTAAAAACGCTTTGTGCAGAAGGCCAGGAGTCCATTCCCTCAGGGGCCCCTTCCTGGACGTCCTGCTCCTCTATTACCACAGTTATCTGGAAGAAATTACAAGTAAGCTATCTCTTCAAAGTGAAGTTTAACAAGCAAATATTTAAAAAGGGAAACAGCATTACATTTGGAAAGAATTTACTGGAATATTTTAATTTATTCATTTATTTTTGGTAAGAGGTAGTGTTGCACAGAGACACAGGCATCGTCAGAGACAGCAATATTTCCAGTTGCGAATATCTACATAATTCTGTTTCTGCCAGGGTGAAAGAAAGCTCTTTACACATTTCCCAAGAGGAAATTCATCAGGGGCCAAAATTAATCTGTAAAACTTTAAAAATTATACTTTTCTTTTTTCTTGTTTTTTTCTTTTTACATTGTTCAATTTGTCAGATATTCAGAGGAAAAAAAAACAGTAAATTTCACCTAGAAAACCCCAACTTTTAGTGAGTAAAAAGAATAAAAGCATAATAGTTTAGTTTTTTGCTTTTACAAGATTGCCACCATTTAATATGCTGTGTCAATCTACTGTGTCCTCTGAATGGCCTCACATGCTTCCTACAGAATATGGTTATCACAATATATTTCATCATGACAGTGCTACACACTGTTAAGTATCCTTACATATTAACTTGTTGTGTTTTCATTTAAAATAGCTTTATGACTCATGCCCCCAAAGAGAACAATCCTTACAACTCTTCACCTCATCACTGGGATGGCTCTCCTGGACCGAGCAAACCTGAAGTATATTACGGACACAAGTATTCCTCAGCCACGCATACACAGCCACTCTTCGTACGTATTATGCATCTCAATATCTATTTATGTTTGTGTCACCATAATTCAATCATAGGTAATACAGTGAATGCTGAGACCTTATGATACTGGAGAAAAAGGTAGGAGTTTTTGAGAGGCATGTGATATTCTGACGGCGCAGTAATTAGAGAACACGGTGTGGAATTTGTTGTAGAGCAATGTGTGGAAATCCAAGAAGAGAAAGTCTGAATAAGAAAAGTGAGGTAAAGGAGAAAAGGCAGCAAAGGAAAAGGTAGACCACTAAAGGCAAGAAAGGAGATGAGGAGGAGCAGGAAAAGGCTAAGGAGGGGTAGTAAGAATGAAATAACCCAAGTATACTAAGTGCAAGTGGCAGTATATCAAAAAGAAACTTATTTTTCTGTATTACTAATATGGCACTGAGACGATAATTTTTTCTAAATGTAAAGGTTAATATTCAGAACATGGAGTGGAAACTGGCTGCGGTTGAATGCAGGTCACTTTAGGATCCCTTTTGATCTGTGTGTTGGTTCCCTATTACTACGTCACACATTTCCACCGACTTATCAACCTAATGCAACACATACCTATTATCTCCCAGTTTCCGTGGGTCCGAAGCCTGGCTATGGCCTTTCTGGCCCCATTTCCCGCTGCAGTCCAGGTACCAGACAGCCCTCTTTGTCATCTGCAACCTGATTCTTAATTCACACCTGTTGGTGGAATCCACTTACTTGCTACCGTAGAATGTTACTTCCTACCCTCTCTTTTTTTGCTAGCTGTCAGTTATGAGCCACTCTCCGTTCTTAAGGAACACTTGGAGTCACCAGGTGGCCCTCTGAGAGTCCCTTTCACATTTCAGTTTATTTTTTTCAAAGCCAACAGAAGAACCTCAAGCTCCATTTTCCTATGATAAAGTCTTAACTAATGAAACCTATTTGAGAATATAACTGTTACATTAATACTTGCTGTCATCTTCTCCATATTTTACTTTCTAAAAGCAAGTCCTAGGCTCCTCATACACTCAACAGGAGAGAGGCGTTATACAAAGGGTGTGACACACTGGGAATTATCCATTAGTATACATCCAGAAAAGTAGGTACTTACCTGTTAAAAAGGGGGTATTAAAATGGAGTAACTCCGCCTTTTACTAGAGGACAAGGTAAGCAGGGGAAAATGGTGGCCCGTAAAGGTTATGAGATTCTAGGAAGCTTAGGAAAAAACGAATCTTTGAAACTGAAGTTAACTGAGGAACTTGGTTGTGCAAGTTGTTCACATATTATATACACCAAGCATCGTGGTAACTGAGCAGTTATTGCACCTGCCCCAGGCCGCTACATAAAGCAAGAGTGTAGGGGGAACACGTACCAAGCACATAAGCGTGGATGGACTTACACATTCTGTTAAGTGACAAGAAATAAAAGCTCAAAGAGCACTGAGAAAGCATAACGAGGAGGTACAGTAACCTGCAGAGCGGGTGTGGATTAGCCTGACTTATGGCCACAAAAGGGAAGTAGTGATGATGCCCGGGGTGGATAAGTGAGTCAAAAGGGAAGAAGTGAGCCCTAGCTGTATCTCATGGCTACCTCCGTCCAAGAATAGTAGTAGTGATTTCCAAGAAGTAAGGGCTGGATTGGAAGTGGAAGGAACAATGTAGAAGCAAAAGGTGAAGTGGTGTGGTTATTATTAATAAGGGGAAGATAGTGCAGGAACCAAAAATGAATTTATCCAAAACGTGTTAGACAATAGCCAAGGAAAATAATCAGCTTACTCACAGGTAACAACGTGAGCTTATCATTTTCCTACAAAATCTTTCATTGCATTTTGATTTAAAAGATGTATGGAAACCAGGCTCAGCATTCTTTTAAACCATACTTAAAATAGCTGTCACTGAGTATACCAGCTGTCTCCTCATTGTCAAATCCAAACTCCTATTTTAAGACTTCACTTTCTTGACTTCTCTACAGGCACTTGACCCTCACTGATTTTTGAGAGCTTTCTTTTGTTTGCTTTCCAGAGTACTACTTTTCTTGTGGTCTGCCTAGTTCTCTGACTATAATTTCCCCCAAATTCTTCTGAAATACCCCCCAACTGTGTTTATAGCCTAAAATGACATTTTCCAAGGTTCTATTTTGTTGATGTGTAATTTCAACTCATAAATGTCTCTCTAGATCTAGACCAGGTATTATAATAGCCTACTGGGCTCACTGTGAGTTTTTATTTGCAATGAACCTTATAAAGGCAGAAATCTAATCATGCACAAAGTTATATGGATTCTTTTTTCTAAATTTGAAGCAACCAATTTATCAGAGTTCACTTGGCTAATCCTGGTTTTGAAACTAAAAGTGTCTCATCCTAAGAACTTCCTCAGTCCTGGAAAAACCTATTTCCTCTGCTGCTGACTTAATTCAAGCCTTTATTATGCCTCCTTAAATTATTGCTAACTAATGCCTTTGCCACCCTTCCCTTCCATCTCGGGCTTAACTATCACACTGTTGCTGAGGTGATCACCTTAAAAGCAGATCTGATCATATGGTGATGCAGCAATCAAAGCCACACAATTCCAGCACCTCTTATCTCTCCAGCTTCTCTCTCTGCTCTTGGGTTGTGTCGTATGTATCTGTCCAACCAAACCTATTATTTTCTCAAACATGCAGTTCCCAAGCATTTATCCTGTAATTGCTGAAAAACTCCTAATACTCAAAAACTCTTAAAATACCTATTTTGAATATTATATTCTACCTGGAACCCTCCCCCAATCCCTAATCTCTGCCTCCTTATCATCACTCTGTTATTGGCCTCGTTCTTGAGCTAAGGTATCATGTCATAATTATTTTTTATGGTCTATTGGTCTGTGTCTCTCACTTGATCATGAAATTATCCACATCAGGGACATTCTAACATTCTTGCATGATGAGTACCACATAGTGCCTTCCAGAGTGATGATCAACATAAATGTGTTTGTGTGTGTGTGTGTGTGTATGTGCGCGCGCGCGCGCACATGCACATGTGTATAGTGTTTGAATCATTCTTACACAAATGAAGTAGGTTATCAGTGTAATGTCTCCCTTTAAAAACAGGTCTCAAAATAAAGACCTACTGTATTCATCCGTTCTCAGATCTGCTTTTAAATTGTATTTTTTAATGCTTGAGAATATGTTGTTTTAGGGTCTCTGCAGTAGTAAATACATTTGTGAGAGGAGATTTTTAGTTGTCAAAATGTAACATGTTATGCTGGAACATTGAAATTTGAGCATGAATCTCTATCATAAAAGAATTCTGTAGTGCTGATGGAACTCTAGCTGTAGGGCATAAATGATCTAATGACATATGCTGTGAAGGGCAGAGGATGTAGCTCAGTGGTACAGCTCTTGCCTGGCATGTGCAAAGCCCTGGGTTCAATCCTCAGTTCCAAAACAAAACAAAAGACCACAAAAAAGACCAAAAAGAAAGCCATATGCTGTGAAAACATTGATGTAATTTAAAATTTGTGACATATACAAAAAAAGAAAAATGGGGTGCTTCATAAAAGTAACAAATTTAATTTGGCACACTACTATACTAACATTCATCATTGTGCTGTATCAGAGTAGGAACTTTGGTACTACAAAATCAGAAAAAAAATTTGTTTGGCTTACCTAAATTTCCTCTTACAATGGTTGCTTTTTACTTTAGAACAAACACTCCAGGTTGTACTATATCTGAACTAGTTTGAAAGAACTGCATTGCAATACAGTATGTAATGGTTATTTAAAAGCAGCCAAGAATTCACTTACTAAAAGAAGATATTTTTACATGTTATTTTAAATTATTGCAAATCTCTAATGGTGATTAAATAGATTTTTAAATTGCTCAGTAAATATATGCCTACTTTTCCAACATATAAGAATTTCTAAATGAGAATAAAGAGATCATTGATTGCAATTTAATAACATTTGGTATTTTTAAACTTCTTTTCAGGATTTTTCTGCACCAAGAATGCCAAGGTCCAGCTATATTCAAAGAGAAAGACAACCCGTTGGATATTCAAGTTATGAAGAGCCAGAAATCCCTTATCGAATAGAACACATCTAGTTACCACCCAACTATTAAGTTACCTGTGAAACACATATACACAATCACATCTGTGTAATCAATCTGATCAGTTTAACAGCACCTGATTATTTAGAATGCTCTGAAAACCTTCTGGTACCAGCTCTCTCTAACTAGATCCGTATTTACTTTTATGCCATCCATTTTCTTAGAATATGTTGAAGTTTCTCTACTTTCCAAATACCTTGAAAAATTTTCATTTCCAGTATCCACCTTAATCTTAGCAAGGATGGTAGGCAACAGCAACCCCTCCAAATTCACCACAATACTTGCTTACTGACTTAGAACATGTCTTTGTAAAGCATTTAGTGAAATGTTCATAAAATTGGTTGCTAGTTGCTTATAAAGAATACTGGATACTTCATAACTAAGCAATAAATTTAAAGAATTGCACAAATGCTTCAGTGTAAAGTTAATGAATTTTATTTGAATATGCAATTTGTTTACAAATTTACTCCTTAATATAAACTGTTGACAAGGGATTTTTATAAATTTAATGGTACAGTACAAGGATACCAGGATTTGGAGTCTACACTTCAACCTTTCCTTTCATCCTTTGTTCTTTCTTCTGCGTCTTTATCTTTCATTTCTTTAAAAGCCACACCACACCAACAATGCCCTGTGAATTGGTTAGTGGCTAAGGTACAGAGATAAATCTGAGACAGCCCATGGAAGTTATACTGGTAGAGGGGAAACAAAAATCAATTATTATTACCCATTATGATCAGTGCAATAATATGACGTGTACAAGACAGTAGGAAGTCAAAGAATAATTAGCCAGCAAGAAATTTGATAAGAGTGATGGAAGAAGGCGTGTTTTTAAAAGGTGATACCTAAGCTGTTGAAAAAGTAATTAAATAGAGATTGGAGGAATCCCACAGCGCTTAGACTGCTTGTCTAACAAGTGCAAAGCCCTGGGTTCAATTCCTGAGGACCACATAAGCTGAGCATGGTGACACATACCTATAGTCCCAGAACTCAGAAGGCTGATGCAGGAGGATTGCAGTGAATTTGGGGCCAGGCTGGGCTAAACAGTAAGTCTGGAACAAACCTGGTCTACAGAGTGAGACCCTGCCTCAGAAAAAAAATAATTAGGAATTAGTTTATGGGAAGGGACTGGGAGAGAGTTTTTGCAGTGAAAGGGAATGAACAAAGAGCTCAGAATGAAAAATAATAAGAACTATGAAGATAACTTGGTACTGCTGGAGGATAAAATTGAGGAAAAGAGTAAGTTATGAGGTTGTGGCGATAACTCAGGAATGGATTACGGAGGGTTTCATACCATTTTATGGGATTTACATGAAATTTTATTACTTACAGGGCTCGGTATTAGTCTTTTCTCTCTCTCTCTCTCTCTCTCTCTCTCTCTCTCTCTGTGTGTGTGTGTGTGTGTGTGTGTGTGTGTGTTGCTACAACAGAATGCCTGATGCTAGGTACTTTGCAAAGAAAAGAAATTCATTTAGTTTATAATTCTGGAGGTTCCAACACCTGCTTGTCTCCAACATCGTTTCGGCTCTGATGAGACCTCCTGGCACCAAAGTGTGGTACATGGCATTAAGGTGAGGGCATATGCAGAAAGGAGAGGTTGCATGGCAGTACAGTGAGTCATGAGGCTGGAGAAGGGTCAGCTTTACTCTTTTTATAATAACTCATTGTTGCAAAACTAATCCAATCTATGACACCAGTTCTTTTGAGGGCTGTGCAGCAGTTTCCCGGACAATAACTTCTGACCGCCTTTCACTAGGCCTTACCTCTTAAAGGCTATACTACCTCAGTACCACCATACCATGAGCCAAGTCTCCAGCACATGAACCTATGGGGTTCCCACACAAACCACATCCAAGTCATAGCAGGATCCATTGAAGGATTTAACAGAATCCTAGTCAGATTTTATTTTTAAGCTGAGCACTGATGGCTGTGTAGAGAACATATCTGAAAGAGACAACAGGAGAAGTAGGCAATGAGAAGTCGGTCCTGTAGCTGGAACAATGAGAATAAGTGAGTGGAAAGTCAAATGGTGTTGATTTTTAGGAAGGATATAGGTAGAACATCGAGGCTGTGAGACGTAACAGAGAAGAAAAAGTATAGTTGAAAGGATATTGGCACTAATGTGGACAAAGGTCTCTAACAGATCAATGAGAAGTCTGAGCAAGAGAATGAATGAATTGGAAGTAAAGGAACAGATTAATACCACTATATATGTGTGTGATCTTTAGGCTTAACTGTACCATTAATATTGCCAAGGGGTCTGACAATGAAGTAGGTCACTCTTCAGTTCCCCACAGTGATTGATTTACAACTGTCATTGAGCTTTGACCCATTCCTATTCACCTTCATTCTCAGGAGACAATTTGACCTCATAATTTAAGGAGTAAGTGGAAAACATCAGATAAAAAAAAAAATCCCAAAACTACAAACAGTCCTGTACTTACTCTTCTGTTACAATGTGTTCCACATCCCATTTTAGAGTAACACTTTTACCTATTCTCTGAATTTCTTTCTTCCCAGTATTTGAGTGGGCATTGTTTCATCAATTTTCCTCCTTGTTTCAATCTTTCCCTAATCTTTTAAAGAAAACAAAACAAAAAAACTCTTCTATGGAAACCATGAGAATGACCCTCACAGACTTTAAACCAATGGTCCTATACATTGTGCTCTGAAATCCATTCCTGCGTCTGCTCAGATGCTTCCTTCTCCTGTCCCTGTCCCCAAAGCTAGGCTCCCTTTTGCCTATTTCAGGGAGTCTTGAAACTCCTTGGAAGACTGAATGGCCTGAAGACTTCCTAATGGCTTTTGTGAATTTCCCTTAGTCTGTGCGGCAGTTTCTAGGACAATTTCTTTTAACTTTTCTTTCCTCTTTCTACAGTGAGCCGTGGGTCAGAATCTCCTAGATTTTTCCAGATCCTACTCCCATTTTTTCACACAAGTGTTTCTGATAACAAAAAATATCCTTTCACAGTCTAATGCTGTCCTAATGATTGCTTCTAGAAGAACCTAGATAAATCTACATTCTTACCAGCACAATCTTCTGGAACTATTACTTCTGCATTCTCTTTTCCTTTGTACTTAAAATTCTATAGTGAGTTGACTTTACTTCTTTTCTGTTTGACTTGCCTTTCAATTCATGTAAATTTAGCTTCAACTGTTTTTTCCTCTTTGGTGCAAAATTCAATGTGTAAGCCAGCCTCCATTTTACATCTCACTGGCATTCATCACCAATGATCCTCCTTGAAACTTTCTCTCTGTTGATTTTGTGATAAAATCCTCACTTAGCTTTATGCCTACCTGTGACTTGTCCTTCTCTGACTCTTTTTTCTTTTTCCTTTTTTTGGCTCCCACATCCCACTTAACATACTCTTTGGTGGTAAGTCCTTTTCTTTTAATTCTACTTGTTCTCCAAAGGAAAGTTCATTTCCACCCGCTGCTTTTTAATTATCATCTCTAATAGCTCCCGATTCCATAACTATAGTCTCGACGTCTTCCTGACATTTTTATGTGGGCATATCTCCACTTGAATATATCAAAAGCACTGCAGATTGTATTCAGTAGCTTCCAGATGCACCACACCACAAAACAGCATATGCTGATGAATCCAATAGTAGTTCATCGTCACAATCCATGAGTCAGGGCAGAACCCCTTCAATTTACAGTAAGATTCTATTAGCTCTTGCAGACAGAGGTTGGGGGATTACACATCATTACTGATTGCTAAGCTGATGAAGAGTATTAAAAATACATGAAAATGGTAAGAAATCATTCTCATTTCAAAGTACATTGTTTTGAAACATTGACAAAAACATTACAGCAATACATGCATCAGTGAAGAAATTGGTATTTAAAATAGCTAGACAATTGGAGGAGTAGAATAAATGAAACTGATGATTGCTTCTAGACGAACCTAGATAAATGTACATTCTTAACAGCATATTCTGAAACTATTACTTAGCATTCCTTTTTCCTTCATACTTAAAATTCTATAGTAAGTTGACTTTACTTCATTTCTGTTTGACTCACCCTTCAATTCATATTTAGCTTCAATAATCAATAATCAAAAATTTAAGATTAGGACTGGGGCATAGTTATGTGGTTAAAGCACTTACCTAGCAAGTGCAGCATCCTATGTTCAATTCCCCAACCTCACATAAGCAGTATGGTGGCACATGCTGTAGTCCCAGTACTTGGGAAGCTGAGGCAAGAGGATTGGAGTGGGTTTGAGGCCAGCCTGTCCTACATAGTGAGCCCAGGACCAGCCTAGATTACAGAGCAAGACCCTATCTCAAAAAAGTAAGGTTAGAACAAGATCAGTCAATGACTTAACAGATCCAACATCTTTTACTGATTATTGTTATTATTGTTTTGCAAATGGGCACATTACAGTAAGAATAGAAGGAAAGACAATTATATGCATAATCTGAACTACAGACTTTAAAAATTATGAACAATGGGGAAGTTTAGCTCAAGTAGTAGTGCTCATGGTCTGCTTCTGAATCAAAACCACACAGTTCATTAATCACAAATATATGGTATTAGTCACAAAAAATTTCACAATACATTGTGTTAATTTTGAAAGGTCATTTACTTCTTCTATGACTTCAACTTTGTCTCCATTTTTTATTTTAAAGTATGTAGAATAGAGAAGTGACCATTTGGTTCTGGGTCAAGATGGCAGCCAAGTAACAGAGCTGCACAATGTCTCTTCAACAACCCACGTAAAAAGTTGAGAATTTAGTCATAAAGCACCTGTTCAGTATAGCTAGAGCAGGGAGGAGTACCTCAACAACTGAAAGGAGGCCAAGGGAAGGTCAGAGGTCCCAAAGAAACATCAGAAGCTGAGGAAAAAAGAAACAGCAACCTAGGAAGCTACCCCAGGCTGGCTGCAAACGACTGGGAGCTGCAGGCATCTGCAGATGGAGGAAAACCTGCATGGAGCACAGAACATCTGACCAAGCTAGGAGAGGAAGGAGCACCCCAACAATTGACAGGAGGCCATGGAAAGGTCAGAAAACCTGAAGACATATTGGAAGTGGAGAAAACAGCAGTAGACTGGGCGGGTCCCTGGGCTGCAGGCATCCACAGACCCCAGACAAAGGAAAGCCAGGAGGCCAAAGCCTCAGATTGAAGTAAGCACGAATCCAGGAAAAGGGGGGATTATCAGCAGCTGGTAGCACCAGCATCTGAAAAACAACTCTGTGAGTAGTGCATACTATGAACACAACATATGCTCCCCCTAGAAAAGGCCTCCTGTAGCCCAGATCAGAAGCAGCTCTCCACAGCCATAACAGACAATAATGTCAGCAGGAGCCATTTAAAAAAAGAGCCCAAGACTGAATCAATTAGAGTAAAAGAAAGCTCAGAAGAGCACATCAGAGCTTTTTGGTCACCATTAAACAGTGCCTAGGAAGAAACTGGCACACTAGCCAGTTGCAGAAAGGATAGAAAGGCCAGTGACTCCTGAAAGGCTCAGTGTAGTGGGAGCACCTCCAAAGGTGGAGAGCCACACCCTTGGGGGAGGGAAGCCAGGAGAGGTGGAAGAGCTTTGTTGAGGAGGCTGGGAGTGAGCAAGACAACCCGAAGTCCATCAGACTGTTAGGTCCCTCCTCACTGCCTACTCCCAGCATAGAACTAAGAGAAATTGCAGCTCCCCACCACATACCATCATATCTGTTCAAGAAACTTCTTGGCTAAGCCTCTAAGTGAAGTCCCTCAACACCTGAAGCAGGGGAAGAAGACGACGAGGCAACAGGGCACCCACAGAGATGCCTGAGACCCCAGAAACTAATGTTATAGGCCCTGAAATAGTGGAACTCATAGGGAAGGAAGTAAAAAGCAAATAAATAAATGAGTCAAATAACCAGTTCAAACAAGATATTCTCAAATAAATGCAAGCCATGATCAGCAGGCTTGAGGAGGATCTTACTAATCAAATAATGATCCTAGTGGACCATTATTCATTTTGCTTACTGAGCCTATTGAAGCCACAAAAAGTTGGCTGAGATAAATAAGGGAATGAAAGATATGAAGGAACATTTTGATAGAGAAGTAGAAAATCTAAAAAGAAATATAGATGAAATTCAGGATATGAAAAGTATATGTAACAGCAGGGGAAGATGACCAAAATATTGTGAGGACAGAATTTCAGACCTTGCAGGGAAGGCTGAGAAAACTAATGATATAAGCAAGCATGATTCCAAAGCTAGATATATGCCAAGTAGCTGGATACAACAACTGATGGTTGATTCAGAGAGCCAATCTCAGAATTATATGTGAGGGAGAAAGAGCAGAAGATAGCACCAATGGTAAAAAGAATTTATTCACTGAAACTATGCAAGAAAATTTCCCTAATATAGGAAAAGAAATTAACTTTCAGGTATAAGAAGCTTATAGAAGACCAAATGACCTCAACCAACAATGAGACTCACCATGACACATCGTAATTAAAACTTCAGAAATACAACATGAAGAGAGGATGTTAAAAGTAGCAAGAGAAAAACAGTTATTATTCTATCAAGGCAAATGCATTTGAATTACTTCAAATTTCTCAATGCAAACTTTAAAGGCTAGGAAAGCCAGAAGTAAGATCTTTCAAGCTTTAAAAGACAGCAAGTGTCAACCCAGGTTGTTATATACAGCAAAATTATCCCTAAAAATTGAAGGAGAAGTAAAAGTTTTTCATGACCAAGAATTCCTTAAGAAATTTGCAACCACTAACCCAACATTGCAGAAAATACTTGGAGGAATCTTTGAAAGAAGCAGAGAGACAAGCAGCACCAAAAAACGTGGAGTAAAGGAAACACCAAAAGAGAAATTGTAACAAAAAAAGAAGATTGGTATTTGAATCATTTGATTGGTATCCCTCTAAAACAAAACCAGCTGTCTTCCCCCATAATTAGTATTGTCAATAGTATACAAGTTTACAAAATATCATAATTATATTCAACATTGGGAATTGGTATAAAATCTTTAAAAATATGTATGCATGAAATTAGGGATAGATACGTAGGTAAAAGGATAAACTAAATATGGCAAAATGCCTACAATTAGTGAACTATGAGTAAATGATTTATGAAAGAAAACTCTCAAATCACTAAGCATGCCACTCTATTGCTTTAACTGTGGTATTGTTATGTAACACAGAGTTATGTTCATTGAATGTGGCAACTTGATATAGACATAAGCTCTTTTAATGTAGCAATTCACTTATTTGGTGTTGGATGTAAGGTTATCCTAAGAAAACTGATGCAATGACAACCTGAATGTCTTTTGAATGTACAAACATTTACCTTTCAGTACTCAGCTAAGGAATTTGAAATTTAACTTCTTGCTTTTTCTTTCCCACATTTTCTAGCCTTATGAATTCCATAGTTGTATTTCTTTTCTTATATGAACTGGCAGGCGAATCCATGTTAAAGAATCTCAACACAGATATAATAACATACAGGAAGAAAAAGATCTTTTTGGCATATCACCCCAATAAAGGGCCCTGCTGGACCCAGAGAAGAGGTATCAAGATACGGCCACTGAAGCCCCATTCTAGGAGTGGAAATCTGAGCTAGTAAGTGCTAATTTGAATGGTAAAGTAAGTCAAATGCAGAAGAGTACATATGTTAAATATTGCATGGTTTCTCTGATTTGGGAAATCCAGAACACAGGCATTCTATAGAACCAAATGAGTGTAATGGTGGGAGTTACAGGGGGCTGTGAGAAGGGACAACATGAGGAGGGAAGGGATTGTAACATTGATGTGATATATATGTGCACAAAATACTCAAGCCCATTGTAAACATTATGTATTGCATGTGTATATATATATATATATATATATATATATATATATATGTTAAGAAAAATGGCAGAAAATAATGTATAATATACAGTCCATTTTAAATTAACAGAATGACAATATTACTCTAAGTTTTAGTTTTGATAGTTGTACTTTTTAGCACAAACAGTGATGAAATTTAAGGAAGAAAACTGTAGTTGTGCCTCATTTCTTTCATAATCATAAAAATCAGTCTCAAACTTTCATTGAAACAATGATGCAAAATCAAATATAATGACATACATTTGAGACCTACTGCTATAAGTTATATTTTAACCTCTACATACTTAAAGACTGCCAACATTTATTTTCTTCATAGTTCACTAAACGCACTATAGTTTTTGTCATAACCATTTTTTTGAACTTGTGTGTACCTCAAGTACAGGAATCAAATGCTAATGTTCATTCTTTTTGTTTTATTTTATAATTTTGATTAAAACTGGTAAAAACTAAAAATGTGTAAATCTCTGAGACTAAAGAGGAATCTGAATTTCCAACGTCCTCATTGCTCTATTAGTGAAAGGACACAATGTCCACAATTTCAAGCTCCCTTTCCCCCAGATATTCCTAAATCCTTACCTCTCCAGCATTCTTCGCCTTCTATAAAAAATAAATTTACTCATTTATTTAAGACAACTACCTTCAAAGCAGAATCCCAGAAGCCAGCTGCTCTGTGTACCTAGTGCATTTAAGTGAGGATTTATATTTCATGTTTTATAGTCATTGCTTAGGAACTTTCAGAGTGTCTGTGGGCCTTTTTGTCATCCTCGCTCCTCCCAATCTGAGGCACCAGCCTCTCCTCAATGGCCTGCTTGGTGGTGACCACTCAGTTTTCAACCAGGGACCCATCTGAAGACACAGCAGGGGATGGAAAGTTAGTATAGTACGCAGAAATATTATTTGATCGAGCTATACCACTCTTGGGTATATTTTCAAAATAATTACAGCATATTATAGTGGCATATGTCTATGACGTTTACAGTGGCACAGTTCCCAATAGGCCTAGATGGCCTGGCAGATGAATGGATAAAGAAAATATGTGAGATATATACACACAATGGAATATTATTCAGCCATAAAGAAGAATAAATTAATTACTGGAGGAAAATGGATGGAATCAAGCTCAGAAAATTAAATATCACATGTTATCCTTATATGAGAAACCTAAAATATAAATTGATAAAATAAAAAGATAGTAAAAGGTAGACTTTTAGAAATGGGGAAGGGAGAGCTGGAGGAGTAGCTTAGAAGTTGGAGTACTTGCTTAGTAAGCTCAAGGCTCTGCGTTTGATTTTTCCAGAACCACACAAACCAGGTATGGTGGTACATGCCTGTAATCCCAGCATGCAGGAGGCTGAGGCAAGAGAACTGCCATGTGTTCAAGGCCAGCCTGGGTTATGCAGTTGAGTTCAAGGCCACTCTGGACTACAGAGTGAGACTGTTTCAAAAAAATAAAATAAAATAAAAAGCAAAGAAGGAAAAGAAAAGAAAAAATGGGGGAGGAAATCAGAGACAATGAGAAAGAAATAGGGAAAAAGGGGCAGAGAATAAGATATGTCATATACAGGGACCAATTCCCCCAACGAGCATCCCTACTGTTCTGTATTACTGAATACACATTAAAAGCAAAGGCTCAATGTGGCCAAATGAATATATAAACAGTAGATAATCCAGTAGAGTGGTTAAAACCCTAGATAACTCTGCAGTCGGCCTGCTTCATTAAAATCCAGCTTCTCTACTTACTAGCATGGGGCTTTGGAAAGTGACTTATACTTTGTGCTTGTTTTATCATCTGCACAGTGAAGATAATAGTTTGTACTTCACAGAGTGGTTGTGAGAATTAAAAGAGATAAGACATGTGGAGCACTTAAGACAGTGCCCAGCAAATATTTAGTCAATAAATCATGGCTGTTATCTGCCACAACCTAGCATAAGGAATAAGGCTAAAATGAGCAAAGGCTTCTTATGTATAAGTTCTTTGTAAGCTAAGGAACACATTTTTGAACTTACAGTACAGACTTGATTATATGTGTGTGTTTTAGTTACTTATTCATTGCTGGGACAAAATACCAGACATCCACAACTAAGGAGAGGAAGATTTACTTGGCTCTGGTACAGAAGGTGTCGCACAGTCCATTCTAGGGCAGCCGGCAACATGACAGGCTGGAGAGGTGCTTCCAGTATTGCCGACAGAAAACCAATGGAGCAGGAGCAAAATGAAGTGAGGAGACTCGGGCAAGGCCAGAACTTTCCCAGGAAGAGGCTATAACAATGTTTCTTCTTCCTCATTTACCGCAAGGTACTGGTTGGGCCAGAGCTAGGGTAGGTTCTCTTCCCTCATTTCCTGGCTCAAGTCAACAACACATACTTGCAAGCTCAGCCCTGGGCACTCCCCAGTCTGAACAACTTGATGCAAAGTTCAAGGTAAAACCCCGAGCACCTGCCCTTTACAGCAAGAACCTACCTCTCAGTGACGAACAGTTGGGAACGTGAGACTTCTGGGGGAACACACTAGATTCAAGCCACAGGAACACGCCTTAGTTGACTTTGCCAATGTTTGCCCTCACCTGCCTTTCTTCCTCTCCTTTCTCCCTTTGCTTCCCATTCTTGGCTACTCTTACAACTATGCCTCTACCTACCTAAGGACGAGATTGTGCCTGCTTGTTGTGTTGACTCTTATATCTATCTCATGGTGCCAAAGGCAATTTGGTTTGTTTCGTTTGGTTTTTGGTTTTAGACAGGAACCTTCTTGATTTCGCTTCCCCAGTTCTGGGATTACAGACGTGTGCCACCATACTAAGATAATTTTTATGTGGTGCTGGGAGTCAACTCCAGGGCCTTGCGCATGCTAGGTAAGCCCTCCAACTGCTGTGCTATTCCTCCAGCCCTAGGCAGGTGTTTTTTGACTACATGAGTCTGAGTTGCCTTTCTGACACTGGCAAGCAGTGATCATAAGATTTTTATCTTCCGCTCTTGATGACAGAAGCACTGAAACAAATGTACCAAAGACAATAGTATGCTAGGACTGCAAGTATACTCACAGCTTTACTCAACCAGAAGAAATATTAATAAACTTGTAAAGAATAACATATTCTTCTTTATACCACTTTCCTAACTGGAAGTTTCTAGCTAAAATTATAGAATAGTTTTATTCTTGGTAATGAATGTTCTTGAAATCGCCACAACTTTATAGGCTTATATACAAATTTGTTTATGCTGATTTCTGAAAGAATATTCGTCTCTTGTGGAACCTTTCACAGTTTTAGAAAAACTTCCCCTTGTTCCTTTACTGTTCAGCTTTTACTTTATGGTTTTGAGCACACTGTGTATTTTATTATGACTGGTTTGTGTATATATTTAAGGTTAGTGATTTCATATCATTTGGTTGAGTTTCTGTCACAGTAATAACACATGAATTAGGAATTATTGTATTTTCTTGTCCATAAAGTTTGTGTTAGCAATGCTTTCTTACCTATGGCAATTTTATTTAAATATGTATGCACTACAGATTCATTTATATATTGATTACATAAAATTTGGGGAATTGATGTTCATACATTTAACCCTTTGACCTCTTTTCCCTCCCCTTTCCCTCTTCCACCCAGTTTGCCCACTTGCCGCCTCAAGATCCTTACCTGTCTCCAAGCAGTCCACTTCCCTGTATTTTACTTTCTCTATGTTCTTTTTAGATATTTATATTTTAGTATCTCAAAAGAGATACTAATCTAATAAAAGAGATACCATGCAACATTTATTTATTTATTTATTTTTGAAATTGGGTCTTATTTTGTATCTCAGGCTGGTCCTGAACTTGCTATGTAGCTGGAGCCCAGGGTATACTTGGACTCACTGAAATCCCCCTGCCTCAGCATCCTGAGTTCTGGGATTGCAGACATGCATCACCACATCCAGCTTTATATGATACTGGAGAATTAAACTCAGGACCTTGCACTTGCTAGACAAGAACATTAAACACTGCAATTCCCCTAGCCACACTATATTTATTTTTCATGACTGACTTATTTTATTAAGTATTATTGACTCAAATGTACCCGGTTCTTTACACATGCTTCAAATCTATCTTTTATGGCAGAATAATGTCCCTTTGTTTATACACACCTCATTTTCTTGATTCTGTTGATGGGCGTGTATGTTGTTTCCAGGATTTTTGCATTTTGAGTAGTACTGCTAAAAGCATGAGTATGCATGTGTCTCTATGATATAATGACTTCAGATTTTTTTTGGAAAGATGACCAGGAGAGACATAGCTGGGTCAAAAGACATTTCTATCTTCAGCTTCATAAGGAATTACTGCTTGGAAATCAATTTCCATATAATAATTGTACAAGTTCACAGACCAAAACCAGTGAAGAAGCCTTCCTTGTTCCCCATTTCTTTGCCGACATTTTGGATTTTTTGACTTAGTAATTAGAGCCCTTCTTGTTGGAGTAAGGGGGAATTTCCGTGTTGTTTTGACTTACATTTCTCTTCTGGCCAAAGATGTTAAACATTTTTTCATGTGCCATTTGTACTTCTTTTGGGAAGTGTCTTTTCATTTCAGTAACCGATCCCTTGATAGTTGGCAATCCTGTACCTTGCTGGCAGAGCTAGAGCTCTATTTTTGGGGTGCTGCACTCTATATTGTCATGGCCTGTGTGCACAGAGCTACATCCTGTGGCACTGCACAAAGCAACAAGCCCTTCCCCAAGACTAGGGGTGGGGTTTGGAAAAAAGGCCCCAAGATGGAGTAGTCCAGAGCAGCACCTGTTCACTCTACATAAATACTCAGTATCCTGCACACACACACACACACACACATGCACACAAAACAAGCTCAGTATGTAGAACAATAAACTCAGTATTCTTAACATGGCCAGTATCCTCCTAAGCACATGATGGTAAGCACAGGAGCACATGAAGGTGAGACCATTACCCTCTTGCGCTCATGCTCAATAAGTTTGAATTATGGATATAAGCCAAGTGTGTACCAGTAAAGATCAAACTAAGTGCTCCACCAATATGCACTTCAACCAGGCATCTCACCTCCCAAAGCTCACCTGCAGCTGCCTGGGACTGACAATGGACTTCTGATAATTCCCTAAACCAAGCCACCAAGGAGGCTTCTCAATTACATTTGGGCTTCCCTATAGGTTGGCTTTGAGCTGCTTTCCTAGAGCTCTTGGCCTGTTCACTTTGACGCCTCCTCTATTTATTGTTGATACTTTCTCACTCTATAGTCCCGGCTGGTCGTGAACTCACCATGTAGCTCAGCTTGGTCTCAGACTCACTGAAATTCGCCTACACCAGCTCCCTGAGTGCTGGGATTGCAAGTGTGTGCCATGGCGCCAGGTTAATTTTTCTGTGGTGCTAGGCATCAAACTTAGGGCCTTGCTTATGCTAGACAAACTCTTCAACCACTGAGCTATACCCTCAGGCCTTATTATAATTATAATTATATAATTATATAATTATTATTATTATTATTATTATTATTATTTTGAGACATGGTCTCACTAAGCTTCTAAGTTTCCCAGGCTGGGCTGTAACTTTTTTTTTTTTTTTTTGGTCGTTGTTTATTATGAGATAAGGTCTCCCTCTGTAGTGGGCTCTGACTTGTCATTCTCCTGTCTCAGCCTCGCAGAATGCCAGGTTTACAGGTGTGTGCCACCCTATTTACAATATATAAGGATTATATTCAATTTGGGAATTTGGTACATATACATATTTTATCTTAATCATTTTTACTTCCCCTTCCCTCCCAACTCTCCCGAGTTCCTCTCCTCCATTATTTCAAATCATCCTAGAATAATTTAAGTAATAGCATTTGGTATCAATGTGCTTATAAACACAAACACAAGTGTGAATGTTAATACTATTTGTCTTAGATACTTATTTGTTGCTAGGACAGAATGTCCAACACCCACGACTTAGGGGAAAGAAGATTAACTTAGCTCACAGTTTCGAAAGATCTCACACAGCTTGCTCCTGGGCAGCCTGCGAAAGTAGACACATCGGGCAGATGTGGGAGAACTGCTTGTAACATTTCAGATAGAAAACAAAGAAAAACAGTGAAAGACGAGCAAATTGTATCTGGAGACTGGGGCAAGGCCGGAGTGTTCCCAGGAAGAAACACTAACAATGTATTTTCTTCTTTCCTTTACTCAATTCAGGCTGCCAGTTGGGCTGCCCACACCCAAGGGAGGTGCACCTCCCTTGCTTCCTGGCTCACAATAACATACACTTGATAGCTCTGCCTGGGGTGCACCCCTCCTTCAACAAGTTGACACAATTTGGCCCTCTGTTCAAGGCCTAAGCCATCTGCCCTTTCTGGCCAGTTTCTACTGCCCAACAGTCCACGATTCCACATGCATCCCGCTGCACCCAAATACGTGAGGCTTTTGGGGGTTGCTCCAGAACAAAACCATAGCACTGTCATAGAACAGTATTCAGCTTTAAGGTAGTCTTCTAGATGAACTAGATTTTGGTTACTCTCATTTACTTTAGATTATTTCCTTGGGAATTGTCTAATTTACAGTGAAAGTGAGAAGAGGAAGACAGTTTTCACAGACAAGTCTCAGGTTAAAGACAGTACAATTGATGACAAACTGTGACTCCAGAATCACATGAGGAAGAAGAGGCAGCAATAGTTAATTTCTAAATATACCATAGAAAACCACTATTAATTGTCTAATATTATCTGGGGAAGCAGAAGGAGAAAACTGCTGAAAAGCAAAGCAAGTTATTATAGTTTAGAGCATCTAATTAATATTTTGGTCTTAAAGCTAATATAAAACTGAAAAATGGGAACATGGATATAAAAACAACAGCATTTTCCGAAGAAAAGCATAAACTACCATGTTAGCCAGTTCTGCACACTGTAGCCAGTTTCCTCCTTTATACAACTGTTGACCAAATACTTAGAGGACGTAGATTGGGTGGTCTTTTCTACTCTGCACAGTTAGGATTCCCAGCCCTCTTCTATTCTTGCCTATGCGTCATTTTTCACCTCTATGGGAACTGACAGCATAGCCGTAAATAATCATTTTTATCTGTTTATACAGGTAAACTCTGGGGATGTACACTCGACTGTAAAAAAATGTCAAGTGGGATTAAAAGAAACTTGCGGTAGAGAAATGAATCAGAAGAGCATTACAATAGTCCTGTTTGGTGGAAGCCTCAACTGAAGTGAGAAGGGAGTAGGGAGTTATTTGAGATATTTTCCTCATTTGGAGATTTTTTTTTTTTTAACTTCAGGATCTGTGAGTGAATGAACACAAAGAAACTAATTAGTAGAGTGATGTAGGTAACAAGAGATATGAACCTGAGCTAAGTAATAACTGAAAATGGAAAAAAGAGGGTGAATTCCACAGACACTGAGAGAAACGTCTTAAAACATTTTGATTGACCAGCTATTTGGAGAAAAACGAGCAAGGATCATCTTCAGGTTTAAAAAAAATTATCTCCCTCAGTGGACCATTCACCAAGGTGATTGATGTAAGAACTCCTTATCTTTTTCAGCGTTCCTTTTCATATTGTGTTGGAATTGTCACTAAAAACAGGTCACTGAGTAGTAATGCCTGGCATACAACAGAGAAAAATGTCACGAATGGGAATACACACATGGAAATACCTTTCTTTCTTTAAGAAGAAAAATAACAGTGTCAATAAAAGACAGCTATGAGTGCAGGCAAACTATCACCCAGAGTAGAAATCGGCACAGCTGCCCGTGTTATTATGGACTGCAACTAATAATGATTTTTACATTGTTAAAAAGTTAAAAATTCAAGAAGGGATACTTTTTATGGCTCATGAAAATGAAATATAATTCAAATGTCATGGTCCATAAATAAAATTTTCCAGTGGACAGTCACGCTCATGTGTGTACATACTGTTTTATGGCTGAATTTGCAGAATTGAGTAGTGATAGAAATCATATAGCCCTCGGTACTTCTTTATTGGTGTTCAGGAGTGTAGGCCAGTTATAGAGTGCCTAGATCCTCTGTTATCAAAATAAAGAAAAAATGCTACCATTTATTTACAAAACAAAGATGCTTACTACCTGGTTCCTCACAAAGAAATTTTTCCATTTCCTGATTTGCTATGAGCCGGGTACTGTGTAAGGGCTTTCACATGTTGTTTTCTGTAATTTTCCTCAACACCTCTAAATGGTATATTAAGTTAGAGATCTAGAGAAATTAGATAATCAAGGATATTAACATATTTTACTTGTAAATATTCAAATCATTTACACAAATGTAATGAACTATATTTTTCTCAAAGGATCCCTTAGTACTCCTGTCTATTCCAAATGACTGTACAATTAATGGTAAATGATCAGAATGCGTGATACTTTGCAAATGAAATCAAGTCCTTTACACTTGTCTGTCACATCTTTTCACTTTTCTCCATGTCTCATCCACACAATTTGTCACAGTTCGACCTTTCGCAGACAGAAGCTCAAAGTGACACGTTGATGAAATAGTGCTCGGTGCATCTGTCTGTTTGCCTTTCCCTTCCATGCATTTCCTCATTCTCCTCTACTTTATCAGGTTGCTTACCATTAAAATATGAAAAGTATGAGGCGAAGGAGGGAGGGGAAACTGTAAAACACGCATAGGTTTTATTTTATGTGGGGAACGTAATTCTTTAAACCATCGATAGTAGGGTGTGTATGCGTATATATATTTTAACGCAATCGAACATCTATGAGAGGTTCAGCGAGTGGCCATTCGGTTATTGATTCCCGCTCCCTCTTTTCATGTCCCTTGGGAAACCAGGAAAACAAAAAAATCTTCTCCCAGGCACTCCTCCGAGGCGCGCCGAGCTCGGAGCCTGCGCAGTGGCGCTCGACCTGCCGCAGGTCCGCGGGGGTCTCCGCGCGCGGAGCAGCGCGGGCTCGCGGACCGCCCGCGCGCCTGCGTGCGCCCCGCCCCCGGCCCCCTGCCCGGCCGCGCGGGGTGCGTGACGTAATGCAACCTCAGCGAGTCAGCAACGATATAAAGGAGGACAAGGTGGCGCGCCTCGCAGACGCACAGTAGCTTCTGATTGGCTGCGGCCGCGGAACCTCGGAAGCCCGAGTGCGAGGACCTCGCGGATCGGCGGTCCGGAGCGCGGCGGTCCGGAGGCGGCGGCGGCGGCCGTGGCGGCAGCGGCGGCGGCGGCAGGTAAGCGGCGCCGGCGGGGCGGCGGGGGTCGGCTGCCGCCGCGCCGCAGCCCGGGGAGGGCAGGGCGGCCGGCTTCCAGCGCCGCTGCAGGGCGAGGAACAATGGAAGCGGCGTCTGGCCGCGGGGGCGCCGCACCGCCGCCGCTCGCACGCGCGACTCTCCGCGGCCGCCGGCCGGGGCAGCGCGGCGGGCGAGGACGCCGGTGAGCCGCCCTTGGCCTCGGCCGGAGCCCGGGGGCCGCCGCCGTCCCGAGCCCGTCGGTGGGGTGGTGTGACGGGAAAATGGCGGAAAACAAAACGTCGAAGAATGCGGCGTCCCCTTGGCTTTTCCTCTCCGCGATCCCGTCGCGACGCCCACCGCGTCGCCCGTCCCCGCCCGCCGCTCGCGGCCGCCCTGGGATCGCGCGAGGGGCGGCAGCCTGGGCGGGGAAGGCGCCCGGCACGGGGCTGGGAGCCGTCATCGCCGGGGCGGGGGGTGGCTGTGTGCGGCGACTGTCGCCTCCACTGAAACACCACCATTTTGGTTCCCAGCCGTCTCCCACGTCGCCGGCAGAGGCAGCCCGAGGAGGCTGAGGGGCTGGGCAGCGCGGCGTGGGTAGCGCGGCGCGACCGCTGCGCCGGGGGGCGGGCGGCGGGGAAGGCTGCGCTGCTCTCCCGGTGCACTCTCGCATCACGGAGCTGCACGGCTCGGCTTAACGCAGTCGGATGGGTGATACCCGAGGGGCACGCGTGTGCGTTCTGCTTAAAATGGTTAGAACTTGGCACGGTCGTGGGAAAGGGAGACTTGCGCGGGAGGAGGGCTGCGGCCAGAGCTGCAATACTGCCACTTGCCAGCGATCCTTTGTCTGCCGTTCCGCGAACAGTACTTTCGCATTCACCAGCTCTGCCGCTTTACCGTCTGTGTCTTTTCGCCCTCTTGACATCGCGGAGAGGCTTGGTGGTGAATGAGCTATATTTAAAAGAGACCGTTGTGGGTAGAATTTTATTTGTCTGATTCCTGCCCCCGGCGCATTAGCAAGATGTTTACTTGAAGCTTGCCTAGTAGGTTGCCTGAATTTAATCAGGATGCGAGACACACTCTTGAGAAGGCAGAGAAGCCTAGCTATCTATTGGCTATTGAGTACCTAACACACTGATGTCTCCTAGTTCGTTTATTACTGATCTTACTAAAACTTCCTATGTGGAGAAGGGTGCTCTAGTTTTATTTGGTATTCATACAATGTGATACTTTCCATAATGATTACACTTGGTGGTGTAATTTTTACACTTGAATGCCAGGGAAGATTTTTCTGTATCGATTTGGTAAGATAAACATTATCCTTGATTTGTTTTTTCTTTGCAAAATAAGATGTTTCTAGTAATTTTTAAAACAGGCTTTGAAAGACTGCTTTAATAGAGTCATTGAATTCTTAAGTGGAACAACATTGCTTTTGTTACACTAGGTAGTTGGTTCTGTTGACATCTTTTAGGTAAACACAGATGAGCCTCACAGCTCTTCCCACCCTTACCCTGCAAGATAAAGTTGAAAGAAAAACATTCCTACGTCGCGTAAGAGATTTGTTTTAAAATGCTTAAAATATCTGATTTTGAATGCATTTTTACAGTAGGTTAAGAAAATAACATGGCTCACAAGGAAGCATAAAGAAATCGCTGCAGATTTTTAAGATATGAAAAACTAGTTTCTTCAAGCTGCTCTGTTAAAGGTAATTTTAACAGATTATTTAACCTTTTTAAATCTTAATTTAAAATAAAAATTTTAAGACATTTGTGATGGTTTGCTTTTGTGATAAAGCAACTGATCAAATGGAAATCCAGATTGAACGGTTTTAAGTGTTAAACGTAAGTCCGTAAAGGCATTTTAGTTCATCTGTGTGAAAGTACAGATCATTTATTATGAACTCTCTTGTCCTCATTTTGTGTTAACAGCAAGGCAGAAAACAATGTGTTACTTTTTAAAAAGATAAAATACACTAAAAATTTCTAAAAGTAACTGATTCTCTCACCATAGATAAAATGGTTTTGTCTGGATGCTTGGAGACAGAGAGCTTTGTTGCTTGCCTCTGAAACATTGTTATGCACATAACTCAAATGTTGATAAGGATTTACTTGGTGAAACTCTTCTTCTATAGTTCTAGAATTTCAAAGCAAGAAAAACAAAAGTCCCCATAGCGAGCCCCCTGTTCTTGATTTTGTTTTATAGGACAATTTCCTAAAACTTCCATTAAGGATATATAACCTGATGTTTTGTGTTGTATAGCTCAATTTATCAAGCATTGGAAGTGAAATGGAGATTATAAATACTTTAAGATAAAGTGGAAATATTTTTAGTTGATTTACTTAATCTCATGTTTGAAGTGGAAATGCACATATGTAATTGGGATTAGTACATTAAGTGACATGTAATTATGAATGCATTTAAGTGACGATATGTGGATTTATTTTTCCTTATTATGAGGATCATAAATATAGGATAGATTATTTGATGGAATAGGTTAAATTTTGTTTCCAAAAGCACGAGGCTAGCATGATTTTAATAATCATTGCCGAAAACATCAGTTATATAATTACAAGGAGGAAATATGACAGAACAGTTTGCTAAATGTTTGTATGTGATTGATCTTATCTTTACCATATTTAGGAAGGAGTCATGTTTCATGAGTCCTCAAAACTGTGAGACCAGAGAATGTAGTAGAGTGAGGCCAGAAGTCATTACTGGTTCAAGGAACTCCGGGGGACTGGGATAGAACATTTACAGTAAAAGTAGAAACCGGGAGCCAGAGGTGAATACGAGTTTATCTGCAGACCTCCCGCTGCAGGGTTCATCTGGGTCTGGAAGAAATGGATGAGAGCCAATGGATGAAATTCACTAATACTAGACATCTGAGTCCTCTAGTAATGTATAAATATCCCAACTACTGTCTGTTGTCATCTTCTTTTTCTTCTTTTATAACCTGTATTTTAACTGGAACCTTAGTGTTGCAGTTTTGTTCTTTTGTTTGCTTCTCTCACTTCTCTGGCTCATCACACTTACTATTCCTTATCCTCCGTTATCTTTGGTTTACTTTCACCTACCCTTTTATTTATGGTTACCACATAAAGCATCTAATTAAGGTTTTGGGAGTTTTTCCTTTCCTTTAATGTTTTGTAATGAACTTTGCATACTGGATTAAGCAATGTATTTTTCAGTTGTATTTTTTTCCTTAAAGCAAATAACTTTGGGCTAAATATATGTAAGCTAGTTTTTGAAAAAAAATTTCTTTTTACAGGTACTTGTGAGTGATCTTTGCTAAATATGGATTCTAGTGGTGGAAGTCTTGGATTGCATACATCTGACTCTAGAATGGCCCACACCATGATTATGCAGGACTTTGGTAAAACATTTTCTTTGTTCTGGTTTGTTTTTAAAAAGTAAGGACATACTCAAAACTAAGGAATGGAAGAATTACAATAAAATTATTCTACTAGGGAAATAAATTGTAGAGCTTATTTTCTTAAAGTTATATATCAGTAGTCTACTTAAGATTATTATAATTTGTAGGATTGAAATAAGGAAACTTGGAATATTGAGATAATGTGTTACTGGCAATGAAAAATTCAAGTTGCATAAGTAATTACATAATTTTATATCACATTCTGATAGTATGTATCAGTTGCCACATGTATGAAATGCTAAATTGGTTTTATAAAATACATTTTAAGTTTATTGTAATCAGATCTGGAAAAGGAAGTGCTTCCATCAGTTTAAAGAAGTTAGATGCTCAAGAAGTGATATAGGCAAAATCATACACTTGATAATTATATTCCTGTGCTATTCCGAAGGTTATTAAATATTAGCATACATTATTTATTCTTTTATAGAATTTACTCAAAAAATTAAGTAATTATTTTTCAGCGTTTTTCTTGTAATTATTGTTTTTGTAGTATATGTTTTTAGTATGTGATAATTACATTCAGCTTGGGGAATTGGTGCATATATATCTCACATCTTAATCACTTTTATTTCCTACTATCCCCCACCCTCTGATCTCATCTCCACCAAGTCTATTTCTCTGTTTTCTTTTTTCTTCTTTTATTCTGAGACAGGGTCTCTCTCGCTCTGCAGCCCAGACTGGTCCTGAACTCACTATGGAGTCCAGGCTGGCCTTGGGCTCATGGAAATCCCCGTCTCAGACTCCCGATTGCTGGCATTAGGCATGCACCACCACGTCCTGCTTATGTGGTGCTGGGCAGTCAAACTTGGGTACTTAGTGCTTGGCAAGCGGTGTAACCACCATGCCATTTCTCCAGCAACTTCGCTATTTTTTATCATGAAATTCTCCCTACTTTTTACCCAAGTTTTCTATAGCCTCGTAATAGTAGTCATTTTAATGAAGCTATTAAGACTCCACTGGTAAGTCAGTCAGTAAAGAAATTGAATTTTGCCAGGGTAAGTCTGAATTAAGAGATATTTGAAGTAAAAGAGGCAAGGATGGAATCTTAGTAATTGAAGATAAGATCAGAGGAAAAGTGGAGAAGACAGGTTGTAAATTGGAATAACAAGACAGGAAACATGAAGTAATATGGAATTAATAAATATTGATATTAGTAATGAGAAAATTAAAGCCATAATGCTTTGGTTAATTAATGGAAGTGCTACTAATGTTCTTAGATAATGTGGTTGAATTTGTAATTTTGTCCCCTATTGTAAAGCCCATTCTGAAGAGAATCCCAGGCACTGGCTGGATTCTAGTCTTGGCTATTTTTATTTGTGTATAAACTTAAGTTACTAACCACATTTTGATAATGAGGGGGTTGTATTGAATATAACAGAAGGTCTCTGATTCTATGATTCTTTGACATTGCTATCATATAACTGAAGTTGACTACAACAAAATTGAATGGTAAGGATTCAGGTGACTTGTTAATGATACAGAAATGAATCATGAGTTATGGATTTATCCTTGCAAAAGGTAAGTAAATTTTGTTGATTATGGTCAAGTTCGATGGGTATGATCAAAGTGTGATATGTACATGTATAAAAATGTCCCAGTGAAACTTAGTATTCTGTACAATTTATGTGAACTAATAAAATGAAAAAATAGAAATCATTTTGGTAGAAAAAAGTACAGGAGTAAATTCTGAAAGAAAGGCGTTGTGGCTAGAGAAAAAGATTATGTGTGTCCTTATATATTCTTAGCAGGAGAGTTGATAGTTTTTAGAATGTTACAGTACTTGAATTCCAGTACAATAAAGAAGTTTTGGTAAAAATGTCAATTTTACGCTCCTGCCTTTTAAAAATAGATGTTTTAAGTGGAAATAATGGGTTTTTTTCATTGAATGCAAATATTCCCTGAATTTGGTAAAATGTCAAGACCATCTTCACACTTGAATGTATTTTCTGTTAGCAGGTAAAATGTGACTCCTTTGGAAGGATGATTAATGCTGGAGAATATTTTGTTTCTTCTTGTGTTCCATTGTGTCTCTCAATGTGTTGAGGTTTAGTTGGTCATTTATTAGATCTAACACTTCATATCTCTTTAGTTGCTAGGGAAATGGAATATGCACATTTAAGTTTTTATATACATGTTTTTCTTTCTTTTAATTAAAATATATTTCATATTCCCTTCATGCATTTCAAAAATATAATTCGGTGTTTTATAGTGTATTTACAGAATTATACAACTGTCACATTGCCTTTAGAATATTTCCTTAGGCTGTAAAAAAAAAAACCCTAATACTTATTGGCCATTATTCCTCATGCTTTCTCTTTCTCTTTCTATTTTTTGGAGCTGGTGATGGAACCCAGGGCTTTTATGTTTTATCTGCAGCCCATGTTTTGGTTTTGATTTTGAGACAGGGTCTCACTAAATTGCTAAGTTGCCCGGGTTGGTCTCAAATTGGCAGTCTCTCTTCTTTAGCCACTCACAATGCTTGATTTACAGGCTTGCCCCACGAGGCCTGGCTAAGATTGTTTTCTTAATTTTTAGTTAAATCAAGAAGAGTTAGTGTAGGTAATAATCTGTGGTTAGGGATGGTATTAACCTAAAGAACATTAGGTTTGTGTTTGGAGTTGGTAAATAAATTCTGAAATCAGAAGTCAGGAGCTCTTTTCTATTTAATAAGCAGTTGTGGAAACAACTTCATACATAAATGTTTTCTATTTTTGTATGATATTGTATGAAGTGCAAAGATGTCACACAGGTCTGAACCTAATGAGGTCTTTGTTCAGAGGAATTTTGTAAACTTTAATTCTGCTAACTTAGATTGAAGCAGTTTCTTGTGCTTTAGTTTACCCATCTGTTAAACTTTACAGATTCTAAACTAGAAATTAGGTACATTTTCTTTAAAATTCTCTTAGCCAAAAACAGGTATTTGCAATTAGTGAAATTAATGATACTTTTGAGATACTAAGTTTAGCACACATGTAGAACTAAACAATTAAGTTCAGTGTCTGTCTATCAGGAGCTCCAAATTCTGTTCTTGATTGTATGGGGATGACTGCTAGAGAATCAGGAACACTAGCTTATAATTACTAAATCAATTTCCTTTGAAGGAAGGTTGAATTTTAAAATTAGGAAACATTGTGCTCTGTTTAGTAACTTTCCTTGTGTGTCAGTATAATGGTTATCCTAGGAGTCTGTACTTCATAGTTTTAAGATTTTAATGTTGTAAAAAGTCTATGTTACTTTAGGATTTAAATAGCAAAATAGTCTTAGATAGTAGTTCAAGATAAGCCCAACAAATAACACGTTTTAAGTCATCCTTCTGATGAAGTTCCAGATACTCATATTTGAATGTGTTAATTTTAGTAAGATGGGAAACACTTGTAACTGGACTTATCTCTTAGTGTTATTTGGGTATATCGTTGATTTCACACTTTTTAAATGATTATTTGCTCATCATTTATGATTTTTTAGTGTTAAGACAAATTTTGAATGCCATTTAGTGCTCCTTGGTAAGTGCTTTAAAATTTAAATGACTATTATAGGATTTTTTACCTTGCCTGAATGCCCCTTGGTTAGTCCTACAGATGTCTTAAAAATAGTCCCTAGAGTAAAATAAACCATCTTTCTAGTCAAGTAGAGAAAAAACCTGTACAGTCAATGAATGCATTGTCAAGTTTGAAACTTAAGGAGACTTATTTTGCCTCTCTAAACCATAGTTTCTCTATATAAATGAAAATAATCATGTTACACAACTGTTCTGAGCTTAAATGAGTCACATGCACATACATGTATACATACTATATATACACACACATACATATATATCACATACATATATAGTACATATTTATGTATGCATGTGTTATATGGTTATTAGCTAGTAGTACTTAATATTAATAAATACAGTGAGTATAGCTAAATAAATGACTGTTTAAAAATTCAGTGGAGTAAAACAAGTCATCTGTTAAGAGAGGAAAGGACACAGTTTAAAAGGAGATACCTTGGTTCGTGGTCTGAGTAATCTGCCAGTACTCTATAGTGGGTACATGAATTCTTGGTCTGAGTTTATGAAGATCTTTGGTTCAAGGTAAATAAGCATATTCAGATTTATTTAGGTGTAGGTATGATTTACTTCAACCTGTAAATTCCTGCTAGAGGCCTCATGCGCTTTTGAAAAGCATTTATTCCATCTTCCTAGAATTCACTTAGCCTGGTTAGTCCAAGCCTAGGCCAGCATTAGCACTATTCTGTCCTTCCATTCTTCCCTGTGTTCTACTCTGAGGGACCAAACTAACCTTCACCATTGCTCTAAAATAAGTGGAATTCCCAATACTTTGCATCTTAGTTTTTTTGTGAAAATATTTTTAAAGAAGTAACGATTTTATTGCTATTCTATGTATAATTACAGTACTCTGAATATTTATTTTCTTTCTGAAACTCTTGTTTTCAGGGTAGTTGAATGCTAAGCTTTCAACCCCATTCTTGCTCTCTGAAGTGGCCAGCAAAGTACTAAATGAATAAAAACTTTTTTTATACATACCTCCATTTTTCTACCCAATTTTAAGGATCTTATTTGTGTGCTTTGAAGATAATTTTGTGATTTAGGTGAGAGTTTGAGAATAGTGAGGATGCAGAACAGTTTAATTCCAATTCCAAGACTTCTTCGGGAAGCTCAGCTTTCCCTTCTTAACGAGTTTTTTTTTCTTTTTTTTTTTTGGTGGGCTTAACATATTGGATGGTATTAGTTGGCTTCCATTGTTACTAACTAGCTTCTGTAATTGGTTAAAAACGGTGATTATTAGAAGAGCATATATATATGAAGGAAAAAGTTGAAAGAGTAAACAATATTGTCTCAGGTTGTAAAGTTGTATTTATAGAAAGTGATTTTTAGGTGGAAAAGGCTTTGTATTGAATTACTTCATGTAGATAATTTATTATAGCCAGATCCACAAACTGTTATTTACTGTACCATCTGTGGAGGCAGAATTTAACAGAATTTCCAAAGAGAATTTATGCTCATCTAATATTTGCAAGGAAGATGAGTGTTGATGTTTCCTCTGTTGCTCAAAATACCTTGTTCCCATTGCATAGCTACTGTTGTTACACCAAATCTTAGTCTAAAATGAGTAGGCTTCCTCCTCAGTCTCCCCAAATACCTCTTGTATTTGGATATAGTAGTAATATATATAAATACATATTTTATAGTATAATATTTTGACTCACTTATTTGAACATACTAATATATCTTAATGAATGTCTTTTTATTTTCATTTTAATTTTTTGGAATATAGACACAAGAATTAGGAAAGAATAGTCCATATAGTATCAAATTCTTGTTACCTGTTTTCCTCCAATAGTGGTATCTTACATAACTGCAGTAGTACATGATAAAGATGGGCCAGAGTTGGTTTTAACAGCTATTCTTCTGACAAAGAACACTGATTCTTTTCAGTGTTTTGCTACTATGACTAATAGCTACGAGAAGTGATTATAGTTATGTATGTACAGGATGTTTTTTTTAAACAGGGTCTCTGTAATCCAGTCCAGTCCTGAACTCACATTATCTATAGGTTTTGTGTAAATACATGCTTAAAGTTTGTGGGGAAAATGCCCTAGATTGTGATGGTTGGTTTGTGTAGTATCTAGTTTTGTAAAAAACTACCAAAATATTCCAGAATGTCTTAAAATTTTACATTTCTACCAAAAACATGTAATAGATCCGTTTCTTCACATCTTCACCATCCTCTGGTGTTACCACTTTTTTTATATCTGTTTCCATTGGAGTGTAGTGATATTTCATTATGATTTCTATGTTTTAGTTGAAAGTAAAGTTCCTTTTTTTAAAGTCTTAATTTTACTGAGTTTTTTTACCTATCTAACTTAATTCTGATTAGCAATGATTTTTATTGCAGAGAAATTGTAGCCACTTTTTTAAAAAAAATGATAGAAATATTTACAGTATTTGCCATATCATGTACAGTAAAATAACTTTGTCTTTTTGTTGTTTGTATTACAGTGGCTGGAATGGCTGGTACTGCACATATCGATGGAGATCATATTGTTGTTTCAGTTCCTGAAGCTGTACTAGTTTCTGATGTTGTCACAGATGATGGGATAACTCTTGATCATGGCCTGGCAGCTGAAGTTGTCCATGGGCCTGATATCATCACAGAGACTGATGTAGTAACAGAAGGTGTGATTGTTCCTGAAGCTGTACTTGAAGCTGATGTTGCCATTGAAGAAGATTTAGAAGAAGATGATGGGGATCACATCCTGACTTCTGAACTAATTACAGAAACTGTCAGGGTCCCTGAGCAGGTTTTTGTAGCTGACCTTGTTACTGCTCCAGATGGACACTTAGAACATGTGGTCCAAGATTGTGTTTCAGGAGTTGATTCTCCCACAATGGTATCAGAGGAAGTTCTTGTAACTAATTCAGATACAGAAACTGTCATTCAAGCAGCTAGCGCTGTTCCAGGTTCTACAGTTACCATAAAAACCGAAGACGATGATGATGACGACGATGATGATGTCAAGAGCCCTTCTGAAGACTATTTAATGATATCTTGTAAGTGAAACATAAAACTCTTAATTATTTGGGAGATTGACTTTATTTGGAATGATTTTTAGGGATGGAATATGTAACTTCCACCAGTAATGGGGGAATTTTGAGTAACTGTTACTGAGTATTACATAGGAATATAAGTATAATATGTTAAGATATGTTACATTAATTTCTCAATGCTTGAAAATTATAAACTCAAATCATGTTCTACGTGTTTCTTCTGGGTTTGTGTTTTGACTAAAAGTACGTATAGTCTATGCAAAACTAACTTTAGCAGTTAACTATTTAACATGTTAAGTTCAGACTTCTTTGTGAGAGCTGAAAAGAACACCTCTGAAAGAGGAATACAGAAATGTTTTGTTCTCATCTTAAGCTATAAATATGCCAAGCCTGAAATGATAGTAACATTTTAACACCACAGTTTAATGGTTATCCCTTCAATGGCATATGGACTTCATATTTCACTAGAAAGATTTCACAGAGTAAATTTTTTACGTTATTGATGGAATGTAAAAAAATAAGTGGATCTATTCATAAAATTGGAAGAGATCATGCTCAAAAGAATAGAATAGATAAGGACTTTCTGTTTTTCTAGGGAAGTTTTCCATTCTTTTTTAATAAAAAACAAAAAAGATTGGGAAAAAGAATCACCAAATATAGTGTGTATATGCATGTATATAAAGTGATTGTTATATGTGTGCCAGTGAATTTAAAACTAAAAATACAGGTTTAATTATAAAATATGATTTTGAAGTGCAGCGTGTTGACTTTTTCCTCTAATTATTTTTGGAAGTGAATATATTGTTTTTAAGAGTGATTTAATCCAGTAAAATTGTGCAAGTGATATTACCTATTCTTAATTAGATGTAGATTACTAAAGAAACTCCTTATTTACCTTAAACCTGACATTAAAATTGAGTAATGTATAAAGTGATACAGCAAGAGTTGATAAATCTCTTTTAGCAAAATTTTTTCTTTTTTGTGATGGGGTCTCACTCTGTCATCCAGGTCATTCCTGAACTCACTCTGTAGCCCAGGCTGGCGCTGGCCACAAAACTTATGGCAGTCTTCTGAGTGAGGGCTGGGATTATAGGCATGCACCACCACACCCAGTTTATGTGGTGCTGGGGAATCGAACTCAGGGTCTAGTGCTTGCTAGGCAAGTAGTTTTACCACTGAACTATTCCACCATCCCTGATAATCCCTTTTTAGTAAAATTCAGTGTGCCTTTTTATTAAACTGTGATAATAAATTGATCTACAACCTAAGCATTGTGTGTTTTGCATAGTCACAACTTGAATTATATTTTATGATTTGATTCTGCAAAAACATTCCTGGAATATTTTAGGATGGTAATTTTAGGGGGAATTTAGGCTGGGGTTTAATTATTATGTAGTCATTAGAAAAAACTAGTAAATGGAAAATTTCTTGAAGTCTTAATTACTCTGTATTGTAGAAGATGGTATTGCACAAATATACATCAATTATTTTTTCTGTCACCATTATCTCACTGTGGATAATCTTGCCATTTTTATAATTATAACACTCAAATTGGTACTGTTTACCTTTAACCATTTTTTTCTAATCCACTTATTTTTACTAGCTTTTAGTTTCTGTTAGGTATTAAATATTGCAGAAATGCGAGAGTTGATACGAGAGATACAGTGTTAAATCAAGCAGTCCTTCTTCCTTTTTTTTCCAAAATGGAGATTTTCCAAATAACCAAGATTTGAGTGAGGGAAGGGGTGGAAAAAAAAGAACAACCAAGAGTTGAGTGCTCAGATCAGAACTTGGTCTTATTTCTGAATCTCCAAATATTTCTCTGAGGAAATGTTATCAATAGCTAAGTTTTAGAGGTAGAGAATTCTTTCATTATATGAGATATATCTGAATTTAATTCAAGTTGGGACCAAATTTCACATATTATTTATTTTCTTGGACACATGGGTATGCTCTCCCATCTGTGTTACATAGGACATCAAAATTAATATAAGATAACCACAGGTCTATCGTCCCAGGTGTTCTCTTCTTTAAAGAAGCCTAGTACCCGTAAGACATTTGTGAATGATTTTCTTAAGGAAAAGCCTCATCAGAACAAGAAATTTTCTTTATAATGTGTTTAGATTATTTTTATTTTTAAAAGTATTCACATTTCCTTCGGGAACATATTTAGAAATATTTTGCTAGGGAGATACTATTCAAATTTTAACTATTTCAGGGACAAAAGAAAGGAAGTTAAGACCTTTGTAGTTAATTTATATAACCATTATATTGAAATACGGGGAACAAAACATGCAGTTCAGTTTGTGTATTCAAAGTTTAGTTTTAATCCATTCAAAGTGAAGCCCTGTGCATTTTAGAATTTTCCCCGCATTACATTTTTCCTGCCAGGTAGCCATTAATTCATCTTATAGGTTTGTCTATTCTAGACATTTCATCTAAATAGAATTGCAACGTTTGTGGCCTTTTGTGTCTGGCTTCTGAAAGAAGTGAAGCTTGGCATGTTTTCACAGGTCATTCATGTCGTAGCATGTCTCGGTACTTTTTTTGCTATCGAGTGATATTCCATTACATGAATATACCACATTTTGTATCCAGTCATCAGTTGATGGACATTTTAGTTCTTTTCACTTCTTGGACATCATGAATAATGGTCCTATGAACATTTGTATACATGTTTTTATTTCTGTTTGATGTATACATGAGTGGCACACCTTTGCAATTTAACTGTGACTCATTTTTGTTTCTTCTGCATTTGCAGTATAATTCTTTTGCACATTGCTTAGTTCTATTCTGGTAGTACATCAGTGTACTGTATAGTTATACCATACCTGCTTTATAATTTTGATAGATGCAATGCAAGAGAGTTAAAGTAAAAAGACTACTTAGCTTTATTTTTGTGTGAGGAAAAAAAATTATTAGGATTATTTTGAAAAGTACATTCCAGTATTGACATTAGTATTTTGTGTTTTTCCTAAGTGTCTATTGATAATTTACTAGAAGAATTTAAAATACTTTATTATACAAGTTTTCATATAAGCAGTTTTCAAAATGAAAGTGAGTTAACATTTAAAAGCTTTAAAACAATTGGAATTGAGGTAGAAGCAAATTAAATCACATTATCTTTTAAGAAAAATAAAACTAAGTAGTCTTCTTACTTTAACTCTTACATCTACCAGAACTATGGTTTATGGTGGGTATGGCATACCTGTACAGTATACTGATAGGCTACTAGGAAATGATAAAACAATACACAAGAGATTTGTATTTTACAATATAGAAAATCCAGAGAATTTTTCACATTTAAATTTGAAGTGTGCGGGGCTGGAGGAATGGCACAGTGGTTAAAGTGCTTGCGAGGGCCCTGAGTTCGATTCCCCAGCACTTGGGAGGCTGAGGAAGGCGGATTGTTTTGAATTTAAGGCCAGCCTGGTCTACACCAGCAAGATCCTGTCTCAAAAGAAGAAAAAGCAAAATAAATAAGTAAATAATTGACGTGTGCAACTTTCAGGTACTCTTAAGCTTTAAAAAGGAATAATTATACATTTTCCAAAACTCAAATTCTTCTAGTGAGCAGGCCATAAAAAAATAAAAAAGGTACAAAAACCACTTTGTAGTATTGGCAAACTGTGCCTTGCTGTTTTATATTTACTGCTAGTAGAACTCTGTGGTATTGCCTGCTTTATTGTGGGGTTAAGAAACAACATTGTGGGTTGTTAATATTAAGTATCTTAGAGTTAAACTTGAATTTTAGGAATTTTAATTACCACTTGCATTAAGAAGAGTCTTTGAGGTTTTTTGTCTAACATCAGTAATTGCAGTTATATCTTTGTTAACTTTGTTCTTTCTGTAACAGAGATAATAGAATATATCTTTGATGTTATTTATGTGTATACCAGCATCCTTAATAATTTTATAACCTGCCAATTTAAAATACAGAACAACTTTACTCAGTATGAAATTGTTCATTCTGAGAAATTGAAAATATATACATTAAATGTATAGAACTGACCTTAGGAAAAGGTAGAAATAGAATCAGAATAAAGACAACAGTTTCAGTACTTAAAACTAAAATGAAGGTACACATTTTTAAAATTGTCAAAAAAAATGGTTTCATGTCACAAGTTTTAAGTTGTTGCATTACAGTTTTAAATTTATTATTCATGTATAGTAGAGCAGTATTTATCCATCGAGGCAGTTCCTATTGTCTTACTAGTTTATGGTTATTCAAACACAATTTCATATTTCATGCACTTCTGAAGGTTTTTGTATAACCTATATTTTTTAAGAAAAGAAAAATTGTTTTCTTAAAAACTTGCTTTTAATTTTTGTATGATCTTACTTTATTCAACCTATTTTATAAGAGAACCCATTAAACTGATAATCTCACATATTTAATAATCATCTTTTTGCTTTAATTTAAATTGTTGTGCCCCCTAAAATTTCAAAGAAGTATAGTAATATAGTTAGAAACTAGGATGAAATAAAAATTTGTTTTTTATTTTCTGCAGGTTTTCTTTCATAGGCAATAAAATATTCATACACATAAAAACGTGGAATCATTGATAATTATTTAAAAAGTTAAAGTGTCTTTGCAATGTAAAAATCTTTTCTGAAATGTGGTATTTTTCCTTTTCAAAGGCCGAAGTAATATTTTTGAAGTTGCATATATTCGATTTGAAGCTGAAGTAGGGAAAATGGACTTTGACACATTTAGTTACTCCTGAAATTCTTAAAAGTACCAGGTTTATAGGTTTTAATGCCATTTTATTCTGCTTCTCGTAGTTTCAGAATTGATATGTTTAGGGGCTTTAGGATTTTATGTTTTAACTAATAAAACTAATGGTACTGATGTGTGTGTATGTAAATAATTTGGGTGCGTTTTTTATTTTAGTTTTTACAGGAAAACAAGTTAAAAATGAAAGGCGTATAATATTTAGAGGGAATATATTGCTTCAATATTTGTAGCCATAGGACAAAGTGTATTAATGTAATCTACTTATTATATTGTACATATATAATATCCATGTGTGACTAAATGTTGTCCTTAAAGACTGTAGAGCAGAGAATAAAATTTTGTAAGTGTACCTGAAATATAAATTGTAGTCTTACTCTTGCTTTACTTTTTATATGATTTTTTTCAGATGCACTGAAGCATCAGGTTTTTAATAAGAAATAGGAGGTAGAAGTACATACATGGTTATTTTCTTTTTATAAGATTTTGAAGTGAAGTGTGCTTTGGTAAATTAAGATGTACACAAAATTTATAATTTCAAGTTGTCCCCAATTGACTCAACAAAAATTAGAATATTTTTAAGGTTTTCATTTTTTAAATGGTTTATAAAGAAACCACTTTTTATAAAATCATTTAGATGATATCTGTTTGCTTTTTATAATCGTAAATTTCATGTTAATTGGTTTTAGAAATAACTATTACTTAATTTGGATGTTATGTGAGTCTAGTTTATTAAGTAATAATGTGTACTTAATGCATTGATGATAGTATTATAGGATTTAACTTAAAACATTGAAAGTAATTAATCTAGTTTGAAATGTTGAAAGTAATGGAAGGTGATCTAATCACTTTTCAAACTTTTGATTAAAGCTATTTATTTTCCTACATGTAAAATTGAAATATATGAACAGTTTTCAATATGATTGTGGTCATATGTTATATTTGGTATTTATATTGTTTAGCATGAAACATAAAATCTTAATGGCTATATAATAAATTAACATAGTGGGTAGGTGATGAACATATTATTTCACTGCACTTCCTTCTTAACACCCACTAAATGTTACTGGTACTTTTTGGCTGAAGTAGTTTCCTCTTTATGTTTTACAGTGGATGATGTTGGAGAGAAATTAGAGCATATGGGGAATACACCATTAAAAATTGGCAGTGATGGTTCACAAGAAGATGTTAAAGAAGATGGTTTTGGTTCTGAAGTAATAAAAGTATACATATTTAAAGCAGAGGCTGAAGATGATGTTGAAATAGGTATAGAGACTAGTTGTTACTTAATTACTCTAATGGGAATTAGTATTATCTTTTCTGGTGCTAACAAAAATTGTCTTCAAATGGGATAGATTTTTTTTAATAGGGTTCTTGGTACAATTTGAAAATTATATATGAATATAAAGCATAGTGCAGAATATATCATTCTTAGATTTTTTCAGATATGAATAGAATATTATACTTCAAAATATCAAGACAAATGAACATTAATTAGTTTGGAGTATGAAATGATAATGAATTTTAAGGGCATGTATTGGAAATGAACGCTATTTGAATTTTAATCCTACTTCTGCCATTTCACTGAGCAACCTTCAATAAGTGACATATAAAACCTGGGTCTACTCCTGTTTCCTCACCCATAAAATGGCCATAATGATAGTAACCACCTAATAGAGTTGTTGTGAGGAAGAAGTGATTAAACGTGTAAAAGACTGACATGGTCCTTGGCATAAAGGTGTGATTTAAGTGAAGCAAGTCTTTGATAAGTTAAAAGTTAAGGTATAATTATTATGAAATTTTCGTTGAGATTTTAAGATTTATTTTGAAACTTTAATATTTTTCCTAAAGGACATTCATTATACATGTATATGTATTTTTTACTAATTCAGGGAGTTATTCTGTGATACTTTCTTTGATACTCATTTTAAGTTTTTTTAGGTGGAACAGAAATTGTCACGGAGAGTGAGTACCCCAGTGGACATACTGTAGCTGGAGTGCTTGACCAGAGCCGGATGCAGCGGGAGAAGATGGTTTACATGGCAGTTAAAGATTCTTCTCAAGAAGAAGATGACATTAGTAAGGAAAAAGAATACTGTAATGACTTATAAATAGCAGTCATGTAGTTTTAAAAAACATTCTCAGAGGTGGAGGTAGTATATAAGAACAAAGTTCAGTAAAATAAGCCTGACCTTCAGTGCAGTATTGACAAGGGCAGAGTTCTCTTGACCATTCATGCATATGTATATTGTTCAGATCAGCAAACACAAAATTCTGTAGCTTAGAGTGTGTGCTAGGAATTCAGAAATGATAGATAGTTCCTTATTGTTAGAGCTTACACATGTAGAGCAAACCGAATATGGATGTTACATATATGTCATCTCATTTAATTTTCATAACTCATCCCTGAAGTAGCTGTTATTATACCTGTTCTATAGAAGGAAAAAGAGGAAAGATAATTTGCCTATGGTGATTCCACTGTTGTGTGAAAAGGCCAGGATTTGAACTCCTGTACCTCTAATTCCACGCTTAGTGTCTTTTCCAATGAACACCTTTGGCCTCTAGATTTTGCAGTTGAAAAGCTAACTGGTTTTTCTGTCACTGAGAAGCTACCTGCGTAAGTATTCATTCACACCTGTCTTCCAAGATCTGGATTTATTGTGCCATTGATGGTCTCCCAATAGTTACTACTTGCACTTTCCTAGGGTTGAGTACTACAGCGTGAAAAAGCTCCTTAAGTCTCTTTTTCAGTCATGCTTCATGTTTCATTTTGAATACATGTTAATCTCTGCCTACCTCACTATTTAGCCCTTCTCTAAGACTACTGTCTCTTAGCCCTGCTCTGTGTGTGTGTGTGTGTGTGTGTGTGTGTGTGTGTGCGTGTGTGTCTGTGTTTAAAAGGAAAAGAGCCTCCCTTTCACAGCATTACCTCATGATTTGGGGCTTAACTTATTCTGCAGTTAGTATATGCTTATGATACATAATAGTTACATGCTACCCGGGGGATTGGTACATATACTTATTGCATCTTAAGTTTTTTAAAAATGAGCCTTATGTATTTTCTATTCAGTAGAATCTCTTTAAAATCCAGCTTCTTGCATTGTCCACATATTAAGAATGAGCATTTTATGGTTATGTATTTATATGTGTATTATGTACCAATACATAATTTTAATCTTTTTTAAAAACTTAACTTACTAGTATTTTGATTATTTCTCACTATATACATATTGCTGCATATATCATGTGGAATAAAATGACTTTCTAGTATTGTTTCTATAGGAAGTATTTTCTGAGTTTCAGGACTGTCAGGCAAATCTATGGACTGCATGCTCCTATAAGTTTGCAATGCTTGGAGGGTGGTAAAATTAGTCCATACCTTTTAACTAAAAAGCCATGTTTTTGTACTGGGGATTTAGCCCAGCACATTCACACTGAGCTACATCCCCAGGCCATTTTGTTTTAGTTTTGATACAGTGTCTCACTAAACTGCTAAGCTCCGCCAGCTGGGCTCAAACTTGATCTTCCTGCCTTACTCTCAGTGAGTGCTGAGATTTTAGGCCCATGTCATTAGTCCCAGTTAAAAGCCATTTATTCACAAGACTTGGTCTGAAAACAAGAATAAGAATTTTGGTAAGTGATCATCTCCTAATGTAATGACACCAGCACTCAGAAGTGCCTAATGTAAATTTAAATTAAACTTACAAAATTTCCCCCATTTTGTTAATATGTATATCTATGTGGTAAACAATGGTTGTATTGAGCTCAAGTATTTTTGTGCACACGTATATTACATTAACGTTACAGTCTCTTTCTCTCCCCTGTTATAACTCTCACACCCTCCCCATGTCCTCTGGCTCACACTGTCCTACCCATTTGATTCTATACAATACCTGTATTCTAGGTTTCTCACATTAGAGAAACTATGCAATACATACTAACCTTCTCATTTTGACTTTATTAAATATGATCTCATGTTTCGTCCATTTACCTGCAAAACCTTCAAATCTATTATCTTTATGGAAGGGTAGTTACTATTCCATTGCGTATATCTACCACAGTTTTTGTACCCATTGGTCTGTTGTTGGTATTTTGGCATCTTCCACATTTTAGCTATTGTTAGTTGTGCTTCTGGAATGAAATAAACATGGGTATACATATATCTCTGTTATGTATTGCTTTTAATTGTTTTGGAAAGACATCCAAAGAGGCATCACTGGATTGTGCTGAATAGAATATTTGTTTTTATCCTTTTGCCCTACATGGTAGTTGTACGAGTTTACAGTCCCACTAGCAATGTAAAAAGGTTCCTTTTCTCCCACAACCTTGCCAATGTCAATGGCTGTTGGAGCTTTTCATTAAATGCCATCCTCACTGGGGTAACATGATATCCTAGTGATACTTTGATTTACATTTCTGTAATGGCTAAGGATGTTCATCATCTTTTTATGTGTTTGCTGGCCATTTGTATTTCATCATCTGAGAACTGCCTATTCATTTCCATTGCCCAATTTTTAATTAGGTCTCTGATTTTGAGTGATCTATTTTTCTTTAGTTTCTTATATATTCTGGTTACTATCCTCGTGTCCGAGGTGTGTGGTAAAGATTTTTTCCCACCCTATTGTTATCTTTTCACTCTGTTAATAGTTCCTTTGCAGTTGATTTGAGGGGTGGCTTTTTTTTTCTTTGTATCAGGTGTCCTAATGCGAAGGGCCTTGCCCATGCCTATAACTTCTGGATTTTTGCCTTTGTTGTCCTGTATAAGGTTCAGTGTTTCTGTTTTAATATCTAGGTCTTTGATCCACTTTGATTTCATTTTGGTCCATGATGATAGGTATGTGTCTAGATTGATTCTAGTACGTGATGATGTGTCTAGATTCATTCTTCAGCATGTGGATAACCAGTTCTCTCAGCACCATTTATTGAAGAGGCTATCCCTTTTTCCAGTATACGTCTTTGACCCCTTTGTCAAATGTCGTGTAGTTGAGGGTACTTGAGGTTGTTTCTGCATCCTCATTTCTGTCCCATTGGTTAGGCTATTGTTTTCTATGCCGATACCCTGTAGTTCTTACCACTGTTGCTTTGTGCAGTAATTTGATGTCTGGAATTGTGATGCCATCTGTTTTTCTTAGTACTTAGGATTGCTTTGGGTTTTCTAGGTTTATTATTTCCATATGAATTTAAGGAATGTTTTTTCGAGTTCTGTGAAAAATATTGATATTTTGATAGAATTGCACTGACTCTGTATATCAGTTTTGGCATATAGCCATTTGATTATATTCTGCCTATCCAAAAACAGTGATTTTTTTTTCCATTTTCTAATGACCTCTTCAATTTCTTCAGCATAATATGGCTTTCTTCATAGAGCTCGTTCACTCCCTTAAGTTAGGTTTACTTCTAGGAATTTTTGAGGCGCTCTGGAGAGTGGGATTTTTCTTCTCTGGTTTTTCACAGTGAGTTCATTGTTAGTGTAGAGGAATGCCTTTGATCTTTTTGTATGAATTTTGTGCCCTGCAATTTGGCTCTATTTGTTAAATTGTTCTAAGTGTATTGTGGTGAGGTTTTTGGAGCCTTCTCTGTAGATAATCACGGACAGTTTGACTTCTTTCTAATATGTATTCCGTTTATTTCACTTTCTTACCTGATAGCTGTCACTAGTATTTTGTGAGCTTTTTTGAATAGGAGTGCTGAAAGTGGACAGCCTTAATGTGTTCCTGATTTAAGAAGAAATGCTGTCAATTTCTCCTGTTTGCTATGACATTTGCATTAGGCTTGGCATATATGCCTTCTATTGGTTTGAGGTAAGGTCCTTCTTTATCTGTTTTCCTCCAGGTTTTTATCATGAATGGATATTGGATTTAGTCAGAGGCCTTTTCTACACCAATTAGATGATCATATGATTTTTGTTCTTGCTGTTATTAATGTGCTATATTACATTAATTGATTATGTATTAAACCAACCTTGCATCCCAACAATGAAGCCAACTCAATCTTTTAATAACTTGCTGGATTCTGTTTGCCAGGATCCTACTGAGAATTTTTATGTCCATATTCATTAAGGAAATGGGTCTATAATTTTCTTTCCTGGTTAAGTCTTTGTCGGATTTTGGTGTCAGGATAATGTTAGCTTCCAAGAAGGAGTTTGGCAACGCTCCTTCTGTTTTGACTTCATGGATCATTTGAGAATTGTTAGTGTTAGCTCTTCTCTGAAGTACTGATGAAATTGTGTGAACATGTGGTCCTGGACTTTCTTTATGAGTAGAGACTTTAGTCATTAAGATAATAGAGTTCTATTTTGCTTATCCAGGCCAAATCAATCCACCAAACTTTATCTCTCCTTACTTGGCTCCCCCCACTACACTCTTTAAGAGTGTGACGAATGCTCGTGTCTGCGTGTATGCTTGATGCCTATTAGCTGTACTGTTATGCTAGCCAGATGCTGACACATATCCCCAGTCCTCTCTTAACATTCTGCATGTGGCCTGTACTATGAATGGAGGTTTTTATACAAATCATTTGGTAATGCAGAGAAAAGTCTATCTTACTGATGTAGTTCTAGCTGAGTTGTGTATAGTTATTGCATCCCTACTGTCCATCTATATGGTTGTGTATTATTGATGCTTACCAATATTATTAATAAGGGAAGTTGGAGTAGGGAGAGAGCAAAGACTAGGAGTTAGCTTTGGGTGTGTAGTGTTTATATTGTAGAGAAAAGCCTGACAGCACTACCCCAATCAGAGTGTAACTGATGAACAATAGCACTGTAAGCAAGAGTAAGACAGGTTGGGGAGATATATGAATGAATTCGAGAAAAGGGGTATGAAGAGTTAATTGAGAGAGAGAAATTAAAACCCCAACAATAAAATTAGAAGGAGGTAGAAAGAGTGGAAAAGGGGCCAAAAAAAGCCCTAAATCACTCAAATCAGTTGCAAAAAACTACATGCTTATTATACCCATAGAAAACTTGAAATGAGGCCTGATTCCAAAAAGAAGGGATGAAAAGCTAAACAGAGAGGAAAACTAAAGCGAACAAACAAAAAAAACAGCTACTCCCTGTGTTATTTGGAGGTCCATATATCCAGAGTCCTGGATCTCCCATTCTGTATCTCTTGCTGTTGCCCCCCAAATTCACTGTCTTTGTTTAGGCCACTAACCCTGTTGAAATCCATCTGGTCCTCTGCTCACTGCACAGGTGCAACAGATCCGTTGCCTTTACAAGTGAAGGTTCAAGGGACGTTCTCTTGCTAAGTATCTGTCTTATAGCCCAGTCATGTAAAACCACTGACAAAATGACCTGTCACCATCACCACCTTGGTTTTATTTCTGTGAAGTTTTAAATTAACTGAACCATATCTTAAAAATTGAAAGATAAAAGACATTCGGAATTTTTACCCATTTATTAAACATTTGGGGGTTGTAAATAAGCAATTATTTCTAAAATTTAGATTGTGTTGAAATAACAGATGAAGTTTACATGGTAGTCATTGGAGAAGAGAGAGGGACTTTCTGAGCTTCATCTTGAGGACTCTGATGTTAATAAACGTCCCAGTTGTCTGAGCTGTGGCATATGGTTGAATACCGGCATTTTTTCACCTGTTAAGTACATAATATTTAGTCTGTAGGCTATTAAATGTGCTATGCTAATGCAATCATAAACTGGATAATATAACAAAATGTTTTGCTATGAGCTGATTCATGAATACTGCTTAATGCATTTTCTGTAGAACCTATTTCAAATCTTATTTATGTAAGTGAGTGCCATAAAATATTTCATTTTCCTAAAATAGGAATATCCTCTTAAAATTAGTTCTTCCCTTTTGGAAGAGATTCACTTCAGTAAATACTACCAAACATAAGATTTGGAGTTGTGGAGACATTCATGTGTTATTTGTAAGGAAGGTAAATTTCTCAAGTTATTTTCCCCAATATGTCTATTTTATCTCGTTCCTATACACGATAGGCCAGGTATACTCTCTACTTTGAAAAAGTTTGGTGTTCACATGTATACTTTATCTAAGCTTAGTTGTTTCAGATGTTCATTAATTCAGCAGTCATTTCCTGAATATTTTCCGTGTTAGGAGTTCTCTGCAGAGGTAACTACTACTGGTAGTTTTTATTCCTGGACTTAGCATTGAACAAGAGTGCTAAGAGCAGCCCTTATTTACAGTGTGTAGTATTATGTAATATATGCAAAAGATGTCTTCATTACTTTGTTGTTGCTGTGACTCAATACTCTACATCCACAAATTTAGGGGAGGAAAGGATTATTTTAGCTCACAGTTTGAGAAGATCACAGTCCATTCAGGTGCAGCCAGCAGCAGTGGAAGTACATGGCAGAGGCACAGGTGGAGGCAGCTCCTCGACATTATAAACCGGAAGCCAAGTCAAGGCAAGTTGGGACTAGTCCTCCAAGGAAGGCAGGAAGCAGCTTATATATCATTCCATGTCTCAGCCCCGCCTGGATCCAGGTGGGGGAGATGTTGTAAGTCCCCACTACATGCCTATAACCCAGCCCTCCAGACTAGGCCCCTATCTTCCAGCAGCACATGATTCCAGAGACAATGTATACAATTCAAATACATGAGACTTTTGGGGGATATTCGAGATCCAAACCACAATAGGAAGAATTCAGCAAAAATTTTATTTAATCCAAAGACTGGTGGGCAAAGTGAGATTGGGTAGATTAAAATATATGCTATTACAATAGCTAAATCCATTCTTTTGTTAGTGTGCTATGTAGCACTCTCAAGTGCTCCTTAGTTTCCTTACCAGCTGCTGCAGGTCATTTTGTATCACTGTGGGTGTGGCCAAAAGCTACAAAGAAGAAAAGCTATATTTGTATGAAACATTAACTCTGTGACTGCTAAGATATGCTTGTGCTTGGTGTGCCTTGCTGTGGCTGCTGTTTTGTTCTAATAAAATCTTTTTGGTGTTCTTTTCATTAAAAAAACATGTTTTAGTAATCACTATAATCAGCATATCAGTTTGTAATTACCCTCCTTTTTTAGGAGATGAAAGAAGAGTTTCTCGAAGGTATGAAGATTGTCAAGCATCAGGTGAGAGGGCATTGTATGTGAGATTCAGGTTAAATGTTTGACTTTATATACTGCTTGGTATGTAAAGAGTAATTAGTTCTGTCTGCAGACACATTTATTGCCTGGTCATACTTAGTATAATTACATAAGGATTTGCTTTTGGGGACAGTTAGTCTATATTTAGACGTAATGTGTGTTAGTCTGTGAAAAAAGTTGATTTTAGATTTCCTTCAAGATACCAATATCAGACAGGTTAATACATGGGCCATAAAATAGTTCCTAGAAAAGGTATGAAATATAAATTACTTGGACAGAAAAATAAAGATTTTTAATAATATCAACCATTTGTTAATGTATTCCTTGGGATAAAACTGTTCTCTTAATTTTTATAGCATCAGGTAAGATTATATAAAATTGTGTGCATGTGTGTATAAAATGTATTTGTTGTACAAAAAGCAGAAACCCATGTGTCCAGTTTATTTTTTTTAGTTTTAATACACTGTGTATGGTGCTGTTTCATATTTGATTTTTTTTCTTAATCAAGGAAAATTTTTCTCGTGACAATGTCTGATTGTGTCTGATGGTTACAATTTTGTCCTTGGGAAATATAAGTCTCTAAACTTAAATGTAGATTTTACAGAAATTAATGAGAGTCATGCATCACAGTATATAAGGTAGTTTGACAGTTTTGTAGCCATACACTTCAAAACTGAATTGTGTAATAACACAGTAGATTTGTGTTTTATTAAGGACATTATTCTTTCTTAGATTTGTAAGAAATTTTTATATTTTAACCTCTAAAACCAATCTAAATACTTGACATTTAATGCTTTCTATAATTGAATGTGTTCTATAGCATATATATATAAGATACAAGATCTCTTGTGTTTTTTTATATATTAGATGGTGAGTATGTTGATTTACTACTATATTCGTTACTAAATCCTTTTAATTTATCAGCTTTCGTTGTTGAAAAATTGGTCTCATGCCAAGATTTTGGACAGGGTCATACAGTTCAGTTTCTGTTACATTAATCTTAGTTTATTTGGTTAGGATGATTAAGATTTTAACATTTCATGTGAGCCCCTTTTTGGTGTGTTTACATGTAAACTTGGAAAAGAGGAGGAGAGAGAGAGAGAGAGAGAGAGAGAGAGAGAGAGAGAGAGAATGAATGAGAAGATGGGTATAGGTAAAATTTATTACCATAGTAGAAATTTGGTACGGTGACTTCTGTAATAATTTATCTGCCAAAATTAAAAATGTATAAATAGGTGTTACTGATGTACCAATTCTTTCCAGGAAACTCTTTGGATTCAACATTAGAAAACAGAAGTAGTACAGCAGCACAGTACCTTCAAATTTGTGATAGCATTAATACAAGTAAAGTACTTAAACAAAAAGCCAAGAAGAGAAGAAAGGGAGAAACAAGGCAGTGGCAAACAGGTAAGATACTCTGCTTTATTAATGTTATAATTTGTGATATGCAGGGTGTTTTTGTAAGTAAGCAAAGGAAAAAGGTGTGTTGCTTGCAGGGTAATCATACCCTCTACATACCTGTTTATTATATAGGGCTTTTTTTTTTTCCAGTGTGTGACCGGTACTTAATAAAACTACTCTTGTTTTGTTGAAAAAATGTTTTAAAGAGAATATTTAGGTTGGTTTAATAATAAATGGTTCCTAATCCTGGTTTTCAAAATACGTGATAATAGCTTTTGGCAGGTGATTGGTCTATAATAGAATGCCACTCAGTACCTTTTACTTGGCCACTTTACCATAAATTTATTATAGTATGCATTTTTTTATCTTACAGAATTTTATTCAGCTAGTATAGTTTTGACTTAGTGAATGTCAGCTAGTTTTGGTCCCTTTTCTGTATAAAACAGTCTGACCAAATGCCACAATTTTCTTTTTTATCTAGCTGTTATAATAGGTCCTGACGGACAGCCCCTGACAGTATACCCTTGCCATATTTGCACAAAAAAGTTTAAATCCAGGGGATTCTTAAAAAGGCACATGAAGAATCATCCTGATCATTTGATGAGAAAAAAATATCAGTGTACAGATTGTGACTTTACAACTAACAAGAAAGTGAGTTTTCATAACCACTTAGAAAGCCATAAGCTTATAAACAAAGTTGACAAAACCCACGAATTTACAGAATACACACGAAGATACAGAGAGGCTAGTCCACTGAGTTCAAATAAACTTATCTTAAGAGATAAGGAGCCGAAGATGCACAAGTGCAAATACTGTGACTACGAAACTGCAGAACAAGGACTGTTGAACAGACATTTGCTGGCTGTTCACAGTAAGAGTTTTCCTCATGTTTGTGTTGAGTGTGGGAAGGGTTTTCGGCATCCTTCTGAACTCAAGAAACATATGAGAACCCACACTGGTGAGAAGCCATATCAGTGTCAGTATTGTGTCTTCAGATGTGCAGATCAGTCAAATCTGAAAACTCACGTTAAGTCTAAGCATGGTAACAATTTGCCATATAAATGTGAGCACTGTCCCCAAGCATTTGGTGATGAGAGGGAGCTACAGCGTCATCTGGAATTGTTTCAAGGACATAAGACACACCAGTGTCCTCATTGTGAACATAAGAGCACCAACTCAAGTGACCTTAAGCGGCACATCATATCTGTCCATACTAAAGATTTCCCACACAAATGTGAGGTTTGTGATAAAGGTTTCCATCGTCCGTCTGAGCTAAAAAAGCATAGCGATATTCATAAGGGTAGGAAGATCCATCAGTGTAGGCACTGTGACTTTAAAACATCAGATCCGTTTATTCTTAGTGGTCATATCCTTTCAGTTCATACTAAGGATCAGTCTTTGAAGTGTAAAAGGTGCAAGAGAGGGTTCAGACAGCAAAATGAACTCAAAAAGCATATGAAGACCCATACTGGAAGGAAGATTTACCAATGTGAGTACTGTGAATACAGCACTACAGATGCGTCTGGCTTTAAACGACATGTGATTTCAATACATACAAAAGACTATCCACACAGGTGTGAATTTTGCAAGAAGGGATTCCGAAGACCATCAGAAAAAAATCAGCATATTATGAGGCACCACAAGGAGGCTCTTATATAGTAGAAAGAAAAATTATGTAGGAAAGAAAATATGCCACTCGGGAAGAAAATCTGTTTCATCTGGTTTCAAAGCTAGATATTTAACCATAAAAGTAACTTTTTTGTATTAAAGATCTTACAGTATTTGAATTGATGGAAGAATCTCAGCCCTTTGGTAATACTTAAAGAATTGAAGAGCACCATAGAATGGTTGCAGAAAAACTTAAATGTCTATTTAACAATTTAATACGCATAATTAGAGAGGGGAAGTGTAAAGACAAACACCTCAATTGGTTCATACTGGAGACGTTTCGGAAGAGTACAGAATTGAGTTCAGCAGTGCTTTGTTACAGCAGGACTCAACGTTTATGCAATTTTAGAACTGGGGTAAGGAAATAATAAACAGTCATCCATCAGTCATGAGCCTTTTATATTGTAACTGGACATTGAATTCCAGAAATGGAAAAAGTTTTGTGTGTTCATTAATTAAAAAGGCTTTTCACTGGAAAACAAGTTAGAATAATTCAGTACTGTCAAATAAGAATTTCTGAGCTGCTAAGATTTTATCACAGAAGAAGATGTTTTAAATAACAGCAGTGTGTGCTGAAATCTGGGTGAAGTGATAGAAGTTTGCTTTTTTTCTGATGTTCAAGTGTTATTCGATATGGCATATATGATAAAAGTATATTTTAGTCAAATGTGGCTTTCTAAAATGTATGCAACTGTAGTGTTGCAAACAAACGGCACTATATTTCTCAATGATCTTAAGATTGAATTGAGAAAAGTTTTCTTAATGTTATAATGTTTAGAAGGGTTTTTCAGACTTGTTTTAGCAAGTATGATTGTTTAGTTTTACTTGCTCTAATGTTTAAAGGTGCAATTTTATGCCATTATTGAAAATTTTGATTTTAAAAATCTATATACCATGTTATTAACATGCATTTTCAATATGAGGCAGTATTTATACAGTGTTTAACAGACAGTATGCTTCCAATAGAGTTTGGAAGTGGGTATTCAGTTTACAGTGTGTAAATTTAAAATATGCATCCCTTTAACAATGCTTTGTGTTAGCATGCTGCAAATCAAAATTGCGCTTAATAATAAAAGTTGGTTTAGGAAAATCTAATGAAAATCCTGTTCATAAATGTAATGCATATGATGTGTATTTTAAGTTTTAGTTGCTTCATGTTCATATTCAGCTGTTCAGCATAAGTCAAATGTAATTTTACTTCATGCTATATTGTGGCTTTGTGTTTCAAATAATGGTCACCTTTCTGTTTTTGCACCAGATAAGAATTAGTTACTTGAGCAGAAATTTTTTATCTTTCTTAACTACAGAATACTAAATTTGGAATATCTACTAAAATTGTGTGTTACGTGGCTGTAAATGATGTACACGCTGTAAAATAAGATTGTCACTGTTATGTGGGATTATTATTTCTAAATGTTACTCATTGAGATGAGCATACAATAAAAAGCATTTATTGCACTTCAAGGTTTAATGAGTTTATTTAAAGTTGTGTTGTAATGTTCCTTTATTAAAAGACTTTCCATTTAAAATTTATGTTAAAATTTAGTCTTTATTTTAACATCTGGTTGAATTCTGTACATTAACAAAACATGAGCTAGGAATTTAAATAGTTATGATTATGGTATGTTTATTTCCTTTTCTTCCATTTTATTACATGTACATATGATATACAATGGTTACATTGAACTTGAGAAATTTTGTGCACATATTTTCAAGGAGAAAGGAATGTGAAGTTGACATGTTTATCCCTTAAGAATACATGATTAAATGCTGTAATAAAAAGGTACTATTTTAATTCCTGATATTCAGTATAGAGAAAAGTAAAACATACCCAACCTAGTCACATGGCACAGTCTTGAGAAATTACTGTATCTAGCTTTGTTCCCAGTATATACCCTCAAAAGAAGTATTGATTTAGGTATTTGGGAACCATTTCTGAAAATAGCCATTAAAATAATTAGCTTTGTTCCAATAACTGAGCATTTTAATAGAATTTATATACCTAGGTATATAGAGGTATTAGTTTTGGTTATCTTTTAAAGCAATAATAGAGTAAGAAATCTATTAGCTTTACATGTTAGGTCAGTGGTTCTAAATTACGTTTCGGCTTCTGATTCAATTGTGGAGCCTACATTTGGATTTCTAGCACGCTCTCATGTGTTGTATGTTAGACAAAACCATTTAATGTAATTCTGGCACACTTTGGTGCCCCTCCTTAAACAGATAAACTATGGGTGAGTGGATAGAGGTGATCCTTACTGGACTTACTTGAGCTGATAAATGAGTGGCAAGGAGGAACTAGACACACAAAAGATCTTATGGAAGAGTGAGGCAGAAAATTTCTTAAGTGCAAGTAACTGACATGAAACAAGCCTTGGCTGGATGATGGTGAGTGAGGGGGACTGGTAAGAGATGGGACCTGTGAGAAAGAAGTTCAAAGTGGGAAACCATTTGGGGATTTTTAAAAGGAAGTAATACTTTACTATTTACGTTTTGAAGATCAGTCTGGAGGCTGTGTGATTAACAGAATTGCTCGAAACAAAGATCCATGTTAAAAGGTTGTTCATGGTTACAGGGGCTCTGGAGAAAAGTGGATGGATTTTCTTTTACGTGTGAATTAGGCTCAGAGCTTCAGCCAAGTAAAACAGGTATGAATTCAGATTGCATTACAAATTAAAGATTTCCTTCAAATATAATTTTACTGGCAGAAGGTTTCTATGTATATATGCAAAACACCTCTATTTGAAAATGTAGAATTTCAGTTCAAAGTATCCTTACAAATAAGGGAATAACTAGAAATCAATAATAGTCATTTTCCCAGAGTAGTTCAGAGCCATTAGGAGCAGGTGGACTTGTCTACTTGTCACTTCTGAATGGCAAAGTGGAGAGAAAGACATTTACGAATTGTTGCCCATGTATTGCTACTAAATTCTACATATATTTTTACCAGTTTGAACCTTAAATCACCCATAAATGATTACACACTACACACAAACACACACACCCGTACCCACACCCAATCCAAAGTAGAACATAATGAGCTTCTACGTATCCATTATCCAGTTTCTGATTACTATTGTGACAAATCTTAATAATATTCTTCCTCTTAATTCACTTATCACTGACTGGCTTATTTGATTCTCTGCCTACCCCAGTAGCTTAATTTGAAACAAATCCTAGACATCTTTTTTAAAAAAAATTAATAGAAGGTAGAGCAAATGACCCATATCCTACAAAGGCAAAACAAAGAATTCTCTTATTCAGATCTTTCTAATTTTTCTTAATGTGAACCCAAGAAAAGGCTTTCTACTAACAAAATTCTACCCAGTACTTTTTCTTAGCATTAAAAGGCTTTACTTAGAGAAAACCCAGGGCTAGGTTAAAATCCCCAAATATCCTTGGGTTAGAGAATCTTTCCAGGTTCCCAACTTCGTGCGACCTCATCTTTCCCCGTCTAATTCATCTTAAAATTTGCAACTCCTTTAAAGTTCTTTTAAAACTCTGAATCCTAGATAAGATATGATTGGTAGGTTCAAGGCTCTAGCTAGCACCCCGTTTCACACTAAAATGGTTCACCTGCCTGTTCTAGTTGTTACATCTTTCTCTTTGAACATTACCCAGTAAGTACTGCAAGGAAAAAGGTGGTTGGCTCTGAAATCTAAACCAATCGACAATATTGACACCCCACTTTACCTTAACGTAAGTCCTAATCTGTTTCCAAAATGCTGTTATCCTGGATTCTAACACTTCCCTATTAAAACACGACTGCTCTCAAAACCCTAGAGATCTACATCAAAATGCCTCTATATTCTCCCAATTTAAGAAACTGATCTTGGAGTAGCCATTAAGATAAGTAAGATCATACATCAAAAAGGCTGCCCTTGAACATTTTAACATAAAAAATCTTATGGACACCTGTAACAGTATTTTAATGTATGGGAACAGAATATTCAAGACAATGGATTTAATATCTCATTTTCTACAGGAAATGAACCCAAAAAGTTTGGCGAAATACATAATTGATCAGGCTATTATCCAGTTATGTCATATCAATGGTTCCCGTGTTTCTTTGCAGACTAACAGAAGTAGGTCTTATTCTGGAGAAAATATTGGTAGAGATTTTAAGAAATAACGTGTATTTTATTTAAACATCTAATTACTATTTATGCTAAGGTGAACATGAAATACTTTGTGTTTTTTTAACTACACACAAAAATACAGAAAACCAGTAAGTTTAGTAATGTCACGTGGTGGGGAAAATACACCATTTGAAGGGTGCTTTTTCAAAACATTTGTATTCAAAAGAACTTTTACTTTCCAAAGAAACATCCTTACAGATTGCAATAAAAGATGTTATATGTTTTTGTTAAAGTAATCTAAATTGGATGTAAAGATCCAGTTTTTAAAGGGTTATTTTTTGGTACTGTTGATGTTAAGATAGTAATACAGATAAAGCATCATTACCGAGATGGAAAGAATGCTTTATGGATTTAAGTTTGAATGAACTGAATTTTAGTGAACATAGAAACTGGACTGGTAAGTAAAGAAATTTGAATCTAAAGCAGTGACATGTGACATGTCCCCTAGAGGTCAAGCTATGTTCGTGTGCCATGTTTTTAGTAGTTTGCGTCAATTTTTAAAAATTTTTGGTTATGTTTGTTTTAATTAAAAGAGTATTGCTTGTTAGCTCCAACATACCTGATAATAACTTTCTGACAAAAATAGTGAACCTAAAAATTATTTTGTTTTAACTTGAGCTTCCAAAAGGCCATGCACGTACATAAACATATTAGACACAAATCATGTCATTTAATTTCCTTTTTATTTGACAAATGTAAAATGAAACATACCAAAATAGAAATTAGATATTCAATAGGCTTTTGTCTCACCTGACATTTTTACAGTTTTAAGCTACCTGAAATTCGTGAAAGGAAAAATACCTCTTACGTTTCTTGATCTCAATCAGAAATTAGAAGCAAAATATTTTAAATATCTAGAATAGCTCTCTAGTACTCAATGTTAGAGTTACAGAAGTTGATAAATATGATGAGTTTTTCATAGCCCTTCCTTGTCCATAGGTCAGGTAGACTGACTGCTTAACTGCCCAATTAAAAAAAAAACTTAAGAACTTTTTGTTTTGTATTTATAAATACTTGTGTGCACTTTATCATGTTATTATAGAGTATAGCCAGTGAAATTGTGAGTACATTAAATACCCTACAATAAAATATTTCTCCCAAGTAGGATACAACTGTCAGGGATGCATTGTGTTTTTTCCCCTAAGCCTTTATAGCTATGCAGCATTGCAATGTTATGTTTGTAAAACACTGAAACAGTCTACCTTCTCTTTGCTCACTACAGTATAGTGTTGCTTGTTTTAAGCATGTCAGTGGGCTCATTTGCGGGAGAATATTTGAAAGAACAGACATGTCAAGGCCGTGACATGTACTTTAAACCAAGTAGCACAATGTATAATTTAATAGATTTATTTATTTTAAAAGATAACCTACTTCCCTGCTAAATTAAATTAACCATCACCTTTGATACAGTTATGTTTCAGAATTGTAAATAAGATGTAATGAAGCATCTCTTTATGAGACTTAATATGAGAAAAACAATTTTTCTCATATGTGTAAGGATAGCTATCATGCACTTAACTATTTTTATTTCATTTTACCTGTTTTTGTTAAAAACTATTCTTGTAGCTGAATTGCACACATAACATCAGAGGCAAATCTGATGGAATAATGGGTAAAATCTTTGCTCCCACAAATTAGTTCAATACATAGGAAGCACCCTATCTGAAAAAAATGGTGGGTAAATATCAAAGCAGATCCCTCTTTTACTTTTTGAGTATATTGAATACATGAATATTATAGAAAGGATTTGGGTCTCAAGATGGTTGGTGAAACTTGTCTGCAGAATTAATTCATTCCATTTGATTCCTTAGATAGTAGCGTGGGTCAAAACTGTGATAGGCTTTTAGCAATGGAAAAATATCAAGTAAGGGAGGTGCAGCTTCCTTTGAATAGTAATAGTTCAAAGTGGACCATTCATGGCTAGAAAAGAAAAAAAAAGATCTTAAAATTGGATCATAATTCAGATGTTATTTGTATATACACTTATGGAAAATTAATATATACATTTTTCTCCAAATGAATGCATTTTACAATTGTGCTTTTTCATATAATAATTAATGAAGCAATATCTTTCTGACCTTATTCAGAATATATATTGAAACGTAATTCTTTGGGAGGAAGAAAGGTTGAGTAGACTTCCTCCTTTGTGTTGTATTGAGAGGCTAAATGTGTGCCTAAAGACCTCTAGTACAGATCTGTCATTTGTAATCTTAGCTAAAAATATTTAAACTTGCTACCAGTCTCTATAACCCTTTTAACTATCAACATTAATGTTTATTGTTATGTATTTTAATAGAAAAGGAACGGTTACTATTCTAGACGCTTTCTTACAATGGCTATTTGGGGGAGAAGGGGTGGTACAGGAGATTGAGCCCAGGACTTGGACACTGAGCTGTATCACTAGCCATTTTGTGTTTTATTTTGAGACATTGTCTCACCAAGTTACTCAGTTACCCAGGCGGGGCTTGAATTTGCGATTGTCCTGCCTCAGTCTCCTAGAGTGCTAGAACTAGAGGCTTGTATCACTATGTCTGTTGGGGAGGTTCTTACACTGTTAGCACCACTGGGGCACATGTGGTTAGTAGCAGCAGTGATTTCTTAATCTTAGCATTCAGCATCAAATTATCCCCCAATGACAAATTTTAAATCCTGTGTTGACCACTAATCTAAAGATCATATTATGTGAGTATTTTGGAGGGTTATTAATCATTGCTTACTTCCACTAATGAAAGATAAGCATACTTAAAGACTAATGGCTTCATTATAGTTACAAAGGGCTTCAGAACTAAATGCATTATATTTTGCTTACTCAAATATTTGAGCTTTTTGACCTAAATATGTTTACAAGTACTTAATAACAGTGCATCTGAGGTGTAATTTTAAGATTAAAGGTTCTGCAGAACTCTGGACTAACATTTGTATGTTTATATATTGCTTGTCACAGAGCAGAGTACTTACTGAAGTATAACAAACATATAAAAAAGGTACTCATAAACACTTAACTGAGTTTCCCCAAACTGGACATAAATATACAGTTGTCACCTAGCTCAAGAAACAGTAGTATTATCACTAACCCAGATTTCCTCCTTTCATTTTCTTTGCAATCAGTGCCCACCATCCAACAATAACAACTTCTTGACTAATGACCATATATTAGTCTGTCTGCTTTTAGTACCTAAGCAGTTTGGTAGGGACTTCTAACAAAGCAAAGGTAATTTTCACGGGCTTTTTAAGTTGGATTGTGTATGGTTTGAGACCTGGGATTCCTGACCTTTAAGCTGTCTGTTGCCCCTGAGAAATATCACACATTCCTATGTTACCTGTGGATTACTGTTAGCATCTCTTGCAAGAATGTGGGAATACCTTAATTATGAAAAGACGCAACAGCACTCTGTTGTATTAGTAGTCCTTCTAAACCTTAGCACTATCTCGCGTCTTAGGCTGGATAATTCTTACGAGGGTTGCCCTGAACATTGGAGAATGTGTAATGGCACCCTTGTCACCCTTGGCCTCTATCCTTTACATGCTAATATATTCACTGTCTAGTTGTGACAACCAAACTGTTTCCAGACACTGGTAAATGTGCAGTGTGGATGGTAATTACCCCTCGAGAGAACTACTGTGGTAGACAAGGCATATTTTCTCTGAGGATCACTAACTTAACGGTTAACAGGTTAATCAGTAAGCTTTAGGAAAGTAGTTGCCAGTACTTTATTAGAAGAAAATTTTAATAATCATCCTATCTGCAGTGAACCTTAGGTGTTGAATCCTGTGCTAGCTGTTCATCTCAGGCTGTCATGTGGAAGGCAGATATTAGTGTATGCGGCATTGAAATAGTTGTTGAGAACCATCTCTATAAACTAGGATCGAACGCTAGAAAACCATACAATTTAGTAATAAATACATATACCTCTTCTCTCTCAAAATCCTAAGGACTGGGGCCATGGCCAAGTGGCTGGAACACTTGATTAGTATGCGCAAGACCTTAGGTTTGATCCCTCAGTACCATACACTAATTAGCTGGGCATGGTGGCGCATGACTATAATCCCAGCACTCGGAAGGCTGAGGCAGGAGGATTTCCATGAATTTGAGGCCAGCCTGGGTGACATAGTGAATTCAGGACCAGCCAGGACTAAGGAATAAGAACCTGTCTCAAAAAAATCCTAAAATGATTATTGTGTACAAACATCGATGCCATATTTAAGAGTTCAAGACAAATTCTGTTAAACATACCTCTCAACGTACTTTAACCCACTTCATAAATGTTTATGACATTTGATATTTTACCTTAATATGGAAAAACTAAGACAATAACAGTTGGCCTAGGGATATCAACATGAACTTACACAAGTCCATTTGTCTTCTGTTTTCTCAATCACAATTGTCTGTGTGTCACTACCTGGTGGTATATATTCGTAGTCGTCATACAGGAGGCCTAGAATTGGATATTGTGTTCTGTACCTATACACAAGAAAAGAGTTTGTGAGTGGCATGAAAAAACAACTGTCATTTTTAGTCCTAATTTGTGTCCTGCTTTATTATATGTAACATAATTCCATTTATATCAAAATCAGAAACTAGTGTTGAAATGATTTGGCATGAATTTTCTAAAGAGAAAGGCCTAAAACCTGGTACCATTCTAACACTACTGCAGTCAGTGAGGTCTGGAGCAGCCAGGGGATGGTTGCGGGTCTTTAGAGTTCTTCCTTTATCTCCTACCACCCAAAAAGCACCTTCACATGTTCCGCATGAAATACTCTTTAAAAGGCTTCTAGACTTGTTTCATTTTCCACCTAAATTGTTCTTTTTGTTAGTATGTATTTGTAATTATAGGGATGGAAGAATGGCTCAGCGGTTAAAGCCCTGGCCTAGCAAGCACTAAGTCCAGTGCTAAGTACCCAAGTTCAATTCCCCAGCACCACAGAAGCCAGGCGTGGTGGCACACACTTGTAATTCCAGAATTTGGGAGGCTGAGACCTGACACAGGTGGATTGCTGTGAGGCCAAGGCCAGCCTGGGCTCCATAGTGAGTTCAGGACCAGCCTGGGCTACAGAGAAAAACCCTGTCTCAAAAAAAGCTCTATTTCCTTTTTCTCTTGTTTTTCTCTCCATTTCTTTTAATCAAAACTTTCTTTTCTTATTTTTTCTTATTTTACTAGCCTATTCTAATTATTTCTGTTCCTTTATTTTCTTTCAGATATTTATAATTCACTGAAAGCTGATCTGACAGAGAATAGAGTAGGTAAAATTCCAACAACCTAAAAAGCAACCCTGGTACTTCAGTGTCTAAAGAGATCAGAGAAGACACAAGTAAGCCTCTAAATAAATCCCCTACCCCCAAAATAGATATAATTATGTTAAACTTGGGGGACTGGTGCATATACATATTGCATCTCAATCATTTCTCCTTCATTTTCCCCTTCCTACTTTGACTTCTCTCCTCTTCGCATATCCCCTTCCTCTCTCCTGTTACTAAACCAATTTGGCTCAGAATGGCTTTTAACATTTTATAAAAGAAAACTTCCCTCACAGTATTTTTACTAACATATTAGTACTACTATTGTCACTATTACTGTGATGATAGGGATTGAGCCTTGAATCTTTACTCTGAACTATATGTTCAGTGCGTGTTTTATTTTTGATTTTGAGACAGGGACACGTCAAGTGGCAGAGTTGCTCAAGATGGGCTCAAACGTGTGATCCTCCTGCCTCTGCCTCCCGAAGTGCTGGGGTTTCAGTCCTGTGCCACTAGAGTCAGCACTATCATTATTTCTAATGGCTGTGAAAGAGCACTGATAGCACAGGACAATGATCCCAGAGAAGGTGCGATTGATAGGAGTCCTGGAAGTACTTAGCTCATTGCCTGCAGAGATCTTCTTGGTTACAGGATAGAAAAAGGGGATCAATCCAGAAACCTCACCAACTGAGGTGACAAAATTTAGGGTAAAGATAGTGTGCAAGACAGTTGGAACTTTGGGGGCAGGGTATCAAAGAGAAGAAAGCTACATGTTGGTAGATGGAGAGCTGTTGGACCGCTTACACAGGCTTCTGTACCCCTCCGAGTGCTGACCAGCACATGTATGTGAAGAAGCGACCACTGCTGAAGAAAGGTCATTGGAAAGAAGCAGACTGGCAATTTTTGGAGCTCACAGACATGCTAATATAGAGGACATCTCAGACAGCATGCGACCACTGCCTTCGGAGTGAGATGAGATTAGCCATAGAATTCATGCTGTTCTAACCATTTAAAAACAATACTTAACCAGGTCTAGTGGTTCAGGCCTATAATTCTGGTACACTGGAAGGATGACGCAGGAAAATCACGAGTTTGAACCCATTGTGGACAACTAAGTGACTTAGTGAGACCCAGTCTCAAAATCAAAAATAAAAAATGAGCTGGATGTATATAGCTAAGCATGAAGGCGTAGGCTTGATCCTCAGTACCACAAAAGTGAAATTTATAAAATGTATTAAATTCTTTGCAAATAACTTTTTTACATTTGTTTAGTGCATGTTTCTTTAATAGATTATATACTTTATCTCAAAACAAAACCTCCAAATATTTTAAGTAAAACCAAAACCAGAATTCTACAACCTAAAATCTCAATATGCAGCATTCAAAAAAAAAAATCAGTAATTGGCTGGAGGAATGGCACAGCAGTTCATGCTCTTGCAAGGTGCAAGGCCCTCAGTCTGATTCTCCAGCACCACATAAAGCTGGGTGTCGTGGCGCACACCTGTCGTCCCAGCACTCGAGAGGCTGAGGCAAGTGGATTGTTCTGAATCCAAGGCCAGCCTGAACTACAGAGTGAGACCCTATCTCCAAAAAAAGGAAAAGAAAAATTAGTACTAATACAGTGAAAGAGGGAAGTATGACTAATAACGGAGAGAAAAATAAATTAGTAGGAAAAAAAGAAATGCTAAGAAGTGAGTGGGAAAGGTGCACCTGTTAGAAATGTACAGCTATGCAACGTGTTGTCAAGAAGTTAGAAGATATCATGAGCAAAATGAAAAAATAAATGAATATGAAAAATAGATTGAAATTCTAAAGCTGAAAAATATATTAAATGTGATTAATAGATTAGGCACTACAGAAGAAAGACTGATAAATTTGGAGATATCAGAGTAATTGCCCAAAATATAGCAGGAGAAAAAAGACTGAAAAATGTACATGACATGAATTATCTATGGAAAATAATTGCCTGTATGTATGCATATATATATATATATATATATATATATATATATATATATATATGAATTTATATATATTGTCTTGCAGAATGGTAAGAGACTGAAAGTAAATGAGGAAATAACCATTTGGAAGTAACAATCTTTTTATCTCTAAATCTGATTAAAAATGAAAACACGCAGATCCAGGAAGTTCAATGAACCTCAAACAAACAAAAAAAACACAGCAAAGGACATCACTTTTAATTCGCTAAAAGTCACTGGGAGAAAGTCTTAAAAGCAACTAGGGATTGAGAAAACTGCTTGAGGAGGAAAAACTATAAAATCAATGGCAAAATTCTCACTAGACATAATGAAAGTCAGAAGATGGGAATGACATCTTTAATATATTTCTGAAAAATAAAATCTTACCAACTTAACTATTGTACACATGATAAAAAACAGTAAGTTTCGTAGTTTCAGTTGCTCATAGGCAAACATGCTTCAAAACATCAAATGGAAAACTCCAGAAATACACAGTGCTTAAGTTCTAAATGTTACACTGGTCTGATTGAGATAATTAAATCTTGTGCTATCTTGTATGTTACCTACCCGGTTAATAATGTGGTAGCTTTCTCAGTATCACATCAATTATCATGACACCAAAGTACTAGTGTTTTCGTACTATTTTGCTTAGAAATCATACCAAATTAAAAGATCTGTGATGCTGAAATTCAGAGATGCCAAAAAGAAAATGTTTCTCTTAAGGGGAAAGGCAAAAGCTTTCAATTTAATAATGAAAAATAATCATATGCTGATGTTGTTAAGAACTATGATAATAATGAATAGGAAAAAACCCATAGTATACAGAGTTTGGTACTGTCCAAGGATTCAGGCATGCACTTGGTACATTTCCCCCTTGTATAGCTCTACAACAAGTAATGAGATTTAATTAGTAGCTTAAGAAAAAAAAAATCATTTCTACAAAGGAAAGCTCAGGCCTAAATAGCTCCAACCAATACACTATCAAACATTTGAAGAACTCATGCTGACTTTCAGAAGCTTTTCTGAATAATGTGAAGGATAGTTTCAATTTTATTCTCTGAGGCTAGTATTACTCTGATACTAAAAGCAGGAGAAAACTATGTATTAGTATTATTACAAGAAAAAGAAAAGTATTACAAGAAAACTTGTGTATCAGTAATATTTATAAATATGGAAGAAAAAATTTCTCAACAACATGCTAGCAAATAAAAATTCAGTAATATAGAAAGGTAGTTATATAACATGAGTAAGTGGGCTTTTTAAAAGGGTGCAAAACTGTTCTAAGATCTGAAAATCTTTTAATGTAATACATCATATCGATAGAGTAAAGGACAAAAATATTTTGATCCTCTAAATAGGTACAGAAAAAGCACCTGGCAATTTCCAACAGATTTTAATGACTTTAAAAATATCCTATTTCATCTTCCAGAATATTCAGTTGTTTCTATTTTAATATCTATGTCTTTGATCTATTTTGATTTGATATAGTCAAAGGCTTTCTGAACGGAAGCTCAATTGCAGAAAAAATAATACCAAGAATCAATAAATGGGTTTATATTAAATTAAAAAGCTTTTGTACAGCAAAGGAGAAAAGAGATAGAGTGAAGAAACAACCCAAAGAATGGAGAAAAAATTGCCATCTACTCTTCTAACAGAGGATTAATATCTACAATACATAAAGTACTTAACAAAAACTAGGACCCAAAAATAAAAGATCCAATCCAAACGAGGCAACTGAAGTGAATAGACACTTCTGGAATTACAAATGGCCACTAAATACAGAAGAAAGTATTTGCGATCTTTGGCCATTAGAGAAATGCAAATCAAAGCAATATTGAGCATCCTTCTAACTTGAAGAATGGCTACTATAATCAAGAACTTTAAAAAACAAAATGAGGGGATAGTGGGAACTAGCAGGGATAGAGAGAGTATGGGAGAGTGGGAAAGGGAGAGGGGAAGAATGGTTTGTAATTTTGATGCAATATATATGTGCACAAAATATTCGTATTAAATGTAAACATTATGTACCACCTATATACATATCAATAAAATGGGAAAAAACCAACAAACCTTCTACTTTGTTGGTGGAAATACAAATTAGTATAGCCACTATGGAAATCAGCATGGAGATCTCTCAAATAACTAAAAATAATAACTCTCTTTGACTCAGCTATTCTCCTGGGTATCTTCTTGAAAGAGTTAAAGACATCATGCAGCAGTGATTCATGCACATTTATATTTATAGCAACACAGCTCAGTTAAATGTTGTAAGCAACCTATATGTCCATCAACAGATGCATGCATAAGGGAAACCTAATATATATATATATACACACCATAGGGTACTACTCTGCCTTAAAGATAAATTTGAATCATTTTTGGGAAAATGAAGGAATTATGAGACCATTTATACTAAGTGAAATGAATCAGATACAAAAGGCTAAATATTGCATGGGTTTTCTTATATGAGAAACCCAAAATATAAGTAATTTAAACAGGAAAACAGAAGATAAGAAACAAGGAGGTAGAATATGTGGCAATAGGAAGGGAATTTGAAGATAAGGCAGAGGGGGGAGGGTGAGAGGGTGAGGAGAGGAAAGAAAAGTAAAAGTGATTAAGATGCAGTATGTATACCAAGTCCCCAAGATGACGGCAATAATTTTGTATTGCAGTTGTGCATTGATTAAAAAAAAAAAAAGTTCTATCAACTAATACTAGAAGGAAACACTGTCCCTTGGTGAAAAAAAAAAAAAAACCACTCTCACAGGTAACACGTTTTAAAGGTTTAAGAGTCAGCCTGGACTACAGAATGAGACCCTGTCAAAAAAGAAATGGTTGAAGAGTTACTATTCCCTCCTTAGATCAAGAAAACCAAAAAATAGCCTATTTTGTCATGTCTATTTAACATAACACTGCAGGTTCTAGGGAAATTACACAAGAAAAAATATACTAAAATCCAGATTGGAAGTGAAGAAGTCAAACTGTCTCTATTTGCAAATGACAATCCTTTATATAAAAATTTTAGGAAGTCCCATAGAAGCTTTTAGAAGTAACAGATGAGTTCAACAAAATTAAAGAACAATGTGTGAATGCAAAATATTGTTTGCGATGCTATAACTTGAAATAATCTCAACATGAGATTAAGTAAATGATTCCACCTAGAATGACATAAAATACAATATTTAGAAATAAGTGTATCAAATGAAGCTTAAGATTTATAAAATGAGAGCTAAAATAATATTGTATTGACCAATTAAAGAAAATTTACTGGGCTACAGAGCAAGACCCTGTCTCAAAAATAAATAAAGAGAATCTAGGTTTGAGAGTGTTGCCCAGTGTTTGTTGAGTGCATGTGAGGTCTTAGATTTGGTTCCTGTTCTCAATAGTCATCAGTAAAGCGAAATGAATGAACAACCAACCAACCAACCAACCAAAAAACCTTAATGATGCTCTCTATGGAAAATGGTCCTATGTTTATGGATCGAATGATTTAACATTGTGAAGATGATAATATGACCATAGTTTTGTGCATATTCAATGAAATTTCTGTAAGAATCCGAGATTTTTTTAGAAATTGACAAAATTATTCTAAGATTAATATGGAAGAGCAAGGTACCATTCACAGACAAATCAGTCTTGGAAAGAATGATATGAAACTCACACTCCCAATTTACTGTTAGGATATGGTGTTCAAGACAGTGTAACAGTGCTAAAAGACAGATACACAAAGTGATGGAATACAAATGTACAGTAACATTTAATGGTCATTTGGTTCCAGATATGGATGCAGTGAATCCAGATATGGATTCGTGAAGGAATGAATAGTGTGTCCCTTGTGCTGGGTCAACTGGATACACAAGAATGAACTTGGCCTCCTACTTCATATCATTTAAATTAAAAAATGAATCATAGTTATAAATGTAATAGACAAAATTGGTAAAATTTAAGCAATGTTGAAAAATGTCATGACTTCGCTTTGGCAATGTCTTCTTTCATATGGTAACCAAAGTGTAAGTCAAAAGAATAGGTTAATTGGACGTGCTTTAAGTTAAAAACTCGTGCTGCAAATGACAACATTAAGATAAAAGACTACCCATGAAACAAGAGAAATATTGCAAATCGTATCTCTGATAATGGGCTTGAATTTAGAATACATAAGGTCTTCTTGCAAATCAACAGAAAAGACAACCAATTAAAGAAAGGATCTTGTTTTATCTTCTTTTGAGACAGTGTCTTGCTCTGTAGTTCAGGCCAGTTCTGAACTATATAGCCCGGGGTTGGCTTAGAATTCACAGCAATTCTCCTGCCTCAGTCTCCCAAGTGCTGGGGATTACAGGTGTACTGCCACACCCATCTTAGAGAAAGAATTTTAGTAGGAATTTCCCCCAAAATATATAAGTGGGCAAAAGCACATGACAAAATGCTAAAACAATTTTAGCTGCTAGGGAGATAAAAATCAAAACTGTGGTTGGATACTACTTCCTATTACTTAAGAGGGCTAAAGTCCAAGAGATAGGCACCACAAGTAGTAGCAAGGATGGGGAAAAAACGGTACCCGCATTCACTGCTGGTACGAATGTGCACTGGTGCAGCTGCTTCTGCTTTAGAAAGTAGCATAACATTTCCTATAAAAAGTTCAGTATAAGTAGCATGTTATCCAGCATTTCCAGTCCTCGGTATAGGCTCAGATACATATGCTTCAAAAACTTGTATAAGGATATCCAAAAGTAGCATTATTCATAACAGCCAAAAATTGAAAACAACCCAAATATCCACCATCTGATGAATAGGTAAAATGGTGTATATTCTCAAAAGGGACAATATTTAGCAAACAAAACGTCCTGCCATACGCCAAAACATGAATGTATGAACGTATCTTTAAAATATGCAAAATTAAGAGACCAGTCTCTATTATTCCATTTATATGATATAGCCAAAGTAGACTTGCTGAAGCTACTCAGTTATTTTCTGTTTGGTTTTGCACAATCCTGGAATGGAAGCTGTGATCATATCACTACTGTGAGGGATACTTTGGCTCAGAGTGATGTCTAAGTAGAAAGAGCAGAGCCAAGATGTGGAGAAAGATTCAGAAGATGCATTTTGAGCATACAAGTCCACGTGGACACCTAGCAATCCCAGCTAAGTGAATTTACTAATTTCCAGTTTAAATTGGCTGGTTGTCACATACATCTAGAAAAGCCTTACCTAATAAAGTTGGTTAAGCCATCAGTTATTTCTTTTACTTCCATGGTAAATATCATGTAAATATATGAAAGTTATGCTACAAGATGTACTAGAATAGCAGTGTGTTATTATAAAAATTTATTCTTTAGTAGAATTATTGGCTAGTAGAAAGCACTAAACTTGTCTTGTGATCTACATATATCCAAATATATATGTATATATAATATCAATTAAAAGTGCAATGGCTTGAACTACAAAATCAAAAGTCACATTAAAATTTCATTTAAAATACATTACTTTTTAGTAGTAATAGTAGTCCTTCCACCACTGGAGGGTTGGTTATAAGATGAGTATATTTCTTGTCTCAACTTTGAGAGTTCCTAACAAATAAAAGACAGCACAATCATTTGAAGAAAAGAAATGTGAAGTAAGAAGTACGTTTGAACAGTTAGCAATGTTGCTGAAAATAATTACCACTCCTTCCTTTTTAACCTGAAAGTAAGAATGTTCTTATCCCAAATGTCAAACAGTAATAATGGGTTTTTTTTTTTTTTTGCAGTACCTTAGATATTATATGCCTTTGCAGGAACTCACCAATTGAAGTAAGGTATCTATATTTGTTGGATAACATGAATTGGAATGGTCATAGTTCTCAAAATCTCAAGATGAACGTGTAAAAGTTTTGTCCTAAAAAACTTGAGAAGTATATCCAAACTATTAAAGTATTAAAACTTCAATTGGAAAGTAGATGTAGGTTCATTACAGAAAGTTGATCAGAGCATGTTAACTACAAACACCATTTTGTTCCATAAAGAGCAATATGATACTCACCATCATATTTGAAAGCTCCTATAGTACCTATTATAGGGCAGATTCAGGGTAGATGCTCTAGATACAGGGAGGACAATAATTCAATGCCTTGAGGAAGCAGCTCATAAGATAGTAAGGAACTAAGAGGCTAATGGCATATAATGCCAATGTCTTAAAAATATTAAATGTACAGCCCTATTAACACTTGACTTTTACATGAATTCTAATTTTCATTTGAATTATTTCCCATGAAGTGTAAATCTACTTCAGTGAATCAACACATAATGAAATGTGTCCTTTTCTAGTGCATAGGAAACATTTATCTTACAGGACTGATTTGTATTCTTTTTCTCCCACAACTTTTTATTTTTTACCTCCGATTGACGCTTTATAAGAGAATCCTTCTCCTCCAGCAAGCTTGTAAGTTCATGAAGCTTGAACTGGAAGTCGCTACAATTTCCTTCTCTTCTTGAAACATCTTTCTGGTGCTGATTTAATTGGGACTAAGGATTTAGAAAGAAATGAGTATTATTATAGCCCTCATTTGTAAAATATGTAACTTAATATCAGTTTGATTAAGTTATAACAAAGTCATATAAGTAATACTGAAAAAGAAATCAAAATACTGATAGTTATAAACTCTAGAATTTTCTGAATATAATATATGAATTGAAATAACAAGAAATTGTCATTTTAAAAAGATGTCTTTGCTGTTTAAGACCAAGTTTGTTGTTTTCTTTTTTCTTTTCTTTTTCTTTTTCTTTTCTTTCTTTTTTTTTTTTTGAGACAGTATCTCACTCTGTAGTCTAAGTTGGTCCTGAACTCACAATGGAGCTCAGGATGGCCTCAACTCCTACAATCCTCCTGCCTCAGCCTCCCTGGGATGATAGGCCTGGGACATCGTGCCTGGTTAAGACCAGGTATTATCTAAGGAACAATCTTGCCTCATAAAAATTGAAATAAAGCTAAAAAAGGGCACTTCAGGTTCCTTCAAATCCTAATTATTGTCCGCAAATGAAATTTTGAGCTTAAGTAGCAGAGAATGAAACAAAAACATAGCTACATCTGCCAAACATGTCTTCTGACTACAAACTTCATCCATTTTCTTCTTTAACACATATGGGAATATAGATGGCTCTTAGGTTAAAGTGCCATTAAGGAAGTCGGGATGGAAGAGTAAACCAGTGGTGAAAACCCAGTAGAACAATCAGCAGGTTTAAAAAAAAAAAAAAAACAAAACCTTGTCTTTTATTTCATTATGAATTTTGGTAAAGATTGTAAAATCATTATTTGTTGAGAAAATCTTTGGTCATTTTTTCTGCTAAAATATTTCAGTATACTTAAGTACATTTGGAAACCAGTAAATTAGGGTTAGACCAAGTCAATTAAACCTAAAGTCACAAGGTAAAGTGCTACATACTTATTCCTTTCTTTGTGGTATTGAGCATTGAGCCAGGACTTTCACACTGATCCAGCCATTCTTTTTAGCTTTAATTTGAAATAAGGTCTTCTCAAGTCGCCACATTGCCCAGGCTGGGCTCAACCTTGTGATCCTCCTGCCTCAGCCTCCTAGAGTGCTGGGATTACAGGCCTGTGCTAATCCAACCAGTACTGGATACACAGACATTCTTACAAATATCTTAATTTTGATACCAATTACAGGTACCTTAATGATTTTATCTTTGTGCTTGACAAAGTCCTTTACCATCTCTCAAAGTTAAGATTTTATTTTATGAATTGCATTGTGGCTTTACTAGATAATATTGATTTTTTTTTTCTTGCCCAAGTAAGCATGCTTTAAGAAGAACCATAAGGTTCCTTCACTTAACCCCTCAAAAATAAATTTATATAAATCCCAAATAATTAATCTCTTACTATCCTAGAAGAGGTTAAGTTAAATGAGATAATAGCAATGATATTTATCTACAGTGGTAAATACTTAAAATGTTGTAAGGTGCATTCTAAAAACCTTAATTTCAGTTTATTTTTCCTTGTAGATGTAAATTTGAAACTATCAGAATTGCGTTAGAAAGTAAGTTCTAATCTATGTATTTATACAATAGGATTAACATACCCTTAGCTTGGAGATCTCTCTATCTTTCTCTAATCTCAAATTTTTTACCATCTCCATGTAATGGTTCCCGATCTCATCCAGTTTAGACTGCAGCACCAGGCCTGTGCAAGTCTCTGAAACCTACACAAGACAAAATAAGTCTCCTTAATTAGATTAATGTGAAAGAAATACATCTTATGTTACAAGACATGTTATTACATCAAAGCCATATGATTAAATAAGACATTGGAATAATGAGTGATTTTTCAGGATCTCTTTTGTAAAGTTCAAATATCGGTGTGATAAGACCTGTGTCATCAGAAAGTAATCTATGTACTTTCTCAAATATGATATATACAATATGTGATTGAAAAATGTGGTGTCTAAATTTTAAAAATATTACAGTGAAAAATACATTTCTATGAGTCCCTTTTAAAATCCCCTTGTTTTAAACACAGTTATCACACTGTCTTGCCACTTTAGGAAGCTCTTCTGCAAGTTCTCGGTGGTGCCTTTAGTTGTGCTCTTGTGGACGCCTGACTGTCACCAATCCATGTAATGTTTAACTTTCATGGTCATTTTCACTTTGAGAAAGAGCCAGAAGGCTCATGGTACCAGGTGCAGTGAATAAGGTAGATGAAAACACACTGTAATGTTTTATGAGGTTGCCTTTCCAGTGGGTAGCAGTCAGCAACAGCATTTGCTATATTTTTGACCATACCTTGTAAGGTCACTCGTGAAAAAAGACTGCTAGAACTGCTTCATGTAGTGTCAATGACAGTGAGGTGTTTAGAACAAAGCGGAACATTTTGAGGGGAACCAATGGCACTATGTTTTTATTGTAATATTTTCTAAAAATTAAACATTCCCTACTTTCAGTTACTGTGTTTGTGCGTTCATCTTTAGGTGATATCTATATAGATCTTAATTTTTTACTAATGTTAGGATTACAATAAGCAAATCAAGTCAAGGCAATAGCACACATTAAAAGCAACAATAAAATACCTGTATTCTAAGATTTTTATTCTCCTGTTCTAAATTACATTTACAGTACTCCAATTCTTTTAATCTGTATTCCATGTCTGACAGTGTATGTCGAAGAGAGAGATTACTTTCTTCCAGTGCCTGGCATTTTGAGCTTGAGTCTTGAAGTCCTTGCTGTAATGAAGACAAAGTACATACGACAAATGCATTTCAGTTTTTTTTTTTTCAGGGAAATGTGTTCTAATCAATTCATTCAGTCAAATCAAACAAATGTTTACCATGCCCATATCATTACATCCTTAACATTAGCATGTATGTTAATTCAGTCTTGCCCCTGGTTTCACATGCTTAGATTGAGGGAGAAGAATCAATACTGACTGAATTTCCAAAATTTCAAGTTAGTAATCAGATTCTTGGTACTCTTTTACAATATTTGCTGTATCTTGTTTTCTAAGGCATCAATATGACCATGTGCCTGATTATGTGGTAGCTAGTGACTAGGGAAGAATGGGAGACAGTCATGAGAATGAAGTTTAAGAAGAGGTAAGTATTAGAAACTCAGAATTCTACGAATCTTTGCTCAGAATCTGGAGGACTCCTTTAAAGTTCATAGGTGCCTTTATCATTAATTGCACACATAAAAGGTAAGGTCTACAAATGCCTTTTTAATTAACTGAGTCTAGATTTCCAGTGTTTATAGAACACTTGTCCCCAAGCACAAGTACTTGCACACTGTGTATATTTTATGTTTAAAATATGTAAGATTATCTGTTTTTCTGAGAGGGTGTTCAGTCATTGGAAATACCCTAAGCCACTCAACCTTCACATGAACAAATTGTTCCATCATATTTTAATTCTGTTTAGATTGAATCTCATAACTCTAATGTGCCAGTAACTGCACATATGAAAAGGTATCAATCTAGTTTATCACCAATAAAATATCAACTTACTTGCTGCTGGCGATTGTTTGCTCGCACTGATGCCAAGAGTTCTTCATACTCTTTTATTTGTGTTTCTTTGAATGCTAAATCCTTCTCAAGTCTTATCTTGTCATTTTCCAGTGACTAGAAGAACACATTATTTATTTGGACTCAGAATTATAGAAACTTCTCAACAGACACATCATAAGTTTTGTTTGCAATGGAAGATTCAAATAAGCACTTTCCCATTGGTAGTTGCTTAATAAAGCAGACATCTGGATAGTTGAGTAAAATACAGTTTAAAAAAACGATCGAAACTTTTAAAACTGGTACAGAAAGGAATATTTCAGTGCTTTGCTTAACTCTCGGTACAATGACAAAGAACCTTTGAATTATTTTAGTGTTTTTTCTAATCTGTAAAGATTCTTTGATAACCCCATCAGGTGGCGAATTTTCAAATCAGTACACATTCATCAAAAAGCCAAGAGACACAAACAACAGCAACAATACCCAGACCACTCCAGAGTCCTCAAGGAAATGTTAATTGTATGGGAAACATTCTCATGTATCTAGCTAATGGCACCAAGCAATTAAGGTAGAAAAGGTTAGGTTCCTGGAGGAATTTTTTACGTTTTTATGTTGAAGGAAAAATTCAAAATATGTTTTGTCATTACAGCAAAGGGGCAATGAGTCAGCTCATTCTTATTCTACAGGCTACTACCTGGTTTTAAGCATTAAATTACTTTAGAGGTAATCCAAATTATAACTGCACATTTAACATTATTTCATTTACACATTTAGGCAATTTTTCCCTCTTTCAACATTAATTGCCTGTTTCAAAAATAATTTAACTATGAGTAAGCAAACTCTTTTGTGTTGTATTAAATTTTTAGAAATGATATTTAAGTTTTTCACTACATTAGGAAAGAATTAGAATTTGGAAATAAAAATCAAAATGAATCTTACTGTCAAGTCGTTCTGAAGATGTCCAAGCTCTTCCCGGATGTTGCTGAATGTGGACAGCACCAGCTGGAGTGACTTGTCAGACATATTCCTCATCTATAGGAAGACAGCAACTGTTGGTTATTTCTACTAGCATGTGCAGAAAGGCTATATAAGTGAAAAAAAAAAAAACCTAGTTTTTCTGTTCCTACCACAAACTTCTTTACAACTTCATTTTGATGACATAAGACATTTTGTCAGTAATATAGTTAGGCAATTGAAGTATGTCTTGAGGAGATCATAGCTATGTATTTGGAAAAGAGTTCATTATGCTTTACATGAGAAAGTATTGTGTTTTTCACAAAAATTATATCATCGAAGTCTATATTGCTTTAATGCTTTCTTTTTCCGTATATCTCATAATGGTTACAATGAGCTTGAGAATTTTGTGCACATATATATTGTGTTAACATTATAATCCCTGCCCCTCCTCTTTTGGCCCTCCTGCACCCACCTTATCCCCCTAACTCCCACTATCACTCCCATTTGGTTCTATAAAATGCCTGTATTCTGGGTTTCTCTTATTAGAAAAACCATGTGATATTGAATCTTCTGTGTTTCACTTACTTCCCTAAGCATGATGGTCTCAAGTTGCATCCATTTACCGATGAAAGCCTCAAATCTATCTTTCTTTAAAAAATTAGGAAAGATGCAACAGCCAACCTTTAGATAACAAAATGAATCTTCCTAAGTTTGCTGCCAATGGCAATGATTTTGCCTGGAGTGAGAAGAGTATAATACTAATTACGTTTAACTTTGATGTACAGAACCATTTCTAATTTAAAAAAAGATGGAGAAAAACACTCTCACTATATTATTCTCATTAATTTAAGTTTTTAAAAGCAATTTCTGTTTCTAGAAAGATGGAGGAGAAATATTTTCTGCAGTCCTCTTAGTAAATATAACTAAAAACCCTGTACATTATATATGAAGCAAATATTAAACGTCTTAGAATGATGAAATGATGAAAGCGAAGAAAACTGGTTAGAACTCTTAGAACTGAGGAATGGCACAGCAGTGCCATTATATATATGGTAACAGACTGGTGTTAGAGAAACTGGCAACACAAATGTACCAATTGATGGAGGCAACAGGAAGTCCAAGAAAAGCCTTCTTCCTCTAGGCAAAGGAACATGAATAGGGAAGCCTAGCAAGACTGGCAACTTTCAGAAAATAACCCCTCCTACTCCAACAAACACCACAGAGAGAACTCCAACTCTACTCTCAATCAACTAATCCGAGGCTGAGAGATTAGCTGAGATATTCCACGCCATCAGGGCCGAAGGAGGCATAACAACATGTAGATTGGTGTGAGAGGCTGAGAAGGTGCCTAGACGTCTTACCTAAACAATATTTGAGTAATATTCACAGTGTCATAACATCATACCAAATAAGCCCATATCTTAATTAAAAAAACATTTTAAAAACAAGAAAAATCTATGTTCGTTAAGAAAAAGCCAGCAATGTCAAAATAACAGAAATTTTAGAATTATCTGACAAGAGTTTTTAAGCAGCTACCATAAAATACTTCAACAGGAAATTAAAAACCGACATGAAACAAAAAGTTCAATGCCTCAAGAAAAAAAATAGGATAAAAGAGAACATAACACCATCAATGAAAAAATTGGATCAACACTTAAAGAACAGTCCATCCGAAAGTGTACACATTGGTCTCAAGTGCCTGTGGAACACAGACCTAGATCTACCATATCCATGATATTAAAATGAAACAGCCATTTAAAAATAATTGGTCTCAGGTGATTTATTCTTTGACTACAATGGGATGGGATCAAACTAAGAACCAATAACAGAAAAACAATAGGAAAAATATATAAATGCCTTAAATAATACACAGTTTAAAAACACATGGTGATGGGCTACAGGTGTAGCTCAAAGTTTAAAGCACTTTCCTAGCAAGCACAGAGCCCTGGGTTCAATTCTTCAACACCACATAAGCTGGGTGTGATGGTGCATGTCTGCAGGCCTCTCATTCAGGAGGCTGAGGAAGGAGAATTGCTGTGTGTTCAAGGCCAGCGTGGGCTATTTAGTGAGTTCAAGACCAGCATGAACTACAGAGCGAGGCCCTGTCTCAAAAAAAAAAAAAAATCCACAGTGAAAGAAGAAGTCTGAAAGGAAAAAGAAATACGTAGAACTAAAAGAAAATGAAAATAAAACACATTAGTGTTTATGAGACACAGCTGAAGTGCTAGGAGGGACATTTGTAGCACTAAATGATCATATTAGAAAACAAGCAGAAAATCATGTTCCTACATTAGGCAACTAGAAAAAAGAATAAAATAAAAGCAAACAAAGGAGGGAAATAATAAGCATGAAGACAGAAACATTTTTTATGTTGAGACATTAAAATCTATCATTTTTAGCAAGTTTAAGGCAGAAATCATTGAAAGTGAAAACAGGAGAATGTTAGGGAAGACCAATGACACTAAACAATCATTAGAAATGATGAACCTCTGATCTAACAAGACTGATGAGAAAGGGAAAAAACACAAGATGTTCGCATCAGGAATTAAGGTAAGGAATAGCAATGCACCCCTGTAGCCATTAAAAGGGTAATAAGGGAATACTTTGTGCTACTACATGCACTGAAGTATGACAACTTAGGTGAAATGGACAACTTTCTTGAATGACACAAGCTACCACAGGTCACACAATATGAAACAAATAATTTCAATAGGCTGATAAGCACTATTAAGGATTTGAATTTTAAATTTTAAAAAATCTTCCAAAGCCAAACATCAATCCCAAATATTTTCACTGAAGAATTCTACCAAATGTTTTAGTTAAAACTGATAGGAAATAGAGAGTCTCTTTTGTACAATAAAAGAGGATAAACTACTTCTCAATTCATTTGATACAGCTAATACTACCCTGACACATAAAAAAAACCCATCACAAATCAGTGTCTTTCCTCAAATGAGAAGTAAACATTCTCAGAAAGAGCTGTGCAAAGAAATAGACTTTGGGTAGGCATCCCACCGTCAGAGACAAGGCCAGGGATATTTCCAAGACTAAATTCTGAGAAGTGTATGTGTTCTGCACACCAACATCTTATTATAATATAGACTGTATGCCATCATGCTCAACACTGGAATGATCTGAGATCAAATATCAAACTTGGACACTCTCCTCACTAGATAAAACTGGACAATCTTAAAAATGTTTTCTCACAAGAACGTGACTTCTTTTTAGTCATAATTCCTTAATACCTATTTGATCTATGGCCTCTCGTTTCATTAGGGGAGTTTAATGCTCCACTGTTCCCAAGATTTCCACAGTTTAGGAAAGGCAAGGCCTTATTGGCCTTTCTGTCTCTCATTACCCGCGGGAGCATAGGGTGTTGTCAAGTGGAGGATGAGCAGGTAAGATGAGGGTGAACACACTGGGTACGATAAGGTCATGCTACAGCACTGAAGGATGGGTAAGGCCTTCCACAGCAGTGATTAATATTTCTAGAATGATTGCTTGAATTTTAATCACTCAATACTGGTTCTTGATACTCTGACTAAACTATAATGCAACTCTTAGCTAATTAAAGAATAATTAATCCTTGTGGAATGTGATTTTTATTTGGAACTTTCTGTTTTAAATTCAGGGAAGTATCCTAGAGAACAATTTTTTATTGTTCTGACATGCTCAACCTCGACCCCATCTCACCTGCAGAATGTAGCGAATTTGCTGCTTTGTAAACTCTGACAATCCTTTAGGAATCAATGACTCAACATCTTCTGACTGTAAGAGAAGAGAGGCTTAGCTATTGAATACATTAATATTTTAATCTTAGGGGTATAGTCTACAGAGTTTTGTGTAATGAGATATATTTTTGTGAATATTAAAAGATTAAGTCTTTGAGCAATAGTTCTAGAAATTGCATTTCTAGCCTTATCAAGTCTCACTTTTTAAAAGGTCAGTTATTATACAGTCATGGAAAAAGCCTTGAATTCCAGTAATTTTTAGGAAAAGCTTTGGGCAGCCAAATGTTCAAATTCTATTTTTAAAAGGCAATTTAACCAGGCCTGTAATCCCAGCACTGTAGGAGGCTGAGCAAAGAGGATCACAAGGTTGAGCCCAGCCTGTGCAATTTAGCATTTTAGTGAGACCTTGTCTCAAAATCCAAAATAAAAACGTGTTGAGGGTGTAGCTCAGTGTGAAGGCTCTGAGCTCTATCTGCAGTACCACAGAAATGGGCAGTTTCGAGCTGGGAATGCAGCCGAACGGCGGAAATCTTGCCTAGCATGCACCAAGCCCTGGGTTCAATTTTCAGAACTAAGAAAAACATTTATAAATGGTCTATTAAATTCCATTGAATCTATTTTCCATATCTTTCAAAAACCATACAGGTTTTTTGTATGATAGGATATTTCAGGGAATTTTTAAATAATGAAAAAATTTTGAAATAAAGTGAAAGATGTTACATGGTTTATTAATTTACATAAAGCTGTAGTGCCTTTTGAAGAATTATAATTTCACTGCAGAAACATTGGTAAGCTTCAAGTAATTTTAAGTGAGTAGTTGAATTGAAGTAAATGCTTTTCAAAGGTAGCTTGGGAATTACTTAATTATTGTAATAAATGCAGTAGAATGACACATTGGAAATAAAGATAAAAATTAGCACAAAAGAGATGATTCTGCTTTTTAAGGCATGGAAATCAGCTCTTTCACTTTTTCATTACTTATTCCATTAAAATAAATTATTTTAAAATTGTCTATGTAACAGACAATGGTTATCTTGACTTTCTTGCATATAAAACTAGGTTTTGAGGCATATTTAAAATGAAACTTGCTATTTATTTAGTTAATTATGTAGATCTCAGTTTTTATAAACCAGGAAGTACTGTGGTCAATGAAGTTTTAGGTGATCAGATAAGACAGATTCTAATGTGACAGCTGATAAAACTTTTTTTGGGAATGATGGTAATTTTATAGGCATTCCAAAGATAAAGATGCTTTTATCCTTCTAAAAGTGAAATCATAATTATTTCTTTCACTAGCCTGTGCTTTTGGTCTCATAAATGTACCAGGTTAAAAGAATATTATTAGTAAAATAACATGATCTGCTATGTTTGATCTTAAATTATTTTTGCACTTACTTTATCTGTAGACTCGAAGTCCTGCTTGCTGCAAGTATAACAAAAAACAATCTTAGGAAAATATATTCACTGATCCCACACACATATGTGCTGTTGTTCTATTAGGCTTTTGATATATCATCATATTACTGATTAAATATGTAATTACAAGGTAAAATATTGAAACTCTAAAATGGCACTTTTAGTTATTTTGATTAAAAATTCTGGGAATACATTGATCTCTTAAAAATGAACAACGTCTGAATAATAAAACAATAAAGTATTCAGAACAATCCATTTTCACCAGTCACTTGAGGCTAGATATAAAAGTCTTCACTGGTTAGCAATAAATGCTATCTGGATAAATAAAATAACAATAGCTTTTCTATTTCTACGTCCTTTTTCTCCTCGTATTGCTTCCATTCGGTGTCGGTCCCAGATTCCCTCCACTGTCTTTTCAAGTTTTGTGAATGCTTTTTATTGCAATCAAACCTTGTAAGACAAGACTGACTCATTCAACCTGTATTATGTACGACAAAGCTTGAGGGGTATTTGTACCCTTGCATAAGACAAAGCCTTAATCAAAATGACCAAAATTTTAGTGGAATAATAGAATTCATAGCATCAAAGTGAACATTTGAACATGGGGATTTAGAAGCTCTTTGTGGGACCATGATAAGTAGGCAAATGCTGTAGGAGAACCACTGAAGATCATAGCAGATTGGTTTGTCTTTTAGAATGATGAAAATGAGAAAGAAAACCACTGGAGTATGATGGCCCAGGTGAACCAATTCACACAAATAGCTTGCTTTACTCTAGCTATGTTCAGCTGCATGGTGCAGCAGTAAAGAAGTAAATATTCAGCAAATATTTATTAAACACCACTCTAAACTAGTCAACTCTCTAATCCTCAAGGATATCAGTGTAAATAAAGAGGACTGGACAGAGCTCTTTGGATTCTTGTGATAGTGGGTGTTGGGTGCTAGATGGTAGAGGTGGTTGTAAAAAGAAGCAACGGATACAGCAGAGATGTGGACTAATCTAGTGTTAGGCCCTGGCTATATGGGAGGGCCCGTTAGATAAGGACGCAAAACAATTGAGAGTAAATGTAGGAGAATGGAGGTAGTCATGAATATGAAAACAAGAAAAGCCAGGAAGGAAGGAGCTCCGAAGTGGGGAGAAAATAGATGGGCAAGAGACTAAAGCAGCATACATTACTGGTACTAAAAATACTATAAATGTATACACACGCAGGATATATATAATAATAAAACAATGTGTATTTTCATTCCATGTATGTAAACATATATTATACAAAATTATATAAAACTACCTTTAAAAAGTCCACTTAGTGAAAAATATGAATTAGAAAAAATTATTGAATTTTCTTTATCTTCTAAATTAATATGAATTTGTAGAGCTGTCTTAGATTTTGCCTGACAAATGGCCACATGCATGTAGTAGGCAACTTTTGGGGTGTAGCTGATAGACAGAATTCACTTCATGAAAACATGCTCTCATTTATCCATGCTAAGTTATAAATGTGTGTGTATTTACATATATAATTATATGTTATTTATATCATTTAAAATTTTTACAGGCATATTTATAGGCAGGTACTTATAATTTTATATGCATTAAATATGTAGCAGTAAATATATATGAAATTAATATATTAAATATATAAAGTTTATATATACTGATTTATGAAGTATATATTAAACACTGCCTTTCATATATTAAGCACACAGCAATAAAATATAAGCAGTTGTGGTGGATTGACAGTGGAAGTATGTTTTACATTGTGAATATAATATCTTAAAACAAGTTACAGTGTACCATGAACTTTTGAATTAACACTCAAAGATTGTATATATGTCTGGGGTGTTGTGTTACATTTTGATACGCATATATATTGCATAACGTTTAAAATCAGAGTGAATATACCTATCTCCACAAACTGTTTTTTAGTAAACACTTTAAAAATACTTTGTTACCTGTAGTCACTCCACCGTGCAGCAGCACACCATACTTTCCTGCTCCTGCATAACTGTGTCTCAGTACTCTTGATCGGCTTTTCTCCATCCCAACTCCCTTGCTGCCTGCCCTATCAGTTGCCTATACTTTTGGCCTCTGGTAACCACTCGCAGCTCAATTTCTATGAGATGAAGGTTTTTAGATTCCACACGAATGAGATCATGTGGTACTTGGCTTCTGGGTCTGGCTCATTTCACTTAACATGATAATCTCCCATTTCATCCATGTCATCAGAAGTGACAGGATTTCACTTTTTTGTGGCCAAATAGTATTCTATTGTGTGCATGAGTACCATCTTTTATACACTCATCAGTTAATAGATGCCTCGTGTGTTTCCATTTTGGGGCTTTTGTGAATAGTGCTGCCGTGACCACGGGAACGCAGGTGCCTGCCTGACACACCGATTTCATTTCCTTTGGACATAAACCCAGCATGGTATAATGGCTGCATCATATGGTAGTTCTGTTTTTGATGTATTGAGAAATGTGTTCTCTGTTTTCCGTAGTGATTATACTAGTTACATTCCTACATGTCTAAGAGTTCCCTATTGGCTATTCTCACAAGCACTTGTTATCTTTTGCCTTTTTGGCACGCTATGCATTTTTTACTTTCTTGCCCACGAGTTTGCTTTTAACATCAAAGTACTTACCAACAAGATACACAAAATTACTTGGTGATCATAAGAGGGCTATTGTTGTACATTATATTAAATCTTAAAACTGCTCAGTTTTACTCATATAGTTCCCTTGTTCCCACCATTAAAAGCGACAAAGTTCTGGTGTAAGCCTAAAGCTGCTCTTTAAAAAGTCTAACAAGGGGCTGAGGAATGGCTCAGAGGTTAAAGCACTTGCCTAGAAAGCAGTACGTCAAGCTCTGAGTACCCAAGTTTGATTCCCCAGCACCACATAAGCTAGGCATGGTGGTGCATGCCTGTAATCTAAGGCAGGAGAATTGCCTTGAGTCCAAGGCCAGCCTGGGCTCCTTAGTGATTTGAGGACCAGCATGGGCTACAGAGTAAGACACTGTCACCAGGAAAAAAAAATTAAAAAGTCTAACAAATATCAGTGTGTGGTAAAATCTTTGATAACTACAACATCAAGGCAAAATACATATTTACAGTACCTTCCTCCAATTCTCTGCAAATGTTCTAATAAGCAGTGATATAGATCCGTATTTTTGCGGCTTAGGTCAGCAAGCAATTCTCCAAAATATTTAGGGTCCAGTTTTTCAGGGCCATCATCCTGAAGTATCACCTCAAGAGAACATCAATAACAATTATAAACCATAATATGTTTTCTAAGTTCACACATAAATTACATAAATTATCTAATAAAGTCTTCACAAGAGCCAAGCTATGAAATTTTCTTTGCACATGAGGTATACATTTTTTCAAAATGTCAGCATTAAAGGAAAAATCGACATTGTCATAGTTTTTCAATTTCATTTCATGGAAGTATATGTAATCCAATAATTATAAAACTTGAATAATGTTAATGAGTATATGTACTTAGAACAGTAAAATTTTAAAAAATTGAAAATATCTGATATTCCTGTTATCACCAGGTGGCTTTCTCATGTATCTTCTATGGGTAAAGAAAATATGAAATATATGAATCTTAAATACAGTAGAAGTATTGTGTTCATTTGAACTTGTATGTTTCCAGGAAAAGCTAGATTTATTATCTTGTCTTTAGACTAATAAGCCTACTCAATTAATTATGAGTTTTATGTATTTATTATTGGACTACCTCCTTTGGTTTCTGAACTAATTATATAGTCAATCTGGCATGGAAAAGTGTAACCCAAGGCTAAGTTTAGAAAAATTTGTAGACCTAAGAGATATTTGAAATTCTAAACACAAATCCTTATAAGAAAGAGTCACAAATAATCCGATCACTGTGAAGAAAAAAAATACACAATGTGCGAGATTGTATTGCGCAAAGATACTAAGACTAACTTTATAGAGCATACTTATCAGTATTTTCCTACTCAGGAAACTTTGTGCACTCTTCATTGCTTACTTATTAAAGCCCAAAGTGTTCAAATTAACAGTTGAATTCTCAGTGACCTAAATGTAAGGTTCTTACGGCCCAGCTTCACTCTGTTAACATTTCACTCTACTATCGTTTTGTTGTGTCTTCCATATGATTCACACAAATGAAGCCACTAGCTATTTTTGACACTCAAAATGTACTTTCCAAAGTTACGATTTTGTGTGTGTTATCTACTCAGGATTGATCCCAGTGCCTTCATATTGAGCTGCATTCCCCAGCCCACTTTATAGTTTTGATTTTGAGACAAGCCACACCAAAATGCTAAGTTGCCCACGCTTGGGGCCAACCTGCAGTCTTCCTGTCTCTGGATCCCAAAGTGCAGGGAATACAGACATGCACTGCTAGGTACTTTTCTATGATTCTTTTCATGTGATTCACTCTTTATTTGAGGTTATCTCTATGAAATACCAAGATAGCATATACGGAAATTATGCTTATTTTCCAATTCCCATGTCCTCTACTATAATAGCTTTCCCTATACTAGGGCAAAATATCTGACACCTTCAATTTAAAGGAGATGGTTATTCGGCTCACAGTTTCAGAGTGTTCAGTCCAAAATCAGCTGACCCTAAAGGCAGAAATGGCATGGCCAAAGACCTTGATGGAGCAAAGCTACTCAACTTACAGCAGCGGCAGAGAGAGTAGAAGGAACAAGGAACAAGGGTAAGAAAATATCCCTCCAGTTTATGCTACCAATGACCCACATCTTTTGACCAGGCCTCATCTCCTAAGAGGATATTCAGCTATGAATTTATCAATAGGTTAATCCTTAGATGAGTATGGTGCTCCTGCACTCCAGTCACCTTTCCAAAGCCTCACTTCCGAACAGCTGACACATTGGGGGTGCATTTTAGATCTAAACCATTAATATTGATAAAACTTCCTTTGATCTCTTGAATGAAATTTAATTATTTTCTCTTCCCAGTGCATGTTGTTTGCTTCTCTTTTCTTAATGGTAAAGCTTTTTTGTATTACATTTTATGTGCTTGACACTTTCCTGTATCAGAGAAATTTAAGGTAAAGTTAAAGAGTACGTTAAACAGCATGAAATTGTTGACGTCTGATCAATTGGGACCCGCGAAAGTGACAATTTCAAATGATTTAATTTAATTAAATAGCCTTTCTATAAAGATTGCTTTAAAAAGCCCAAAGTGTTAATTTATTTTTTGTAAGAAATTCAACTATCTCTGAACTGGGTTTTAGAGTTATTCCAGAATCTAGTATTATCCTTCGTACTTCAGAGGAAAATCAATTTCAGGATTTATTTTTACATTGGAAAAAAACATTGATTTTTACATCATTTAAAATTTTTCAACCAATGTGGCCAAAGTGCATATTTCAAAGTTTCAGTTCTTAAAAATAACTTTATTATGTTTTATATAAAATAATCCAAAATTTTATATTGGAAGATTTCTTCTTTATTTTTTTCTTGTAAGAGTTGCCTGTGAAACAGGTCAATTTGAAGTCTGAAGAAATATAAATGATGTCTGATACTCCATTGTTCCAGTTACTCATGTCAGACTTAGTAGATACAAGAAAAATCTCATGGTTTTTTTTTTTTTTTTTTTTTTGAGACAGTGTCTCGCTCTGTGGTCCAGGCTGGTCCTGAATTCACTTCAGAGCCCAGGCTGGCCTTGGACTCAAGGCAATCCTCCTGTCTCAGCCTCCCGAGTGCTGGGATTAACAGGCGTGTGCCACCATGCCCAGCTTATGTGGTGCTGGGGAATCGAACTCTGGTACTTAGCGCTTGGCTTAGCGCTTGCTCAAACGTTTTAACCGCTGAGCCATTCCTCCAGCCCCAATCTCTTGTTCTTTAACACCTGTATGGCAGATGTTTACAAGATTCCTAAGTTCTGTGTCCCAGGCTTTTAAGGTTTTTCATGTCAGGGCATTTCTCCTTAGCAATTAAGCTTTAGTTTCTATTTCAATGAATGTGTAATAATATGTAAATACATTATGGCTTAAATTATTATAGTATATACTAGTGTTGCTAATGAAATTATTTTGTCTTTTGAGAGGAGATGAGGGCATTTTGAAAAATGCTGTAAAAATGGAATACCAATAGCATCCTATGCATTATTTTGATTAAAATACATTTGTGAATTATTTGTATAGTGGTGTGAAAAAGGCTCAAGAATTTTATTTCAGTTTAATAACTGAAATAAAATGATCAACTGATCTTACCTGCTCATGTATCTGGCTTGATCCACCCTGGAGCAGTTCATTTTCAATGTTTGTAGAAATTGAATCACTTCCAGTAATGCTTTGAATTTGTTGGCTAGAATGAGATTGCTCGCAGTGTGGAGAGTGGATGATCTGTGGCTGTTGGACAATGTGATGATGGCATTGAACTTGAGGGTAGTATTCCTAAAATGCATACACATGTTAAAAATATCCACTGGGAATAAAAGTTACTCATAAAAATAAAAACATTATTAAAACATTATTATATTCTTTTTACAAGAATTCAAATCCTAGAACTTATAGTTTCAATCAGTGTTATGTATTTTTAATTACTTCACTGGTAAAATTTGCATTAAATTCTATTTTTATTTGATCAGGCAGCTGTGACAATTTCAAATACCTACTTAGACAGGCCAGAGTACTTCACATTCTGCTTAAATTAATATTCCTTTACATTACAATATAATGAAAGTTAATATTCATTGAATATTCAACTAGGCATTTCGATATCCACTTACTTAATAATTCTGAGGATGTAGATATAAAATGAGAAATGAATACAATGTAGTGATTGCCAATGTCAGGAAGCGTATTAAAGTCACAATGCATGGGTGGTGTTATGCTTATGAGAATAGGGCATAAAGAAGTTTCGAAACCAATGGTTGGCGCTTCCATTACAGCAAACATGGATTCTAACCCTAATTCTATCACGTACTCTGTGATCCTAAGATTCTGTCTCTATCTCTGTCTTCTCTCTCTCTCTCTCTTTCTCTCTCTCTCTCTCTCTCCACCTCTCTCTCTCTCTCTCTCTCTCTCTCTCTCTCTCTCTCTCTCTCTCTGTGTGTGTGTGTGTGTGTGTGTGTAAAACCTTTGTAAGCCTGGTTTAGTGACATCTATAATCCCAGTATTCTCAGAGGCTGAGGCAGGAGGATTACAAGTTCATGTCTAGTCCAGGCAATTTGGTGACTTAGCACCCTTACTTAAAATAAAACATAAAAAGTATGGGCTAGGAGTGTAGTTCAGTGTGAAGAGTCTGGGCTCTATCACCAGTACCCACCACACACATAAATAAATAAAATTGGATACAGTATTGGTTTCAGTGATTTGCTGTAGGTGTAAATGTAGTGTCTGTAAATTACATATTACAATGTAGGGTTGTAATAAACATTTATAGTAATATTACTATTGTAGTATTGTCATCATCATCAATTTTGTTAACATTGACCTCAGTAATTTTGAAGGTAAGAAAAAAAAAACCCTTGAGGTCCAGAAAAGTGAAACGAGTTATTATACTCACACTGCTAAATAATGGTGAAATTGGGACTAGAACTCCTCATGATTTCTAGCTTTAGAGGATTTTTTTTCCAGGATATTAGGCTGAATTTATAGGACCTCAAGTTATTCTGGAGTTTGGTGTTTGAAACTAAATTTTTGCTATGTATGTTGTTTATATAGCATGGATTTCATGCAGTACATATAAAGCACGAAGTGAGGACATCTGCTGCTTCCGTTTTGAGGATTCCATACTTAAATGATATTTTGCTCTTATTCTACTTTAACAAAAGATCTCTAGAAGCCCATTTCAAAGGGAAAATAAACTGAGTCATAATACTACAATCAGCCTTGAAAGTACAAATGCAATGTTCTATTTCCTTTTGACTGTGGAAAGCTGACCAATAGGACTGCAGGAATGGCACAGAGGTTAAAGTACTTACAGGCCCTGAGTTCAATTCTCCAGCACTACATAAGCTGGGTGTGGTGGCACATACCTGTAATCCCAGCACTCGGGAGGTGGAGGCAGACAGATTATCCTGAGTTTCAGGCCAGCCTGGGCTAGAGACTGAGACCCTATCTCAAAAAACAAAACAAAACAAAACAAAAAAACCCCTCTACTGCTCCCCTTTGAAGGATACTCAACTAAATTGCTATGTTGCTCATGCTAGCCTGAAACTTGTAGTCTGCATCCCAAAGTGTGGGGACTACAGGCATGCACCACTAGGCACTGCAAGTTACCCCAGAGGGCACATGCTATATTTATTGTTCCACTGTTTCTATATACTTAGATCAACAAACTTTTAAGAGTAGCTACCTTTGGGAAGAAAATCTAGGGACAAGAAAACCCAGATGAAGAAGCTTTTGCGTGTGTGTGTGTGTGTGTGTGTGTGTGTGTGTACTGTTAGTACTCTTTCACATTCTTCTCACACTGAAAATCCTTACTATACACACAGACTTCATGTGTGCAAAACTATTTTGAAAGAAGTATATTTTACAAATAAGAGTTCTTTGGTAAACATATAGGTAAAAGTCAAAGAATCAGTTCTTGGAATTATTTCCAATATAATCTTTTCAAATAGGATGCATTTTACAATTGTTATGACATTAAGTTCTTTAGTTTAGGAAAGAAGTATATACTATCAACAAAGTTCGTAAAAAAATTGGGAATGGATTTGTTATCTGTTCTTTGACATTACAAAATATCTTCATATATGGAGTTAGCATAAGTCACTCTGAAGGTTTGAGAAGACCATCACTGGGGGGTGGGGGTCTTAAACACTAGCAATATAGAATGTCTGCTGAAGAAAATGAAAACAGTGTGTGCTTCAAAAAACAAGTTAGGAAACACTTGGAGAGGATACATCAGTGGAGGGCAATAAAATTTATAGAACTTATTTCTTAATCATCTTCCTTTATTAAAGTACTAGTTGAGTCTTGAACAGAATATTAACATCCTCATGTGTAGTGCCTTCTAATTCCATGAGGTCATTTGACCTTTGAACCATACATTGGTATGCTGGTATTTCTGAAATCTTTTCAGGTTGGGTTTCAATTCTCTTTATTTTTATTATTTATTTAGTTATTTATTTTTACTTGGGGTCTAACTTAGAGTATGCTAGGCAAAAGTTCTACCACTGAGCTACACTATCAACTCGAAAGCCTAACTGCCTATTGAAGTTAAAGTATATGCTAAACTTGAATAAAATATAAATATATAAATATATAAATATAAATATTTGAATTTATCATAGATTAGTTCTCTTTGATAGAGAAAAAGAATTACAAAGGGTAAAAATTTTAGACAACTACCTTCGAATTGGGATCACTTTATCACTCTTTTTCATGGGTAGTCTTATATCCTAAGAGCTAACCCTATCCATCTCCTTCCAGTGTATTTTCCATCACTGAGGAAACTTGGAAGAAGTTGTAATATGTTCAATCTACATTATTTCTTCTTTCCATGAAGTTTTCAAAAGTCCCAAATAATTTCAGTTTCATTAATAAGAAAAGATGGGCCTGGTCAAGTCAATATTAAGTTGGCAGCAAGCACTCGCAGTGGTCACCTAAACGAGCTCTTCTCTACTTGTTCCGGATGCATGGTGATTCTTAGGGTTTGACTCTAGAATGTCTCCCAAAAGTCTCATGTTTGAAAGGTGACTCAGTCACGGCTTAGCTCATTGATTTCCTGTGCTATAGGAGATGGGACCTGGTTGGGAGGGTTGGAGTCCAGGCATGTGGTGGCTTACAGGCATGTGGCCTAGAAGGATATATATTCTTGCCCTGGCTTCTACTGGAGGCCCCTGATTCTTCGTCTCCTGATGCCATAAACAGCTTTTCGTCAAAAGCTTCTTGCCTTTGCCAGCCATCTACGAACAGACTGAGACCTTCTGAAACTGTGAGCTAAAATAAATCTCTCCTCCCCTAGGTTGGGGATGTCAGGTATGCTGTCCCAGCAGTAAGTAACTAAGACAGTGGTGATGCATAATATTCAGGAGAATGATTTTTTTCTTATTCTAGAAGCCACAAATTAGAAAAGCTTTTTGTGTTTGTGAAACAAGAAGCTGGAAAGATGAAATCAGATACCTCAGACATTTCTTACTATTTTAAAACATGTAAAATGTATTGTTTTGACATTCACTTGGATAAATCACAGATGTTATAATTTGATAGCTTCAAGAAAATTATGGAACAGCACGCAAATTTTTTGAAATGTTCCTACTTTTTATCACAATATCTAGAAATATTTAGCTCCTCTGCAAGATGTATGTTCAGTACAAACTATCTCAAACTTTTCAGACTGTATTTATTTTCCCAAGCAAATAAAAATCTTAAGGATTTGAATGTTTATACATTTGAGAAGTTACTACATTCCAGTTTTACTGGGTATTACACAAGTGATAACGTGTTAGTTCCTACTAATCTGGTAGCCTCCGCCCATAGTGCCAATAAAAATGAAATGTGCTTTCATGTCAAGAAGTTTAAAAAGCAAGCTACAGTACATTTAGTCCATTTCATTTGTATATGCAAAAATGATTTTGTTATCCAAATTTATTTGAAATTATTTATCTACCTATGAACCAACCTCAAAACGTGCTGATGGTCCAATACCCAGTAATTCAGAGAATGTACCCTTGTTTGTATGTAGGCAAGTTAAAATTGAGGTCGCTAACATGGTCCCTAATCACGATGACTGGTGTCTCTATAAGTAGAGAGCCTTGCACAGAAGGGAGCCAGTGTGAAGGATTCTGTGTGAGGACAAGATGGGACCGATGCATCTCCAAGGTATGCCTGCTACTGTAACCTGGGAGACAGATATGCGTGGAAGGGTTCCTCCTCCGGAACTTCAGAGGGTCACAGTCCTGCCCACACAGAGCCCTCAGATTTGTGGCTTCCACAACAGTGAGAAAATAAATTTGGTTTATTTTAAGTCACTTAATTTGCAGTAATTTGTTATTAAATATTCTCAGAAACCAACACATTGCTTGGTTCAGCAGTGTCTAAGAGACAATCCTAGGCCTTAACTGGGCTAGAAATGATTGTATGCGCCCAGGAAGAGCAGTTATGGTGACAGCTGGTAAAGGGCGCCGTGTTTTAGATGCTAGACTGTCACCGCGGCCTCGATGCAGTTCTGTGTTCTGTACTTGTTCTCTCAACTAAGATTAATGGAATTTTAAAAATGTGACTCAAAGTCTTAGTTTTCTAGATATTTACAGAATACTGTGTTTTACATGCTTGTTTATACATACTGTTCAATTAAAATCCATTTCATATGAAAAGAACACAAAATTATAATGTTCTAAATCGTTTTTGTGATAGTAATTTAAAAGAAAACATACAAGATGTTTTGGTATGTACACTAAGTGCAGATTTTTACCATTCATTTTCTTATTTGATTTCCATTTGACTTTCAGTAAAATATAGGCAATATTTTCCATGATAAAATGAGTATGAAAGTGTTGAGGACGGCATAAAGGTGAAGACATAATGTCATATTGTCACTCCTGGTGGTCTTACCAGTATTTGGCAACGGAATGTCATTTCAACTGTATTAAAATACTCATAATTCAAAATATTACACTTATAAAATAAGTTTTAAAACCAATATTACTTGCCTGATCTGTGCTTAGCTTTTCCAGTTTTCTTATTGTTTTTTCATAAATAACACTGTTTCCCGGGAAGAAACGGCCCCCTCTTAGGAATGGAGACACTGTTTCCTGTAAAGAGAGTGAAGGCCACGTTTTGCTTTGAAAAGAATATTTCCATTAAACCTAAGCAATTAAGCTTTGAAGTAGCAAAATATTCCACGAGAATAGCGAAATGACATCTCAATAATATTGTAATAGACATAAGAAAATAATAATAAGGGTAGTGCATTTTATCAAAGAGAACCATACAAATTTCTCCTACCCTTTACTGGATATTTTGGGGAGATTACAGGGGATATGAATGTTTTTTTTAACCTAAGGAAGGTATAGTTTCCTTGGAGGTACACAAGCATGAGATCAACCTCTTTTAGGTTGGGTTCACTGGCAAATTTCTTTCTGTGCAAAATTCTTGGCAGAAAAACACAGAGTAAACATAATTCAGTACCACTGAGCCATAAAGTAGGTGAAACTACGTTAAACATCTTTTTCAAAACTCAATTCGGGTTTCCTTGAAGTACACAGTTCTGATTATGATCAAGGCTGAAACTTGATTATAATGATCTCTGTGTAATCAACAAAATTACTGTGGGATTACTGAAGTGCTTAGAAGATGTCCACCAATGAAATAAAGGCTGGTGACATGTCCAAAATCTGACCCAAACCAGAAAGACTAATATGAATCAACTCAGGAGTCTAAAATAAATGTAATGTGCGGTACATGCTTTTTCTTTCTTTTGATTCTCATTTGAGATTTTACGTGTGTTGTGAGAGCTAGGGTAATTTTGTTTGTTGATTTGCTACAAAAATTGAACTCATTTATTTTGTAACATAGGAGAATCCTACAGAAGTGGAGATAACCTTGCCCAGAAAAGGTGCTAGCATTTTGTAGTGTGTCATTGTAAATATTCTTAGTCCAATTAAACTGAACACCGGTTGGTGAAAAGGGAATATACCCTTGAACCAAAAGTTACAGTAATCCAAGTTTGAATTAAGGGTGATTAAGTAAATGGTCCTTGGATATTGTAGTAAAACAATATTTCAAATGACTAAATTTTACTATTTGATGAATTGTTAAATCTAAAAATGAATTGTATTTCCAAAAAAGCCTGTGCTTTTTATTGTAAAGGACCTCTTTGGTAGTTAAATGCGATCATATAACATGTTTCAATGCATGGTATGCACAATGTACTTTGCTAAGTGCTACAAGACATATAAACATAAGCCAGGCATTTTACCAGAAGTATTTAATACTGGTCAGAGTTAATAAGCAACTCTCTTTGTAGGTATTGTACGTAAGCTAAAAATGGTACTTAGGTCTTTATTTTTTTTTGAACAGAGTGTCACCCTGCAGTCTGTGGCCATACCACCCTGAATGCACCTGATTTTGTCTGATCTTGGGCACCATGCAGGGTTGGGCCTGGTTAATACTTGGATGGGAGGTATTTAGATTTTGATCTGAGGTTCTCTGTATTCAACAAAACCTATTTTTTTCAACATCTGATTTGTCGATCCTTAGTCTAGATATTTTATGAAGACAAACATATAACACAAGGTAGAAAGTAAGAAGTATGCAGAGAGGAACGTAGTAGTACGAACCAATGGGATGGCCTTCAGAAGGGGAAACTTGAGCTCTGCATGGTAGGATACTTGGATACAGCTTTGTTTGAAAGAAAGTTAAGGTGATTTGGGCATAAGGAAATGAAAGAAACTGGTATTTCAAGCAAAGGAATCAAAGGAATTCAAGTCACCTAGCTTAAGGCAATGAAGGTTGTATGTAAAGGACATGCTTGGCAGGTAGAGCTTGGTCTGCAAGCAGTAGAAAGTCAGTATTTGAAAAAGGGTGAGATTAGCAAAAGCCTATTTCAGGAAGATTAATTACACAAAAGAATGGGAAGAAATTAGTTACTACATTATTCTAATAATCAGGACAATACTCTTCAAAGACAATTATTAGATCTTGAACCTGAGAGGTCTACTACACGGTCAGTGGTAACATAAAAACGCTGAGACACTGGGTTTTATGTGCTCCTGTTAAGAACCTAGGCCTGACTCATGATTCTACTTCTAATAAATAAAATATTCCTCTAAATTGTAATCCACTAAATCAAGTATTGTAATCTTCTAAATCCCCTTAATTAAATATTTAAAGAACTACCAAAGAGAGTTAAAAACAAAATAATAAGTGAGAGGCTGGGGTTATAGCTCAGCGGCAGGGAAATGACTTAGTATGTGCAATGCTCTGTTTTCCATTCCCAGAAACACATACATGCGGGTGGGCATTCAGGCAAACAGGTCCAACACATGGTCGAAATACCAGTTTGGAACTAAGTGGAGAGTTCAAGGCTGCAGTACTAGATTTCAAGACCAATTAGTTAGAAGTAGTTAAAACCATGAAATTTCGGAAAGGATGAGTCAAATCCAGACAAAACTAGTCAAGACTTCGAAGACTTAAGGGGCCCAAGAGTCAGAATAGAAAAATACTGTGGAAGACAAGAGAAGACATTTTCGGGAAGTGGCAAGGGGTTTAGTATATAAATACTTCAGAGACATGAACAGGTGAGAACTACAAAGTGGATTAGAATTGCGCTACCGTAAATGCAGTTTGATTACAAAACTCCATGGGGCCAGATCTAATGAAGAAAAGTCATTTCTTATTCCTCCATCATCTTTGTGCTGTTCACACTTAGGTAAGTCATTAATCTCGTTTAAAATTCAGTTTGCTTATCTCAGGGCCAGTAGGGTAGAGTATATTGTATCAAGTAAAATAATGTATTTTAGTACCCTTAATCCATAATTTTAATGGACAAATGTCATTGGTTTTAAATAATACATTGTAATATTTAAAATTTGCACTGTATTTAAAGGAGTTTTTGAAAATCTTACTATAATGTTTTTAGTATATTAAGTTTGAAATATACAGAGAAGACTTATTGAGGGTAAGGACTTCATTGATTTTGAATACCACATAGTGAATGAACAGATGGTTGAGTGAGGAGGCATGATATGAAATTTTATTTTAAGGATAAAAACATCTTCCAAGAGAAGGAAACAAATTTAGCACAAGCATGAAATTTTCTTCACTGAGAACTAAAGTTCATTATAAATCCTGAACTATATTTCTGTTTGTAAAGAAGAAAGTTGATTGTGTTAATACTCCCTAGAGTGTAATCTGGTCTTACTTAGAATGACTTACAAAATGTCCTCCAAATTTAGAGGACCATTATTTTTCCCAAATTTGTAAGAAAGTAAAACCAGATAATATGAATAAATCATTCTAAGCAAACCAAATCAACAAAATAATTCTAACCAGAAGTTTTAGATTACCCAACAAATAAGCGGCTAGCCAGTTGTACTATTCTAGCTACGCCTTTTGTTCTATATACATTTAGATTGGTATGCATTCTGCCCTCAAAGGTAACATGTGTTTTTGAAATGGCTGATCTTATAATTTTAATTGTTACTTCCAGAACTGGCAGTAGTTCTTACATCTAACAAAGTATATAATAATCCCCAGCATCTCCTTTACTGTTCCCAGGCCACAAAGCTGAGCGGGAGAAAAATGAAAAGAAAAAAAGACACGCTTATTCTAAATGCAGGTCATCTGGTTACGGAATTCCAAGTGAGCCCTCCAGTCCTCGTGGTCACGCGTGCATTCATCCAACTCTCTACAACTGTGGCTACAAGTCCTCGTCTTTCTCAGTCCCATGTTCTCACGCTCCCTCATTCTCCCATTTATGGAAGAAAGCAAGTAATGTCTCCGGTAAAGCCGCCCACGTTGCTCCACGCCTTACCGTCTGTCTTCAGGTTGCCCTTTGTATGTCATACTCTTGCTTTCCTGGAGTCGCTTCTCTGTTCAACAATAAGCTGCGAGCTTCCTTATTGCTGGTTCTGCGCCCCTCCCAGGGGCTCCCCATCCTGCTCTTCCCTTCGCCAGCCACCCTCCCTCTCCTTCCTCTTCTGCAGGATAGCCTTCACTGACTTCCTCTTCACTACTCACCCATTAACTTCTCGTACCCAGACTTTACTTCCACAAGTGTACCAAGACTGCGTTCTCAAGTAACATTGTTGCATTCTTTGTGGCAACCCTATTTTCTTTTTTCTCGTCATTATTGGTTTTATTAGTATACGTTTGTGATACATACATACATTCTATCTCAAATGTCACCTTTCCCCTGTCGTGTTAACTGTCTGCCAGGCATGTTCTCTCCCGCAGACGCCATCTTGAGGAACGGGTGCACATGTGTTTCACATTTTAGTCATTTTTATTTCCCCTTCCCCTCACCACCCTCCCATCTCCTGCAGCCCCCAGATTTTTTTCCATATCCACAAGGTCTACTTTCCTTTTTCTTACCATCTTTCATTTTGCTTTTTAAATTATTACATTTCGAGTTTCTCATATAAGAAATGCAATATTTAACCTTCCACTTCTCACTTATTTTCCTTGGCACTACAGTCTCATAGTGCACACATTCTCCTCCAAATGACTCAGATATATCCTTCTGCAATGGCCAGCTTAATTGCTAACCCCATTCTCCTTGACCTTTTAGTTATTTGAGTTGAGATCATTGAAGGAATGAACACTCCTTCTCTATTGTTCTAGTTACTAAACTCACGCCCTTCTCTGAAGATGTCGCTTCCTGTAGCAGTGGCATCTTTCTCCTCTTCCTTACCGTCAGCATTTCTCACGGTTCTGTTCCTCTAGCCCCGTCCATTACATTCAGTGGATGCACCCATCCCCATAGCATAGATGATAACTCTGAGGGAATTGGCTCCCATGTTCCTGTCTCAAATGTGCCCCTTCTCCATGTCATTGTAACTGTCGGCCAGGCCTCTTCTCTCCCACAGACGTCAAACGCCACTGTTTCGACCACATGACACAATCCTCCCCCCTTCCCAAACCAGGTTCCCTTCCCTGTTGTTTCTTAATCCTGTCGTTTGAGCTGTCTTTATCCCTGTGTCTAAATCTGGGAAGCCTATTTTTTCAACCTCTATATTCCAGTAAATTATTAAATCTTGTTAAAGCTACCTCCAGAATACATGTCTAAAAAAGAAAATGATAAATTGGGGGTGAGGGACTGGAGTGAGTCCAATTTACCTAAATTTTAGTCACCTTATTAGTGAGGGGACACTGAAAGCCTCGGTAACACTATACCTTAAATACCACAATTAATCCTTCCCTAATTTCTCCCAACAAGTGTGGTGTGTCCAATAAGATTTTATCTGTATTCTTCCAAAGGTATCTACCCCGTATCCCACCATATATTTTGCATAGCTATTGGTGAATATGCTTTGTTATTTTCCTGAAAAGGATCATAAGCTCCTGTGGCTCGGGAAACATGTCTTATTTCTTTATTGCTGTTTGAAGGCTGTAAAGTTTCATCATAAGCAATTGCTTCACAAGTGGAAAACTAATGAAACTGATAGGTATCAATTCATTCTGTCCACTGTTAAAACAGAAATGTTTTCTTCATTTCTGGATCAAGTAATAAACCAGAATGCATAAATACTTTGAATAAAATGATCAAAAAGAGAAAATAAGGAACATGAGAAACAGCTGAAATGAAATGTTTAACAGACATAGAAGTCATAATGAGAATAGTGGAATGAGATCCATCTCTGACAAGGAGGACAAAAAAAATGTTTGAAGAGTCAGACGTAAAAGAATAAAGTTGCCCTTTAGAAGGCTCAGTTTGTTTAGATATTATAATCAAAATAAAACCTTCTGGAAAGATTCAAAAGAGTGCGTGTATACACACACACACACACACACACACACACACACACACACACACGAGAATATGCCCAAGAATAAATAAGAATAAAATGGGGAATATAAGCAGTCAAGATTTAAACGTTTTAAAATTGCCCTGACAAAGAACCTGTAGTTGAAAGCAGCCCATAATGATGAGTTCTTAAAAGGCCAGACCAGGATTTGTAGTATCTCATGTCCTGGTGTATAGAGGTCTAATTTTTCTGCTTTCGTAATTACACCATGAAACAGAAGATAAGTATGTATTTAATGTACCTCCATCATCAATTATCCTTAATTTGCAACTTTTTTTCTCCCAGATGAGAATTATTTGATTTCAGTTCCAGTACTGTCACTTTGTAACTGAATTTTTTTCCACCACTAATTTAAAATTCTGAGATTTTTTGAGACCCCAATTTTGTTCTTTGCTCATGGAATTTCTGGCCCATAGTAGGTATGATGGCTTCAAATATGAAGTTTCCCCCAAAGATTCATGAATTGAGGACTTAATCCTTAATGTAGCAAAAATTAGAGATGGGGCATAGATGGGTGATAGGGTCACGAAGTTGTAAACCTTCTCATTGGATTAATTTATTGCTAAATTCTTAGCCGAATGAGCTATTAGTACTTGGCGGCCAGTTGGAGGGAAAACGTCACTTGGTGTGCTTTGAGGAATGTGTTTGAAGGGTGTGACGGACCTGAAAGAGCGAAGTGGAGGCTTCGTGCCTTTCGCTCTGCTTCCTGGCTCCCACGTGAGCAACTTCTTCTGCCATGTCGTTCCCACCTTGGAGTCAGGGAGCCATAAATTCATGCTTTGGGGATTATAAACCAAAACGAACTTTTACTCCTCTAAGTTGTGCATGTCAGCCATTTGGTACCATCAATGAGAAGATGGATAATATAGTAGACAAGTGATAAATACTCAAATAAATGCCTACATCTTCTGTTTCTATTTTCTCAGTTTTATTAAAACTAAATGAGACGTTAGTTGTAAATTGTTTAGTACAGGGTATATGAACTATATACATTATTTTTTCCTTTTTCTCATTAGGTAAAGAATATAAGATTTATCCAAAATCACCTAAGAGTTGATTGGAACTGAATTGAAGAGGATTGAAATAAAATATTTCATACTTAGTGTCTCTGGATATATCTTAGGCAAGCCCAGTGGGCTTTTTTTTCATTATGAAAAGAAGTGCTATATTAGAATTAATTCTTTAAAAACAAGAGACATCAAGAGTGGACTGTGTATTGTTGTTTGTTTACCTTCAGTTTACATGTGATAGAAAAAGAAGGGAAGAAAGATGAGTGAAGCAGAAAGTGATTGGATGAATGAGAAAAGGGAATATACCCTCTCATAGATCGTTCGTATGGATCCCTATTTCCTTACACACTTTTAAGATTTGTTGCGTAAACATAGAATTTTGCAAAGAACAGACTGTTGTAGCTGTAATAACATCTTCTTTCAATGTTTATATGGATTTATGTAAACTCAAGAAAATATCTTTAGACATTAGACAACCACCCCTACTCAGCATGTGTGCACACCACACACAAGTTCACAGAGACACACAGGTACAACTAGCAGCCCCCTATTTAAGGAGATATGAGAATATAGTTTTAAAAATAAATGAATAGAAAGGGAAGCTAGGTATTAATAGCAAACTAGCACATCTTTCCTAACCACTTAGTACCAAATGTGGTACCCTAATTACAGCCTTTGCTTTCCATATGTGAAGTGATTATCTTCTCTTGAAGAAGAATGTATGATTGTTTAACATGAGAGTTGGGAAATAAAGAAGAAAGGCAATTCCCATCTGGATTACCCTGTTTTCACTGTGAACTGATATCCTCAAAGCCTCAAGAATTTGCTGTTGCAGCTAAAGCTGCGTGTACATGTATATGTGTGCATGACTGTGTTTGCGAATATATACTCCAAGAAAGGCTCATTATTGTGGATAAAAAGTGTCTTAATTTTCTCCTCAAAATGAGACAGAAAATAATGTTCTATTTTGTAAAATGTAAGGTTGTATACCATCGTAAGGAATGTCATAATGCAATTTTCTAAAAAGCTTATTGCTAGGTGTGTAAGTTCCTACAACAGGTAAACAAAAGTAAGCTGATAATTTTCAACTTATACATTTTAATTTTTTCCTAATGCATATCTCAAAGGCAAAACTAAGACTAAAGGCTACACCCCCTCATGTAACGATTGATAGAGATTTATGGGAAGCCTTTTCTTTTTGATTCAAAGTGAGTATAAATCTTTTGCAGTTTAACAGTGGGGTCTAAAGTAATAGAAAGATTTTATTACCTAAGTATTTCCAAGCTTCTTGGAACTATGAATTGGAGTCAGAATATATCAGTTCATGGCTGACTACAATTAAAGATGGCATTTTTGACAATAATCACCATAAATGCATTTTATATGTGGAAGAACGTCCAATGATCTGATTTGAAGAATCTGATAACTGACTCAACCATCTATTTAAAGCTATCAACTTTTAAGAAATTACATGCTGGAAAGAGAATGTGGTAGCATACCTGCTCAGGGTTTTGTACAATGTACCTCCTAATAGTTGTTTGCGGATATGTAGTGACTTTCACTGTTGGAGGCTGAAGTTCCTGTGGGAAAAAAAGAGATACATATAATCATAGCTATTTAGTGACTTTGGAGCCATCCATAATGATAGGAAACATTTTCATAGTGAAAATTTTAGAATCTTAGCATGAAGGGTAATATATGGCCTTATAGTTTAGTTAATTTTGATCTTGCAAACACTTTCAAAAGCATGTGACGTGTTCTCAGCACTCCACCAGGTACTTCTATTATAGTAATTAGGAGTATATGTACTTTTTCATTTTTATTAGAAGAACATAGAGTTTAATATTTATTGATTAGATTTTTGGTTTGGAAAGGATATTGTACAATTTAAAAATGTAAGGAGACTCAATAAAAAAGTGTATCTGTGTGTGTGTGTGTGTGTGTGTGTGTGTGTATACCTAAACACTTAAATCTTTAGTGTATTTTAAGGGGGGCAAAAATAATATTAAAGTGGATACAAAACATTAGAATTAAGTCATTGACAAGCTTTTGGTAGAAGAAGTCAATATTATTAACATAAAAAGAGTTCTTACACATCAATGAGGAAAAACTTCTATGTTAGTGGATGAATGAGCATATGGCATATATAATTATAAAAGAAAAGCAAATTATTAATAAAATTAAAGTGTTCAATCAAACTAGGAATCAGAATTATGTTCACTGAAAAAATTTAGAGTAATAATGCTGATAAAAAGTGCGCGAGGATGAAAAATTAAACTAGCACATAAAGGCTGAAAACTATATCGATTAAGCAATGATCTTGAGTAATACAAATTCACGTTAAGAAGCTCATAATATTATGAAAAGTTAGGTGAGAAAAATAAAGACAAAGCTGTATATATAGCATGATCTTAATTATGTGTGTGGGAAAATACAAGATATTAAGAATAAAATATTTGTGATCTTTATTAATGCTTTCTGATATTTGTTTGTATATCTAAGTTTTATACAATGAATATATGTGACTACCAGAAATTAAATGAACAGTCAATTCAATTTTAAAGCCTTTCTTTATGAAAACAGCACAGTCACTACAACTTTTGGACTAGATTTGTGTATGGTACACGAGTGTAAGTGAGTATACTTTTCTGAGGCAGTTCTGTCATGCTGATTCTATAAGTCTCCATTTCTAAATCAATTATAATCTTTATTCTGCTGTCTTACAAAGTTCAGCATATAGGTGACTGATGCCAGACTGTGAACTCCTTTTGAAAAATAGCTACATCTGATTCACCTTTCGGTAATACTAGCACAAACTGGACTCTCAGTGAATGTTTGCTGTATAAATGCATGAATATAATTTATTGAATTTTGTCCTCTTGTTTCCTCAATCTCCAAGTTCCCTCCATAGTCCTTCTTCTGGGTGGGACTGTTTTCTTAAAACTAAAATTTCTCTCTGTTTTGTCCTCTGAATCATATTCCCGCTATTATCTCCTCCCATGTGTTATGTATAATTTTCTTATGATATACTTTTGATATTAACAGATGGTAACTAGCTGATTAGACACACATTTGTTGTAGTATTTATTATTACGGATATTTTTTGGACATGCAATGCCTAGACTCAAGGATAATACTAAAAGTGAAATTATTAGGCCATAAAGAACTTTGTGTGTCTTTTAAATCATACAACTGTAAGACAGACTAATTCTGACTCAATTAGTTATTCTGAATGTAAACTTAAAGTACTATCATTCACAGAGTCAATTACTCAATCAATCCAAGATCTAGATAATTTATTACTGTTCATAATTTAGAACCCTTGAAATACACATATTCACTAGGAGATCCTTGGCTAAAATTAAGCTGTATTCAAACTAAAAGTTATTAGATTGAGTAGGCTGAAAAATTGAGCTGAAATATCCAGCTCATAGTACTGATTTCATATGCCTTTAATAGGCTGAGCTAATTCCCATACACTAGGAACACTAGGAGCTACTTTCTTGTTTTAAGGTCACAACATTTTGCGAGTTCATAAAGTTTTATGAGGGCCTAAACGTTGCTTACCCTTATGAGCAATACCTATGGAATGAAACAGTTAATCTGCCATAATTTCTTTTACCTGCTCGTTACTTTGGGTTATATGTAGAGTTCCAGGGGCACACGTTGCTATTTTCAGAGTTGGAGAGTGAAGTTCCTATTGAGAGACAAAGAAAGTTTAGAAATTTTTACCAAGCAATGTCCTTTGAAAGTTTCAAGTTTCTGAAGTATTATTTCCTTTATTTTTATAATAACCTTATTAGTCCAGAATAAGAGCACCATTTAAAGTTTTCTTGAATGTCCCATCTTTCCAAAGAACACATTACTGGATTCCTTAGTCAGCTTTTCAAGTAATCTAATGACAAAATAGTTTCTAGAATACTTTTATAGCAATATATCCTCCTCATACCGTTAGGTTGTATTCTGCTCTTGTTCGAGAATTCTACTAATATATATTCCAACATTTTCACATGCCTGCAGTTAACATGCAAAATATTATCAAATAAAAACATTAAATATTAAAATTATCAGATCAATATAAGAAACTATCTTTGAAAATGTAACAAAGGCAGTTGCCCTTAAACTACATCAAGTTGTCTTGTAATTATTTTTCTGATCTGATTCTATTTCAATTCCAAAAAGTAGACTCCAACATTTAAAAATATGACCCATGAAAGTAAAAGAGCCAAAACTGATATATAGATTCAATGCAATTCCTATCAAAATACCAACAAATTCTTTCAAAAACACTTGAAAAAATAATCCTTCAATTATGATGGAACAAAAAGAGACCTAGAATAACCAAAACAATCTTGAGTAACAAGACCAAGGCAGGAGGTATTACAATACCAGACATCAAGCTATGCTAGAAATCAATAGTTGTAAAAACAAATTTGGTACTGGCACAAAAACAGACAGACCAGTGGAACAGAATGGAGGATGCAGAGACACACTCAAGTACCTCAGCTACCTGATCATCGATAAAGGATCCAAAAGCATACACTAGGAAAAGGACAGCCTGTTCAACAAATGGTGCTGGGAAAACTGGACATCCATGTGAAGAAGAATGAATCTAGACACACACCTGTAACCATGCACCAAAATCAAATCAAAGTGGGTCAAAGACCTAGATATTAAAACTGAAATACTGAACCCTCTAGAAGACAAATTAGGCAAATATCTAAGAGACATAGGGGTAGGCAAAGACATTCTTAATAAGACACCAAAAGCAAAAGAAATTGTCCCCATTATTAATAAATGGGATCATGTCAAATTAAAAAGTTTCTGCACAGCAATGGAAATTATCAACACTGTAAAAAGAGAACCGACAGACCAGGAAAAATTCACCACCAACACCTCAGATAGGGGGCTCATAACCAGAATATGCAGGAAACTGAAGAAAAGTAAGTCCCTCAAAATCAAGGACGCTATTGAAAAATGTGCAAAAGAAATGAATAGGCAGTTCACTGATGAAGAAGTTCAAATGTGCAATAAATATACGAGATGTTCAACATCCTCAGCCATAAGAGAAATGGAAAATGAAAACATTGCAAAGATACCCTCTAACTCCAGAGAGATTGGCCTATATCAAGAACTCGAACAGCAATCGGTGCTGGCGAGGCTGTATATTGGTACAACCAATATGGAAAGCAGTATGGAAGTCTCTCAAAAGACTGAATAGAAATATTCCCTTCGATCCAGCAATACCTCTTCTGGGAATGTTCCCAAAAGAATTAAAAACAACACATAACAGAGATATATGTATACCCATGTTCATAGCAGCACAACTAACAACAGCTAAAATATGGAAGACACCAAAATACCCATCAACAGACCAGTGGATACACAAACTGTGGTATTCATACACAATGGAATACTATGCATCTATAAAGTCCAGCAGCCTGGAGGCTTTTGTAGGCAAATGGAGGCAACTTGAGAACATCATGCTTATTGAAGTGAGTCAGAAGCAGAAGGTGAAATATCGAATGGTCTCTCTGATGTGAGAAACCCGGATCACAATCATCTCATGGAACTTAATGTGAAAAATAATGGGAATGGGGGGGGCGGTGCTGTGTATGGGGAGGGCCAAAAAGAGAGACGGGAAGGTTTTGTAACTTTACCATGATATGTATGTGCAAAAAATGCTCAAGGTCAATGCAGACTTTAAATTTTGCACTTACGTGTATCAATAAAATAGGGAAAAATTTAAAAAGTAAAAGAATATGATTTTTAATAATTTTTATAAAATGATTAGTTTATTAATTATCCTTGCCTGTTGCATATTTTCCCTAAATTGGGAAATCTGTATAACTCTATCAGAGTGCACAGAGTTGATGGCGTTACTCAATTTCTCCATACTGTACTACCATTTACAGTTGATTGAATTGAATCTAATATATTTTTCCGCAAAAAATAAAGGCATTTTTTACTTTAGAATAATAGAACTATTAAAAACCAGAATGGCAGATTTTGGGGGAAACTCTGACACATTTACGTGTGACCATAACTATAATGTAGGCCAAACATGCTCTTAGGATGGGAACATGCACTTAATCCAACCAGCAAATGTTCTGCGTGCTTTGTCATTGATCATGTTACTCAATTTGTGGCACTTCCCTCACCTGTGTCCTACATCACCAAAAGCGCTGCAGTGTCTGAATATGTCCCTAGATTTCCAGCTAATAGTCTCCGAGGCAGAGCGATGCGCACGATTTAAGGTGATAAACCACACAGGTTCATAATTTTTCAGTTTGAAAAAGTTGTTATAAATACAACCACGCGCAGCTGGGTTTGGCCCACAGATCGAAGAAGAGCAGATTCATAGGGACACAAAAGAAATGACTGCTTTCGGAGATATGCAATGAATTAACCTGTTCTTTTTTGATTCTTTTTTTTTTTTTTTGAGTCTATAAAGAATCACATTTATCACGACGGTAAGATAACAGAGTATCTGAAAAAAAAAATATATATATATATATAGCGAGGAGTGGTACAAAGATGCTACATAACCTATTTAACTTCTCCCTCTCAGCACGTGGGAAAGAACACCAAGCTAACATTCTGTCAATAGGTAGTTTAACCCATTCTTAACATAAATGTTTATACAGATAAACTAAAATCCTTCTTTTAACTATTCTCACTCCACTCAAATCAGCCAAATACAACTATTGTTGTCAGTGTTTATTTTATTTTATATATATATTTTTTGAGACAGGGTCTCACTCTGTAGCCCAGGCTGGTCCTGAACTCAGTATGGAGCCCAGGATGGCCTTGGACTCATGGCAATCCTCCTGCCTCAGCCTCTCAAGTGCTGGTATTACAGGCTTGTGCCACCATGCCCAGTTTTCATGGCGCTGGGGAATCGAACTCTTGTACTTAGCCTTAGTGCTTGACTTAGTGCTTGCAAGACAAGTACTTTAACCACTGAGCCATTCCTGCCAATTGTACTTTTACATAGATACCTAGCTACATATATAAGCAGTAATGTCTATCAATTTTGTTATTCTGTCCCTTAAATTAAACAATGTCTCTTGTTTTCTATGCTGTGTATGTCTTAGTTCACCATTCTAAATTAATAGTGTTTCGTAATGATTGTTCTATAGCATGTTTATCTGTTCCCCTACTGATCAATGTTTAAGTTATCCTCTGATTTTCACTGTGCTACAATGAACATCCTTGTGCAGTGTGTCTCTTTGAATCCCACAAAAAAGTGGGGTTCCTCGGACATGAAGTATGTACATTACCCTAGACGTTCCCTTGCTCCCTAAACCCCATGTCTCCAATGTGTTATAGAATTTGGAATCCACATATTTACAAAAAAAGAACACTCCCAATTTCCAAATGGCTATTCCAATTACATACTGAAGGAGTTACTTTTCCACAACTTTTCGGCCTATTGAGGCTGGAATTAATACTAGTATCACGCTGAGAAGACAATTGGTGCACATATCTGGCACCAGGTTGGTGTTCTATCAGCGGTGTTTCTCTCTTCTTCCCTTTAACCAATTCAAATTCAATGGCATTGCCAAACAAATCATAATGAACTTGACTAGCTAAGTAGAATAGATTTTATGATGAGTTTACTATGTTCTATAAACTTGTAGATACTGACCCAATTAAGCACACACACGTGCCAATCACAAAATAAGACATTTATTTATACTAATAAGGCTACTTTATTCAGATTCTGAGATAGATATTTAAAAGGAAAACTGACATATCTTTGCAAAGACTAGTTTGGTTCTAAATAAAGGAATTGTTTAATCTTATATTTGGAAAGCTGGTAATTTCACAGATAATATATACTTGTTTCTTGTTGCAATGATCTTTCAATAATAGAATTGATTATCTGGTCAAATGAACCTTTTTCATGTAACTGTCATGGAAATACTACAGGAAAAATGAAATAGCTTCAAAAAGTAAAACATTAAAATAGTAGCTTAGAGATTAATACATAGGGTGTTAGCCATCATGAATTTAAGTCGAAGCATTATGGACTTAGGGAGATAAGAAGGTAATACTGTCCTATATAAATAAATGTGCATAAATAAACAGTAAATTTAATTTCAGATGGACAAAATATTGATTTTAGAAAAAACTCATGAAAGGAAACCTCTTTATCTCTGGAAAATACAAAATTAGGTAAGATGATCCAGATACATTTTTAGAATTTACAGTGTGATTTCAACCGATGATCCTTACAGTAGCATCTAGTTTTAGTCAAGATTGCAGCAAATCATCCTGAAAATAGACACTACCTGTTCCCTGAGAAGTGATAAAAGTGCAGTCAATAAATGAAAACGATATCTTAGTTCTAATGGTATCCTAGGAATAAGAATTTAAATCTCCCATTTTAATGACCTATATAAGTGTTTGCTTTTTGGTAACACTCATCTTTATGTAACACCTAAATTCTTCTTGAAATGAGAAAATTCACTGAAGAATGACATTTTTGTCTTCTGTACTACAGCCTCACATTCCTGATAACCAAATAATTTAAAGCGCAGATGGGTTGGTGTGGTGACTGTGATGCAGTTCGAAGATTTCTGGCTCAGAGACAGGAGTCCTGGGCTCTGCTGCTGATCGTTCTGCTAGCCAACTCAGTGGTTGTCGACAATTCATGTTGTTTCCGGGAGCTTTAGTTTTCTCATGGAGAAATGGGATGTGGGTGTGGGCACATGTAGATTAGAAAATCTTTAAGCACCTTTCTATTTCTGATTTTCAGTGAACATGGGAAATAATTCCTCACTTATGTTTCTAGATGGTCAAAATAATGTTAAATCTTTATATGGGTCGTCTTGTTTCTCTTTGATGATAAGGACTCAACACCTCTTAACAGCTTCATATGTCAAACTTTTTACACAAAATTGTCTTATTCTGCACTTGAATCTTATAAGGGAAGTACCATTACAACACCATTGCGCACAGAAGTAGTGTTTGAAAGATAGGTTAATGAACCAGATAAAGATCACACAGTCAGTTCTAGGTGATGGAATTCCAGCTCAGGTGGTATGATTCCAGAACTCGTGCTGGTTTAATCACTGTATTTTGCTGCATCTACAACTAGCCTCATTAGAGTGTCTGCTGTTCAAGTTGTGGGATCTAATTAATATGTTTAAAGTAGTCCTTACAATAGGAGGCTAGGTTTTTTTTTGTATTGTTGACTATCAAAAGCAATATCTGGATGTCCAAAAACAAGAGATGCACCCCCAAGTGATGATGTGAGGAAACAGCCTTGTTAAATAATTTAATCGTGTATAAATTCAGTAGGGATTTTAATAGAACGCAGGATATATTTACAAAGTGTAATCATGGGCAACTAAATTTAAGCATTGATTTTTAAAAAATTTTGTACTTACATCCCTCAGCCCATCAATTTCACAGAATAACTCTATTTTTTTCTGGTAAAACATATTATCAAGTCATTTATTTCTGTGGCTCAGAACTGCTTTTTAACGTTGGAGTAGATTAAAATCAGTCTGCTTTTTGAGATAATTTCATAACATCATTTGAGGTAATTATCCTCATCTTAGTATATAGGCCGTCAGAACTGGGAAACTGGTTTCTCCAGGAAATTTACTGTTTACTAAATGTATCTTATTTTCAGCTATTAAAATAGCTATGAGTTTATTCAGAGTTAAAGTGTAAATGGCTTGAGTTTTTCAGCTATTTACAATAGTGACAGTGTTTCTGAGTAGTACAGTCCTGTGGAGATTAAGGGAAATAAGAAACTGGAGATGCGTTATTCTCCTCTAGGCACAAAGAAAACGGTAACAATTTAAGATATGTCTGAACTTCAAGACTATTTTTTTTTCAGGGCAAGCCCTTGAAAATCAGAATGGAAACATTTTTAGTTTCTAGTATATATCTTGATGATTTCTAGAATGGAAAAAATACAAGGGCACTCTTAAAAAAGTGAGACTGTTGAACTGAAAACCATTTAGTATCTAAAGTTAACTCAAGTAGACAAGGGATGTAGTACAAATATCAGAAGCTCGTTTCTAAACTCAGAACATTTATTAGCTAGCTGAGCTGACTCGGACAAGTTATGTTGCACTGTTTGAGCCATGATTTCTTTTTGTGTAAGAAACAAGTAATGCCTAATGTATATTATCCTTATACACCATAGACCTTATATAGTGGGCACAGTAATGTTTTTATATTTAATCTTGAAGTTCTCCTGAATAAATTAGCATATGTCAATTTTTAAAAAATAAGACATTAATATGAAGCATTATTTTGCTGGATTTGTTATATATGTGTATCTAAGTTATTAACCTGTATTATTTTATTAGTTGTTATTTAATTACATAGAGATATATAAACAACAAATAAAATATAATCTATTTCTACTAAAATTATAATCAAATAGTAGATAAAAATTATTGCAAATAAGAGTTATGTAGACTTTGTAAGATCTATAAGGAGTTTACCATGGAAGTTTAGAGAGCCAAGAGAAACTTTTAGCCTGGGACAATCAGAGATTTTATCTCAAGGCTACATTTAAGAAAGATCTTGAAAACTTGGCATATATTTTGTATTTCTAGATTGGTGAAGTTGGGGCATAAGGACATTTTGGGTATTAAGATTAACTAGATCAAAAACTTAGTTATGAAAAGCCAGAGGTTTTATTTAGAGAACAATGACTTATTTATATTTTGGTTGAAACAAGACACTAGAAGAGGGACTCGACAAAGTGAGGTCCATAAGAGTCTGATCATGGAGGTTTTAAAAGTCAGATCAAGAAATTTACCGATATTGTGTTATTGAAGTTGTTTTTTTCGGGGGGAGGAGAGATGAAGAGAACAGATGAGATGTTTGTAGGAAATTTCAGCGGTTTTTTTCTGGTTGATTGGTTGGCCTTATTTTGTAGCCCTGGCTACTTGATGTTGCAATTCTCCGGCTTCAGCCTTCTTAAGTACCAGGATTACAGGTATGCCCCATCACACATGGCTATTTAGCAACTCCTCTACACAATATATTCTTAGGTGTAACTAAATTTGTGAAGATTTAAAAATAATTTTATGCTGAAACCTATGCATTCAAGCTGAAGCTTGTATTAATTAATAAAGAGATGGGTAAATACTATTTTTGAGATAAAAATAATTCTAAATGTGCTTTGGTGTATGGATGAGAGCTAAACAGTACTAGTAGTTTTTATGCGGTAGTCTCTGGACATATACATGACACCTTAAACTACTACTAGAGAAACTGAATGAAATTTAATAACTGAAAGCACATACACTAGACTGAATTTCAGCTGGAGGGAAGGAAGAGGGAGCATCTCTGTAAGCAAACTGATTATTTTCTAGTATCTTTGAGATAATCTGATTAGAGGAAATACCATAAGAGTCTAGAAAAATGATGTGATGGCCAATCAGGAAAACTATTCCTTTAGCAGTATCTACCACAATAAATGATAATAAATCTTTGTCTATAGGGGAAAAGTACAAAGTATAAACAAGTAAAACCCAGAAGGATAATGGGGCCTAAGATTTAGAACAGAAACCAAATTGGCTCTTTAAATAGATTCCTTATGTTTATTTTATGTGTTGTTCACTTTCTCAAAGGGGCAGTTTGTGTTTTCCATTTTTAGTTCGAAGAGAGGTATAGAAGAGTGAAAGCCATGAATCATCATGACGAAGAAATGTGTCTTTACTGAAGTCATATTCAGACAGTTTTGCAAGGAATGATAACAGCAAGGGATGGAAAAAAACAGAGTGGGAGCGGGTGGAGATGGGGAAAGACTGAGATAAAATTCATATATAACTTAGTTCTATTCAATTGTTTGAAATATTTACTTTTATTTGATTGTGAGCTTTATGTTTTAGATATATATAGTCCAAAGTAGTGGGGACAAAGAGTTATATTACTTACTATTACAAGTACCTATGTTATTTTATAGCTAAAACAATGATGTATATTAGCTTTAAAAGGAGAGCTGATGTAAGGTAGGCATGAGAATGGAGTTCTACCTTCAGGATGGAGTAGCAAGACTCAGGTTGGCAAAACCTTGGAGATGACTTTCCCGGTGGACTGAGAGACAGATGGGATGTCAACATAGATATGAAGCAAGGTGGATGTCACCAGAGCCCGGAATAAGACATCCAAAGGCCAGAGTGAGGAGGGAAAAGCAAAATACTATTTGCTCAAGAAACAGCTCTATATCTGGAACACAGAGTACTGGGGGATAGGTTGTAACAGTAGGCGGAGAACGACCTAGGAGTTCCTTTAACATTAAGCTCATTAATGAGTCATTAAGCTCAGCTTGAACCCCTCTTTGGATTCTGAAGATCAATTATGAATCAAATACCATTTTATTTTTAAGAACATATGTTTTAAAATAAGATACAAGCTCAAATGTCATTTTATTGCTAAGAACATATATTTTATAATAAGGTACAAGCTGATCTTATTTCTTCATAATATTTTAATGAAAGTTTTCCCAAAGCATTTAGACTCTAAATAAAAAATTAATCAACATAGTATCATAGCATTGGATTTTTGATACAAATGGTTAGTAAGATTTGTGAGAAAAGTACAAAAATATTCTAACCAGCAAAAACCTCTGTCTTCCTGGAAAATAACTTCACATTTGAAATGCAATGTTTATTTTCATTATTTATTTATGTTCATCTATATTACTTACTTATATCTTGGCTTATAACTTGAAGGATCTTAGGTGGTTCAAATGGGGAGCATATATCATAATGATCATGAAATATAACACTGGATCAGGTATCAGAGATTTCATAATATAAATAGAAGTCCATGTAGACCAGGAATATATAATATAGGATAGTATTTTTCAAGAAATACCTGGAACTAGACTGCTGAGTTTAAATCTCAGTTCTGCCATATACTAGCTGCATGAACTTGATGAAGTTATGTAACATTTCTGGGCATCAGTCACCCTGCTTACAAAAATGGGAATGATTCTAAATATTCTGTACCAAAAATTAATTCAGTAGGGCAAAGGAGGTAAGAGGCACTTTCAGAGAGGATATAAAACCCAAACAATATGCCCAAAACAATAGAGAAAACTGGACAGAGTAGCACGTCCTTTTAGTAACAGCTACTCAAGAGGCTGAAGCAGAAGGATTGCTTGAGTTCATGAGTTTGAGGCCAGCCTGGACAACACAGTAAGATCCTGGCTCAAAAATAAGAAAGGAATACGTATTCTGCATAAGGGGCAACTATTTTTCATCTTCTACTTCTCCCTAACCATTTGCTCCGTAATGAAAGAGAGCTTCTGGGGAAACAAAAAACCAATAGAATGGATATATGCACACATACAAAAATCTTTCAGTTTTTAAATAAAGCGTATGAGCTTATTCTCCTTCTGTTGAGATACTTCGAACTGTTACTTGAGAAGTTGCAGCTTTATTTTGTGCTTCTTATATCTGATTGTACAAACTGATCTCATATTTCTACAACCACAAATTTCCTGAAATATTTAAATAATCAAGGGCTTGAATGTATATAGAGCTATATTGTCCAGAAGAACTCTTTACAATGTTGGAAATGTTCTATATTACTTCGGCCATTACAGTAGTCACCTGCATCATGTGGCTGTTAAGCACTTAAAATGTCACTGAGGAACTATATTCTTGATTTCAATACATTTAAATTTAAAATATGAGTAGCCGGTGTGGCTAGAGACTAGCACATGGAACATGCATCTCTAGAGGAAACACTGGATAAAAAGTGGACTTAAGAGCAAACTTTAATGCTTGGTGTCACTTTACATTCAAAAAGGATTAAAAAAAAGCAACACCAAAACTTAAAACTTCATCTCAAATATTAAGGTTCAAGTTCATAACTTTGTGAACTTGGGAACTTCCAAATTAATCTTTCTAAAGGCTATTCATGCCAGTAAAATTATGCATACATTCTTGCTATTCCAATCTTTTGGTCATATACCATGCTTTTTAGGAAATCATTCTAATGCTTTTTCTCTTTACTTTCTTGGCCGGTCAAGCTCTAGTAAGCCTTTCAAGAATATGGGTGTACCTAAGCTTGCTGGCGTCGAATGAACTTTGTGTAGTCTATTCATTTAGTTTACCAGCCTGCCTGTTAGCAAAGGCCTTTGTCGGCTCCACTTTTAGACATTAACTATAAACATAAAGAAAATTACCAAGTGTTAAGTCCTGGCTAGACATTTGTTTCTTGTTGGACATTTTCACATTAACTCTTTCAAAGCTGCAATCTTGAACTAAGGTGTTTGTAATATTTTTCTGCTTTATACATGAGAAAACTGAGCTCTGTGACTTATTTAACACAGTAGTTAACACTTACAGTGTTCCAGGCACTGTGCTACATGTTTTTCACCTTATGTAATCACATCTGATTCTGTACCTTATGTGTTATTATTGGCCTACTTTACAGATGAGGCAAATGATGTGTAGGGCTAACAAGCAGCTGAACCAGGAATGAAACCCAGTGATTTAAGACATCGGCCTACATTCTTAGGCACTGGAGCTAGACCTTCATAGTTGATTCTGTCAAAGTACACCTTCAACTGCACATTTATTATTTGTAGTTCTTCCTTAGACAATCCACACAAATCCGTGTGTGTGTGTGTGTGTGTGTGTGTGTGTGTGTGTGTGTGTGTGATTACACTTTAGGTACAAAATCTGAAGCTGTTCAAGCAAGACTGATTGATTCTCCTTGTCCTGTTGATAGCTCTGCTCAAGAGCTTAAGACCTTCATGAAATAGACTGATGAGCAGGAGAATTAGGTAACAGGTGGAAGACACTATGTAAATACTGCAGGACTTTGTTTTTTAAAGACTTCAAATTTTGCTGAAATGTACATGGGATTCTTTCATGTCTACTTTGAAATTTAGAACTTTACTTAAAGACTAATATATAACATAATTTTCCAAGAAGGAAAATTTTGGAGCCTTCTGGATGTCCTTATAAGTCCTAAAAACTATAGAATCCAGCAAAATAATAATACTGAGTTAGGAACACTGTAGGCCAAACAGTTTCAAAAGAGGCAATATCTTTTTAAAAAATCCGACATTTATGATAAACACGACTTGGCAATTTAAACTGCCATTTGAGCGAATTCTCTGAATAGTATGGGGGATGCTCAGCATGTTTCAGAGAGTAACATGGTTGAACAGCAGCCCTAAGTTATTGTTGAAATGTTATTCTCAACTTTATACAGCAAGAAATATGTAAAGTTCTCTCTTCACATGAAACAAACATTTCCTTCACTTAGGATAAGATTTGTGATTTTGCTGTCATATAAAATAATAAACTGTCTCAAAATCAAAAAGTAATAAAATGGCTGAGAATATAACTCAGTGGTAGAGTGCCCAGTACTGATACATAGTACTGAAATAAATTTTTTTAAAAGCAGTAGAGTGTAAAAATAATAAAACTATTTTCCTTTCCTCCTTCTCCTGCACATAATGTCTTATTTAAGAGACTCATTCAGGATTATTTCTCTTCTGTTTGTTGAAAGAAACTAATAGACGGAGGGAGAGAAACATGCAAGTCCCTTGACAGTGCAGGTTCTCTGTATCTATTCAGATAGCTCCTGGTGTGAAGAAAAAATAAACTCAAATATATTGGCTTAAAATGTTAATGTTTAACTGGGGTTTAAGAGTGTGCAACTTCTAGTTGTTTTATCTTGAATTGTCAAATTAAAAAAAATTGAGCCAGGCTCAGTGGTGCAGGCCTATATTCCCAGCACTCTGTGAGGCTGAAGCAAGAGAACCTGAAGAACAAAGCCACCCTGAGAATGTAGCTGTTCAGCAAGACCCTATTTCAAATGAAAAGTAAAAAATAAAAAATGGGCTGGGGATGTAGCTCAGTGTGAAGGCCCTGGGTTCAATCCGCAGTAGCACATTTTTTTTTTTTTTTTTTTGACCAGGAGAGTTAAGAAAAATTCTGCCCTTCTTCCTGTACCTCCTGCCCAAAATAGTCCCACAGTTACAGCTTGTGAGTGTCCTTGACTTCTTTAAGAGGCAACTGACATGGGTATTTTCACCAGCACTGTGTTGCCCTCACAGTTTCTATAGCCTCATTTAATTGTCAGCACAGAAGGGATAATCAGAGCTGAAAACATCAGCCCTTTTATCCTATGACCTCATTCCTTTTTTTTCAAGCAATCGACTTCCCTGAACTATCATTCACTTTAGTGACCACACCCTTGAATAACAATTTATCTAAACAACACACCCCTATCCACAGAACAGGAACTTTTTTGATAGTATATAAAAATCTTTACGTAATAGGAAAGCTATTCACAATCTTTGAAATCAAAGACAAAAGGAAAACATGCAAACAAAGAAAGCTCCAGCAGAGTAATTATGGAGAGCAGAGCCCATTCATAAATGTACATTTGACCCTCTCTCTGGAGTCAGATTCAGTTACAACTTTGAAATTCAAAAGAATTGCAACCTTTATAATACATAGGCTATACTGGTGACCACAATACAAAATATTCTTTTAAAATGAAATGTAAATACGCATATGGCTTATCCAAAGAGTATACTCTGTATGTCTACCTTCAAAATAAACTCTCCCTGGAAAAGCATATGATATTTATCCAGAAAAAATTACAATACTTTCTACAAGATACACAATAATTCCCGTGGATTACAAGAACTAAAAAAATACTTTATTTGGATCTGTTTCTCTTTCTCAAAAAACAGATACCCTGTGCCACATGGAAAATATCTTGGATTTCATGAAAATCTGGAGAAAGTCAACAAATAATCACATAAATTCTATTGACTTAAAGCATTAGTTCATTGTTAATGACAGTAGGTTAATATTTAAGTTCCACAGTTGAGTTCATAGATTTTTAGCTTCCCTTTCCTTTATCTCAAGTAGCTTTTAGAACTCTAATCATTTATTTACAATAACAAGACCACAAGACCCCATTCAGTTTTAAAATGTATCTATGACCTTGCTTACACCTGTGTTTGATTATATGTTTTTATTGGATAAAGATAGTAATTTTAATTCTACCATTAACTCAAACAACTTACTGCTGATTTTTACGTTTAATTTTATCTTCAAAACACCCCATTAGTCAGACAAAATAATCAGCAAAAATCTACAAAGTGAATTTGATTAGTTGTAGACAAGAAATGAAATATCATTATGTATTTAGAGAATTTTTTTAAATGTTTGTATCCATAAACCTCAAGAAGGAAATAGGGTAAAATACAGTTCAAATAAAGGCTCAAAATAGAAAATATTGCATTGCATCAAGAAACATTTGGTCAAAACTAAAATGTCTGCAACATGAGCTACAATTACGATTCAGGAAACAAAGTAGAGTAAACTTGGTTTCAGTTGCTCAGAGGGAATGCATTTTAATACTGGCAATATATATTTTGAAGTCGTCTGAGCTCTCTCAATGCCATTCAAACACTAAAGTGCTAAAAACAAAGTAGAAATTTAACTGACTTCGTGATGACTCACAACTGAATGTAGGGCTCATTTTGCTCGCTGCCATGGTCAAACCCTGCCACTACAATAATGGCCACATGCAGGCTCATTGGGAGCATAGGCACATTAAAAAGATACTTCATTAAAACCTAAAATAAATAAAAGACGTTTGACTAAAATGTACTGTTCACTCGCTGCAACATCTTCTCCATTTTGTCAGTGCATAGTAATTTCCGATCAAATCTATGTAGACTTTCTGTAACAATGCCATGCTATGCCATCAATAAATGGGGAAGAAAACTAATACAGATGCGTTTTCTTGCTAGATTCTTTATATCAGCTATCTAAAAGCTACTTTGCCCTTGTCTCTTACAGTGAATTTGCTAACCAACTCGGTTTGAAATTTTGTAATCGATGTTTTTCTTATTCCACTGAGAGTATAAGGGCAATGAGTCATTCTTTCTTCCTTTGTTTGCCTTTACTGCATAACTTGAATCTCATCTCCCTCTTCTGTACCCAGGTCTTTTCTTTCGTTTCAGTAATAAATAGCTTCAAACTTCACAACACCATCCATTCCAATCTCTTATTTAAGTTTTTGTGGCCATCTATTGTATTTCTAAATTTCTTTATATACTTTTCTATGGGAGACTACATTTCACAATGGAAATAATCTTGTAAGAATTTCTTTGACAGACACCAGGCTAAAAAAAAAAAAAAAGGAAAGTCTTGTATAAAGCTTGGCCAACTTGGTCTTGTATTACCAGAAGAGAAAGTTGAACAAGAAACAAACAGCAAAGCCTGAATTTGGCAACTGTTCTGTAGTCCATATTTATAATTTACTTAATTTCAGTTTTTAAATATTATCTATTTTCTTTTACCAGCAGGTTTACATGAAAGGAAGCTAAAGTGGTTAAAATAACAAATAGGATGACTAGCATTCCTATGATAATAGTAATTGTTGTTTTTGATCTTCCTTGTTTTGGGGACACTGTGGACTGACGATGACACTCACTTTGTTGTACATTAGCAACTTAATGCTGAATATTTGAATATGCAATCGAATTATTATTATCACTTATACAACCTAGTATATATTAGTCTATCTCTCTGTATCTCTCTCTCTGTCTCTCTCTCTGTCTCTCTCTCTCTCTCTCTCTCTATCTATCTATCTATATGTATGTATGTATATTTGGTGGTGGTACTGAGGATGGAGTCCATGGCTTTTACACTGAGCTACATTCTTCAACTATTTTCATCTTTGATTTTGAGACAAGATTTCACTAAGTTGCTAAAATGTCCAGGCTGGGCCAGAATTTGCAGTCCTCCCACTTCATCCTCCCAGGGTGCTGAGATTATAGGCTTGCACCACTGAGCCCCACTATGAATGTCTATTTTTCCACATTTTATTGATATGTATAAATGCAATGCATAAAGTTTACATTGATCTTGAGTATTTTGTGATATACACATCGTGGCAAAGTTACAGATCCTTCCCTTCCCTTTCTGACACTCCCACTGCCTCCTCTATCCCTTCAGTTCCCATGATTCCCCACAATAAGTTCTATGAAATAATTCTGATCTGGGTTAATCATATCAGAGAGACCATTCAATACTTAACTTTCTGCTTCTGACTCACTTCACTAAGCATGATGGTCTCAAGTTGCCTCCATTTACCTACAAAAGCCTCCAACCTATCTGTCTGTATAGATGCGTAGTATTCCATTGTGTATAAATACCACAATTTGTGTATCCATTGGTCTGAACTTCTATTTTTGACCTGTATGTTTTCTTTCCCCTTGCCCTCAACATAGATAGCCTTATAAAAACAAATAACCCTCCCAAAAAAACAAAAACAACAAAAATACTGACAATAAGTCCTAGATCGATTTTTCATTTTCTCTTGAAATCAATCTAGGTATTAAAGAGCAAAATTGAAGCATTTGGAGCTTTGAGATTATTTTATCTTTAAAATTTTTTAAATAGTTTTATCATTTTCTTTAGAAATGTTGGTTCATATCCTGCTTACATTGTGGGTTTCTGGGAAAATAATCCATAGTATTCCCAACTGGTATAGTAATGTAACATAGAATAATATCCTAGTAGTCACTTTTTGAGATCATCAAAATAGGAACAGTATCTTGAAAACATAATTTTAGATTGCACAGAAGCTTCAAAAAGCTTAAGGACATGAAAATTTAATGTAAAGAATCACAAAATTAAAGCATACATAAATTTTATAGTCTGATGAAGTTTGCTTTATATTAGAAGCAAGCTAGTCAATGTTACTATTACTATTTATTGGCAAGACTGTTAGTAGAGGTATTGATACAAAACAAGTTAGAAACCAATTTAATTTATTTTCAAGAATGTCTTAAAGTTTCATCTTCTTAGCTTTCATATGACAATTTCTTACTTCTTGGTTTCCTTAATCTTATATTCCCTATGTCAGTACTCCATATGCCAATATCTCAGAATACATTTACCTAGTATCTACAAGAATCAATGTATCATTGTCAAAAGATGCAACAAATATGACAACCCAAACTGATATTTGCACCTGTCACTTATCCTGCTGTAGTATACTATTAACCGAACACATAATTACTCATCACTCCATACATGCCATTGTCCCTGAACTAGTCTGCTTTGTATATAAGAAAAAAAAACCTGTTTGATTGGGATACAAAGAGATTCCGTGGGAACCTAAACAAACAGAAACTACTATATTCAAGTTGAAGTTTGCTTTTATGTTAAAAGCAAAAGAATACCTCACTCAGATCAAACACTTCGTTCAACTCCAACAAAAACTGAGCCCTTATATCCTCTTGTTAGATAATGAAAGTCATTGTAACCGGTAAATAAAAAACCCAGACACTAGTAAATGAAAAACAGCCCAAAGACAGAATTTGAGAGAATGTCCAATGCACACATATAACTGAAATCCACCAGGATATGTCCAGTAAAGCGGAAGTAAAGAGCAGAAAGGAAGAGAAATAAGACTCAAGACTTCCCTTCTCCACTACCGTGGAATAATTATCTCTGTGGTACCTGAGAATGGTTGCTCCAAACCAAGTTTTGGTAGGACGAAGCAGCTTTGAGAGGGGAGAGGACTTCCCGCGAGCCCACGGGGTCCAAGGCCTCTACGACTTTGTTCATGGGTCCGCTGTAGGTCCTCACTCGTTCATACACTACGTTTTTCTCTGGAGGCTGCTGGACTTGGCTTGATGGATAGCAGAAATGATAATGCTGGGGCTGGCACTGCAGCATCTCTGGGGGCTGCTGGACTCCACAGCTGCTGCTGGTTTCATTCCAATAGGTTGAGCCCATCATCTTCTCAGTGGTCAGAAAGGGACCCCTCAATTTTTTCTCTAAGGATGAAAAACATAAAAACAATAAAAAATGAGGGCAGGCATGTAGGCACAAGTGTAGAAAGCCATTTATCAACCACCTCTGCCCGTAGGTGCCAGGGAAAGATGAGTTACCTGAGCAGTTGCAGGAGCAGGTCTGGCAGCTGCAGAGGAGGCAGTTAAGTATTTGAGCTCAAATGAAAAGTGGAGCCACCCTGTGAGATCGCTCCAGGAAATGGCACCAACACGCCCCTGAAGGGCGGATTCACCTAGCAGGTTTGTGTGCCAGGAGAGGCCCCGCCTTGCTGAGGAGATAGCTACGGGAAATCCAGTAGGTAAAGATGTGGAAAAAACGGAATGCAGACTTTCAGGGCTGAAGCCAGATCTTCTAAGCCCACGGGATTGAAAATTTGAAGAAAAAGATATGCCAATGCCAAAATTTACTAGAGGAAAAACAAAACACACACACGCGCACACACACACACACACACACACACACACACACACACACACACACAGAGAGAGAGAGAGAGAGAGAGAGAGAGAGAGAGAGAGAGACAGAGAGAGAGAGAGAGAGGTCACAAGTCACAAAAAAGAGGCTTCTCCGAGGTCCCCAAGTTTAGCTAGGGTGGTTATGAGCCTAAGTACTTTTATTTCAGAATCTCAGACCAAAATAAGAAGTATTCACCTAGGAAAGCACCACTTTTCTGAAATAAGTTTTGTAAAACTTAGTTGATAATTACAGACAAATAAGATTTCTGTGGGGTCTTCTAGCAGGTCTCTGTAACTTATGGACTTGTTTACCTTGCTCAAATTATAATATCCTTTTCTGACATACATTGAGAGAGATTCATTCCAATGATTGAATTTGCCGCCCTGAAACAGGGTTGGGAATGGGCTGTGATTGGCCAAGGAAAATCTAGCCATCCCACAATGCTTTGCATTCTGCATTCTTATTTATTGTCATTTTTACAAGACATTTTCCTCGATTTTATTTGTGCTCTGGGAAACACTGAGGTTGATTGTTTCTTTAATATCCAGTTGTTAAGGGAGCCAGACTCCTTAAGGTGCCTCACCTGACACAATGAGATTATAATGTGTGTGGCATTTATATTTATTACTACTTTAAATTCCAGTCATTGTGCCTATTATTTCAGCATATTTTGCTTTGCAAGGAGTTTAAGGATACCTTCAGCCTCTTCCTGATGTCTACGTGTACAAGACCTAGCATGTTATCACTGTTGTGAATTATCTCAGGGTGCATAAGTGAAAACTGAGGCACAGATACAGAAAGGTTGAAATGCTTCCCTAAGTTAAATGATGAGTAAATGGTAGATCATGAGCTTGAAAATAGCCAGATTGACTTAGAGTTTTGCTCTTATCTACTACATTATGTTGCTAAATAAATTTTCCCGCCTCTGACAAGCTAATAAATCTTCTAGATAAAAAAAGAAACAATCTGGAAATTCTAACTTGTAAGTGACTAAAAGGAACCTTTGAACTATTATGGGGAAAGGATATGCAAAAGCTCAAAATCAACTTTAAAAGCTATTTAAAATAATTTATTATCTATTTATGTCTATATTTGTCTTCTGTGTTCAGAGGTTTCAAATCTAAACTTTGTTCATCTTGATGCCGGTCACAGAGATCAATGAAAATTCAATTAGACACATATGATCGGCCAAACAGAACGGGAAAGTATCAGATCAATAACTCATTAATAACATCAATTGTATCACTTTGAATAAAGTTTATGTGTGAAGACAGAATAGTTTTTAAGTGGGGTTGTATATTCAGCTTTGGTTATTGAAATCTAAATTTAAAATACACACACGCGCACACACACACACACACACACACACACACACACACACACACACACACAGCTATTAGGATCTGCTGCTAGACAAGACCTGATCCAGTACGTAAAGATATTGAGATGAATAAAACTTATTTCATCCATAAAATGACTACTTTTATCCTTCATATTTTTTGGATATATTGTGTTTTGAGTCAGCCACCTTGATGTGGTTGGACTACAGTTAATGTGTGAAATTGATACACTCACCCAATCCCTAAGCCTCTTTCTTTGTCTTGTCCTATCCCTGAATATAAAGCAGAGATTACTTAAGACTCAGAGATAAAGAAATGATGTTGGGTACTATCTGGCAGACAAGTCACACCTAACTACAAGCAGATGTTGACCACCTTTGCTCTTCAGAGAGGCCTAATAGTCATGCTCAAGAAAGTTTCTGCTCCTTCTCTGAGAACTCACATGAGTTTTCACGGTCTTCATCTCCAATTGTTTTATTTCCCCTCCATGAGAATGATGCTAATACTAACCTATTTTATTAAAAATTGGAATATATGTGTCTGTTCAGTAACAGTACTTGACCTGTTTTACATTTGAAAATCCAAGGGATTGACACTATCTTCTGCAAACTTCACTATTAAATTATCATAACATTGATAGATGATGTAGTAGGAGTTGAATTCATATTCTTAGCTCTAGATTGGATCAAAGAATCATTAATCATATTTGTAGCAGTTTTTGCTTTACACAGGAATATAAATATTTTATGCTTAGTACTAAAAACAGTCATTTATGATGATGGATTTAAGGGATCATATAGATAATTCTATTAGAAGCTAATCCAATTCAAATGGAGTTAAGAAAATCCTAATTATTTCCAATTATTAAAAAAATATTTTTTTCATGGCTGAGGATTGAACCTAGAGCCTTTGCACTGATAAAAGTTGAAATACTTCCCAAAGTTAAACAGTTAGTAATAACCCCAACCCTTTTTATTTATTTATTTTTTTAATTTTGAGACCGGGTCATGTTAGGTTGATACATTGCCCAGGTTTGCCATGATTCCCCTGCCTCAGCCTCCCAAGTGCTGGGATTACAAATATGCACCGGATTAATTTTTTGTTTAAAAATTCAAAAAATAAAACACAAATAAGGTAGGAAAGAAAACTTTCTATATTAATGGTAGCAAGGGGTACAATAAGGATCTGGAATGTCTATGCATGTATGAGTGGTAATTAAAAAGCGATTGTTTATATTTGAGTTTACCTTTTGTCTTAAAGTCCATCTAAAATGCTCTGATTTACTGTATTAAAAAAGCTGGTGAAACTCAGTTTCTTCTATTATCACAATATGTAGCACATTATATAATACATTTTACACATACATAGCATGTAACCACAGATATGGGAAGGATTTTCTCCCAATTACTTCTGCAGTGGACATCAGCTGGATGCTCTCTAACTTAAGTCACTTCTGACACTATCTACCTGGTGATCCCACAGATTAGGACTCAATCTCTCAAGACCCCCCCCCCCCAAAGTGAAGTTGCAGTTGTATTTCTGGTTGACCTGCTGATATAAATCAGGTTCCTTCCACTTCAATCAATTGCTAGAGTAGCTCACAGAGGTCAGAAAATACTTGTATTTACTTGTTTTTTTATGTTTCTTTTCTTTTTTTTCCCCATTTCATTGATATGTACAAGTGCAGAATTTAAGGTTTATAGTGGAGTTGAGCATTTTGTGCACATACATTTGTTGTCAAAGTGACAAGGGCTTTCCCGCTCTCCTTTTGTCCCCCCCATCCTCTCTTCCCTCCCTTCACCCCCCCATCCCCCTCTTTCTCTTTGTCTTTCCTTTAAAGTTCCATGAGATAGTTGTGGTCTGGGTCTCTCATATCAGAGAGACCATCCGACGTTTCACCTTCTGCTTCTGACTCACTTCACTAAGCATGTATTTACTTGTTTATTATAAAATATTTCACGAAGGATACAAACCAGATGGAAGAGATGCATAGTGCTAGACGTGTGAATAGGCGTGTGGAGCCTCCTTATTCCCTCTCCAGATGTTCTACCTGTCAGGAACCTCCACATGTTCAGCTATCCAAAAACTCCTGCACCTAGTCCTTCTGGGTGATTATGGAGACTCCACTGTGGGCAGGACTGATTACATCACCGGCTATTAGCAAACAACTTAACCTTCAGTCCCTTGCCTCTGGATGTTGTGGGTGGGTCTGCAAATCTCAATAATGATGTTTGGTCTTTCCAGTATCCAGCCCCCATTCTAAAATACCTATGGCTGCTAGCCACCAATTATTAGCAGACAAAAAGACAAATTGTTTTATGAGTTATATGCCAGGCAAAAAGTAGGAAGACCAAATATATGTCTAACAATATTACAGCTACAGCATTAAATTGTCATTAGGATAAAATGTAATATGTTAAAATATATTATTTGTAAGTACTAGACTATAATTTTTGTGAAATAATAGGCTTTGAAAAGTAAATTGAGTGTCCTAGGAAACGATAGGCTAGGTTTATTTTTGTTTATTAGTTTTGTTTTTGTTTTTGAGACAGGGTCTTGCTCTGTACCCTAGACTGGTTCTGAACTCACTATGTGGCCCAGGCTATCGGCTTGTTTTTTAAAAATCTGAGCTACCTAAAACCACCAGGTAAAAAGGCAGTAACTAATTTATGGAAATTGATGTAGTGAACTATCTTAGAATAGTAAACAACAAAAGTAATTAGAAATGTATCATCAAATACATTCCATCAGCAGTTTTTGTGCTTGTAACTAATCCTGTACTCCACCTCCCGTTTTATGGGGTGACACTCAAATCCATTTCCAGCCCAGGCACATAGCTTGAGGCTAATGACTTAATCACAAAAAAGAGAGTTGAAGTGAAATTACTTGAGCCTTTTTATTTCTGTCTTTTGTATGATCAAAAGAAGAACGTTCACACTGGAGAGTGTCAACAAGCATTGGTCAGAAGCCCAAGGCAGGTGAGATGATTGTCTGAAAGTATCTGTGTTATATTAAATGATTCCAACTCATTTGATCCTGTGGAGCTCCATTCCAATCTTCTGACAGGACATAAGGCTGAGCTTGTTTAACTGCTGTTGGGAAATTTTAACTCTGGGCAATGTTTCAAGATATCAAATATGAAAAAAATCTTAATTAGAACAAAAATAGTGGCAAAGTTTCCAAACTGAGTGGTTTAATCTCACATCAGTTAAAGTCAAAATTCTATTCCAAATAATCAAGTATAAAGTAAAAAAAAAAATTACATATTGAGAGAGACCAGAGGAAGGTGACCCCTTCGTAGACCTTTGGTATTCTAGCTTTGTTATTCTAGCATGGTCTCTGATTCTGTGTTTTTAAATAAATATTATTTGTGACATATTTTCCTCATAATTAGCTATTCAAATCCAAGTGTTCTGCAAGGCATACTTGAGAAAATCAGACCAGGACTTTGAACAGAGTAAATATATCCTTGTTATAATTTAAATGCATTGGGACAGGTACAAAATCTTTATAAAATATGGGAGATTCTTAGAAATGCCCTACCTCGCCTGTTATAACCTTATTTTAGAGAAGAATTTCTCAAAGTGCTCCTTGAATAAAACTAATTCTACAGGGTGGTAGACCTAGAAAAGTGTCTTGTGACCAAATGAGATTAATAAATATTCTGCTAGTGTATTTTATGATACCTTTACCATAGTTCTTATAACCTTTCATAAGCTAATGCACACTGTGATCTTCTAAAAGCATGCCACTGAAATATATTTTCTGTAGAATATATATCCAATATGTTATGTATAGAAGATTTTGTGTTTTCTGATTTTTGTTATGATTTTTTTCTTCCATATGTTTTAGGCTGGACTCACATAGTAAATGACAATTCATATCTATTTTATAATTTTACCATTGTCACAGAAATACAGCAAAGACCAGTTCACCAGCTGTATCATGGTATTAGTGATACACAGTGACGTCTTTGAAACAAAAGCGTTAACCTGACCTGGGAAACTTTTATAAATGCAAATTCTCAGATCAGAGTTACCGAGTTAGAAACTCAGTGTGGGTCCCAACAATCTCAATCTGACTTTTTTTGTTTTGTTTTGTTTTGTTTTGAGACATAGTCTCACTTTGTATTCCAGGCTGGTCTTGAACTCTCTATGGAGCCTAGGCTGGCCTCGAACTCACTGCAATCTTCCTGACTCAGCCTCGTTAGTGCTGGGATGACAAAAGAGTGCCAACACACTCACCTTATGTGGTACTGGGGAATCAAACTCAGGGCCTTGCATGTGTTAGGCAAGCACTTTAACCACTGAGCTATTCCTCCAACCCCCCCCCCCCCGCCACCTTCTCCAGCAATCTATTTAACAAGCCCTTCTGATAATTGTGTTACACACAAAGATTTGAAAAATCTCTGAACTGTATCAATATTTAGGGGATAGATTTGAATACAAGAGGAAGACAGTTATATCTAAAAGATCAGACTTCTTTGTAGGAAATTGTAAACAGATCAGGAGTAGGTGATTAGGAGTTTGCAAGGAGTAGAGGAAAGCTATGCCCTTGATTAGAGTCAAAGTGTTTTACATATACAGAGAAGTTAGGGTGATAATCAACTATAGTGGTACATTAATTACAGCTAAGATATTAAAAATAAAATGAAAGGAGAATATTGGAATATTCCATAAGGCTGTGTGGTATAGTATTGATGAGGTTAGATTTGCAGTCAGATACATCTGAATTTAAATTCTTGTATCGCTATGCATTGGCTCTATGGCTGATGAGCTGTGCTAGTTTTTCCATGCTCCTCTGCCCAGTAAAGTAGATTAAAACCCCTAAAAGAGAGATTGGCATCTAGAAGACATGAAATAAATGTGAAATATTGATCATGGTGTCTGGTACCTAGTAGCTGCACAGTAAATTTAAACTTTTCAGTCTATCCTCTAGGTGTAGCTTGAGATACAAGAAGAAAGTGCTTTCTATGCCTTTGTGGATTGCAATCTGCTAGTAGTAAAAAGTGTAATATATATCAGGATTGACTTCTGCAAGGGGAAACAAAAAGTGAGAACATGATAGGTGGGATAGGCACAGAGAGACCACCGATGAGAGAAGGTACAATAAAGTCTAAGTGAAGGGCACTTCATCTATAATTTTAAATGTTCAGTTAGTACTTAAGATATTATTAAAGGTAGGATTCTGTGATAACTGAACTCGCTATCTATATTGTAATGCAGAAAAATTATAAGAACCTACTTAATTTAATATATAACATGTATCGAAAGCTACCCAAAGAGAACAGGAGAACAGAAATAATAAATATAAAAGCTAAAATTGGTGAAATTAAGAGAAAAATAGAGAAATCAGTAAAATCAAGAGATGGTTCTTTGAAAAAGCCAACTCTCTGACAAGAACAGACAAAAAAGAGAGAAAATACAAATAATCAAAGTCATCGTTGAAAAGCAGGATATCACTAAACTAACTTCACAAACTGAAGGATTGACATAGTGCTCTAGGAAAATCTCTATCCAGGTACATTGTACAACTTAGTTGAAATCAACCAGTTTCTTGAAAACTATAAATTACTACAACTCATCTTAGATGGAAAAATAACTCTATATCTAAAAAGATTTTTAATTCATAGTTATGAACTTGCCACAAAAATTTTGAATTACACTGAACAGTTAAAGAAAATTAATTATTTTTTGTTTTCTTTGTAAGATTGGAAACCAAATTCAGGGCCTTGGACATGTCAGGAAAGTGATGTACCATGGAGCTACATCCCAAGCTCCTACATTTTCTTTTTTCTTTGTTTTTTGTCCCCATTTTATTGCTATGTATAAGCGCAAAACTTAAAGTTTACAATGATGTTGAGCATTTTGTGCACCTATGTATCTTGTCAAGGTGACAAGGACTTTCCCACTCTCCTTTTGGTCCTCCCCCTGCCCACTCCCCCCTCACTCCCCACTCTAACCCCCTGGTTCACTTTGTTTTTCATTTTAAGTTCCATGAGATAGTTGTGGTCTGGGTTTCTCATATCAGAGAGACCATTCGATGTTTCACTTTCTGCTTCTGAGTCACTTCACTAAGCATGATGTTTACATTTTCTGTATAATCTGTTAAAGATGACAGGAAGGAACACTTTCTAGTGTGTTATGTGAAGTCAGCATTATCATGGTAATAAATCAGATGAAGCTGATACAGTAAAACTATAGAACAATAGCTCTCATGAACACACATTTAAAAATAGCCAACAAAGTATCAATAAATAAAATCCAACAATACGAAATGTCCCCAAGTCACGGTGCACATAAAGACATTACATTATGCAAGACAATATAAAGTTGTTTGTTCAGGATAATTTGTCATAACATTTCAAGTAAAACTAATGCTATGAGGAAAATTATGAATGCACAAAATTGGGGATACTGGTGTCCCAAAAGTCACCATACATAGGAAATATTAGAGGACTTTTAGGAGACACTGTATATGAAAAAATAATACATTACCTCTGAAATGCAACACTGTTTCAACATTCAAAAATCATTATAGTTCAGCCTATCAAGAAACTGAAAATGTAGCAGCATAGTCATCTCCATAGATACAAAAAAGACATTTGACAAAATGCTACATCCATATCTAATTTAAAAATCTTAGGAAACAATGGTACAATTATCTTAGTAGAAACTTCCTAGGACTCTTCAAAAAACTTTCTAGAAATAGTGAGCAAGGAAGTTTGCAGGATAATAGGTAAATTTACAAAAGTCAAAAATATTTCTATACAACACTGTGATATTACAATATATATGAATATGTATACTGGGTTTTGACCAAAGTTTCTGGCTTACAACTCCTTCCCTAAGGCAGGTCTTAGAAACTCTAATCTTCTTCCCTCCTTTATGGCTTGAATCTGGTCATAAAGAAATTCTCTAATCTGTCTTTGATAGTTAGTTATAAGATCTCTTCATTCCAGAGAGTTCCTGCCCCATAACCTGGAAGAAAGAATGCTGCACAGAGAAGCCAAGAAGAATCTGAATAGACAGGCCTTCCTGGCTAGGTTTCTCCTCCCAGTCTCATAGATATCATACCTATGCAGTGAAGTAGCCATAAAAACTCCAAAGGGCAGGGTTCAGAGAGCTTCCTAGAGCTGAAAGTGTGGATCTTCCTGGAGGAGGGCACACCCAGAAAGGGTATGGGAGTTCCATGATCCTGCTGCCAGACCTCGCCCTACTGATCTCTTCATCTGTATTGTTTGTTACTTCCATTATGATAAACCAACAAACATGTTTTCCTGAGTTACGGGAACCGCGCTAGCAAATGAGTTGAAACAGAAGTGAGCTGTAGAAAACTTGATGTGTAGTTAGCCTGTCAGAAAAGAAAAACTTGCAACTGCCATCTACAGTGAGGAAGGGGCAGTCGTGGAGCCTGTCTCAATCTGGGATCTGACACTATGCCCAGTTTGTGTCAGAACTAAATTGAATTAGAGGACAGCCAGCTGGTGTCTGCTACAGAACTGATTGCTTTCTTGTCGGCGGTGAGAAATTCCTGCACCTTTCGGAGTCACAGAGAAGTAATTTGTGTTGATTGTGGGATGGAGGTAGAAGAAGAACAAGACACACTGTTTCTGCTGACACACAGCCACCACTGTACAATTGGGAATAAAGAGCAGTGCTGTTTATTGTAGCTTCCCTCAAGGAAATATTAAGGCATGCATCAAAATGTGTACAGAATATTTATGCTAAAGCTATAAAATGTTGATGGAAAAAATTTTAAATGCCTAAGTAAAAAAAAAGAAAGACATTCCATACTTGTGAATGGGAAGATTCAGTATAATTCAGGGGCCAGATTTCTGCAAATTGGTCTATAAATTTTATGCAATTCTAGTACGAGTACAAATAAGATTCTATCTAGACTTATGCAAAGGGATTCTTATGTCAGTAGAACGGCCATAACGATTTTGAACAAAATAAAGGATTAAGGTGAAAGACAAGGGGAACAGGGCATAAATACGAGGCAGAATGTGCAAACAGAGTGAGGAACACAGCCCCCCAAAATGTAGATCTCCTGAAAGATTTAATGATCAAGACGATCTGATATTGGTGGAAATGTAAATAAATGAAAACTGAAGAGAAAGCTCAAATAAATATCCACATCATATGACTGATCTTCCTGCGTGTGTGTGGTGCTGAGCTTCACTGATGCCCAGATCGTGTTCTCCCACCAAGATCAACTCTATCGATTTTCTTTTCATTAGTATTTGCGTTGCATATATTTTAAACTCACTTTTTAATGCTCTCTATCATCATATTTATATTTCTTTTGTAAATAGCATATTTTTGAATTTTAAAAAATTCAATTTACATTTTTAAAGGGAATCTTTGGTATATTTGCCCTCTGATTACTGTCAAATTTAGTGTTTTAATCCATTTCCTTTTCTGCTTTTCACATGCTCCAGATATCTTACATTCTTCTATTTCCTTCTTTGTCTGTGATAAGTTTTGACTTTCATTTTTTCCCTCTACCTTTTTCTCTATTATTGTGCTTGTACTCATTTGTGGTTATTCTTGACACAGCAGAGTGCACAGAAAACTTGTCAAAATCTAAACTTAATACTTTTCCACCCTTTTTAGACAATAAGAGGATTGAGATTTTCTTTCTGGCTCCCAAAATGTATATTAATGCTGTCACGTGTTTAGCTATATTTATGTTGCTCATTAATTCTGCTATGCATTAGTGCTGCTTTATACAATATTCCTTTACAATAACGCATAGTGAAATGGACCAAACACAAAATCTGACTATAGATGGCTGTCCCTCTTATGGAATCCACGGCTCCAACGTGAGCGACAGGGTAGAAAGGAGGCAATACCCAGCTAGGAAAGAGAGGAACCTCTGAAAAAGGGGTGGGCAAGGGTACTCATTGATTCCCCAAACTCTATGACTCCAAGGTGTCACACACACTCTCTCTCTCTCCCACCCTCCCCCCCCCTCTCTCTCTCTCTCTATCTCTCTGTCTTTCTCTCCCTCTCTCCCTCCCTCCCTCCCTCTCTCTCTCTCTTTATCTCTCTGTCTTTCTCTCTCTCTGTCTCTCTCTCTTTCTCTTTCCCAAACTCAGATGTTCATTAAAACTTTTCACCTTGCTCATTACATTATTTGAATTTTTCTTAAACTATATTTAATCTACAGTGATCCACTGAACTTTTTATTTCATTTATTGATTTCTTATTTCTAAATTTATATTTCTTATCCATGTCTGCCCTATTGCTTTCATTTTACAGTTCCATTTTTCCAATATGTTTTAAGCTTGTTGTTTATTTCTTGTAACATAATTAATATAGATGTTTTATGTAGTGTCTGATGACTCTAATATTTGAATTTTTCCCAAATCTAGCTGGGGTGCCTATTGGCTTTGCTTATGGTATTTCTTGCTCCTCATGTGGTTGCTTACAAAGTGATGATCATTATTACCGGCAAAATTGGTTTAGGAGATTCTCCCAAGCTTAACTCTTTCCCCCAGAAGGCCGTGTGGTTTGATTCTTTTTTGAGTGCTTAGGAGCACTACTAATATAGAGCCTCTTTAAATTTACTTGACAGAATCGAACCTCAGAGGGGATCTGAGCCAAGAGAGTATGAGAGTTGGGGACAACAGGATGCGAGAGAACCACAACCTCATTGATTAGTCTCAGATCTTGGACTAGCCTCCACTTGTTTTGGCCCTTTTTAACTCCCATAATGGGGGTATTATAAGGGATTGTACAGAGGTGGAAGAGTCTCTGTGCCTGCAAGGAACTAATGATGGGTTTTAATCCTTCCTCATCCCCTGGCCATGGGTCTTTAAGGTTATGATAATAGGAGTCCATAGCTCTGCCAATCCAACTCTCCATACCTGGGGTTCAACATCCTGCAAGAGTTTTTCAGGGAACAGCAAAGAATGATGCCTTCTGGCAGAAGGAGCTTTGATTGGGTCAGGTTGAACGGGCTCTCCCAAGAAAAAGAGCTGGGGTTTCTAGAATTATCAAAAATGAATGCTGGAAGTGGAGGATCCCTTAAAGAATAAGGCAAATATCTTTCAAGGATCCTCCCAGACACCACTTGGATGGTGACTTTGTTTTTAGAGTGGGGACCAGGGGAGAATGGGAGCAATGAATATTGGGACCTGGTGTCAAGGAGAAAAGAGAGGGTATTACCCCCCTATAGTGGTAGAAGCCAGGGGTTCCACTAGCTGATCTAGCTGAATGGGGGCAAGAGAGGTCAGCAGAGTAGGTCCTGGGGACCCTCGTGGGTGTTGGAGTGGCCCCGGTTCCCTTCGGCCCTGGGGCACTTTTTTTTTCCAGTGATTCCCCTGATAGTTGGGGCAGAGTCCAGGTGGGGACTATTTTCTTTTAGGGTATTCACACCTAAAGTGCCCTGGTTGCTTGAACAAAAAGCAGGCTGGCATTTTTTCCTGATGGCTTACCTTCCTTACAGGATATTGCTGGCATGGCTGAGACTATTTCTCAGTGCCTATGATCCTGCCTTTCTTGTGCCACTTGATCCTGGTTGTAAAAGACTTTGCCGCCTCCCTCAGAAGTGTATCCAATTCTGGAGGGCGCGATCTCCCAAAAGTTTTTGGAGTTCCTTACGAATGCCTGGCACTGGTTGGGCGATGAACTTGTCTCTAAGGAGGACCTAAGTGGTGTCTACAGTGGCCGTATTACCAAAAATGGTACATAGACTTAATGCAAGGCCAATAAGAATACCAACAAAAAACTTCTGAGCCCAGGGTTTGCACATGCTATGCACACACGCTACTACTAGGTTACATCCCTAGCCCCACTTTTATAATGTATTATTAGAACACAGCTACACCTTCTTAAAAAGGTGTCATTTATGACTACATCTGTGGTAGAATCATAGAGAAATTGTGACAGTGATCTATCATCCACACAATAAAAAGACAGTATTTTCTTTATAGTCCTTTAAAGTAAGAAAAGTGTTGTATAAAAATGTTGTATTAATCTCAGACTTCCAATTTTTAGCCTTACTAAAAGTGTTTGGAAGTTGCTAGTCTGTCCTGACAGCAAGTAAATAACGCAACAAACTGAAAAATCAGAAATTATTCTTAGATTGATAAAAGAAGTGAGGACACAGGGTAAACTAGTGCTCCAAAAACTGAAGAGATACACAGGTGGATACGGAAAATCACAATTTCCCAGAGCAGAAATTCATGAGTAGAACCTTCTATGCAAAATCAGTACTCTAATAAAACTGTAACTCATTAATTGCTATAATCTTAGTGTATATAAGTCAGAGAGTTAAATATCTCCAAAGAAATCCAATCATAGGTGACACTCATACTTTGTGAGTTTCACCACTTGAAACTCTACCGGGTTCTCATACTAAATATCATGGAAAGTGTCCTTGATAGAGAACACATGGAAAGGGCAAAATGAACCATTTAAAATGTACTAGAGAATTCTGTTCTTAATAAATTCTGACCTTAGGTAAAAACTACTTGACCATAGCCTAGCCTGTTGTGGTTATGTCAGAGCCTGTCTTGTAGGAAATGAAATACCCAAGTTTAATTATTTCTATCCTTTAATTTAGAGGAAGGGAAATAACAAATTGTAGTCTTACCTACTATTTATTGAGAGAGGAGGCGTATATGCTCCATACCAGCTTTCTTCAGCCATCTTGTCCCAGCCAAGGAGAGTGAAGCTAAGATCACGGGTGTGAGCCCAGCCTGGGGAACATAAAGAAACTGTCTCTGAATAAAAAAACTTAAAAAGGGCTTGATATAAAGCTTAGTGAAAAGGCCTGGGCTTCAGTTGTCAGACACACACACACACACAGACACACACACAGACACACACACACACACACACACGAGAAGAAAGGTCTAAGGAAATCCCTGATTAGAGGTAGTCTGCAGTCATGAATTGCACTGACCTACACATCCAAAAACAACAAATATTTGACTGTGAGGAGATTGAGGTACACGTAAAATCATGGGGTTACATTTTGAAAAAACTAGCAGCAAGGCAAAACTTAGAAATATTGTTAACTACGCAAATAAATAAATTAACAGTGACAATTCATTCCAGTGCTCAGAGAACGAGTGGGATCTTCCCTACTTGAGCAGTAGTAAAAAGAAAGATACAGCAATGTCCCGTGAGAACAGGATCTGCATTAGGCAAAATTATAGCTCATGAAACCAGGAGATCTGACTACAGCCAATTGAATAGAGACAGGAGAAATAATTCCCATCTTTCCCCTCCAGATCTAGATAGGGTCAGATGGGGAGGCCATCAAGATGCCCCCCCCCCCCGCCTCAATAAACAGGGAGGTATCAGATGAGCAGAATTGGGGTGAGCAGCCATTTTGAATAACTCTTCCCACCCAGATGCAGGAAATCTCCATGTTTCCTCTAACTATGTCACATCTATCATGGAGGAACAGGGGAAACTGGATGCCAGTCTTAATATTTAGAGTCAGTCCTGGGCCAGTGGGAAGGTGATTTAGTAAAACTAATGTGAAAGTAGGGCAGAGACCCCATCCCTGGGCTCAGGACAGACCAGACTCTGGGCTGGAGGAACCCTTGCGATGCTGACAGACAGAGTAAAATAGCAGCAATTTGAGTGTAGCACAGACAGGCAGTACAGCCACAGGAAGTTCTGCAGTGAGACGAACGAAGGCTGAGTCTGGGCGAGCTGCTGTAGGGACCAACAGAAAGCTGGATATTAGGCAAGGGGAGGTGGTTTCTAAGATCGTTTCCCAATGCTAAGGTACAGTGTCTACATAAGAATCCCCTGCCCACCCTCAGCTGTTGAGGAACTCAGACTGAGGCATAGTCACTTGCAGCCATGGCTCCAGACACTCAGACTGAACTTTTGCAGAGTGTTGACACACTTGCCACACCATTTTTTGGACAGGTTGTTGAGTGAAGCCTTGGCAGGCAATTTAGATCCTCCTACCCCTTCCCTTTTAGGTATAGAAAACTTAAATTAGTTTGGGAGTTAATTCAAACACTGAAGTTCCAAGTTGCAACCATAAAGAAATGGACCCCACCCCACAAGGAGTACTATTTGACATGAAATTAAAAACTAATATGGTATAATATACACACTAATAAATAATTTGATGTAAGGAAACATTGACGAGGCCAGCCTGAGCTACATAGTGAGCACAGTGGGTTCAGGGTCAGCCTGGACTACAGAATGACAGCCTGTCTGAAAAAGAAAGAAAGAAAGAAAGAAAGAAAGAAAGAAAGAAAGAAAGAAAGAAAGAAAGAGAAAAAGAAAGAAATAAAACAAAAAGAAAGAAAGAAACTTTGGAATGGAGCTTTTATTCCCTTTATTCTTCTTGGCATTTCTCCTGGAAAGAGCTCGTGGAAAGGTGTACATGTGCCTGAAAGAGGACAAAATTGCAAATTATTGTTTTCGCTTCTATAGCATCTTCTCATGTAACATTAAGCCTACATTAAGGGTTGTTCCATAGGCCATGATAAAATGATGTTTCTGTTAGGTCCTTAATTGGACTCAAAATATCCTGGGTCCATCTCAATGTGCAATTTAAATTTCATCCAGGGGTGGGGGAGGCAGAGTCAAGATGGTGACAATGTAAGATGGCTCTGTCAGTGGCTCCACATGAGTTTAGATGGAAGCCTGAGATTTACTAAAGGAAATTCCCTATAGCAAGGCTTAGGAAGACAGAGGAAGAGTTGTACCTGGGTGGTGACCACAGAACCTGTGGAGAAGCTGTGGAAATCACCAGCCAGGTGAGTGCATGATCCAGCAGGAAGAGGCCTTGGTCAGACCTGCCTAACTAGGCCATGGGTCACGGGCAGTAAGTGCCATGGGAGAATTATGGCGAGGACAGCTGCCTGGAAGTTATCAGTCAAGCTTGTGGCTGTTCACTACAGACAAGGGCCATTGATCCTAGTGTGCCAGAATGCTAAGTTGTGGAAATAGCAAAGGCCCTGCCTGCTGCTCCCAGGTCTCGGAGCTCAGGGAATGCAGACTGGCAGTGCTAGACTCACAATCAGTGGCTTTCTAGATATGCCCAGAGAGGTAATTTGGAAATACATTGCTAGCTGTTCCAGGAGATAGAGTATTGACAAGCCACGCTCCAGAGAATTCAGGGACTTTCCTTGCCAGTGATAAGGGAAGAGGACTGGTAGCAGAGGGGGCAAAAAGACTGATCCTCCTGAAAATGTTGAGCCCAATGAGAACAGACCTCAGAAAGCAGAGATCTCACTTCCCCACTCCCACAGCACAGGTAAGAGAAGATCAAGTTCACCTGGGTGTGCTTTGCCACGGGGGATGGGAGGGTAAGCACTTTTGAAGAGACCCATCCTGCCCTAGATTAACCCAACCTCACAGGAGCTACAAGAGATTCATTCGCATTTGCAGACTGAGGAACAGGGAAAGAGGAAATTGGTCGTACCATTCCTCTGAATCAGTGAGCTGAAGGTCTGGGATATAGCGTCTTAGTTTTCCCATTCAAATAACACAGTAAAAAAATGTTGTGGGGCGGGGGGGGGGGGGGGGGGGGCTTTGGGCTCACTTCTTTTTTCTTTTCTTTCTTTTTTTGGTACTTACATTGAACATGTATTTTTTTCTGGTATTGGTTTGGGTTTGAAATTTTTTCTCTTTTACTTCTTTCGGTTTTTGTTATCCGTCACTTTTTGCATATCTTTCTCCCTTGAGTAACATTTTATGCCCTTTCCAAAAGGCCTTTCTAGAGATTCTGGGTACATGATCTACTTCATTTATAATTCTCCTTGTTGCTTCTTGTTTCTGGCTCTATTGCTTAGGTTTAGCAGTCATCTGATATGGGTTGGACCTCTGTATCTTATATACTGTTATGTTTTCTACTATATTTCCAAGCTAACCTTCCATCTCAGTATGCTCTCTCCCTACCCCCACCACTCTTATTAATAGTAGCATTAAGTATTGATAATTCATAGCCATGTGGCTTGGTATGTTGACAAGGAATAATTTCATGCTATTTAGTTGGATATGGGACATTGAGGTAGATTTTTTCTATATTACCAACAATAATATATGTTGGCTTTACCAAACTTACCTAATAAGTTATTAGACAGTCTGTATAGATGCTTCCATTAGTAGTATAGATCACATTTCTAGTGTTAAGAGCGGAATGTCTGGCTGGAGGAATGGCTCAGTGGTTAAATCACTTGCCTAGCAAGCGCTAAGTCAAGTGCTAAGTACCCAAGTTAGATTCCCCAGAACCACATAAACTGGGCATAGTGGCACAGACCTGTAATCCCAGCGCTCAGGAGGCTGAGACAGGAGGATTGTGGTGAGTCAGGGTCAGCCTGGGCTACAGAGAGAGACCCTGTCTCAAAAAAAAGAGTGGAATGCCTGTATGAGATGGTAATTAGTTATGATATATTAATATCTGGTATTTATTTTACCATCAATACTGATATCTGCCCTAATGTTAAAGAATAGCCAAAGCAATCCTGTGTAATAAGACAAAGGCAGGTGACATAAGTATTCCAGACAATAAGTTGTTTTGTAAAGCAGCAGTTACAAAAATTGTACGGTACTGGAACAAAAACAGACAGGTTGACTAATGGAACAGAACTGAGGAAGCAGAGACAAACTCCAGTACCCTCAGCTACCTGATAGTTGGTAAAGGAGCCAAAAGTATACACTGGAAAAAGGATAGCCTCTTCCATAAATGGTGCTGGTAAAATTGGACATCCACATGCAGAAGAATACATCTAGACACACACCTGTCACTGTGTACCAAAATTAATCAAGGTGGATAAAAGACCTAGATATTAAAACTGAAGCACTGAACCTTCTGGAAGACAAATTAGTCAAAAATCTGAAGGATATAGGCATAGGTTAGAGCTTTCTTAATAAGATGCCCAAAGCAAAAGAAATAGTCCCCAGATTTAACAAATGGAATTATTTCAAATTTTAAAATTTCTGCATGACAAAGGAAATTATAAAAAAAGTGAAGAGAGAAACAAGAGACCGGGAAAATGATTTCCCACCTTTACCTCAGACAGGACGCTATTAGCTAGAACATACAAGGAACTGAAAAAAACGAACCCCTCAAAATCAAAGACCCAAATAAAAAATGAGCAACGGAAAGGAATTGATAGGTCTCTGAGGAAGAAGTTCAAATGGCCAGTAAATACATGAAAAGATGTTCAACATCCTTAGCCATTAGAGAAAGGAAAATCAAACATCTCTAAAATACCATCTAATTCAAGAAAGGGCTCCATATATGAAGATCTCGAACAGCAACCAGTGATGGAGAGACTATGGGGACAAAGCAACCCTCTCACACTGCTGGTAGGAATGCAAACTGGCAAACCATTATGGAGGGCAGTATGAAAATTTCTCAAAAGGCTGAAAATAAATATCCCCTTTGATCCAGTGATACCTCTTCTGAGAATTTTTCCAAAAGAGTTAGACGCATTATATAAAAGAGATACATGTGTACCATGTTTATAGCAGAACAGTTAAAAATAGCTAAAATGTGGAAAACACAAAAATACCCATCAACAAACCAATGGATACATAAATTATGGGATATGTGTACAATGTAGTACTACTTGTCTATAAAGACAGATGGTTGTGAGGCTTTTGCAGGTAAATGGATGCAACCTGAGACCATATGCTCAGTGAAGTGAATCAAATGCACAAGGTTAGATAATGAAAGACTTCTCTAACATGAAAGACCCAAAATACAGTCATTTCATAGAAATAAATAGGGGGATAGTGGGAACTAGTGGCCAGGGGGAGGATGTGAGAGAATCAAAAAGGGAGAGTTTATAATTTTGACAAATCTATGTGTGCACAGAATACTCAAGTTCAATGTAAACATTATGATAAATATATATCAATAAAATGAGGGAAATAAAAGAAAAAATAATATTCCAAGCAACAGAAGTACAAAACTAAACAAGAATAGCCACTTTAATTTCTGACAAAATTGACCTCAAAACAGAGACAAGCAAGATCAATATGTATTGGTAAAGAGAACAATTCAACAGAAGAGACAAGAATTGTAAATACGTATGTTCTGAGTTTTGGCACCACAATTTCATAAAGACGAAATATGAATTAAAGAAAATCAGAGAACAAATATACTTAACAGGTATCTACAGAGTGTTTCGTCCAATAATACTGGAATACACATTTTTTCAGCAGCTCATAGAATTTTCTCCAAAATTGACCATAGTTTTAGCCCATAAAGCATGTCTAAATAAATACAAAAGTATTGAAATAATCTCTTGAATCCTATCAGAACACATTTAAATGAAACTAGAAATCAGCAGCAAAAGAAACCAAAGAAATTTCAAATGCAATTGAGGATTAAATAATACATTTTTGAACAATCATAGAATCATAGAAAAAATTAGAAGAGAAATTGAAAGACCCCATGAATAAAAAGACAATAGAGTCAACAACGTGGAGGCTTTTACGGGCAAATGGAACAAACTTGAGAACATCATGCTTAGTGAAGTGAGTCAGAAGCAGAAGGTGAAACATCAAATGGTCTCTCTGATATGAGAGACCCAGATCACAACTCTTATGGAACTTAAAATGAAAAACAAAGTGAAACAGGGGGTTAGGGCGGGGAGGAAGGGAGGGAGGGAAGATTGCGTAGGGGGAGGGACAAAAGGAGAGTGGGAAAGTCCTTGTCACCTTGACAAGATATGTATGTGCACAAAATGCTCAACTTCATTGTAAACCTTCAATTTTGCACTTACACATAACAATAAAATGGGAAAAGACAATAGAATTTCAAGTTATCAGAATTTGGGGATACAAAGAAAGCATTTGTAATGGAAAAATATATAAGCACAAGTGCCTACATTAAAAAACTGGACCAATCCCCAATGAATAGCTTAATGATGCATCTCAACATCCTAGAAAAAATAAGATCAATCCAATCCAAAACTAATAGAAGAAAAGTAATTATGAAGATCAGAGTAGAAGTCCATGAACTTGAGACTAAATAGCAACACAAAAAATAGATGAAACAAATAGTTGGTTCTTTGAAAGGATAAGATTTATAAACACTTAGACAAACTTACTATTTTAGTAAAATAAAAGATTCACATCAACAAAATTAGAAGTTAAAGATGCAAGACTACGACACCTCTAAAATCCATAAGATTATCAGAATGTATTTTGAAAATTTATATTACAATAAATTGAGGAATCTGGAAGAAAGGGGTGAATTGTTAAACATATTTATCAAAACTCAACCAGGAATATAAGTATTATGCTACACACAGACCGATAATAAGCAATAAAACTGATGCAGTAATAATACCAATTAAGAAAACTAAAACTCAAGGACCTAATGGAGTCACCATCGGATGTTACAAGATCTTTGGAGAAAAATACAATGCCGATATTCATCAAAAATTTTCATGTACTTAAGACAAAATGAGTGCTTGCAAACTCTTTCTGTAAAGGAAATATCACTCTGGTCCCAAGAACAAATAAGGACTCAACAAAAAAGGAAAGTTCAGGTCCACATTCTTGGTGAACATAGATGCAAAATTCTTCAACAGGATTCCTGGAAACAGAATTCAATCAATCATTCAGAAGATAATGCACCATCACCAATTTTGCTTTGCCCCAGGTATACAAGGATGGCTCACCATCTGTAAATAAATGAACATAGTAGACCACACAAATAGAATTAAGGATAAGTGTTACACTACCATGTCACTATGCATATAAAAAGATTTTGACAAAATTGAACATCACATCATGATAAAAATCCTGATGAAAACAAGTGTAGAAAAATCTTTCTTCCTGCTAATGTATGACAAATCACAGCCAAAATCACACTGAAAGGGACCCTCTAAGATTCAGAATGAAACAAGAGTGTTTATTGTCATGACTCCTGTTCAATATGGCATTCAAAACTTTAGGTAGGGCAATGAAGCAATACAAAGAATGAAATGAGTATAAATACAGAAAGCGTCAAGTTATTTGTATTTGCAGGCAATAAGATCCTTCACATGGAAGATCTCCAAAACCTGTGAGAAGATAGTTAGAGCTGATAAAATCATTCAGCAAAGTGGCAGTATACAAAATCAATACACAAAAATCCCGCTCCCAATACTTAACTCACTGAGAAGAAATTAGAAAAATAATTCTACTCAAAATGGATGGAGAAAATTAATTACCTAATAACCAAGGAGGTAAAAGACTTTCATAATGAAAACTATGGAAATCTGAATAAAGACATTCAAGAGAATATTAGAAAATAGACATCTCCTGTTCCAAAAGTGACTAAATTAATATTATATGAAGGGGCATACTACTAAAAGTGATATAATATTTAATACATGCTTATGAAAATGCAGATGACACTCTTCACAAAACTGGAAAAAAGAATTATTCTAAAGTTTATACAAAACCAGATGAGACAGAGAATATCAAACTAATACTGAGCAAAAAGAGCAAAGTGGGAAGCCCCAAGATTCTGGATTTTAAGTTATACTGCAAGGCAGCATAAAAAAAAATCAGCCTGATACCTGCAAAGAAATGACATACAGCTCATAGACTAGAACAAAAGACAAGGAAATAACCTCATGCACTGAGATCTTTCCACCTACCAATGCACGCATCCTCATACCTGCAGCAGTTCAACTCAGCTATACCTTGGAGTCAACATATGTGTCAGTCAGCAAACTCATAGATAAGGAAAATACGATGTACAGGTACACAGTGAAGTACTACTCTTCCATAAAGAATCAATTCAGGACATTTATAAGAAAGTAGATAAATCTTGAGACCGTTGTGCCAAGTGATTTAAATCAGACACCAGAGATAAATGTCACAGGATTTCTCTTCTATAAAAAATCCAAAATATAAGTAATTAAAAAGGCAAAATAAAAGATAGATAGGAAACAGGTAGACTTTGTGGAGATGGGAAAAGGGGAAGGTAGGAGCCAGAAAGGAAAGGGAAGTAAAAATGATTAAAATGTGATATGTGTATGCACAATTCCTCAGGTTCAACGTAGCCATTATGTAACTTAATATCTTGGCTATTGTAAATAATGCTGAAATGGAAACGCAGTTCTATATGTGACATACACTTTCCTATCTATCTATCTGTCTATCACTCTATCAATCGATATATCTATATCTATCAACTATCATCTATCTTCTCTCTTCTACCTCCAGTAGTGAAATTGCCAGTTTATACTATAGTTTTCTTTTTAATTGACAAACTTCTGCGCTATTTTCTATAATAACTGTATTAAATTATATTCCTGCTGTCACTGTGCAAAAATTCTCTCTTACATCATCAACTTTTGTATTATTTCATTTTCCTAACAGATTAGAGGTAATATCTTACTGTGGTTTTAATTTGCATGTTCCTGATGATTTGTGATGCCGAGTATTTTCTCCATATACTTGTGGGTCGTTTGGAGGCCTCCTTTTGTAGAAATGATATATGAGTTTTTCATTGTGATAAAATACTTAAAATGAAAAACTTAAAAGAGAAAACTTTATTTTGGCTCATGGTTTCAGAAGTTTCAGTTCATAATTGTTGTAAGATTCCATAGAACACCACTGAGGACACTTGAAATTTGAAAGCCTTTGTTAACCATCTGGCGACTGCCATGGGAACAAGCCTAAGAAGTGCAGCCCTCAGCCCCCACTTTGAGAGTCTTTTAAGTCTGAAAACCGTATCAAGACACAGGTGGGTGAGATTTTGGCAGCAGTAAGCCGATTACAGAAGCGAAGAACAAAGTGAGTTAGTACATATTGCTAGCTCTAGCAACTGGGAGCTAGCCCAGGAGTTTCATCTTGGCAGGTGTGTAAGTTATGTGCAGGACTACAGAAATGGAAATGGCATGGGTCTGGCCAAGTTGCATGCCACATAAGCAGCTGACTTCATTTCTTTAATCCTTGTGATTAGGCAAAAACTTCATGGTGGAAGGGCATGGCAGAGAGAAGGTACTTACTCATGGTAGCCGGAAGGCAGAGAATGAGGGAAGAGGAAGTGGGAGAAGAGGCCAGGGCTAACATATCTTGCTGAGTACACAGGGTGTTCTCTAAAAGCAACGGTACAGAGTTACAGATTTTTTTTTTTTCAGTAGGAGTATCATGGTAAAATGTCCAATGTCAATGTGGCTATTGCTGTGGAATAGATTTACTCATGGCCAGTTGAAAACAGGAAATAAACCTTATAACTCATCAGTTAATGGGTTACAATATATCTAACTGACCCTCTTGTTAATCCTGCTGCACGTTGGACTCAAAACAAAAGGAAACTCAGATTAACCATAACTGAGGACATAGATGCTTTTATTCCCTCAAAGCAATACTGTAAGCTTGCATCCTTTTGAATTTTATTTCAAACTGTGCAGTAATACGAGAAAGAATTTTACAAGATAGGACATTGTGTCTCTTACAAAAGGAAGTTCTTTTATAGTCACAGTATTTCTCATGTCCTGATAAGCAGGCTTTCACAAGTGCACTACCTAAAATTGGTTTTTTTTGTTTTGTTTTGTTTTCATTGTTATTTTTCCAGCTTGTGCTGAGGTACTTTATTTTTGAAAAGCTTTTATATTTTTCTGTGCTGAATATGGGCACCAAAGAACCTGTAAAGTTATCTTGTTAAATTGAATTTGCACAAAGAGAAATTTTGAAAGTTCTTTTTAAAAAGATTTTTATCTTATTCTACTTCTGTATCCCCTTGTACCCAGCAGAATACTGGTAATTAGGATAATTAAATCTGAGTGCTACAAAGAAAACTAAATTTTGTCTCGTTCTTTGCTGCCAATTCAAGATGTTCCCAAAAGTTTGATGCTTAACAAACATCACTTAATGAGTTATTTGTTGATTAAATTATTTTCTGCCTTTCATATTGAGAAGCTAATGATTAGATTTCCAGCTGTTTTCCACACTAAAGAGATCTATCTGCCATGGTCCCTTTCGTCCTTTTCCTCTATCTTAATACTTATTAATTGTACTATAAGAATAATATATATTGTCTAGAACATTTCAAGCAAAAGAGTAGCAAACAAAACAAAGCCTGAAATCTTCCTCATCTTCCATATTCACTTACCATAGGTTAAAAAAAAATTAGCAGGTTTTTGGGTATTCCCTAAGACTTTTCTGGTTGTATCTATCTTTACATAAACATACTTACACAAATATTCTGTGCTGCTTTCTTTCACGGATTTCTCCTAGGCAATTTTTTCATCAATATACTAAAAATCTTAGGCTGCTAGTGCAAGCCTGTGATGTGGAGTCTGAAGCAGGAGGATCGTAAGTTTGAACCCAGCCATGGACACTTTAGTAACTTGGCAGTGTTAGGGAAGCTGAGAGGATAGGCAGGTCAGACAGGGAAGTGAGTCCTCTGAGTGCTAAATAAATAATGGAGTCAAATGAGTGAGATGTTGGGAGTTATAGGTGAGGAGAGGAGAGACGAGAGCGTAAGAAAGGAGCCAGGGAAGGCAATGTGAAGTCGTTGAGATGTATATATGTGCACAAAATTCTCAAGTTTCATGTAACCATTGTGCATCACTTATACATACTAACAAAAGTGGGGAAGAAGTAAAATAAAAAAAGAATTTGAACAATTAAAAGATTCTAACAAAAATGAAAACAGTCACAGTCTAAGATGAGATTTAGTTGTCAGGTGTTTTGCCTTGTCTGTTCTGGTGCTTCTTCACCTGAAATATTTGGTGGGCTCCTTGTGCATTTCATGGGCCTTATACTGAACATATATGGGAGAATAAAGGAAGAAGAAAGGGAGGCCCACATCACTGGCCATGCCGCTGCCAAGATTGCAGCAGAGCGTAATCGAACAGCTCCAACCCATCTGGTTCCCTTCTATATGTGACAGGGTTCTAAAAATCCAATATTAGGTATGCTTTTGTAATTTTGTGACTTTCTATAACCAAGGTGTAAAATGATATAACTCAGACTGCCGCTATACTAAAGTGACTCCATTTTGTGGTGATTATGCTATTCAGGTTATGTGTTTGCTATGTGAGTTAGAGTTTACTGTGTAAGTTAAAATTTATAAATCAGTTTGCTGTGAGTTCATCTTGTGAGGGTTCCCCGCCTTGCCTCGGAGCCTTGCCTGTGCACTTATCAGGATGGCTCCGGAGTCTTGTGACAGGGACAGAGGCTTAACCTCTACCCCCTCCCAATGTCTCTATGACAGCCTACTAAAAGTCACATATTCCATGAAAATCATGTATTTGGGGAGAGTCATGTTGAGTCCCTATGTATGATGTATGGAATGATGTAAAATCCCCTATATAATCTTTGTGTAAAATTTGCTCGGGGCTGCTCTCTGAAGACTCACCCAGAGTCCAAGAGACAGTCTGGCTGCCATCTTGGCCGTTAAATAAAGATTCTTACCATTTCTTAATTGATGTATGGTGGCCTTTTAAATTGGCATTTTGTGGTCTCTAAATTCTGACCTACAACATGTATACATAAAGACAAGTGGAAGAACCCAACACCAACCCAGAATAACAGACCAATCCCTGGGCCCACCTGGAGATAAGAGAAAGCCAAAAATTCATAAAAAGGGATTCTCTGCATGAGAAAAATAGACCCCCAGTCTGTTCCTCTTCCTAACTGGAAGCCTTTTTGTTCTTTCTACTTCTTTCTAATGAACTTATTTTTGCTCTTTAGTTTCTTTGATTCTATTTGCTTGTTTCTATATTAACTCAAAAGTCAAAGATGTGGGAACAACTTTGGGAATGCAGAAACCCAGGATGTGACAGCAAGATCCCATCCCGGAAAAAAAAAAAAAAAACCCTCAGTCTGAAGTGACGTTCTTGGGCTCAAGTCCCAATATTAGAAAAAATATATGGATAATACTCTTCTAAAAGGCTTCATGATATTCCAATATAAGGAAATGTTATAAATCATTTTCTATGTTGATGGATATTTAGAACATTTGTGCTCTTGCTCAGCTTCAAGCAATGCTTGAAATAGTTGCTAGTTATTACTATACTTTCAGTCTATTTCCATACTAAAATCTAACATCAAATTACAAGCATGAAAGCCCTGGAAAACAGTGAGGAATATAGATCTGAGAAATGTTTGTAAATGAAAATCAATTAAGTATAAAAATATTTACTGTGTATGGTTAAGGTTCATTAACAAGAAGTTGTTTCAAAAAACATTAAAGAATAAAAGCCAAATTATTAAGTAGAGTAAGATAATTGAAAACAGGTATTCCTGAGCAGAAAATGGCCCAGTTATTACAGGAAAAATTACATAATAAAAATTACAACTAGGTTACAGAGTATTGAAACTGTGGAAGGAATAAGCAGTCTGCAGTTAGATGACAAATGCTAATATAAATAATCAAGCTTGTATAATATAAATGGTAGAGGAAGAGATAAGAATACTGAAAAAATCACCAGTATATACAAAGTAAAATAGATTGAACTGGTCTTATAATTTTTTTTAACAGTGGATGATATTTATCAAATGGCAATATGCCCAGCAGTGTTCCAACGAAAACATAATTCTAAGACCAACCATGCCACAATAGCTGTCTCTTACGTGCTCCTTTACAAAACAACAACCAGCTCAGCAGAAGATTGAGTTGAAGATCCAGATTGGATAGGAACTCCCTGAAGGTAGCAGCTGTGCCTAATTACATTTCTGGTCCTAGGGATGTGCTTGGAGGCAGCTTCTTTTTTCTTTTTCCTAAAAAACAAATGGATGATTCTCAATAACACATTGACTCACAAGGTAAGTCTGAATTAGAATCAGTTTTAAATGGCTGTCGCTGATGCTTTGTAGACTCAAGTCATGAAAAGAGAGAATTCATAACTGGAGATTATAGTTCTAAGAAAATCTAGATAGGATATGGGGTATCTTGTGTCAAAAATGATTCAGTTACTAAAGCTTCCACTAGGTATACTGTAGCTGTAACACTGGATTCAGGTCTCAGGCTGGCCTGTAGAGATGAACATCTGACCGTAACTTGTACTGAATTAGTATATGAACTCTTGATTCTTATTAAATCTGATGAGAGTGGCCGAACAATAGGAGGACTGGCTGTCACAATAAACAGACTACTAATTTTTAAAAATCATATAATCATATAACTAGAAGCCAGTCACAACTTTTATTTCAAACTTGCTACCAGTCCTTGAATTTTACTGTGTTTAAAAAAAACTTGTATTAGATTTACATCTATGGAGAGTAGCTTCAATTAATTTCTATAAGCCTCATGAGAAGATCCCAGGAAAAGCCACCAGACCTGCATCAAGGTTCCTGCAAGGTAAGTTGAGTGATTAGATAGTGGAGAGAATGGAATGTTTCACAGCCAAATTGTTTTGGGCCTGTTTAGCCCACCCTTAGGGGCAACATTGTCATTTCTCCTGTGTGACTAATGCAACATTCCTGTGATTATTAGGTAACCCTTTTAAAATGTATGAGCAGACTCCCAATTTCCACAATGCGAGAGCTAAGAATGTTACCAGACAGCATCTGAGGCCTATAGCAGAGGTTTCCCGTGTTTCAGGGAAAACCTGCCAGCACAACCCACCTACCTGATATTCCCGCAAACGTTCTGAAAAAGTGCTCCATGGTCCAGCATATTTGGTTCTACAATAAACTAACTCGTGTTCTCTTTGAGGCAAGAGCTATATTTTTGTTTTGACAATGCCTTACAACACATTGTTTAAGACTGTTAACTATTTGTCTCATAAAAATCCGAGAAACACAGGAGAAACTGATGTATATTTAATTTTCTTATCTTGCACTGTTAAATGCCACATTTAATATGTATCTTGCAGTAATATTAATTGTAAACGTGGTCCACGAGAAAAAGAAAATTTTGACATTCTTTTAAAGGCCTTCTCCTTTAGAAAGGGTCAGATTAGATCCTTTTTAAACCAGGAAAAATATTTAGCAATATTTGAATCTCCATGACTTTTTGTTCTCAGATGATGATGCATGAATTCTAATGACTCTAAATTGGTCTTTCTACTCTGACAGTGTACTAAAAATCCAACATCAGGTTGCTTTTGTAATTTTGTAACTTTCTATAACCAGGTTGTGAAATGATATAACTCAAACTGCCAATGTACTAAAGTGACTCCATTTTGTGGTGATTATATTCAGGTTATGTGTATGCTGTGTAAGTTAGACTTTCCTGTGTAAGCTAAAATTTACGAGTCAGTTTGCTGTGAGTTCATCTTGTGAGGCCGCCTGTCTCGCCTGGGAGCCTTGTTTGTGTGCTTATCAGGATGTCCCTGGAGTCCTGTGATAAGGACAGAGGCTGAACCTCTACCTCCTCCCTTGCCCCATGGCAGCCTGCTGAGAGTTTCATACTTTGCAAAAATCACGTATTTCACGAGAATCACATATTTTGCGCCAAGGGCAGTTAGCCAAGAGTGATGGATAGGTGTTAGGTTATGATTGGTTACTATATATGATGTAAATAATGATGTAAAATCCTGTATATAATCTTTTTGTGAAACTTGCTCAGGGCTGCTCTTTGAAGACTCACTCAGTCCGGGGACAGTTCGAACGCGCCATCTTGGCTGTTAATAAAGATCCTTACCTGGCCTTAATTGGTGTATGGTGGCTTTTTAAATTGGCATTTGGGGGGGGTCTCTTAATTCTGACCTATAACACTACTTCTGAATTTTAAATTTATTTCTCCTCCATCTCATCCCACACTTAATATACTCAACTATTCATCACTATATTAATCTTCAAAGAGTCTTTTACTAGTCTGCTCCTTAATTTTGTTTTCAAATACCTTTGTCAACTAAAATTTCCATTAAGCAGCACACACACAGCGGGCACGTCACCAATCCACTAGACTCTCAGTGACTTATGGCGAGATGGTTTTGTTGCTGGTGCTCAGCCAAACTGTCAGGGCTATCTTATCCCTTCACAAACACATGACTTGTTCCCTTCTCCTCATCCTACCTAGAAATCCTGTGATAGATCATTGTAAAATGCATGGAAAGACTCATTCACTCTCCACCAACCTGAAAGATAAAAATATACTCAGAAAAATGTATTGAAAGAATTTTGAGGAGGAAAGCTGCTAATTTTAAATTTTCTACTTTTGTGATAGATGAAAACATGCATGCAGCAGGTATGGCACAACTTGCTTACCATTTTTATAAGTGGCATTAATGGCAAATATAATATCACTGAAGAAATTGCTTTTTATCCCATTAAAAGGAGAAATTGAATCAAGAGATTTATACAAAACAGTTAAAATGATTTTCTTTTTCTGCCAAGCATATGTGGTGTAGCTACTAATAGGGTCCTGGTGATGGAAGTTAGAAGAGAGAGATGAATAAAATTAATAGAGTACTATGCATTTGCCACCCAAAATTCATTTTTGATGAAGTGTAAATGCATGTTACCTCAAGAAAAATTATGCACAAATCTTTAAAAATAGATATAAAGACATGCAAATTTTTATTAGGGCTGTTAATGTCTTAAAGGCGAAGGATCGAATTATTCCAAATTCCATGAAATTCTTAAAAGTATGATATTGACCATGTCAATATTGTTTACTTTTCAGAAGTGAGATGGCTAAGTCAAGGCAAAGTGTTAGAACATTTTTTTTTTAATTTGTGACATGAAATCAAGCCACTTATGGCATCTAAAATATAATTTGCACTAGAACTTGACAATTAAAATTGGCTTACAAATTCAGCATATTTAGTAGTTTTGTCTGCTTTTTTAAAGTATTTAAACTTGCGTCTTCAAGGTAAAAACTAACTTTTCAATACAATATTTCAAACCATGAGAGAATGCCAAATGAAACTGAAATTATGGCAAGCTCAAATTAAGCCAAATAATTTTATGCCTTTTCAGAAATTAGCTAAATAATATTAGTAAACAGTGAAAGATATGCAACCTTGCTTTTCTATTTGATACAGAAATTTGAAAACAGTGTTCAAGATTTCCAGAAAAGGCTCAGTGTTTCAGCTTTAATATTTAGATCTCTGATTCACTTTGATTTGATTCTGGTGCATGGTGACAGGTGTGTGTCTAGATTCATTCTTCTGAATGTGGATGTTCAATTTTTCCAGCACCATTTGTTGAAGAGTCTGTCCTTTTTTCTCTTTTCTTTAATCTTTTCTAAAAGATAGAGGGGTAGGCAAGGACTTTCTTAATAAGACACTCAATACAAAAGAAACAGTCCCCAGAATCAACAAAGGGGGTTATATAAATTAAAAAGTCTCTGCATGGCAAAGGATATTATCAAAAGAGTGAAGAGAGAAGCTATGAATGGGAAATTTTTTTTCCATCTATACTTCAGATAGGAGGCTAATAACTGGAATATACAAGGAACTGAAGAAAAACAGACCCCTCAAATTCCAAGACCTGACTAAAAAATGAGCCATAGAAGTGAAGATGTTCAACATCCTTAGCGATTACAGAAATGAAAATCAAAACATCACTAAGATGCCATCTAACTCCAGAGAGAATGCTGTTTATCAAAAACTCAAACAGCATTCCATACTGGGCAGGCTGTGGGGGAAAAAGAACCCTCTTACACTGCTGGTGGGATTGTAAACTGGTACGACCATTATGGAGGGCAGTATGGAAATTTCTCAAAAGGCTTAAAATAAATATCCCCTTTGATCCAGAGATGCCTCTTGTGAGATTCTTTCCAAAAGAATTAAAAGCATAATATAGAAGAGATACAGGTATACCCGTGTTCATAGCAACACAACTAACAATAGCCAAAATGTCGAAGACACCAAAGTACCCATCAGCAGACCAAAAATTGTGGTATGTGTACCAATGGAATGCTACTCCTCTATACAGGCTTTTGTAGGTAAATGGATGCAACTTGAGACCATCATGCTCAGAGCGATGTGAGTCAGACTCAGAAGGTTAAATACCAAGTGGTTTGTCTAATATGAGAAACCCAGAATACAGTCCTTTCATGGAACTATATTGGTGGGGAGGGGGAGTGAAAATTAGGAGAGGGGGAGGGCTGGGGAGCAGTAAAAAGGGAGTGGATAAGGGTTTGCAATTTTTGTGATATTTGAACGCACAAAATACTCAAGTTCGATTTAGAAGTTATGTATTGCATATATACATATTAATAAAATGAGGAAAAATAACAATAAAAATATGTGATATATGAATGTACCAGTTTCCCAAGATAAACGTAATCATAGTGTGCTTCATATTCTAATAAAATAATAATTATTAAGAAAACAAAAAATCTGGAAAAATATTTAATATCTTGGTGTATTTTAAACTCCATTTTCAGTCTACATAAATATGTTACCTACAAATTTTCAAATGGGATGTAGAGAGCTGCAATTTGACATTCAACTTAAAATAATTGGTCATATCTCTTCCTTTGGCTCACTTGATAATCACACGTCGTTGTTGCTGTCACTGTCTTGCAGCAGCTACATTTGGGAGCATGTACTTTCAAGGATTAAGCTCACGAGTACAATTGGATCCAAAATATCTAATGCGATTTTTGGGAACTCACTGAAAATTGTAACTATTTCCATTAAACCAGACACTGATGCATTAATTTCATGAAAATTAGAGAAAAAAAATCCCGCTAGTTTTATGTTTGTGTTGCCCTCCTTTTTAAACAGTAAATTCTGAAAAGAAGACAAACCCAAAGAAATCTATGCAAGCAATGATCAACAAGCTTAAAGAGGACCTTAATAAACAAATAGTGGTCCTCATGGATACAAAACTTACTGAGCATATAGAAGTCACAAATTAAAACTTGGCTGGGGTAAATAAGTAAATTAAAGATATAAAGGAACATTTTGATAGAGAAATGTAAATTTTGAAAAGAAATCTAGCTGAAATTCAGCATATAAAAAATACACTTCAAAGCAGGGGAAGTTGACTTGAACATTGTGAGGAAAGAATTTCAGACCTTGAAGAAAAAGCTGAGGAAATAAATGCCATAATTAGGTACAACTCCAAAATTAGAAATGAGCAAAACAGTTGGATACAACAGCTGATGGATGATTCAAAGAGACCCAATCCCAGATTTATGGTGTGGGAGCAAGAGTAGAAGACAGCAGAAGGTATAAAGAGTTTATTCACTGAAATAACACAAAAAAATTTTCACAAATGTAGGAAAAAAATTAATTTTCAGGTACAAGAAGCTTAGAGAACACCAAATAACCTCAGCCAGCAATGAGACTTGCCACAACATATCATAATCAAAATCTCAGAAATACAACATAAAGAGAGATTATTAAAAGCAGTAAGAGAAAAAAAGACACTTTTCTACCGAGGCAAAGCCATTTGAATGACCACAAATTTCTCAGTGCCAACTTTAAAGGCCAGGAGAGCCTGGAGCAAGATCTTTCAAGCTTTAAAAGACAGCAAGTGTCAACCCAGATTGTTGTATCCATTCGAATTATTTCTGAAAAGTGAAAGAGAAGTAAACATTTTTTATGACCAAGAATCTCTAAAGAAATTTGTGATCACTGGCCCAGCGTTGCAGAAAATACTTGAAGGAACCTGAGAGAGAGAGAGAGAGAGAGAGAGAGAGAGAGAGAGAGAGAAAGAGAGAGAGAGAAAGAGAAAGAGGCAGCACCAAAAACTATGGAGGAAAGGAAACATCAGAGCAGAAAGTATAACAAAAAAATCTCTTGATACTTAAATCATTTGACTGGTATCCTACTAAAACAATATCAGCTTTCTTATAAAATCTGTGAAACTGCACCTTATAATCATTATGTTAATTATATATTAGTTTACACAACATAATGATTATATTCAACAAGAGAAATTGGTATAAAGTCTTCAAAAATATGCATGCATGAATTTAAGGATGTAAAAGTAGATAAAATGATAAATGAAATCTGGCAAAATGTTAGTTATTAGTGAAATATGAGTAATTTTATGAAAGTTAAAAAATTCTAAAATAGCTAAGTATGCCATTATATCTATTTCTCATGCATAATTTACTTTTGTGATACAGATTTAAATTTATTTAATGTAGCAATTCACTTATTCGGTCTTTGATGCAAGTTTACCCTAAGGAAACTAATTGATGTAATGATAACCTGAATGTCATTTGAATATACAAACTTTTACTTTTTAGTACTCAGCTAAGAAGTGAAAAGTTTAAATTCTCTCCTTTTCTTTCTCACATTTTCCAGCCTTATTAATTTCCTTGTTATAGTTTTTTTCTTATGTGGACTGGTGGGTGAAGCTATGTTAAAGAATCTCAACAAAGATATAGTAAGTTACAAAAAAAAAAAAAAGAACTTTTGGCAAATATCCCAATAAAGGGCTCTGCTGGACCCAGAGAAGAGGCATCAAGATATGGTCACTGAAGCTCATTCTAGGAGTGGGAAGCTGAGCTAAACAGTAGTGATTTGAGTGGTGAAGTGAATCATATGCAAAAGATTAAATATGATAAAAATATTGCATGGTTTCTCTGATTTGGGAAACCCAGAACACAGGCATTCTATAGAACCGAGTGAGTGTGATAGTAGAAGTTACAGGGGGATGGGGAGGGGGTGGGAGGGCCAAAAATGTTGTATAATTGATGTGATATATATGTGCACAAAATACTCAAGTTCATTGTAAATATGTATCACTCACACACACACACACACACACACACACACACACACACACACTCACACACACATTAATAAAAATGGGGAAAAATAAAATCACTGAATCAGTCATTTCAATATTGCTTTTATGGCCATTCAGTAAGGTTGCCCCCCGCCGCGCCCCCCTTGGGTATCGCATGTCTTCTATTCCAAAGTGTTCCATTGGTTTTCCTATTGGTTTTTCTTTCTTTTCTTTTTTGGTTATTGCATGGTTTTTATTCCAAAATTTCCTGTTGGTTATGGGTTTTTAAATTTCTTTTCTAATTGTTTTAGTTTTGTATTCATTCAAGAATTATCATTCTTTCTAGTTTGTTGTAGGTAAGAGAGATGTCCATGATACTCCTTTTTTATTTTAATTGAGAAAAATTTAATTTATTTTTTTTGACTCAGGGTCTCACTATGTAGTTCAGGCTAGTTTTAAAATCCCCATGTAGTACTCCCTGGATCTGAACTCACAATCCTCTTGCCTCAGCCTCCCAGTGCTAGGGTTACAGGCATGCACCATCATGTGCTGCCCCCTCTTTACTTCTTATGCAGGTTACTTTGGCTGGATCTAGAAATTCAACTGATGCAAGAGCTGATTAATGAATGACAAAATCCATATCTTTTATTGATTTTACATATACACGGGGAACTTTACAAGAGTCAAGGCCAAAAAAATGGCAAAAGCATAGTGCACTTACAGTTTTTAGATAAAGGACAATATATTTATGAGGTAATGGTGACATGAATGGGCATCTGGACTAGAGTAGTAAATCCTAGAATGTTAACTAAGAGATGAACAAATAGAGGGATATAGAAACTAGTGAAATAAAGGTTTGCTTTACAGATAGTTTACCCAGGCTCACTGCAGCCCTAGGTGTCTGTCTGCAGTGACCTAGAATGTGAAGGCAATTTTTTGACCTTTCAAGCGGGTAGGAAAAGTCAGGTCAAAACAACTCTCTCTCTCTCTCTCTCTCTCTCTCTCTCTCTCTCTCTCTCTCTTTCTCTCTCTCTGTCTCTCTCTCTCGTTCTCTCTGTCTCTCCTTCTCTGTCTTTCTTCCTGTCCCTATCTGTCTCTGTCTCCTCACTTCCATGTTTTAAGCAACATAGAATTCAAGCTAGGAATTACCAGAGAAAAGCAATGATAAACTCACTACCGCTTCACTGACAGTTTGAATTTCAGGTATTTTTTTTTTTTTCTGAGCTTTCTGTTATTTGCTTTTCAGAGATCTTAAATGATTGTATCATACGTTATGTATGGGTAGTTTTTTGTACGGTTTCATTGTTACAGATCATGGCACAATTCTAGATGCATGTTTATTCCATCTTACCTAGAACTGGATTAGTTGTTTGGTGGTTTTTAAAAAGACAAATGTGAAACTTTACTATGTAACGACAGTCCCAAGAATAGGAGTAAAAAGGCCTATTTTTTCTATCAGTGGTAGCATATTGTCACTTGGTTTCTTATTTGTGAAATGGAAAAACATAAAAAAGTCTATCTCCAAGAGTTGCTGGGAGATTACAGGGGAAAGTGAGACAACCAGGTCTACATCGAGGATCATAGGGTAAGCAGATATGGAGAAAAACCACAAACAGATGACAAAATATGTTTACAAAACATTCCTCCATCTTCTTCCCAGCAAACACATACATGTATACACATGTACAGGCACGCACATGCACACACACACACACACACACACACACACACACGGCACAATATAGGGTATATAAAGGCACAAAGAAAGAGAATAAGAGTGATGCGGAACTATGAATGATGAGGTTGGAAATGTACCTCACTGGTAAAGATCAGGTTTTTTCATGAGCAAAAATCCTTGGTTTGATATCCAGCAAATAAAATAAAATAATAATAATAGTAAATAAAAACCCACAAACTGGTTATATGTCTTGCAATCTTTTAAGCTATAACAACTAGAACACATTGTGCAACATGTACATTAAAATGGCTATTGCCTTTGGTATAAGTCAATGGCTCTTGCTCACTCCCTTTCTGACCTCCCATACTCACACAGGAGCTCCAAGACAGCATGCACTTTTCGTCTGCTCTCTCTTATTGTATCTGAAGTACCTGGACCATTGCTTGAAATGGTAGCTTCTCTGTCAAATGTTTGTTGAGTACATGATGTATTCTGCTTCTTCTAATTGAAAAATTTTACAATTGAGATAGGATTTCTGGTGAAGTGTAGCTTCTTGATATTTATGAAGAAAATGTTTTGCTACTAAACTAATAACATCAGTACATTTGTTAGAAAAAAATATTTAAGGGAGCTTCAGAGAACGTTGTGGAATTTTATTTTATTTTTTGCATTTTATTGATATGTATAGATGCAATATCTAATGTTTACATTGATCTTGAGTATTTTGTGCCTATACACATTGTGGCAAAGTTACAAATCCTTCCCCTCTCCCTTTTCAACCCTCCCATCCCCCCTCCAATTCTCACTAATAGTTTTTATTAAATAATTGTCATCTTGGTTTCTCATATTAGAGAGACCATTTGATATTTAACCTTCTGCTTCTGAAGAAAAACAAGCCCCTCAAAATCAAAGACCCTATTGAAAAATGGGCAAAGGAAATGAATAGGCAGTTCTCAGAGGAAGAAGTTCAAATGGCCAATAAATACATGAAAAGATGTTGAACATCCTTAGCCATTAGAGAAATGCAAATTAAAACATCACTATGAAACCACCTCACTCCAGAGAGATCAGCCTATATCAAGAATACAAACACCAATCAGTGCTGGTGAGGCCGTGGGGACAAAGGAACCCTCCTGCTCTGCTGGTGGGAATGTAAACTGCTACAACCAATATGGAAAGCAGTATGGAAGTTTCTCAAAAAAAAAAAAAAAGGAAATAAATATCCCCTTCAGTCCAACACGATGCAAATTTAAAAAGCACTATCTTTCAAATATTTGCTCCATTAATTTAAAACTCTCTTACAAATCTAACATTAAATCAAATCTTATATGAAGACCTTTGTAATGTATAGTTTCATTTTATGGCTATAATATCACAAGTCATAAAGCTATATTTCTTTTAAATGTTGTATTATCTTGTTTATTTCTTCAGATTCACCTCTCCAAGTAGTCCAGGGAAGAGCTGGTGTATTATCTCTTTAAAAATATTGACCATATTATCTATTATATTTGCAAAACCCAGCAAGTCCTAATTTTCATAGGAACATGAAACTATATATTTAATTCACTAACAATATCAACAATATTCCATTTAGTAAAAAATTCTATTTCTTGAAGATCTTAATGATATTTAGCATATTTAGCATGTGCAATTTAATTTTATACTTAATAGTATGCTGCTTTGTATGGCTAATAATAAATAATGGAAAATAGGTCATTGTTTTTTGCCAAACTTATAGTTTACTTTCTTTACAAAATAAATTCAGACATTGTTTTCTTTTGACTCATCCATAAGACTCTCATAATTGGCAATCAATTAAATATATAGTTACTGATCAATCCAACTAGCAAATACCTTCTGTTGGGCACCGGGTATCTTTCTGGGTTAGGATCCAAGTTAATGAATGGAAGTGGCAGCAAAGAGGTGACTTGTGCACTAATAGATCATCTCAGTTTGATCAGAAATGAATTCCACTGTCCAAGTTGATACTAGTAGATATTTTTCCCTTTAAAATAGTAGGCCTTTTCCTAAAAAGCACGTTCATACGATGTTAGTGAAATAAAAGCAAATTATAATTTTACTTAGCCCAAAAGAAAATCAGGTGTTCCACCCTCTCACTACTCCAAGAGTAGAATGTATCAGCGGCAGAGAAGGAGAGTGCTTCCTTACAATAATTTCAACTTGGCCCAAACTGAGCTGGCCTTGTCCATCAGTCTCTCCAGGAGAACAAGAACAATCTTTCCAGCAAGACTCAGTAAATATATCCAGAAAGACACAGATCCAGACCTCCAAAAAATATAGTCAAAAAGTCCTTTCTTAAAAAAAATACACTTATAACTTTTGTATAGACCGCTTATGAGAGTTTGTTGTTAAAAACAAATATCATTTGTACTTAAATTAAGATCACTGAGTTATGATCAATTAGATATTGCCAGATTTTAAGACTATAGGTCTCAATTAAGGTAACGATACAAAGACAAAAAAATGAAAAATCCTAAACAATAACAGATGAAAGATGTAGCTAGGTCTTAAAAAGGGATAATTTCAGGTACCCCTACCAGTATTTGTGTGAATTTATTACTGATCTCACATACTATAGCCACTGATGATTATTCTTTCCTTAACTATAGTTTGTAGGATGAATTCTAGCCTGGATGAATCCTAGTAAGGCATCAGAGGACAGGTCATCCTCCAAAGCCAATGTGGAGATTCTTTTTTAGTTACTCAACTCTGTATCCTATTTTCAGCCTATTTATTTAGCTTTGGAGCCACAAGAGAAGAGTATGACTTAGTAGACTGACCTTTTGTTTGCACTGTGGTCACATCTTAAGTGGATACTTGGTATTTTTGGTGGTTATTCATAGTTATGACTGCCTTTCCATGGTGGTTATCCTCTCAGCTACTAAAACAGCAGCCTATGATAATGTATCGGTTCTGAGGTAGAATCTACACACAGGCTACATGAGTTAAAACTTTTGCCTTAAACTCTTCAGTATAACACTGAAAAAGATGGTTAAACTCACTAAGTCAAAAAAAAAAGCCTCAAAACAATAACTGGTTCACAATAAATTCTGAATCAAAGATGTTCCTTCTCCCCTGTCCTTGCTTTCTCTTGGGGAACTCTGTTTCCTTTTAAGAACAATTTAAAATGTAATTTCCTTTGTAAATCCTCTCCTACAGTGTAACAACAGGTAAATGCGGCGTTCTGCACTGTCTTTTGTGTTTTATTACATTATACCAATTATATTCTATTGTGCTTGCTTTATCATTTGCATATCTATTTCATCACTTGCCTGCAAAATTTGCATTCTCTGAAAGAGTGAGCTATGCTTTCCTTGGACTTACAGACTGAGTATATATCTCAGTTAAACTCTATAAAACCAAATGGAATTTTTTTTGCATATATATATTTGACTACAATATACACTTCTTCCTCAGTGACCAGATCAGCACTTGGGACATAATAGATTTCCTATAAATCCCTGTTGAGTGCTTGAAGAAATCTCACAAAAGTAATAAGTGGGGTGAGATGAGAGTGTGGTATCAAAGAAGGCCCCATACACTTTATAAATGTAAGAATCATCGTTCTAGGAGCAATTGATTTTTTACTTTCCTAGTTATGGCTTAGGGAAAAGGTTGCATGTTATAGTCATGTGGGAAATGTGTTATTACCATATTCGGTACCAACAATTTTATTTTATTTTTATTTTTAATTTTGTTCCCCACCAACTGTAAATGTTTCCCAGCCTGGCCAAAAGAGATCCTCCTACTTCCACCACCCAAGTTGATGGAACTACAGGTGCACATCGTTGTGTAGAGCTGGGACACTTTTAATAAAGTATTGATACTCAGTAATTACATTCTAGGATTCTTATTTAATCAGCTTCTGGAGAGATCAGACATTCATATCTATTGTAAAGACAGTTTTTTAAATTGAGGTATGCTTTGTATTCCATAAAATTCACTCATTTAAAGTGAATATTTCAATAGTTTTCAATAAATTTACAAAGTTATGCAGCTATCAATACAAAGGAATTTTAGATCATTTCCAACAATTCCCTCAAGTTTTTATTCATTTCAGATTTCTTTTTAGTCCCACTTGCTAGCCCTAGACAACCTCCATTCTTCTTTAGCTTATTTATTTATTTCTATTAAGGTGTAGTATAGTTCACTCAGTGTACAGTTTACTCATATGTGGATTTGAGCACAGTCACAAAGTTGTATACCCATCAAAACTATCTAATTGTGGAACTTTTTCGTCATCCTTGAAAAGAAATGCTTCATCTATCAGGAGGCACTCCTTATTGTTCCCCTAAACCAGTGACAACCACTAATTTAATTTCTGTAGCTATAAATTTGCCTATCATGACATTTCATATCAACAGGCTTAGTGGCCGTTTGTACTTTTTTGAGAGGTGTCTTTTCATTTCACTTGCCATTTTTTGATCAAGTCTTTTATTATGGGGGCTTTATTTTTTTGACTTCTGTATTTAATGTCATTATTAGTTCTTTGAGGGGTAGCTGATGAAAATGTTTTCTATTCTATGGGCTCTCTTCACTCTGTTGATTGTTTCCTTTGCGGTGCCAAAGCTTTTTAGTTTTATACAGCCCCATTTGTTAATTCTTGGCACAATTTCTTGGGCAATTGGCATTCTGTTCCTCTTTCTATATTTTCTATCATTTTGTCTATTTTATCTTCCAGCAGGTTCAGTGATTGATGTCTGTTTCTTTGATCAGTTTTGATTTGATTTTAGTATAGGGTAAAAGATACGAGTCCGGGTTCATTCTTCTGCACGTAGATAGCCAGGTTTCCAGCACCGTTTGTTAAAGCGATTGTACTTTTTAGCACCGTTTGTTAAAGCAATTGTTCTTTTTTTGTTCTGGACCCTTTGTGACTATTCAGGTAGCTGAGGGTTCATAGTTTTGTCCCTGTATCTTCAGTTATGTTCCATTGATCATCCTATTATTGTGCCAGTACTGTGTGATTTCAATCACTGTTGCTTTGTAGTATAATTTGAAGTCTGGGGCTGTAATGACTCCTGCTTTACTCTTATTACTCAAGATTTAGGAACTCTGGGCCTTTTCTGGCTCCATATAAATTCTCAACTCAAGGTGGCCCCAGTTTGGTTCAAAAGCTTCATATCTGTCTTCTTTATGCCTGCATAGTATTCTGCTGTGTATAGGTACAACATCCCCTTTAACCATTTCTCTACTGATGGGCAAGTAGGTTGTTCAACCTGAGTGACAGGGTAGAAAGAGGGGCAATAGTCAGCCAGAAAAGAGGTGAACTTCTGAAAAAGGGGAGGGCACCGATGCTCATTGACTCCCCAAACCCAGTGTCTCTAATGTGTCATAGAATTTGGAATATATGTATGTACAAATTAAAAAATAAAAAAATTTACAAGCATATTTAAACCATTTTTTACATTTTCTTTTCTAGTTCTGCGAAATATCATGGTGGTATTTTGGTTGATATTGAACTGAATCTCTGTGATAATTTTGGAAGTATAGCTATCTTGACAGTGTTCTGCCTATCTAGGAACATGGGATGTCTTTCGATTTTCTAAAGTCTTCTTAAGTCCCTTTCTTTGAATTTTTATTGTTTTCTCTATAAAGATCCTTCTCTTCCATTCTTATTTATTTAATTTAAATATTTTGAATGGGGTTAATTTCTTCATTTCCTTCTCTTTGAGTTAATTGTTGCTGCATTGGAATGCTATTGATTTTTGGGAATTGATTTTGTCACCTGCTACTTCGTTGAATTAATTTATTAGTCCTAATAGTCTCCTGTTGGAGTTTCTGGATCTTTTATGAAAGGATCATGTCATCTGCAAATAGAGACGTGATATCCTGACTTCTTCCCTTAATATTCATTTTTTTTTTTACTTCTCTTACCTGACTGCTGTGGCCAAATTTTCAAATACTAGATTGAACAAAAGGGGTGATGGTGGACATTTTTGTCTTGTTTCAGATTTTGGGGTAAATGTTTTCAGTTTTTCCTCATTTAGAGTAATATTGGATTATATCCATTATAGGTAAGGTCTTTCTACTCCTATTTTCTTCAGGGTTATTTATTTTTATTCATCAATGGATAATGAATTTTACTAAAGGCTTTTTATGCATCCGTTGAGATGATTCTATAGTTTCTATCTTTGCTACTCTTAAAATGATGTATTGCATTTATTGATTTGCATATGTTAGACCATTCCTGCATCCCTGGGATGCAGCCCACTTGGTCATGATGTTAAGATCTTTTTTGATTTGCTGCATTCTATTAGCAAGTATCTTATGGAGTATTTCTGCATCTGTGTTCATTAGGGAAATTGACCTAGAGTTTCCTTTTATGGGTTTTTATCTGATCTTGTATTAAAATTATGCTGGCTTTGAGAAATGATTTTTGTAACTTTCCTTTCCTTTTGGTCTCTTGAAAGTGTCTGACAAATATTAGCATTAAATCTTCTTTGACATTTTTGTAGAATTCTACTGTGAATCCATCAGGTCCTGGGCTTTTTAGTTGCAAGTGTTCTTAATATTTCCATGATTTTGTGGCTGGTTGTTTGCTTATTCAGATGTGTATATTTTTGAGTCAGTTTTGGAGATTGATATACACTTAAAAACTCATTTCTTTTAGTTCTTAAATTTACTAGAGTATATGTTTTCAAAGTAGTTTCTTATAAGGCTTCAGATTTTGGTGCTGGATGTTATAATTTGGCCTTCTTCATTTCTAATTGCATTGATGTGTGTTTTCTCTATCCTTATTTTTATGAGTTTAGCTAGAGGTTTATCAATCCTACTTACCCTTCTGAAGAACCAGCTTTTTGCTTCATTGATCTTTTGTATTTTTCTTAGTTTCAATTTTGTTAATTTCTGCTCTGATCTTTATGGTTTATTTCTATTAGTTTTGGGATTGGATTATTCTTGCTTTTCTAGTATCTTGAGGTACAGCATTGGGCTGTTTGAGATTGCTTAGTTATTTTTATAGGTACATTTATAGCAATGAATTTCTCTCTTAATGGCTGCCTTCATCGTGTCCCAGAGGTTTTGGTATGATGTGTCTCTACTGTCATTTGTCTCTTAGAACTTTTTAATTTCTTCCCTAATTTCTTCTATGACCCATTATTTGTTCAGTAGCAAACTGTCTAATCTCCATGTGTACATGTAATTTCTGTAGTTTCTATTTTTATTCATAGCTTCACCAGTTATGATTTGATAGTATACATGGGATTATCTAAATTCTGTGTATTTGTTTAAGCTTGTTTTATGGCCTCAAATATGGTCTATTTTGGAGACTGTTCCGTGAGCTTCTGGAAAGAATGTGTTTTCTGTTGCTGGGTGGAGCACTTTATAGATAATGTTAGGTCTATTTTTTCAATGGTGTGAGTCATTCTGATATGTCTTTGTTGTTTTTTTTTTTTTTCTTTTTGTTTAGTTGAACTGTCTTCCTGGGAAAGTGGAGGGTTAAAGTCATCCACTGTAATTGTTTTCATGTCTGTTCTTTTATGTAGCTTTTTAAAAAAATTTGAGTGTGTCAATGTTTGATGCATAAATTTGTACTGCTGTTAGCTCTTCCTGTTGAATTGTTCCCTTTAGGAGGATGTCGTGACCTTCTTTGTCTCTTCCAATCAGTTTTGGCTTGAGATCCACTATGTCAATGGAAAAGGTAGCTACTCCAGCTTGTTTTTGTGCTCCTGTTAAATGGAGTATGGACTTTCCATCCTTTCACTTTAGTCTCAGTTTTCTTTATGGGTCATGGGTGTCTCTTGCAGACAACACTTGGATTATGTTTTTTTTTTTAATCCAATCTGACAGTTTGTGTCTTTTGATTGGTGAATTGATGCCACTGACGTTAAGAATTATTATTATCTTGGAAGTATTGAATCCTGCATTTATCCTAATAGTTGGATATTTATTTTTTTCAAATTTCTTGTCTGTTTAGCTACTTTCCCTGTTGAACACATACCTGCCTCTACTTTCTTGCCCATTCTAATTCTCCCTAATTCTACCCAACAGACCCTTAAGAATATTTTGTAGTGGTGGCCTAATTGTCATAAATTTCTTTCAGTTTTCTTTGTCATGGAATGTCTTCATTTTACCATCAATTTTGAAGTAGAGATTTGCAAAAATATAAGGATCTTTGTTGTCAATTGTTTTCTTTTAGGGCTTTGACAACTTCAGTTTAATCTTTTCTGGTTTTTAGGGTTGATATTGAGAAGTCTGATTTCTTAAAGGTTTGCCTTGGTAAGTTGCCTTGGGTTTTCTTTTGTTGCTGGATATCTGTAACTGTTTTATGAGTGCCTTGGGAGTTTCTTATTTGATCATATCTGGTTGGTGTTTTATATGCCTCACTGACCTGAGTGTCCATTTTTTTCCAATACATAAGAACTTTTATTTTATCATTTTGGTAAATAGATTTTTATGCTTTTAGCTTAGGTTTCCGTTTCTTCCTGTAATCCTATAATTCTGAGATTCATTTCTTTGAGCCATCTAACATCTGTTAGAACCCATTTTTTGTTGATGTAGTAGAACATTCTTGAGAGGTTGGTCTGTGGCTTCCAACTTTTCTTCTACTTTTAAGGTTCTGTTCTCGTATTGGGTCATCATTTTTACCTCACATTCCAATAAGTTTTTCATCTCTGATGATCTGCCAATATCTTTCCATAATTTCTAAACTCTTTAGTGAATTTGTCATACGTTTATTACATTAACAAGTATATTTTAGCTAACACTGTCTTTGTTTCCTCTTTTATCTGACTGGGTATTTTTTCTATATCTGAAACCTTTGGTTATATTCTTTATACCATTTTATTAATATGCATATAAGCAATACATAATGTTTACATAGAAATTGAGTATTTTGTTCACATACACATCTCATCAGCATTAAAAACACTTCTCCTCTTCCTTTTTTGACCCTCCCACGATCTTTTCCTCCCCCCAACTCCCACTATCCTCCTCATTTAGTTCTGTGAAATGATTGTATTCTGGATTTCTCGTATTAGAGAAGCCATTTGATAGTTAACCTTCTGTGTCTGACTCACTTCACTGAGCATGAGAGTCTCCAGTTGCTTCCATTTACCTGCAAAAGCCTCAAAATTGTCTGTCTTTATAGATGAATTGTATCCTTTCAAAACTCACTAAAAATCTTGAGGAGATTATTATTTGGCTCTATCTTATGCCCTTCCAGTAATTTGAAGAGGTTATCGTTTGACCCTGTCCTTTGCTCCTTCAAAAGCTTGAGGAGGTGGTTGTTTGAATCTGGCTTACCCTCTTCCAATAGCCTGATTAGTCTGCTTTAAAAGTTTTTGAAATTTGAATTCTCCTTTATTCCCATTTGGACCTCTTTTGGTGAATTACAGGTTTTGTGAGGAATATTCTTGGCTTGTTTCCTCATCTTACTGTTGCTTTGGTAGCAAGAATTAAAGGTTAGCTGAGGTGGAACTCTGTGATTAGCAGTGGGGCTTTTGTATTTAATGTGTGTCTACCACAGACCAGGGCTCGTATCAGCTGGTACTATGCTGCTATCCTGCTCTGCGGTCTGGTCTCAGTTGGTCTCTAAGAGGAACAGAACCCTTCTCTTTTGTAGCTGAGTCACAGTCCTGAGTGGTCATGTTAAACTGGCATGTGTTTTGCTGACCTGGGGGAGGTGCTATTATGGCAACCTAGTTGTAGGGTGTTAGTCTCTTAGCTATGTAAGGGAGCTGGGCTATATTCAGCTAATTAGAATGACCAAATTCTGAACTTCTGATGAGACTGACCTACCTGGATCACAGCTTTCATGCCCTCCTTTTTTAATCTCAAAACGTCAAACTACTGCTTCCTACTGGTTTCCTCTCAGTTGACTTGAGTCTTTCTGGATGGGCTGTGGGACTGAGATCTTTCCAGAGAATACCAGCCCACGTCCTAAATTCTCCCACTGAGGAAAGGAGCTGCAAGAAGGCTGAAAATTAATTCCCTTTGGCAGACGGAGCTGGGTCAGGGTTGACTGTGCCACTGACATAAATACCAAATATTTCAGACTCATCGTTTTCTATGCTTGCTCATGACCACTTGCTGTGGGTCTCTGCCCCTGACTGATCTGATTTTGACCCATCCCCTTCAGGTTTCTACTTTTCACAGATTCCTTGACCTTGTAAGACTCCCTACTGTCCACTGGCTTGCCATCAAGTGCTCCTATCGACTCTTACTCTCTGACATGCGTGATGAGTCAGAAGAGGCCTAGTGTTGTCTCTGTCTCTTCTGCCATTGTAGGCTCTGGTCTGTACAGGCCTGCTGATCATTGATGCTTGCCATTTTTCCTGAGTGGCCCAGCAGCCTTGGGCAGCATCCCAGCAACCCACTTTGTCTCGTGCCTCTGTACTATTCATCTTACTTTTCTCTTCATCTGATTTTACTTCTTGTTTTTCTGCCCTAGCTCAGAGATAAACCATTCAAACACAGTTTTATCCTATCTCAACTTTTTGGGAGGACCTGTGAGGATTCACTAAGTAGGGGATCTTACCTCGTCACCTTCTTGTCAGCAATCTTTTTCAGCATGGTGTCCATGTTTAGTCACTGCCTCAAGAGAAAACAACAAAAATGTCCAGAAAAATGATATCAAAATGTACAGTTAAGTGATCCAAGTAATAGAGGCTTTTGTAGAAAAAATTCAAGTATAGGGGAAAAAAGTGTGAGAAAAATAAGTATGAAATTTTATGAGTTTAAAGTTTAGGCAAAAATAACCTATCAGAAGTAGGAAGTCGAAATATGTAGCCTTAAGACTCTTCTGACTTAACTCAATGAAAGAATAAATTGTTGGTTCCACAATTTCTAACCTTGTTTCAGTCTTTCTTAGGAGCCTTGGTGTGTGCATTAATGACTTAAAGGTAGGCAGCCTTAAAGAATCATATAGTGATTTTTTAAAAAAGGGTAAGAAGAGGTGGAAAATATTACTTGGAAGGCCAGAAAAATAACAGATATTCTCTTCATATTCAAATCCCTCCTTATATGTGATATGAACTTCACAGTGAGAAACAGGCATAGTTTAACTGAAATGATTAGGTTTATTGATTACTGGAAAATTTACTATCACCTCACCTATATAGCCAGGAGGAAAATACCATTCAATTAAGTACTTCACATATTGTACTCAATGACAAAGAAAGTAAATGATTACCTATTAGTTTTTCTTTATTATGAAACTTACTGTTTTAGGCATGGCTGAAATAATTCAATTATGAAAATGGTATTTATCTAATTTTTTATTTTCTACTGCTTTTTTGTTTTAATTAGCGTCTAAAAATCACTACAATGGCAATTATTCTGAAAGAGGAGAAAGGCCTATTTGAATCATTTCAGCACTGGCACACAGATTAAAGGTACAAATATAATCAAATGGGCTTAGTTGGGACTTGAAAGCAATCTGTTCTAAAAAAGAAAGTTATACCTCATAGATGAGTGGAAGATGATTTATTTTTAATGAATATTCCTTTTTCATTTAGTAAAGGCTGAAATAATCTTGTTTTTGGTGGTACAGATCGAATAAAATATTTATCTACAAAAATATTGAAAATTTCAAGTTGAGAAGTTAACTTTGATTCAGATACTGAAGAAAGCGCCAAATATCACTTAGTTTCCTCCAGTGCATCTAGATAGTTCCTCATTTCTCTAGATTTTAAATTTGAAAAAAGATTGTTTTATTTTTCAGACTGTAACTCCTGGCATGCACTCATTAAATTTCCAGAAGTTGATATACACTTTTACTACTCAAAACATTAAGACATATCTTGCACACAAAATAGCACATATATCTTTCAGTAAGAAACTGTCAGAAGCACTAACCCTTAAGATGAATTCTTAAATGTAATAAATGATTTTGTTCTTCCATATATTCCATTAGGTATGTTTTCAACCAGTATATTCAACCACATTAAAGAATTTTTGCAGACAAAAATTTAGTAATTAGATGATGACGTGCCACACCCAGACATGTTCTCCACTATTTTTTTCTAGGTTCCTACCAACAGACACACGTCACACATTTATCTTCAGTAGGTACAAGTATAATAGTGTATTTTATAAAAGATCATGCCAAGTCGCTCTTTTTAAACTTTATCAGAACTCAGAGCTCAGCAAAGAAGTCTTGTGAAAGTGGAGCTTTATATCGGAGGAGACAAAGCTGCGTTTGTATTTAAGTTGTGCCATCAGTTCTCAAATATTTATGATCACAGAATTTAAAAAGGTATGTAAATTACAAAAAAATAGAAGATAATCAAGATTTCTCTCCACTTGAGTGAATAGCTTGGGGTAAGACAACTTTTAAAATCTAATGAGGAAGGTAAACCTCTGCCAATTGAATATGGGGTCCTATATTGAGAACAAAAGGTCCTAGAGCCCTTGGAAATTAAGGAAGAATTGTTGTGTGTTTGTGTGTGTGTGTGTGTGTGTGTGCACGCGCGTGCGTGCACACATGTATATGTGTTAAAAATTTAAATACTATGGTTGAGTTTTTGCTGTTAGTTAGAAACCGACAAATAGAATTCTCTGCTATCTAACTTTGGGAATACTTTCTTACTACAGCTTTATTTACTGATCTTACATTTCTGTTTCATAGAAATTCTTTCTTAGATAAAGCAAGTACAACGTAAATAAAATCCTGTGCAGAAACAAGGCCATATTTGTTATTTAGAATCTTTAGAAATTGCATGTGGAAGAACTTCAGTGTTTTCCTCAATTCTTGTAAACTTTTAAACCTGTTATCCTCACGTCAGTCATTTTGATTTTAAAATGCCTGGGACTGAATTAGTTTTTCCTCTAAATTCATTATTAGCTACTCATTACTCGCGTCCCCCTGAAATCTTCATTCATCTTTAGGTGTAAGGTTTTTATTTCATCTTAATTTTTCTTCCTTGCTTTTGAGGTTTCTTGTGTTATTCTGATGAGTTTATGTTACATCATTTTGAAAGACCCAGGCTGAATGAACTCCGTGACAGGTCTCAAATCCAGCTTAAAACCAGTAGGCCAAATGTGGCATATATACACAATGGAATACTATGCATCAATAAAGTCCAACAGCGTGGAGGCTTTTGCAGGCAAATGGAAGAAACTAGAGAACATCAATGCTTAGTGAAGTGAGTCAGAAGCAGAAGGAGAAACATCGAATGGTCTCTCTGATATGAGAGACCCAGATCACAACACCGATAGAACTTAAGATGAAAGACAAAGTGAAAGAGGGGAGTAGGGTGGGGGATGAGGGAGGGAAGGGTGGGTAGAGGGAGGGACAAAAGGAGAGTGGGAAAGCCCTTGTCACCTTGACAAGATACATATGTGCACAAAATGCTCTACTCCATTGTAAACCTTGATTTTTGCACGTATACATATCAATAAAATGTGGGGGAAAAATAAAATAAAACAGGATTCCCAGCTGTTCTCCCCCCAAAAAGTCCCCATGAACAAAAAAAAAAAAAAAAAATCAGTAGGCCAGAAATTCTACTCTCTCAGGATGACCAGGCAGAAACAGGAGAAAACTCCCATTGCCTAAGAAACGTTGCTGACATTCCTGCGGTGAGGGTTACATTCCTGAGCATGGGGAATTGGGTCTGGGGGCCAGAGGCAGTTGCTTAATGTTAGTTAGCCAATCACCATGTAACAAGTCTGTTCCCCTGCTGTATGCTCACCAATCATGTAACCACCAAGCTAAAGCCCACCTCCCTTTGTCTGTAACTAATAAAATTCTGCTACACAGAGACTGGAGGCTCTCGGATCGGATCCACTGCGTTGTTGAAGACTGAGAGCCCGAGCTTAAGCCTGAAAAAAGAGTCCTTGCCTTTGCATGTGTGATCGGTTTCCTGGAGTCTTTGGGATGTTCATGATCTGGACATAACACTTTTGGTTATTTATTTTTTACTATGATGACTCCCCTCCCAATCATTTTTTGTTTTTTACTAACAAAGAAGATTTTCTTTACACTGATATATGGAGTACAATTTGCTTAATGTTTTTATGTGATGAGATGACATTAACCTTATGCTATCTCGATTGTAAATAACAGTGAGAGATAATGAAAGTAATCTAAATACCAAAATGTTTTCATATTGAAAACTTTTCATTTAAGTTCTATTTTTTCAGATAATTTTCCATATATATATATATGTATATACATATGCCTTAGTAAGAAACAAGACAGGACAACCAGGCAAGAACCAAAGCACATCATTGAAGAAACAAGAAAGCGAAACTCAAGAGAGGGAGGCAACAGCAAGATGTCACTGAGAACTCCTTTGTAGTTGCAACTCTGCATCTTAAACAAGTTCTAACTAAGAAACTTGCTAATTGGATTACTGAAAGGTCTGTAATTTTGAGCAAATTATGAAAGCATGTCTGGATACTAAAAAAACTAGAGATATGAATTCTGGAAATTGTGTGCAGGTGACATTAAATGTAGATGCTTGATGATAATTCAAGAACATAATATTTGGATTTGTGCATACTGAGAAGTCTTGGAGAGAGTGAAGGGATGCTGGTAATTAAGTTACATCAAGTGAATCTCATTTTCTTTTTTCTTTTATTACTAGTGCCCATTAATGTTATAAAATATTAGGTCTTAGTGCATATATTTTGATCATATCCCTCCCTCCCTATTACTCTCTCTTACACCCCTGCACTGCTATAATCCCTTCGTCTTGTCCAATAATACTTTCCCTTTTAATTTCCTATGATCGTTTTCAGATTCTACACAGAAGAGAGAATGTGTGATATTTGCCTTTCTGGGTCTGGCTTATCTCACTGGACATGACAAAGTGCGGATCCATCAACTTTTCTGCAAATTGCAGAATTGTGTTCTTTAGGGATGATTATATGTATCATATTTCCTCTGCTCATTCACCTGTTGAAAAGCACTTGGGTTGGTTCTGCAGTTGTTTTGGGTATGTGTGTGGTATGGTTGAATCTAATGCAAGCTCTATTGTTAGATTTGTTTTTTTTTTTCTTTTACAGAATCTCCACACTGATCTACATTTCCATGCTGAATGTACTAATTTACATTTTCATTAGCAATGTTGAAGAGTTCCTTTCCCCCTACATCTTCACCAGATTTTATTTATTTATTCATTTATTGTTCTCTGGATAACAGCCATAGTAATGGACAAAATGGAATTCAAATGTATTTTTGATTTGGACTTTCCCTGATGGCTAATAATGGTAGACATTTTTTCATACACCTGTTGTTCATTTTTATTTCTTTCTTGGAAAATATCTGCTGAATTTACTTGCTCATTTATAGATTGGGTTATTTAAATATTGCATGGTTTCTCTATCACGAGAAACCCACTGTACCGGCATTCTACACAACCAAATGGATGTGGGAGTTAGGGGGACAGGGAGGGTGTGGGAAAGCCAAAAATTGGGAGGGGAAGGGATTGCAATGTTGACGTGATATATATATGTGCCCAAAATACTCCAGCTCAATGTAACTATTGTGTATCACACACACACACACACACACAAACACACACACACACACACAAACACACACACACACACACACACACACACACACACACACACAGGAAAATGTAAACTTAAAATTTTTGGCAATAAGATTTTCAGTTCTTCATATATTCTAAATATTATTTTTGCTAGAAAAGTAGCTGATATTAGTATTTTCTTCCATTCTGTAAGCTGTCTCTTCACTTTGCTCACTGTTTTGCCTACTGTGCAGAAATCTTTAGCTTGTAGTCTCATTTGTTGATTCTTCTGGAGTACTGGAGTCCTCTACTGAAGGTCTTTTCTTGGCTTATGTCTAAGACTTCAAGCGTTTCCCCTATGCTTTGTCTTAGCAGTTTCAAAGTTTCAGGTATTATCCCTAGATCTTTGATCCATTTTGAATTAATTTTTGGAAAGAATAATAGATAGGGTCTAGTTTCATTCTTCTGCGAGTGGATATCCAGTTTTCCTAACACCAATTGTTAAAGTGGCTATTTGTCTTTGGTGTATATTTTTGGTTTCTTTGTCCAGAATCCAAGGGGTGCATCTGAGCGGGTTTGCTTCTGTGTCTTCTATTCTGTTCCACTGGTCTAGGTTTCTATTTTGTGACAGAATCATGCTGCTTTTAATTTTTAAACTATGGCTTTGTAGTATAATTTGAAATTGGTTGTAATGATGCGTTCAGTCTTGCTCTTTTTCTTAGAATTGTTTTGGCTATTTTGGGTCTTTCATGTTTTCATACAAATTTTAGAATTGTTTTTTTCTGCTTCTGTGAAGAATGCCATTGGCATGTTGATGAGGATTTCATTGAAGATGTACATCACTTTTGGCAATATGAGTGTCAATTCTGTCAATCTATGATCATAAGAAGAGTTTCTATTATCCTAGTCAGTTCTTCAATTTTTTTCTTCAGTGTTCTGAATTGGAAATAATCATTTTAAAAATATTTCATCTCTCTGGTGAGATTGGTCTCTAGGTATTTTTCATTTTGAAAATATTGTGAATGGAATTGTTTTCCTCTTGGTATATAGAAAAGATATTGATCTTCAAATGCTGATTTTATATCCTGCTCTTTATTAAATTTATTTATCAGCTCTAAAATTATTTTTGGGAATCTTTATACAGTCTTATAAATGTAGGATCATATCATATACAAACAAGGATAGCTTGATTTCTTTCTTTACTATTCACACCCATTATATATCTTACTCTTGTCCAATTGTTCTAGCTAAAATTGCAAGTACTACATATTAATAGAATTGGTGAGAATGGACATCCTTGCTTGTTTCTGATTTTAGAGGAAATGCTTTCATTTTTTTTTACTATTCAGAATATCATTGGCTGTGTGTTTGTTATATATGGCCTTTCTTGAAGTGGTAAGTAGGTAGAAAAGATCATGTCCCAGATATCAGATCTCTTGTTCTTATCAAATCATTTGACAGTGTCTCATAGCATCCTAGTCAGTAATGTGAGGGAATGAGAACCAAGGAGGAGAGTTATTTGGATTGAATAATTGAAGCCAAACAATTTTAATTTATATTATTCTGAACACAATTATTTATTGAATATTGTGCTTCAAAGCTCTATGCACAATCAGTTCTCTTTTGCAATTCTATTAGTATTTGTGTTAAGATTCAGAATACAAGTTTATCCTACAAATGTATATATATATATATATATATATATATATATATATATATATATGAAACAAAAATGAAAAGTGCAATTAACATTTGAAGAATAAAGAGAAGAGTATAAAAATATGTTGGATAATTAGAATAAAATAGAATTTTATAAAAATGCCAGGAAAATGCTAAGACTTTGGAAGAGCAGAGTTGTAAGCATGATGAAGTTATCATTACTCAAAAAAAGAAGAAAAGGAAAAGTGGTAGGAAACTGAAAAGAGCAAATATATTTAAATTTAAAAATGTTTTTGTAGTTTCAAAAACCACAGATTTGGCAGCACAGGAAAAGGGTCTAGAAAATGTATTGATCACAAGCTGTATTTGAAACAACAAACAAAAGAAAATTAAAACAGTAAAGCTACTGCGATCCTGTGGGGCACTAGTAAAATCTTAGTGACGAGGTCAGTAAAACTGGGCTAAGGATAATATCTTCATCACAGAGTTGTCACAAGGATTAAACAAGAGAAAGCATGCAAATACTTCATTAAGCCAATTGTAAGCTTATTCTGCATTAGTTATTGTTACTGACAAGGGATATACATGATAGGCTTACTTTAATAGTTAAATCACACCTGAAAAAGAATGTCCATGTTAGGGATACTGAAGAGGACAGAATAATTGCAACTGGTTATGGGAGCTTGAAAATACTTGAGCAAGAGGAAAATGAGACACTGGAGTCTTCTGAAGTATTAAGCACCAGTAAAGAGGAATTCAATTTATCCTTCACGAGTCCAAGTGTTACCAACAGGAAAAATAGGTGAAAGCCACAGGTGACCCATTTTAGTTCTATTAGAAAAATATTTCTAATAAACACAGCTATTCAAAATTGAAATGTATTACTCAACAAGTGGTGAGTTTCTTCTTACTAGAGATACTCAGCCAGAGTGGGTGATAATCTGGCAGGAAACTTTGTAGAAGGTATTCATGCTTGGTACATAGTTAGGCGTTCATCCATGTATTATAATCATCATGTAGCTAGTTGTTAATATTCTGTTAAATTTTACTGGACATTAAAGGTTCAGGAGAGGTCAATAGTTACATGAAGCTTTTGTAGAACATCATGGAGGAACTTTTTCTTTTCTTTTTTTAATGCAAACAACAGGTTTTTGAACCAAACAAAAGAGAAAAGAAAAGCCCTGCTGAGAAACCAAGAGGACATCCAAGCAGGTCTCCCTTGGAGGAAAAAAGAAAGAAAGGCTTCTGGCCAGGAGGTGAGGAGGGACCTGAGCTGTATTCCCTGGACTATTGTTCTTATAAGTTACCTCTTCTCCCCAATTCCAGCAACCCCAACCTTTCCACGAATGCAAATACTTTATATTCTATTCGGATCTTCTTTGCACACCAATACTTCAAAAATCACATCAAGTTGGAGGTCTTACTTTTGAGTCAAGTGGCATTTTTTTTCCAATTTACCTGCAAATCCACAGAAAGGGTCTATAGTTTACTATTTAGGCTTTGCTACTGATGTGGGATGCTTCATGTAGAGGTGGCATTTTCTTTTCAGTGTATACAGTTTGAAAAATGCTATGAGGCGATTTCAATGTAAAAAGTGCATCAGAATAGTAATTTTGACTATATTTATTTTGCCTATCCAAGAGCAGGGGATGCCGTTCCATTTTCTAATGTCTCCTATAACTTCTTTCTTCAATGTAGTGTAGTTTTCTTTACATAGGTCCTTCAATTCCTTGGTTAGGTATACTCCTAGGTATTTAATTTTTTTCTGAGCTATTGAGAATGGAATGGTTTTTCTGAGTTCTTGCTCAATAAGTTCATTGTTACTATAGGGAAAAGCTATTGATTTTTTATGTTAATTTTGAAGCCTGAGACTTGGCTAAATTTTTTTATTATTTCTAGGAGTTTCATAGTGGAGTTTTTTGGGTCTTTCATATAGACAATCATATCATCTGCAAATAAGGAAAGTCTGACCTCCTCCTTTCTGATGCAGATTCCCTTTATTTCATTTTCTTGTCTGATTGCTATGGCCAGTGTTTCAAGGACTATGTTGAATAAAAGTGGTGAGAGTGGGCATCCTTGTCTTGTTCCTGATTTGAGAGGGGATGACTAGACTAGAAATAAATATCCCCTTTGATCGGGCGACACCTCTCCTGGGAATATATCCAAAAGAGGCCAAAACAACATACAACAGAGATATATGAATACCCATGTTCATAGCAACACAACTAACAATAGCTAGAACATGGAAGTCACCAAAATACCCATCAACAGACCAGTGGATATACAAACTGTGGTACTTATACACAATGGAATACTATGCATCTGTAAGGTCCAACAGCACGGAGGCCTTTGCAGGCAAATGGAAGAAGCTTGAGGACATCATGCTCAGTGAAGTGAGTCAGAAGCAGAAGGTGAAACGTCGAATGGTCTCTCTGATATGAGAGACCCAGACCACAATTATCTCATGGAACTTTAGACGAAAGACAAAGTAAAAGAGGGGGGCAGGATGGGGGTGGAGGGAGGGAAGGGAGGATAGGGGGAGAGACAAAAGGAGAGCGGGAAAGCCCTTGTCACCTTGACAAGATATGTATGTGCACAAAACGCTCAACTCCATTGTAAACCTTAAATTTTGCACTTGTACATATCAATAAAATGGGAAAAAAGAACAGTAATTTCTAGGCAACTGAGCAAAACTCCGTTTTGGAAACAATGTTAAAACACAGAGCTGCCTTCTCTGTAGGAGGGGAACTAGTTAGGATAAACTGTTTTCACACCCTGTATTCCAGATGAGGTGTTCCTACTACTGTTGTCAGCAACAATTGCTGCCAAATCCACTAAGTGTTTTAACCTGACCTTGAATGAGTAAACAAAGCAATCTCCCATGGTACATCTCCTCAGCCTCTGCTAGGCAAGAAAAGCGTGCTTGCTTCAGATTACGTCACAAAAGCAACTTGTTCTACCAGAACAGCAATGTATTTGAATTAACAAGAACAAGAACACTCGTCCATGACTTTCTAGCCCAGCCAAGAAGACAAAATAAAATAAAACTCCAAACACGCAAGAGAAAAGCAAGGCACTGGATGATCAGTACGGGTAGTGTGCCTGCAGCTTACAAACGTCCTAGTAGCAAAAACAGCGCAGAGTTTAAAAGGCTGGCAAACATAGGCATAAAAATAGCCTTGTTCTTAATGGAAAGAAAGACTGGGACATGGCTAAATCTCTGTTTTTTCCAAAGGTGAAGTAAGATATTTTAAATAAAAAATTATCAAAATGAAAACGAGTGCAAAACATTAAAATAAGTATGAACCACTGGCCAGTATCTATTTTCTCTTCCCTACTCCACCATCAGAGCACACGTGATGCAGTCCATGTGTAGGCAGCAACATAATGAAATTATCTTTTTTTCTCACATGCTTGGAATTAGTTGTTCCTTGCCCTGGTGGAGTGACAATTTTCAAATCATTCTATACATTTTAACTAGGTATGGATTTCTATCCATTTTAGCTATATCTGTAATGTCACCATTATTAAAAATGGCAGCATAGGAAAAGGCCACCAGTTTAGATGCATTTAAATAAATCAAACATCACATTTTTGCAATATAAAACCAAATGAGGTGGCTTAACACTGTTGCTTATTCTGCTTCTATATAAAAATCTGTATGCTTCCATTTTTGTTTCAGGGGAACTTGGGATGACAGTGCTTTTCCTGGTTAGGAATGGCATGACTGTCACAACTTTTCTTCCTTGACTGAACTACAAGCAAACACAAGAGACTATAATCAGGCACAGCTCACAGACTTTCAAGGCCAACAGAGACAAGAATGGTTAATGTTTACAAAGGTTATCAAATTGTATATAGCAGGAAGATCAGCAGTGTGTAATCTTCCACTACAGAAACTGTAGGATTAGTGGTGAGTTTTGAAATGTCAGTTGATGAGGTTTTTTTTTTTTTTTTTAATGGACTTTGATTGAAAGCACCAAAGAAAATGGCCGTACTGACTACAAATGAGTAAATAGTTGAAAAATTATTCACAAAAATATAAATACCTAGTATATATCCGAAAAAAGCTCATTCGCATTAGAAGTTACAGGCCAACATGAAGCAAAAATGAGATTGTTTTTTACTTATAAACTTAAAAATGGAAAGAAACAATGACAGGGTTGACCAATGGCCATTGCAATATATTGCTGGTGTATAAAATTACTGGTAAACAAGTTGAAGGTGAATAAACCAATATGTTTGCTATAGTTTGTCAACATGATAGAGCTTTAAATGTTATTTTTCTTTCCTTATTTTTGTTTTCAGCATTAGAGAGAGGAAACAAGCTTAAAAAGTTAAGTGTAACAATCTGTTCTTTAATTTGAATTCAAAATATAAGTTAATAATTTATTTATCTTTTACTGAAATATTTCATTAGTGCATGTCAGTAAAAGAGAATGGTGACATTCATTTGATATATTCATATAAGTTTGCAACATGTTTTGATTATTTTCACATTAGTTATCTCCCTTTCTCCTCTCTAAAATCTTCCCTCATCTCCAAAAGTCTGTCTCCTGCTATCTCTGTATATCTGTCTGTTTGTTTTTAGATTACTTTCAGAAGAGAAAATGAGATATTTAACTTTCTGAATATGGTTTATTTTGCTAAAACAATATTTTATATCGAACATTTCTCTTTCAAAAAATCTTTGACTAATTCCCATGAACTAGAGAGTAAAGTAAATTCTCCACGCTCCCCATTCTGGTATTTATAGTCACCTATTATTTGGCTCCAATCTATATTCACTTACCTTACTTTCTTTCCTAATAATAACACAGAAAAGAGAATTTATCAGTATTTAGTTCTTGCTATGAGTCAGACACTGGTATATATGCCCACCACAATCCTACCAATAATAAAGTATATACCATTATTATTCCATTTAGTGGTAAGAAACTCAAGTTCACATTGTGAGGCAGTCCTAGAATTATTATGGGTTTGTGTTCCTGCCTCATAAACACAGTATATACATTCTCATCTTGATGCCATTACATTTGCTATCTTTCATCAGAATTACCATCTTTTCATTTTAATGAAATTCTGCTAGTCTCTTGGAACATCATCAAGCTTTTTTTGACCATTTGAAACCAAACTAGCTCATCATTAACAGTCCCTCTCACTCTTAGTACACTTAACACTCTTCGTGGACTATCTTTTTTTATTCTTTCAATATTTATTTTTATTTATTCCATTACTTTAACTAGATTGAAAGCCCCCTGAGGGGGCCTGAGCTCTGTCACATACTTTGACCTACCCAAGTTTTAGTGGAGTGATAAAATAGAAGTTAAATCGAAGAGAGTTAAAGTGTGAATGGACAAGGAGAAGCAAAAGTGGACTTAAAGCTACTCTTTACACATAACGACTATAAAGAAGGAGAGAGATTGTATGATATGTAGAGAGGATATAAGATTAATGGGGAAACTTTTATGGTAAAGTTAAGAATTTCTCCCAAAGGCCCATGGGTTAAAGTCTTGGTCCCCAGCCTGTGGCTCTCTTGGGAGGTAGTGTAGTCTTCAGGACATGGAGTCTAGAGGGAGGGCTCCAGTTCATTGAGTCCATGAACTTGCAGGGGATTGTGAGAACTCTGCCCTTTTCTCTGTCTTTCACCTTTGTAACCACAAGACAAGCAGTTTCCCTTCATCGTGCTTTCCTGCAAAGATGTGTTGCCTCAGCACAGATCTCAAAGTAACAAGTTTCGCTGATTATAGAGTGGCACCTCCAAAATAAACCTTTTACTTTAAAATCTGGTTCTTAAATAGATCAGAGACAATGATGTACAGAACACACATAAAGGAATTATTTAGTTACATTTTTTGTCTTTTTCTTTTTTATTTGATTTTTACTTTTTGGTGCTGAGGACCAAACCCAGGGATTTGCACTTGCAAGACAGGTGTTATACCACTGAGCTAAATCTCCCACCCAGCAGGAATTATTTAACTGAAACAGGAAGACTAAAAGCACAGAAAAATGTATATGGATGTAGATTTGTTTATAAGTATGGAATGATGTGCTTAGGATTGCCCAAGGACATCATCATAATGGCTATGAGTCGGAGTTGAGACAGCTTATTGAGGTTGAGGGCACTTGAGCTTGTAAGTGACTTAAAGGGAGAAGAAAATAGAATAGTCTTGTGAATGGCTAGCATGCGATCAGCATGGATGATGCCCGTTTGGATGATTGATGGAGGAAAACAGATAAAAGTAACTGGTAGGGGCTGGAGGAATGGCAGAGTGGTTAAAGTGCTTGCCTAGTAAGGCCCTGGGTTCGATTCCCCAGAACCACATAAGGTGGGCATGGTGGCACACACCTGTAATCCTAGCACTTGGGAGGGTGAGGCAGGAGGATTGCCCCGAGTCCAAAGCTATCCCGGGCTCCATAGTGAGTTCAGGACCAGCCTGGGCTACAGAGTAAGACCATGTCTCAAAAACAACAACAACAAAAACAAAAGTAACTGGTAACTTGATAGAAAAATAACTAAGGGTTAAAAGGCCACAAATATCAACAGGGTGGACATCCGAGTACAGCAGAAATGAAGGAAGGAAAAAAATGACAACAATTAGAAGTTATCAGACAGTGGAACAATAAAGTTCAAGACTTCAGAAACTGAGCATTCTCAAGCAAAATGAACTCCATCATTTGATAAATTAATATGGAAAGAGTGAGAGTTATGAAATACGTTATAGAAAATTCTAAGTAAATGTAACAGTCAACTCTACCTTCAGAGTGTATCTAAAGTCGGGCAATTTCTCATCAGTTTCACTGCAGCCAGTTAGCCTAAGCAACCATCAGCATTGGTTCCTAACTGGTCTTTCAGATTCTACTCATGCTCCTGCCGATCCCTGACCAAGTACATATCACAGTCCCTACATTTTTTGCTCCAAATTCTGTTTCTGTTGCCTTCCTTGTAAGTTCTCCCTTGATCTGGTCCTAAATTTTTCATCCATACAACCCAGCACACTTTGTTCTGTTGTACGGCATCTGTACTAGGCTAGTGGAGGTTTTAAGCGCACATTAAGTGTGTCTTGGTTTTCTTTTTTAAAGGCTTCTCCTATTTACTGGATGATTCACACCCACTCTCAGTTTTCTCTCCTATGCAATGAGTCCAAGCCTTTAGGTCCTTTGGAGTCCTTGTTAGTGCTCTATATAATGTAACCCTGCCACCCCATCTGTCTTCATACATGTTTTCACTGGCTTCACTCAAGTCTATGCTAAAATTGCTCCTCCAAATGTTTTTCCTTAAGGATACGAATTAAAATTTAAGAGTTGGGCAAAGGATGTAGCTCGATGGTAGAGCACTTAGCACATGCCAGACCATGGATTAGATCTCTAGAACTCACTCCCCCCACAAAGCCTCCATCTTTCTCTACCCAGTACCTTGTGATGTTTCTTTTATAACACTTTGAACGATGGAGGTAGTTTTATTTATTGGTTCATTTTGTTTCTTTCTCCTACTCCAGTATCAATGAGGAATTTAAGCTCTTTATGGGAGGGAGGAGTAATATCTTTTTCAGTCTTGCCCTCTGTTTTACCTTACAGAAAAGTTCTTGGCTAAAGTGGAAGCCAAGACAAACTCTAGAATATTTGGTCAAGGAAGAGCATGGAACCGGTATTGGAGCTGCAGAGACAAGGACAAGTCTTGCTATAAGCAGCAGCAATTACCAGATTAATGAACCAAGAGGAAAACAGAGCCAATTAGAGTGCTTGGAAATAACAATAAATGAAGTAAACAGTTGAAGTTAAAATGGTTTAAGTCTCCTTTCATCTTTTTTCTGTTCTGACAGTCTGTGTGAAGACCAGGATTCTGGCTTCTCAAAGAACACTCTATACGTGTGAACACTTGAAGAATTTGAGTCGTAGATCAAGCAGTTCCGTTATCACTTGGTGATACCAAGAAGCAGAGACAGCATAGCATCAGAAAGTAATAAAAAGAGGCGCCTTTGTGTTTCTTCCTCACTTGTCCCCTCTCCTCAGAGGTAAAGCTATAAAATGGTCTTCAAACTTACATAAAGTAATCCGTTTACAGGATTTATTTAATCTTTTTAGTAGAATGATTTGACCTTTCCACAACACTTGTCCTAAGGAATAAATTTTTCCCCATTTTATTGATATGTACAAGTGCAAAGTTTAAGGTTTACAATGGAGTTGAGCACTTTGTGCACATACGTTTCTTGTCAAAGTGACAAGGGCTTTCCCGCTCTCCTTTTGTCCCTCCCTCTACCCTCCCTTCCCTTGCTCCACCCTCACCCTGTCTCCCTCTTTCTGTCTTTTATAGCTTTTGTGCTTCTTTATCTGCATTATTTTACAAGCTAAATGAAGCCCTAAACTTAGTTGCACATTTGTAGACACCCAAAACGTTTTCCATTTTCACTTACTTTCTTTTTCTCTCACATTTTGCTTAAGACTTCTGAATCTTATTATTTAAGATCACAACTAAACAGAAAGCTAATGTTACTAAGTTATAATGGTCACAGAGTACACTAGAGATACCTGTTAACTGGAGATTCTCAAGCCTTTAGTCTATTAACCCAACCCTCACTGCGCTCTCCTCTGGGAAAAACAAACAAAACGAAACGTTTTCAGTGAAATCCTTCCAGACTTTTGTTTCTTTAAGTGTTTGTGCTGTAGCTTAAATACACAGTACATTGAGGGCCGAACCCTCAGTACAGCAATGTTTAGAGGTGGAGTCTAGAGAGATTATTGGATCATGGTAATGCTGACTGCAACAATGAATCAATTCATTGATGAATCATGAGATCAATGGGCTAAGGGATAGTGGGGCCCAGTTGGAGAGTGTAGTTCGCAAGGGCTTGCTTCCCAAGATATGTCTTGGCCCTGGCTCCTCTTTTTCTGGCTCTTTCCCTCTATCTCTGCTTCTAGATCTCCATGAGATGGCCAGCTTTCCTCTGCCACGCTTTGCCTTGATGTTTCTGCCTCCTCAGTCCATGGTTGGCAATTGAACTAGCCAACCATGGGCTGAAATTTCTGAAACACAAAACCAAAATACACCCTCTTTCCTTTAAGTGGCTTTCCCTAGGTATTTGATCACAGAAAAAAATAATAAACGAAAAGAAAAACAATACACAACTTCTAATATAGAGCCCGGAAGTCTGTACCTAAATCCTAAGGGTTTGCTTATTTTCATTTCAACACACTAAAACTCTGGAGCACTTTTCAGAGAATTTTAAGTTTTTAATTTTTCCCAAGTTAATTTTATTAGTATGTATTGGTGAAATATATTAGTCACATTAAACCTGGGGGTTTGGGGCACATACGCATCACATCTTCATCATTTTCACTTCTCTTTTCCTTACTACCCTCCCTTCCCTCCTTTCCCCACATGCCTATCTTTATGTGTGGCCATACTTGTCTGTACTATTTCATAAGTGAGGAAGAATAGAAACCAAGTTAAAGGAGCAAACTAACTTCCCTTAAGAAAGTAGTTAGGTAAGTTAGAGTTGAAGCCATACTTAAGCAAAAAATATGAAAGAATGCTTAAAATAAGGCATGTTCGCTCGAATTGGTGTCGTCTCATCCTCTTGCTCAAGCTGTGCCCCTGTCCTCCATTCTCCCTCCCTTCCTCTACCCTTCCTTTCCCTCTCTTTCTTTTCTTTCTCTCCTTATTTTTACTTCACTATCACATGTACTTGACTGGATAAGGTGATAAGCTTTATTGTTTCAATTTTCTGGGTTAGCTTGTTGTGAATCTGGTTAATTGCATTAGGACTAGGTGACTCGTCAGCTTTCTGTTCTTTTTTAGCCTCCAAACAAGATCAGTGAAACCAGAAATGCAAGTAACAAAAACATATAAAGCACAAGACAAATAGAAAACACCAAGCAAATCGTTCACTTCCTTTTTATGATCTTAACAACATGAAATAGTGAAGACAAATCAAATCTTTGCAGTATGATCTGGTTATAAAGTCTTTATCAAGAAAGAAAGGAATCAAGATGTTTTCATTAATCTACTTTCCCGTCACCTTCAGGAAGCTCTATAATAGTCTTACCTTATTCTCAAATAAATCTTATCTTATTTTAGAGTTTCATTAAAGTTCCAGAAATGAAAATTCAAGAAAGAAAACACCATTTCCAAACTTCAAAGAATCAAAATTGACACAGTAGTAGGAATGCTTTTATATTTCCCAAGACAAAAATCCTATAGAGATTATGTACACAAATATTACCAGAATTGTATGAAAATGAATTAGATTAAAATAAATTTCATTTATTATTTTTAATCATGCAACTATTATGTGCCCACTTAAGAAAAATATTTTAAAAATCCAGATAAGAAAACATGCATTCTAACAGGACTTTTTCTTCTCTTTCTCCTTTCCCTGTGTGTACCTGTGTGTTTGTGGTATTTATATATTATTTTACAAGATAAAATCTTACTGTAAATACTGTTTTGTGCGCTATGTCTTTAAATAAAACAAAATATTTGTAACATTTTCACATTGAAAAATATATTTCTATAATATTATTTTTAAGAAAGTACTTTGATTTGAGTCCCTTATTATCTGAGATTTAGATTACATGCCTATTTTCATTATTATGAATCATGTTTTGTTTAACATTTTTTAGAAAATTTCACTTCAAGTCAGATATTGGTTATTTTTTTCAGTACAGGGTGACTTGGAAAGTATTTAAGGCTTTTAGGCCACACAGTTTATTACACATGCTCAACTCTTCTGTTATAATATGAAAGAAGACACCGAAAATATGTAAATGAATTCGTTCTGCTGTGTTTTGATAAAATTTATTTTCAACTCAGGCGGAGGACATGGTCTAACCCATGGACCATCTTTTGCTGATTATTGCCCTGTAGTAATTGATGAGTAAAAAATTTGCACGTTTAAGGCTTTTGATATGTACCACTCATTATGTCTTCAAAAAGGTGTCACCAATTTACATCTTTTCCAGCAGCGATCGTCTGTGATACTTTTTTTTTTAAAGTCACGATAGTCACTACATCAGTAGTGTAGAAGTTGTGATTCTAGTAATAGCCAAAAATCCAAGAGAAACCATTCCTAAACTTAGAAGATTCAGATTAATACCTTGTAAACCCAGAATCTTGTAATACTTTTCCTTACGTGTAATCAAAGTTGCCAATTACAGATGTGATGAGAGCATCATTATTACATATAAATTGTTATTAGTAGTATTTGTAATATGTGACTGGCCCAGGCCAATCACAGAAACATCTTAAGCAGGCATGTTGGGCTGCCTTCCTGAGGCTGGCAAGTGGTGCCCAAGAAAAGATTCTTGGGAGTGGCACAGGTGTAGTAAATATAAATGCCTACTCCCTGCCAATAAATACACATACACATACCAATAAAACAATAAGAAACACACAACACACAAGGAGGCCGAGGGAAAGACATTAGAATGTTAGAATGTAAGATGCCTGGAGATATTCATGTGGAAATTTTCCAGAAAAAGGATGAACATTGTAACATAAAGGATGCTGGGAGAGAAAAAATCAAGGAATACAAAAGGTTTCTTTCCTGTAAAGTAAGGACATCACTCTCTACCCACAAAGTTGGCAATTCCCTAGCACATAATACTCATCTAAAAAATGGTAGACACTATTACTAGTCCAGAATACCTAGAGTTCTCTCTGCTCTTCATTAAAATATCTAACCTGTTTTTAAAACCTCACATCTAGTCCGAAAATAAGTAAAAAGCAGACTGAATAGGTTGTGTCCTAGGTCAGTTTCATGTAAGCCTAGCCTCAAATATATATTTTGTTTTGTATGATACCTTTCATCATTACATTTGTACACCATAGTAATTCATTTATGTGAATGTGTATTTTAATTAGGAACTTCTATGAACTGAAGGTCACTTTACTTTTTGAGATGATGATATTATTTTATTTTGCACAGTTGATATCTGTTTTATGAATTCATTTCACAGAAGATGAGTCCTGCTTACCTTAGAATCCAGCGGTTGAGTAAGCTTCTAATTCTTCATATCTTATTGCTTAATGTAGTTATTTGTAAAGAAAGAAAACTGGAACTAAAAACTCATTAAGTAAAGGAAACCGACACACACTTGTGAATCATGGAATGCTAGGGTCTGACATGAAGATAGTAACTTTCTAAAACACCCATTTACAGGAAAATACTGAAGTTTATAGATTAATGAAGAATACTTTTTTAAAAAATCAAATTTGACCTTCAATTCAGGAGTTTTACCTTTAAAATAAATCTTCTCCCCTTACCTGGCCTCCCTGCTTCATGATATGAAGCAGAGCAGCAGCAGAGGGTAGCAAAGGATCTATTTGTTGAGAAAAGTTAGGACCACGTCAGGTTGCAAAGCAAACGAGTAGAGGCAAGCATTATGGGAACATGGCGATGGGAATATAGGAACCGAGACAGGGTGTGCACTCACACTCTGAGCATCAGACTCTGGCCTCAACTTGTTCAACTTGACAATTGGAGGAGAAGCAGTTGCTTGTATACTTAAGCCCTTCCAAATTCCATGACATCGCTCAGAACTTAAATTCTGGAGACTAATTCATAATGTACTAAGTAAACTTCCAATGTACATAAAATAATTCTATTAACCTTGAGTTAACCTCTCAAATTTTTGTTACAGTTTCAGGTTTCAGTTGATGTCCTCTGAAGCTGGAAAAATATGTACTAAATACAAATTGAAAAGATTTTTTTAACTTTCATTTGCATTGGACTACAAAATACTGCTGTAATATTGAGGAGTAAGAGAGATTGTGAGTTTTTGAAAGCAAATTACATTTTCCAACATGGTCGGATAGAAATTCCTTTTCATGTTAATTAATCAATTTTGAATATTTTTAGAGGTATTAAAATATAATTGTGCAGAAAGCTGAGACTTTGCTCATTCTTTGCCGTAGAATGAATTCTAATGGTTTGCTAGGTAACTGATAAACTACAGTGATACATAATTTACAACTCCTTTGTAAGAAAAAAAATGAAAAAAGTAAGAGAAATTTTGTGTGTGATATATGAAAGGAAATGTCTTTTTAATGTATTGAAGGTTTGCTGGTCATGACATGGTGGAATTATTGAGACTATGGAAGAGATGAAGAAGTTTTTTCAACATTCATTATATTTTTCCATGGTTATTATTTAAGTTTCCATGACCCAAAAGTCTTATAGAGCACAACAGATTTCTAGGCTCTGGGTATCACATAGATGAAATCGTGGCGCTGTCCCTAGCTGTGGTCTCATCTCAGACTTAGTCTTCCAAACTCACGCAAATGTGGTTTGGATTTTCTTGCTGGCTGCCAGCTTGCTCTCAGCTCCAAATGCCCCCACACCCAGGTCCCTATGCGGTGTCTGCACTGGCAGTTCACAGCGTGGCTATTTACTTTCTTCTAGGCCTGCTGCTGCTTCATGTTTCTTTTAAGGATTTGCCTGGTTCGGCCACACCCACCCAGCATGATCTCCTTTTTACACTCATAGTTGATGTGTCAGAGATCTTCCTTTTATTCCCACTACGGTCCCAACTTTGCTGCTTTGCATTCTGGGAAGCAAACCCCAAGTTCTACTTGTACTCAAGGGAGACTATACAAGGGGGTCACACAGTTGGCTGTTTTAGTTTAGATTTGCTTTTGGTAATCTCCAAATTTCATACTACAGTTATTTTCTGTCTGTTCTAAATATGTGTATTAAATGGAATCAGATCTCAAACTTTATTTTCATACGCCATTGTGAAGTGAAGCTTGTATTATTTTTTGGATAGGGTGAAAACAGAATCTGAGAAAAAGTTGGACTTCTTAATTTCTTAGTGGACTTCTATTTAACGACGCCGCATTTTCTAGTGATTAATAATTATATTTACTGCTGTGGTAAAATACTACTGATAGTTTGGCCTGTGTTTAGTTTGGTTTTATGAAAATTTTAAAATAAATTTTGTTCTATGTATAAGATATACAACATAATGTTACATCACACATTTGCTTCAAAAGCAACTTAAGGGTGGCAGGCGTAGCTCATCGATTAGAGCACTTGCCTAAGAAGCATGAGGCCCTGGGTTCAATCACCCAGCACCACGTAATAGCTTGGTGTGGTGCTGCACTCCTGTAATCCCAGCACTCGGGATACTGAGGCAGGAGGATTACGGTGAGTTTGAGGTCAGCTTGGGCTACTCTGTGAGTTCAGGACCAGCCTGGACTATCAAGAGAGATCTTTTCTCAAAAAAAAAAAAACCCTTCCCCCAAAAAGCAACCTAAGCAATAAGAAAGATACTGATTCAATGATTCGTACTCAACTACCTTTCTATTATTACAATGTTTTGTAGTTCTATTTTCATTGTTACTGGAATGATATACAAAACAAAGTATGAAAGGCTTGGATCTCAGGCACTTGTTGTACACAATGAACACTTTTCAAATTAATGCATATACTTTAGCTCAGTGTCTCATGTCCCTCACTGAGAACAATTTTTTATTGTAGTTACTGAAATGACGTGACTGAAAGAATTCAAAATATAGATAGATTCCAAGTCAATATTAGTGTCATTTAAAACAAACTCTTCACCCACAAGTGGCCTTTCTTCTTGCTAGTTTTATTGCTCATAAACAGTCTAGAAGTGACAATATTTGAAAAATTAAATGAATTGAAAATAGTAGTCATAATAACATAAGCAATTGATGGAAACTGCAGTAACATTAAAAATCTGCAAACTGGGATAAAAATTTAATTATTATAAAATTACATTAAAATTAGATCTTGTTTCAAAGACATTTAAAATTTTTGTTTAAGCCAGTTATTGAAATTTGTATTACGCTGAGAAAAATAAATTTATCCTCATCTTTAATCAAAACTTGAGCAATTATGAGAAGCATAGAATTAGGCTGATTTTAAATGTCACCTGAATCGAGCATTTTTACCACTCAGTATTTCAGCTTTTGCCCTCAAATAGAAAGTACTAGTAAATAATCCAAAACACCTAACATAGGACATAAGCCACAGACTTAAAAGCATTAAAATATTCAATTCAATATTTTCTTGCATGAAAGTAAAGGATCTGGTTGAAGTTCAAAAACCATGCAGTACAGCTGTATACTTAATACAGGACTTATCTGTCTTTTCTGTTTTCAATCACTGACCCACTTGTTGCATGATCTATTTTATTTTAACTTGCATTTCTTTATCAGAATAAATATGATGATGTGATTTACCTCATAACATTTGTGGCATGGGGCAGCCAATTTTATGAGATATGTATTATAAATACAGAAGTTTCTTTACCTCATATGTGAGTTCTCTGCTGGAACTAGAGAGCTACTAAAGGTAAATATGAACTGTTGTGCTAGCTTCATACTCAGCAAAACGGTCGGGCAAAAGAGCAGTAGCATTACTGTACACCACCAGCGAAATCACTGAGTACGATATGAGAAAAACAATCCCACTAAGAAAAGCCTCAAAGAAATACATAGTAATTAACCTGACCAAGGGAGTGAGGAAGCTCTACAATGAAAACCATAAAGGCTGAAGGAATAGCACAGCAGTCACATCACTTGCCTAGCAACTGCAAGACCCCAAGTTCAATTCCTCAACCCCACATAAGCAGGACCTATAATCCTAGCACTTAGGAGGCTGAGGCAGGAGGATTGCTGTGGATTTGAGGCCAGCCAGGGGCTACATAACGAATTCAGAGTGGATGAACCTGGGCTACAAGAAAGAAAGAAAGAAAAAAGAAAGAAAGAGAAAGAAAGAGAGAAAAAAAGAAGAGGGAAAGAGAGAATTAGAAAATTGTAGTATGTTGAAAAAAGAAACTTGACCAGGACATTGGAAAATTGAAAGACATCTTCCTGTTCCTGGATAGGTAAAACTATACTGTCAAAATGCCCATACATCAAAACTGAAATAAAGAGCATAATTCAATCAAAATACCACCAGCAGGGGTAACCCACTTAGGACCCTCGCCCAGATAGTGAGAATTTTTAACCCTTTATCCTTTGTTTTTGAGTAAAATACCATTACTCTGAAAAAAAAATCAGCAATTAAAAAATAGAATAATATTTTAAAATTTTATGGAACCAGAAGAGACTCAGAATAGGCAAAACAGCCAGACAGAAGCAGAAGGCATCACAATTCTGCATATAAAGATACATTGCAAAATAAAAATGATAAAAATGATAGTATTGGCACAAAAGCAGACATGTGGACAGAGGGAACAGAACTGAGGATGCAGAGGCAGTCCTGAGTGCCTTCAGCCATCTGATTTTGGACAAAGTGGCCGACAACATACACAGGAGAAAAGAGAGCCTCTTTAACAGGTCTCACTAGGACTGGTGAGGCACATACAGAAGAATGAACCTAGTCCTACATCTTTCACCCTGCACTAAAATAAAATGAAAATTGAGCAAAGATCTGGATGCTAAAATGGAAACACTGAATCTGCTGGAAGACAAAATAGGCAAAACTCTTAAAGACATAGGCGTAGGCAAGGATTTTCACAATAGAACACTTATCATACAAGAAGTAACACCACAATTCAACAACTGGGATTACATCAAATTAAAGAGCTTCTGCACAGCACAGGTAACTATCAACACAGTGAAGCAAGAACAAGCAGAATGGAAAAAATAACTTGCCACCTATTATTTGGACAGAAGGTTAATATCTAGAATATACAAAGGACTCATAAAACAGACTCCCAAAAAGAAGACACAATTTTTAAAAAGCAAATGAAATGGATCGACAGTTCTCAGAAGTTCAAGATCCCCCAAAACATATGAGAAATACTTTCAACAACTTTAGCTGTTAGAGAGATGGAAATCAAAACAATGCAGTAGGACCGTAAGCTGGTACAGGCATTATGGAAATCAGTATGGAGACTTCTCAAAAAACTGAAAATAGGTATTCCACACTTTTGTTTCAAGCAGCACACCTCATAAGAGCTGAATTGTGGAAGCTGCCAATATGTTCACCAGCAGATTAGCGAGCAATGGTGATGTGATAGATATACACAAATGGAGTACCACTCTTTCATAAAGAAAGATAAATTTCATGTTTAGAAAAATGGATACACCTGGAAACCACTATGATTATGCTTAGCAAAATGAATCAGATACACATGCTGAAGTGTGACCTGGTTTCTCTAATATGAGAAACTCAAAGTATAAATAAGTAAATGAGTCAAATAAGATTGATGGTAGAAAACAGAGAGATAGATTTACGAAGGGGGAGAAGGGATGTGGGAGGGGAGGAGAGGGTGGCGGAAAGGGGACAAGGTAAGTGAAAGTGATTACAAGGTGGTATGTGTGTACACCAATTCCTTAAGTTGAACTTAACTGTTACATATCACAAATACATACTGATAAAAATAACATTTTTAGGAAAAATATTTCTTGAGTGATCACAAAAAATCTGAAAATGAGAAACTAACTGTTCCAATAAGGGTTCCAAGGCTGAAGGCCACCCAGGAGCCATCTATAAAGAAGGATCCAAGGAATGTTATTTCAATGACAGCATCACTCACAGAGTATCCATCTAACAACTTGCCACCACCTGAGAACTGCGCCTTTGACTTGGCATTACTTTTCTAGACTCTTCTGTGACAAGTGATTACTTGAAGTACATAGTCACAGGGGTTCTCAAACAACGTTACACCTTAAAACACTGGGACATTTTGTTTTCAGTACAGACTTTAGATCTAACCCCAAAAGCTTCTGATTTAGTACTTCTTTCATGAGACCCTAGAACGTGCACAACCGGTATTTGTGAACCACTTTATTAGCAGCCTTCTGTAATCAATAGTGATTGATTTCATTTTCCTTCAGCTGAGTCTCTAGTGGAATAAGAGAGTTAAAAGAGAGGAAGATTTTTTCGGATGGGAAAATGAACATGGTTCAGAGGTAAAAGATGCCTTAGGAAAGAAACAGACAAACCAAGGGAATAAGCAATGAGAGGACTGCTAAAAGACATAGGTTCCTGAGTTGAGTTTTCCTAAAAAAAAAAAAAGAAAGAAAGAAAAAAAGGTAGGAGAGTGTTGAAAATTCTAACACAAATGATCTGTGTGACAGTTCCATCCAGATATACCTCAACTTTCCTCAAGTATCAATGAACTGCGCATGCAGTTTTCTGCCTAACCCTCACAAGAAAATGAAATGCAGTGGAGACATTAAGGGTGTGCCTGCAGTAAACATTATGAAACAATTAATTATTGTTTCTTCTGTGATTATGAGAATTCCAGATGACTCTCCTGCCAGCCCATTAAAAGTTGTGAAATATGGAATATCTAAGCTCTTACTCTTCTCAGGATCATTTTTCTCACTATCTCACCCCCTAAACACCAAAAGCTAAATTATAAAAGACAGACGCATCTCTTCGCTCACACCTAACCCAATTGCCAAAATATTTAATTATGAGAATATATTAAAATACTCAGTGGAAGCAACAACTGGCAAGTTTGGAAATGTGTCAAAATTTTAACACTTGGGTGTAAGACCACATATAAGGAATACAAACATATCAAATATTAATTTGTTATCTCATTTTTGTGCTAAGTGTTTTAAGTTTACTGACAGTACTTAAATCCTGCAAGATTTTACTTTGTCTTAGATGTACTTTTTGTTTTGTAGATATGAAAAATTTACTGATTGGTTGTATGTTGATTCTCTTAGAAATATCAGAAAGAGGAAAATGACAGATTAACAGAGACGAGAATGATGTAAACCCTGAGTTTGAGCCCAATTTGGACAACTACAGAAGCTTAGTGAGTCCCTGCCTCAAAATAAAAAAAAAGTGAAAAAGAAGGCTGGAGATATAGCCGAGTGCAAAGGTCCTGGGTTAAATCCCAAGCACCACAAAAATTAAATTAAATTATATTAAATTAATTAAATTAAAAAGCTAATGAAAATTGAGTACTTTCTATGCTCTAAATTCTATGCTGTGACCTTGACACAGGTCTCATTTAATCCTCAAAGTTACTACATAAAATAAGTAATATAATTAATTGCATCTTGCAAATAAAGAAACTTAGGCTAAACAATTTTAAATTCGTTTTTCAAGACAATGCGTATTACACGGAAGATCTGGAATTCGAACCAGGGTCCATCTGAAGCTTGAACCAGTATTCTGAAAGATCCGATCATGTAATACAGAATAATTACATAAAATTTTGGTGCCTGTGTACGTCATGATTATACATGGACCCCTCAGCATAATAGCCAAACAAAGTTTTTACATTATAACGCAATGTAAACTCTAATCCAGACTGTCCACTCCGATGCTGAATATGACTGTCAGTCACAACCTAGCTCTTCAGAGCATTAAATAATGAGGTTGCAACCTCCTTCAGAAACTTTTCTCTTTCTTATAAGAACACACGGTGACATCATTGAAGAGCTTGCCTATTTCATATTTCTTCCCTTTTAGGTTAGAAATCTGCATACAAAAATGTGAAGGAGTAGCCAGTTTGGGGGCACGTGCTGACAGTCCTAGTCACCCAGAGAACAGTCATAGTCAGCGGTGACGGATTTCATTTTCTCATCTACCACAATTCTAGTGGAATAAGAGAGCAAGAAAGGAGAATTATTGTTTTTTATGGGAAAATAGAAAATGGCTCAGAGATGAGAGATACTTTAGGAAGCTTATGCCTACAAGTACAAGACCAGCCTCAACAACATAGTGACGTTCCATTCCCTTACTGTCCAAAAGAACTGTGAAGAGTAAACCAAAATTGCCAAATTCTTACGTTTCTAAATCAGTGTGCACCTTTTAAATAATCTGTTTATATTTCTATTGGTGAGTTTAACTATTTGCTATTTCATTTATTTGCTTAAATTCAATGATATTTGCCAGGAAACGGTCATTTTTTGTTATTTGCACACATAGATTGCTTTTACATCTTTCATTTCCTACATGTTATAGCAGGGTCATATAATTAAATGACAATATAGTATGTGTGTTACTAAATGGTTAACAAGCAAAGTAGATGAGCAGATAGTAAGTCATGTAACGGAACAAATTGCTAACAATAGTTTTTATTTGTTCTTCTCTCTTAGCTCTGACAGTATCCATCCCAACTAATGGGACAAAATTCTGCCAAACAAAGCATAGCTCATTGTCAATAGGTTCGTAGACTTGATTATTCTCGTGACACTGAGTCACCACCTTTAAGGTTAAATATGAGGATCATCATCTTTGTGTTGAGTGGTTCCAGGAAACTTCTTGAGGAATAGTGCTCTACCAATTCAAACAAATTCTTTAAATATTCTCTTTAATCCTGCCTTACCGATACGAGAGAAGCGATAAGCATGCTGAGGGAAAGTCAAAGAGCTAGAGGCTCATTTTTTTTCTCTTGTTCTGTTACTAGGTCTTGGTCAATTTTGTCTTTTATTAAAAAATGTCGTGGAATCTCTATATCCCACTAAAAGCAATGTGATTTAAACCATTTTTATTGCTAATTCTGACAAAAGATTTGGGCTGCAGCATTACTTGGAGCTATTTGTCAAGTACTTTTGTGGAAGGCAAATGGTATTCCTCAAGTTAGTTCTTGGTTCTGCTTTATTCAGTGCCCATTAATTGTGCCATAGTGGTGGCATGGTTTTCACCTGTTTGTGCATAACCCATTGTAGACACTTAATATTTATCAAATGAGTAGCTAAACAAGGTAATGGATATTCAGATAAGAGCACACATATTTCGGAGGTACAACCCCCAATAAATCAGTTAGTTTATTGAGTTCACATTAGTGCCTTGGATTTTCTTTTCTTACTGAACAGATGATTCTAATATAAGTACCTCTGCTGATTACTCTACAATTTGCATTATTCCCCAAGATATTTCTTCTAAATTCCACACCAAATATCTAGTTGTTCACTGAACATTAGCATCTGAATGCCTCTTAGCTAGTTGAAGTTCATCCATATGTGAGTTCTGTGTTCTACTGCCCAAAGACACAATCTTTTGTACAATTGCCCAATTCACAACTTGAGTTCTAAGTTTTGTTTTTGATTCCTGCTTCTCCCTCCCTCACCTCCACTGTCTTAGTTGCAGAACCAGGTGGATTATATCTTTGTAAGATTTTATGAATTTCTTTGCATAACCATTGTCATAATCTTAGACGAAACTAACATTATTATTGGACTACTGCAACATTCTCTTAACATGTCGTCTTCATTGTATTTTTGTCCCTCCAAAAATTTACCCTGTACTATGTATCTGATCACAATATTCATTTAATAAATCCCCACAGCATATTAACCATATAGTAATCTCTAGATCAATTCATATTTATCCTCCAAGGTTCAGCTTTAATTTTATCTTTTTCTGTAAATTAATACACTTACATGCTTCACCTGTCTTTGTATTTATCACAATAAATTATAGGTATAAATCTGCTAGCTTGGAAATCCTCATAGATTGTGAGCTCCTGGCGCATAGGGACCAGATCTACTTGATATCCCTGATGGTCAGTAGTTAACACAGAGTAAGTACTCAATCATTATTTTCTAGAGGAATAAACAAATAAAGGGAGGGATGAAGAATGAGAAGAAAAGAGGGAAGGGACACTAAGTCACAAAAGTGAGTTAAGTCTCTATATCCATTTATTCCAGCTTTATTGGAGTCTGAAAGACAATGTAGTAGAGTCCTTAAAATGTACGGAATCTAGGAAGCATTTTTTTTTTTTTTGAGCGTGTGTTTGTGCCTTATTTGAACTAATGAATAGAAATTGAAAAAGGCGAATTTCCAAAACCTTCGGGAAAGTCATATATATGTAATTTTGTTACAAATTAAATAATGAAACAGGCATAAGTATTCTATTAATAAAGAAAAGGACAGCTTTAGTTACAGACTTAGGTTTCCTCATTATTGTTCTTGTTATATTTTGTTGTCAATTTAGCCTTTTTTCAGGTCAGATAATAGCTACGAGGTCGTAGTATATTGCAAGCAAAGATGTGCCAGATGAGTTTTTACCAGGACAATCATCCTTTTGGTTGGATGGATGAATGTGCCTGCTTTTTGTCTCCCTCCATCAAGGGCTGGTCACTGTTAGTTGGGTTCCCTCACTTCCTTAATCCAGGATGTCATTAGGATGATTGATTTTAAAGTCTGTTGAATGATTCATGTGAGTTTGATGCCCTACATACATGGTCTGTTCTATCATTTTGCATGAATATTCTGTGATAAGAACTTCCTATACTTTTACATTTATGCAAGCTAATATTTAAAATTACTTTCCGATGATAGGAGCCCTGATGTTTTATTATACATCATTAAGTATTATTTCTAAGAACTTAGCAAAGCATATAATAAAGCATGACATTTTTATGAGAGGGTCATAGAGAAAGGAGGCCGTGGAGAGGAGAGAATTGACTGTTTTAACTCTTTTTCTTCCTCCAGAAAGTGAGTAATACAGTGTTGCTTGTTATCTTATTTTAGAAAAGAGAAGTTAAAATCCCATATCTTTAGTGCAAGAAAAATGAATTTGGTGTTTCTTCTCTGTCTTCTTGTTCCAGCCCACATCATGTTCCTTGGAAGGAACATCTGAAAACAATCTCTGGAGCCACGAGTTGGCTTTGTGCCTTAATCCAGTAGGCCTTGATCTAAGGACTTCTCACAAAACCACTTGAAGTACTCAACAGACTAGAAAATCACAAATTCTAGCTCTCCACAAAATAATTCCAGCAGAAAAGATGAGGCAATATGAGTAAATATATCCCCAAAAATGAGAGCAATCAGAATTTGGTGATAAGTATAGAATTTCTTATCTTTTATAAATATACAAGAAAGTCTTTCTTAAATTTTATATTTGAAAAAATTCCACCTGTATTTCTGCTTGCTGATTTTCAAACAATCCAAAACGATTTTTAAAGACTATATCTAAGGTCAAAAATTATATAAATTAAAGAGCAATACTCACTGTAAAGTTTTTAGTTAGCTGAAAATCTCAACAATTTAATCAACAATATTTTGTCCTGTAAACTATATTTCAGTTCTTTTTTATTTCTAATATATGGATAATCTGTGGGGATGAAGCTGAGAGAGGAAAGAGTGCTCATTGAAGAAAATATGATAGAAAGACAGACAGAGACAAAGAGGGAGGGGAGAGAGAGAGACAGAGACAGAGAGACAGAGAGAGACAGAGCACTACGAGTTTTATAAGAAGAGATTGGCTTCCCCCTCACTTTTCCCTGACAATACTTCCTAAATATTCTTTTCCCCCGAAATCTGTCCACTTAAAAGATTGTAGGGTTAGATGATTCTTTTACCTTCTAAAATTGCATAAATAATATATGGACACATTCTTATTGTAGAAAAACTTTAAAAAACCCACTTGCATATGCCATAAATATTGATGGATCAGGCAGACGTAGCCAGCCCATCCTGCTACACTCCCTACAAGTAGCTAATAGTTAAATGTGTATCTTTCTTGTTCACAGTAGAAAATATAATTTAAACATATTACTACTAAAACTACAAAGAACAAGAACTACGTTCTAATATTTTAAAAATTTATTCAATTTTTTTACACTGTAACTTCATTGAAATACATGTTTTTTCATCATTAAGCTCAAAGTAATTTTTCACTTGTATAATACATGAATTTCAAATTCTAAAACACATTAGAGACATGGGATTTGGGGAGTCAACGATGCCAGGCCCTATTTCAGAGGGTAAGTCCTTTCCTTGCTCACCATTGCCCCCTTTCTACCCCATCACTCATATTGGGGCCTTTCTTTGCCATGAGTTTCGTGCATTTTGTAAGAGGCTCACCTGTCCATAGTCCTTTATGTTTGGTCCGTTTCACTGAGCATTACTGACTCCAGGCGGCCCCATTTTTGTTCAAAAGCTTCATGTCTGTCTTCCTTTATGGCTGCATAGTATTCTATTGGGCATACGTACCACATCTTCTTTAACCATTCCTCTATGGATGAGCGGGTAGGTTGTTCCCAGGATTTGGCTATTATGAATTGTGTTGCTATAAACATGGGTATGCACGTGGTTTTTTTTTTTTTCATATGTTGACTTTATTTCCTTTGGGAACATTCCCAGTAGGGCAGTAGCTGGATAAAATGGAATTTCTAATCTCAACTTTATAAGGAATTTCCAAACTGCTTTCCATGATGTTTGTACCAGCTTGCATTCCCACAGCAGAGGGGTAGAGTTCCTTTCTTCCCTGCACCCTCGCCAACTATTGTTGTTCTTTGAGTTCTTAATGTCGTCCATTCTCACTGGGGTGAAGTGAAACCTCAGCATTGTCCCTGTTTGCACTTCTTTGATGTCCACTGATGAAGAGCACTTTTCCATGTGCTTCTTGGCCATTTGTACTTCTTCTTCTGAGAAGCTTCTTTTCATTCCGTCTGCCGACTTCTTGATGGGATCATTTACTTTAGGGGGTTTTATGCTTTTGAGTTCTTTGTGTATTCTAGATACTATTTGAGATATTACTGGTGAAGAACTTCTCCCACACTACGGATTGTCTCTTCACCTTGCTGATTGTTTCTTTTGCTGTGCAAAAGCTTTTCAGTTTAATGGGGTCCCATTTGTTGATTCTTGCTGAGATTTCTTGTGCAGTTGGCGATCTGTTCAGAAAATCCTTTCCTGTCCCTATGTCTTCTAGGATTTTACCTACTTTGTCTTCCAGTAAGTTCAGTGATTCTCTTTTGATGTCCAGTTTTTTGATCCATTTTGATCAGATTTTAGTGTATGGTGACAGATATGGGTCAAATTTTATTCTCCTGCATGTGGAGATCCAGTTTTCCCAACACCACTTGTTGAAGATGTTGTATTTTTCCCAGTGGCCCCTTTGTCAAAAATCAGGTGACTAAGAGTGTTTGAGTTTGTTTCAATATCCTCAGTTCTCTTCCACTTGTCCTTCTGTTTCTTCTTATACCAGAACTGTGTAGTTTTAATTACTGTTCCTTTGTAGTATTTTTTAAAGTCTGGGATTCTGATTCCTCTATCTTTGGCCTTGTTACTTAGAATTGCTTTAGAAATTCTGGGTCTTTTCTGGCTCCATGTAGATTTTAAACTTGTTTATTTTTTCCAGATTTGTGAAAAAGATAATTGGTATTTTGGCTGGTATTGCATTGAATCTGTATAGTAACTTTGAAAGTATGACCATTTTGACAATATTAGTTCTTCCTATACAGGAACATGGGATGTGTTTCCATTTTCTAAAGTCCTCTTCAATCTCTTTCTTCTGGGCTTTGTAGTTTTCTTTGTACAGGTCTTTCACCTCTGTGGTGAGGCTTATTTTTAAGGCGTTTGCTTGTTTGTTTGTTTGTTTGTTTGTTTGTTTGTTTTGCTATTGTGAAGGGGATTGTTTTCTGGAATACATTTTCATTGGATTCTTTATTGGTGTATAGCAATGATATTGATTAGAGGGTATTGATTTTGTAGCCTACTACTTTGCTGAATTTATTTATTACTTCTAAGCATCTTTCTGTCTTCTATGTGGAGTATCATCATGTCATCTGCAAATAAGAATATCTTTACTTCTCCATTTCTAGTTTATGTTCGTTTTATTCTTCTCTCTTGCCTGATAGCTCTTGGCAAAATTTCAGACAGTATGTTGAATAATAGGGGTGACAGTGAGCATTCTTGTCTTGTTATTGAATTTAGAGTGAATGCTTTCAAACTTTCTCCATTTAGGATTACATTGCCTGAGAGGTTCTTGTATATAGCTTGACTCGTGTTGAGGCAGGGTCCCTCTATTCTTCAGAGTCCTTATCATAAATGTGTGTTGGGTGTTGTTAAATGCTCTTTCTGCATCTATTGAGAAAATCATGTGATTTTCACCTTTGTGTCTGTTAATGTGGTATATCACATTTTATTTGCATATGTTGAACCATTCCTACATGTCTGGAATGAAGCCTATTTGATCATGTAGTGTAACCTTCTTTATGATTTGCTGCATTCTGTTTGTGAGGATTTTATTGAGTATATTTGCATCTATATTTGTTAGGAAATTGGCCTGTAGTTTTCTTTTTCTGTTGGATCTTTGTTTGATTTTGGAATTAAAGTCATGCTTGCTTTGAGAAATGACTTGGGCAATTTTCCTTCCTTTTAATTTGTTGAAAAAGTTTGCTAAGCATTGGTATTATATCTTCCCTGAAATATTTTTATAGAATTCTGCTAGGAATCCATCAGGTCCTGGGCTCTTCTTGATTGGAAGTGTTTTTATTACTTCCTTAATTTCATGCGTGGATGTTGTCTTTTTCCTCTTTTTAATTTCTTCTTTCAGTTGTGTGGTTGATATGTGTTTAGAAACTCATCCATTTCTTTTAGATTTTTAAATTTACTGTAGTATAATTTTTAAAGTAACTTCTAATAATCCTTGGAATATTCATGTTATCTACTGTAATTTCATCTTTTTCATTCAACGTATTAATTAGGTTTTCTTTTTCCTTTTTGTGAGTTTGCTAGGAGTTTGTTAATCTTTTCAAAAGACATCTTTTTGGTCTTTTTGTATTTTAAGTTTCTATTTCATTAATTTCTGCTCTGATCTTTAGGATTTCTTTCCTTCTGTTAGTTTTGATTGGCTTGTTCTTGTTTCTCTAGGGCCCTGAGTTGTGCAGTTAGATAATTTATTCAGGCTTATTCAGTTCTTTTTATGTGTGCATTTATGGAAATAATTTTCCCTCTTTACATTGCCTTCATTGTGTCTCAGAAGTTGCTTTGTCATGTGCTAGCATTGTTGTTTGTCTCTGAACATTTTTATTTCTTCCTTGATTTCTTCTGTAACCCAATAGTCATTTAGAAGAGAACGGTTCAGTCTCCATTTGTTTGAATTGTATCTTTTGTTTTTGTTGTAGTTGATTTCTGTTTTTTTTTTTTCCCCCACTAGGATCTGACAGGGTACATGGGATTGTATCAATTTTCTTGTGTCTGTTGAAGCATGTTTTGTGTCCAGGGATGTGGTCTATTTTGGAGAATGTTTCATGGACAGTTGAGAATAATGTGTATTCTGCTGTTGCTGGATTTAAAACTCTGTACATGTCTTTCAGATCTGTTTCTTCTATATTGTAGTTCAGATCTGTTATGTCTTTCTTTATTTTGTGTCTAGTTGACCTGTTCTTGGGAGATAGAAGTATGAAAGTCCCCCACTATTATAGAGCTGGAGTTTAGTTGCTTTTTGAAGTCCAGTAGATTTTGATTTATGTAGTTGGGTGCACCGTTGTTTGGGGCATAAATGTTTATGACTGTCACTTCCTCTTGCTAGACTTTTCCCTTTACAAGAATGAAGTGACCTTCTTTGTCCTTTTTGACCAGTTTTAGTTTAAACTCCACTTTTTCAGAAAACAGTATTGCTACCCCTGCTTTGTTTTGTCCCACATTTGAGTAGAATATAGTGCACCAGTCTTTCACTGTCAATCTATGTTTATTTCCATGTTTGGAATGTGTCTTTTGCAAGAATATATGGTTTGATTTCATTTTTAATCCAGTTAGCCAATCTAGGTCTTTTGATTGGTGAGTTGAGGCCATTAGCATTTAGGGTTATAATTGATATGTGAGTCTTAGGTCCTGCCACTTTCTTACCCTGTGAATATTAAATTGTTCTGTTTACTTATTTTCTTCAGTGTTCTCTACATTAAAGAAAAAGCTGCCACTGTGTTATTTGTTGTGGTTATTCTCTGTTTCACTATCCAACAGACCTTTGAGATTTTCATGTAGTGCTCATTTTGGTTATCATAAATTTCTTCGTTTCTTTGTCTTGGAAAGTTTTTATTTCATTGTTGATGTTAAATGATATTTTGCTGCATATAGGAGTCATAGTTGATAGTTATTATCTTTTAGGGCTCTGAGGACTCCACTACCATCACTTCTGGCTTTTAGGATTTGTGTTGAGAAGTCTTCTGTCACTCTCATAGGTTTGCCTTGATACATCTCTTGCTTTGTTTCTCTTAAATCTTTTAGAATTCCCTCTTTATTTTGTATTTCAGTGAGTTTTATTATAATAAATCTGGTGGAATTTCTATTTTGGTCACATTTAGTGAGTGTACAGTATGCCTCTGTCACTTGCATGTCTTTTATTTTCTATGTATGAATAGTTTTCTCTTATGACTTTAGTGAAAATATTTCTTAGTCCTGTAGTTAGGATTTCCCTTTTTTCTTATATTTCTGCTGTTCTGTGATCAAGTTTCTTTGTATCTTCTATAATCTGTTGTGTTCCTTTTCTTTGTTCACATTGAATTATTTTATGGTCTTTAACAGTCTTGATCATCATTTTGGTCTTGTCCTGTAAATCTAAAGTTCTCTTTTCACTTTGTGCCATTCTCTTGCCTAAAGTTTCCATGGAGGTTTTCATCTCCTGATGCTCTTATTTTATATTTTATATATTTAAATTCTTTAAATATTTTGTGTAGTTGCAGTTTGTTTTCTGACTCTCTCTTATACTCTTCCAGCATGTTAATTTTTTTTCACAGTTTATGAGTTTTGGATCTCCTGCTGGTTCTATCTCGTTCTCTGTTGGGGAGCTGGAGGCTTTCTGCAGCATCTTGCACCCTTGTTTTCTTGTCAACTGTGTTTTCTCATCTTGAATGTTCCTTTGCTTTACTGTGGTAGCACGTTCAAGCAGTATCTCTATTCTGGTAGTAGCGAGTGTGTTCTCTGGCTGTGCAATTTGCTAAATGTGTCACGGCGGTGAGATCCCTCATTATAGGTCACCTATATTGTACTTTCAAACCTATCAGTTCTCAGTAGGCCCACCTTAAAAAGGCTTTTCCACTGTGTGTGAAGCTGTCAATACTGGTACCCTCTCACTTCAGGCCGATCATGCAGGGTTGTGAATGGCATGAATAGAGAGCACAGAATAAGGGTACCTGTTGTATTTTTTATGCGAAGCAGGTACTTGGAACTGGATCTTTCAGTCTTGTAGTATTCTATATATAAGTTCATTCATTAGTTTGACTGGATTTCTATAATGTATACTTTAACCAACATATCACATTGTGTTCCATAAATATACACATAGATCAATTAATTTTTTAAAAAATTATCTTTCTAAGAAAGTCAAAAGCACCGTATAACAGAAGTAAACTATACCCATGTTTATAGCATTTCTGGAGAATTTTTCAAATTCTAAGCATTGTTTCCAGTCAGCTCCGGTGTCTTGTAGTGGGTGCTTCCTCTGTAAGCCATGCGTAGTGCCGTTGGCGAGTCAAGCCCTCTGGTGTGGGAGTCTAGGCTCTGTTCCTGGTGGCAGTGGCTTCAGCAGTGATGGCACAGGTCTAAGTACAGCTGCCTGCGAACCTCCAGAAGGCTCCAGTGGTTAGACACAGACACGTGAGAGCTGTGCTGCCAGAAGAGGTCTAGGTGGAGCAACTTAGATGCCTCTGGTGCCCAGCAGGGGCAGTTGGCGAAAAGGTCTAGTTGAGTGAGATCCGAGTTGTGTTGGCTCATGAATACCTGGATGCCTAAGGGCTGCGGCAGTGATGGATGCTGAGTAGACCCAGCAGCACAGCCTCGGAGGTACAGGTGGGGGTCTGGGCATGGCCACCTGGATTCTTCCAGCCTGCACCAGTGACCGGTGCCCATTAATTACTTCGTGTTTTATTTTCAGAGAAATTTTGTTTAAGACAAGTTTATTTTAGTTTCTCAGGTAGTGAGCTACCCGAAAGACCACCACAGAAGGCTGCTTTAATTATTACATGATCTCATTTGGATTCATAAAAACAGATGGATATTAAATAATTCCTCAAACATAATTCTGCACATAATAGGCACAATATATTTAAAATATTTACGGATTGATTTAAAATTTATCTCATTTTTTCATTCCTATTATAACATGTCAATTCTACTTATGCCAAATTTTCATACTTGTGCATTTTTATTTTTAAGTCTATTTTATTCTTATAGTAGCTTTGAACAACAAAAATGCTTATTTTTGCTTCTATTTTACCTGCTCTTTTTTAGTATGAATTTGCAACAGATAATAATTACATCAAAGTTGAGTAATTTGTGCACATACTTTTTTATTATTTTTTCCCACATTTTATCAATATGTATATGTGCAAAATTCAAGATTTGCAATGGAATTGAGCATTTTGTGCACTTACATACCTTGTCAAGGTGACAAGGGCTTTCCCACTCTCCTTTTGTCCCTCCCCCTACCCACCCCTCCCTCCCTCCTATCCCACCCTACTTCCCTCTTTCACTTTGTCTTTCTTCTATGTGCACACACATATTATACCAACTTCACCTTCAATTCCTTTCTCGCTTACATGCCCTCTCACACCTGCCCTCGTCCCCTCTCCCTTTCTACATAGCTATCTCCCTGCCTCCCCACATCTCACTTGTTTGACTGTATTTATACTCTGGGTTTCTCATATTAGAGAAATCATACAACATTTGATTTTCTGAGTCTGTTTCATTTCACTAAGCATGGCAGTCTCAAGTTGTATCCATTTTTCCTACAAAATGACTCAAATCTATCTGTATTTATGAAAGAGTAGTATTCCATTGTGTATATACACAAAACTTCTTTATCCATTGGTCTATTGATGAATATTTTGGCATTTTCCATGATTTAGCTATTGTTTGGGCTGCTCTAGACATGGGTATAATTTATCTCTGTTATATGGTGCTTTTAACTTTCTTAGAAAGATCAATTTTAAACAATTAATTGATCTATGTGTATATTTTATGGAAGACAATGTGATATGTTGATTAAAGTATACATTATAGAAATCCAATCAAAATAATGAATGAACTTATAATGTCAAGACTTCTGGTCATGATGGCTACCGAATAACAGAACTGCACAATATGTCCCTGTGGACCCACTTAAAAAGTTGAGAATATAGTAAAAAGTCACCTGCTCAATGTAGCTAGAAAGGGACGAGTGTCCCAACAATTGAAAGAAGGCCAGGGGACGATGAGAAAACCCAAAACACATTGGAAGCAGAGATATGCAACACCCCAGGAAGTCTTCCCAGGCTGACTGCAAATGGCTGTGAACTGCCAGCATCCCCTGATGGAGGAAAGCCCACCTGGAAAGCCCACCCAAAACCTCTGACCAAGCTAGGAGAGGAAAGAGTGCTCCAACAACAGAAAGGAGACCACAGGAAGGTCAGAAATCCTGAAGAGACATTGGAAGTGGAGGGGAACAGCTGCCCAGGAATCATCACAAGGCCAACTGAGCATAGCCATGAGCTGCCAGTATTCACAGGCCCACAGGCCAGAATCTCAGACCTATATTAAGTGCAGATCTGGGAGAAGTGGGAATTGATAGCAGCTGCTAAACCCAGCCTCAAAAAGAAAAGAAAAGAAAAGAAAAAGAAAAGAAAAAAGAAAGAAGGAAAGAAAGAAAGAAAGAAAGAAAGAAAGAAAGAAAGAAAGAAAGAAAGAGACCTCTTGGAGCCTAAATCAGAAGCAGTGCTCCACATCCGTAACAGAAAATGACATAGACAGAAGCCATTTAAAAAAAAAAAAAAAAAAAAAAAAAAAACTGAACTGTTTAGTGTAAAATAAAGCTCTGAAGACACATCAGGGATTTTGAGGTCACTCTTAAACAGTGCTTAGGAAGAAACTGGCACAAGAAACAGTTGCAGAAAGAAGAGAAAGGCGACTGACCCCCCAAAAGCTTTGGGTGGTAGTGAGAGCCCCTGTGAGGGTGGAGAGGCCTGCCCTCAGGTGAAGGAAGCCAGGACAGGTGGGAGAGGTTTGCTGAGGGGCCTGGGGGTAAACAAGATACTTTAGAGGACATCAGACTATTAGGTCTTCTCTCACTACCTACTCCCAGCACAGAACTCAGAGCAATTTTGCCCCACCTTCCACCTCCATAGCCATTCAAAGAAACTTCTGAAGTGCCCCAGATTTTTGATTGTAGGGGCTTATTTTTCTTAATTTTTTTGTATATTCTGGTTATGAGCCTCCTATCTGAGATACAAGTGTTGAATATTTTTTTTCCATTCTATTGGTCCTTTCTTTAATCTGTTGATAATTTCCTTTGCTGTGCAGTTTTAATTTGAAATAATCCCATTTGTTAATTCTGAGAGCTTTATTTCTTTTGCTTTTGGTGTCCTGTTAGGAGAGTCCTTGCCTACACCTATATCTTTTAGATCTTTGCTTAATTTGTCTTCCAGAAGGTTCATTGTTTCAGTTTTAGGTCTTTCATCCTCTTTAATTTAATTTTGGTGCATGGTGACAGGTGTGTGTCTAGATTCATTCTTCTGCATGAGGATGTCCAATTCTTCCAGCACTATTTGTCTAAGAGGGTATCCTTTTTCCAGTGTTTGGTTTTGGCTCTTTTATCAAATATCAGGTAGCTAAGAGTATTTGAGTTTGTCTCTGCATCCTCAGTTCTATTTCATTGATCAACCTGTCTGTTTTTGGGCCAGTACCATATAGTTCTTACAACTTTTGCTTGATGTCTGGAATTGCAATGCCTCCTGCCTTAATCTTATTATTAAGCATTGCTTCAGCTATTCTCAATCTCCTTTGGTTCTATATGAATTTAAGAATTATTTTTTCAAGTTCTGAAAAAAAGTTGTTGGTATTCTTATAGGAATTGCATTAAATCTCTATTACAGTTTGGGCAATATAGCCATCTTGACTATATTAATTCTGCTTTTCCAAGAACAGGGTATGTCTTTCCATTTTCTGATATTTTCTTCAACTTCTTTCTTCAGTGTAATGCGGTTTTCTTTATATAGGTCCTTCACTTCCTTGGTTAGGTTTACTCTTAGGTATTTATTTATTTCTTTGATGTGCTATTGAGAATGGAATTACTCTTCTGAGCTCTTTCTCAGTAAGTTCATTGTTAGTGTAGAGTAATGGTATTGATTTTTTAGTATTGATTTTGTAGCCTGAAATTTGGCTGAATTTATTATTTTCAAGAGTTTCATAGTAAAATTTTTGGGGTCTCCTATGTACATAATCATATCATCTGAAATAAACATAGTTTGGCTTCCTCCTTTCTGATGCAAATTCCCTTTATTTCACTTAATTGCCTGATTGCTATGGTGAGGGTTTTGAGGACTATGTTGAATAGGAGTGGTGAGAGTGGACAGCCTTGTTGTGTTCCTGATTTTAGGGGGAATGTTTTCAACTTCTCCCAATTTGCTGTGATATTTGCAGTGGGCTTGGCATGTATGGCTTCTCTCAGTTTGAGATGAGGCTTTTATACACCTGTTTTTTTCTTAGGCTTTCTAGCATGAATGAATGTTGGATTTTATCAAAGCCCTTTTATGCATCAATTGAGATGATCGTGTGGTTTTTGTTCTTGCTTTTGTTGATGTGGTATGTTACATTGATTTACAAATGTTGAACCAGCTTTGCATCCCAGAAATGAAGCTCCCTTGATTATGGTGTATGATCTTTCTGATTACTTGTGGGATTCTGTTTGCCAGAATCTTGTTGAGAATTTTTACATCTATACTCATTAAGGAAATTGTTCTATAATTTTCCTTTCTGGTTTAGTCTTTGCTTTCAGCACTAGGGTAATGCTATCCTCCAAAAATGAGTTTGGTAGTGTTCTGTCTCTTTCAACTTCATAGAACAGTTTGAGTAACACTGGAGTTAACTTTCCTCTGAAGTACTTTAAAAATACTGCTGAGAATCCATCTGGTCCTGGTCTTTTTTTTTGTTGTTGTTGGTAGAGACTTTATACCTGCTTCAATTTCTGTGTGTATAATGAGACTATTCAAGGTTCTTATGTCTTATTGGTTCAATTTTAGGATTTTGTCTGTCTAGAAAGTCATCACTTCTTTCCAGTTTTCTAATTTATTGGAATATAAGTGTTCAAAATAGTTCCTTATAATTTCCCGAATTTCTATGGTGTCCATTGTAATTTCACCTATTTCATTTCTAATTGATGTATGTTTTTTTTCCTTCTTTTGGTTAGTTTAGCTAAAGGTTTATCAATCTTGTTTATTCTTTCAAAGAACCAGCTCTTTGATTCACTGATTTTTGGTATTGTTCTCTTAGTTTCAATTTCATTAATTTCTGCTCTCATCTTTATTTCTTTTCTTCTACTACTTTTTTATTTAGATTGTTCTTGTTCTCTAAAACTTTGAGATGCTTCATTAGATTGCTTATTTGACAATGCTCTGTTCTTTTGATGTGTGCATTTATGGCTGTAAATTTTCCTCTTAGGACTGCTTTCATTGTATCTCATAGGCTTTGTTATGATATGCTTCCTTCATCAGTTAACTCTAGGAAGTTTTTAATTTCTTCCCTGATTTCCTCTGTGACCCATTGTTTGTTTAGTAGTAAGTTATTTAGTCTCCATGTATTTGTATATTTTCTGTTATTTCTTTTGCTGTTGAATTCCTCTTTTATTGCACTATGATCTGAGAGTAAGCAAGGGATTATTTCAACTCCTTGGTACTTTTTAAAGCGTGTGTTATGGCCTATCATATGGTCTATGTTAGAAAACATCTCTTGTCCTGCTGAGAAGATAGTGTAGTCTGTTGATGTTGGGTGGAATACTCTATAAATATCTGTTAGGCCCAAGTTGTCCATAGTGTCACTTAGCTGTAAAGATTCTTTGTAGATATTCTGTCTAGTCGACCTATTTATCAGTGATAGTGGAACATTAAATTTCCCTACTATGATTGTGTCAGGACCTACCTGTCCTTTCATGTCTAATAATATTTGTTTTACATAATTTGGTGCTCCGGAGTTGGGAGCATATATATTAATGATTATTATTTCTGTTTTATTGCTCCCTTAACTTGTAATCTTTACTTTTTCTTAGTAAAAGGCATTCTAGCAGGTAAGAGTGTTCTCAATGTGATTTTACTTCTCATTTCCCTAATGACTCAAGATGCTGAGCATTTTTCACATACATGTTAGCCATCTATAGCTCTTTTTAAAGAGCTGTGTGTTTAGGTCGACTGTTTTATGTCAAATTACTTACAATAGAAATTCTTGATTCATACCAGGAATATATTCTCAGAAAGTGAAGAATAGTAATCATTTATGAGTGTAATTAATGTAATTAATAATGTTGGTCCTCAAGTCTCAAATTAAGCTATAATCACCCATTGCTAAAATTAAGGTATGAGGAGTGTGTGAAATTGCCTTATGTATTTTCATTACTGTTCTAAGGTAGATACCTTATATATTCATAATAGTGAATTTTCTTGAAAAGTGACTTAATAAACATGTATGTACATAAAGCGTAGTCCACAAGTTAGATCATTGGCAAGGCAGTATTAAGTGCATAAAAGAATGAGCTGTTTACATTCTTTTTGTCCTCAATGAGCTATGTCTTTAAATGAGGTAGAATTTAATTGGTATATTAGAAATGTCAAGAGCAAGGATATTACGATTAAACTACCTGAATTATCAACTCTGGTTTCAGAACTTGCTAGTTACGTGATGTGGGAAAGTCACAGTCTTTGCCTCAGCTACCTCATCTGTACAATGAAGATGTTAATAATACTATCTACCTAAAAATTACGACAATAATTTGCAATAATAACTTTAAAGTGCTTAGAAAATAATAGGTATGTAGTATGTAATCATTGTATCATTTTTTGATTACTGTTATTCTTTGGATGGCATTTAACACATTATTATTTAGCTAATATTATTATTTATGTTACCACTGTAATGAAAACATTTTGAAATGACCAATCTCTGCACAGGAAAGCATAAAAATATTTTTATTTCTGAACATGATGCAATAAGAACCAGCAGCAAATCTCCACCCCTCCAAGATCTGAATTTGGGACACTTGGAAAACCATAACTTAGAAAAAGAGGAAGAGATTTGGAAAGTAAGAGGAAGTTTGCCGGAAACTAGAAATCATGAAGAAACCACAGAAGCTGAAGACAATGCAGAGAAAGGAACCAAAGCAGTGAGAAAGTCTAACCTAACCTCCTCCCCTGGAAGAGGCAAATTGTCTCTGCAAACACAAGGCAAGACTGGAGAGAGCTGGGAGCCACAGCGATAAACAAGGGAGAAGCAGTGCTGGTGCCAGGATGAGCCCATGCATATAGTAAATTGAAAACACAGTATAGGAGCTCGCTCACAGGGGAACTCTTTTGGTATAACAGGCTAGCATTTGAGAAGTAATACACTGCAGAACCTGACATATATGGAAGTGATGTGATCAGGAATCATTTTGAGAAGCGGCCTGTCAATAGAAATTGACTTGCTCTGGGAACCAGAAGTCATATTATGGCCACACTTCCAGGTCAGGGTTTCTGGGAGGACCTTGCTGTGATAACTGGGTGGAAACTAGCCCATGAGACAGTTGCAGAGACCCTCCTGAGAGGTTTGGGCATGCATGAGCTTAGGCCTTGAAGGATGCAGTGGCCCTGACCATGGCAAGAGAAATCAGGCTGTATTGCTTCTTGAGAGTAGCTGGGTATTAAAGTGCTGGGCAGGCCTAGTAGCCTGCTTGTTCTCCTCATTGCCCACTTCCAGTACAGGATTCACAGGTCTGTTTGCTTCCCCCATATACCTACATACTCAGAGATATGCCTTGGCTATCTGGACCTTGGCTAGGGCATGTGCCACATATGGAATTATGTACCATGTGAGAGGCCTCTGAAATAAGTGCGTAACCTCATAAATTCAGAATGAAAAAGTAGATCAGGTTAGCAATGGCTTAGGATGCACAGAAGGGTTAGAACACTAAAAGTCTTCAGAGTGAGAATAGACCCCAAGTAGACATCATATCATTGACAGGAATCTGCCAAGTGATAAAATTAGGGCAGGACTCAGCAATTGCACTGCACAATGTGAGTACAGAAATACAAAAAGCTCCAGTTCTGACTCATTAGTCATACTTTTTGTCTGGTGGATGCAAGTACCACATAACCTAGAAAAATCTACTTACAGAAACACTTCTACACAAATATAATGTTTGTACTTGTTTCTGCTTTTAATGCTTTTTCACTTTGCTTTTATTTCCTTTTGTGCCTTGCTTTATTCTTTGTTTCTCAATGTTTTTTCTTCTCTTTTTCTGTTACTCTTATCTATTTACTCCAATATTTAATTAGACATTTATCTCACATTTCCCTTTTTCTCATCTTCTTCCTCTTTGTTTTCAAACTGTACTTCTTGTTCCATTTTCATCTTCTGCACCCCAACCACAATTATTATTGAGAATTAATTTTTTAACTCTGTAATTTCATCTAATACCTTAGAGCTATTTTTATATGATTGGTGGCAGGGTGCAGGTTATTCTTAGTAGATCTCTATGCTTTGTAAATATCTGGTTTATTTTTATGTCTACATAAATATTGTAAAACTTTTTCTATTATTAAGTGGGATATAGTTGAGCTCCTAGCTAGCTATTGTGATATGTTAATATCTATCTGATTTGTCTTAGATTCTATCAATGCTGCCAATTTCTATGCTAATGGTGGCATAGCCAGGTTGATGGCAATATATTTTTTACTGTTTTGCAATATCTGACTTTTCTTTTTATCCTTAATATAACTACAGTTTGTGTTTTTCTTTTCTGAGTGATGCTGGGAATTATGCAGCAAGAAAAAGTTTAGACACTAAGAAGACATGCAAATATTAGGTTGAGTAGATTGAAGAGAAAGAAGCATGAATACCAAAATGCAAGCAAATTCAGGGCCACATCATAGGGAAACATCATCTAATGAGATCTTCACAGTAGAAACCATCCTCATTGACGGATAACCGTCAGCACAAAAGCAACGAAACATGAGAATGCAAGAAAACAAGATGCCTCCAAAAGTGCCAAGCTCTCCATAAGCGGACCTCACAGGATATGAGTAGAGAAAGCTCCAGGAGCAGAATTCAAAAGGCAACTGGTCAAAATATTTAAAGAGATCAAAGAATAAATAAATAAGTTAATTCAAATAATTTAGTGAGGCTAAAGAGGAGCTAAGTAAGCAGATAATGAACTTAATGAAATATTCACTGAGTTGAAATAAGAGAGAAAAATACGGTGACTATATTAAACAAACAATATATGATGCGAGTGGACACTTTGGTAAAATAATTGGAATTTTCAAGAAGGAATCAGGGTATAAAAAATTCAGCGGAAAGCCTAGGTGTCAGGCTCAAGCATTATGAAACAGTAGGTTCACATAGAAGACCACATACTCAGTGATATCCTAAAAGCAATGAGGAAGCTTAATCTAACAGCTTCTACGTGGTTCAAAAATATGATCTCAGAATTACAGAAATAAAGAAAAAGTTAGAAGTTGACTTATAAAGATTTACTGAAATAATTGCAGAAAAATTTACAAATCTAAGAATTCAGTATTAAAATATTAAGGAGATATAGAACATCAAATAGCTATGACCAGAAAAGAAGCTCTTCAAAACACTTCTTAATCAAAATTTCAGCAATTCGACACCAACTCAGAACCCTTAAACCGGGTTTCCAAACCTTGCACCATGGCTCATTATTGATCTGTGTCCTGGGAAGGACCAGCCAATCAGGACTGATGAGCAAATGTCCACTTTTTGTTGGTACACTTTTATTAGGTTCTAAGGCTGCTGCTTATGTGATAGGAGGCAGACCTTTGCTCCCCTAGTCCTTGAGAGAATGGTCTTCAACCAAACTAATTCCTAGTTTCAAAATGGTTGGTAAGAACTACACAAAAAGTTATAAAAGAAAAAATCAGCAAGTAACCATGAAAATCACCCTACCAGGAAAATAGTGGATGCCTCAGCACAAACCTTAAAGGCAAGCTGAGTTTGGAGTAAATTTTTACAACCACCCCAAAAAACAACTATTAACACAGTCCTGTACCAGAAAAAAATACCCTTCAATTGATGGAGAGGTACATATTTTCTATGACAAATCCTTTTTAAAAAATCTATGACCAATAGACCAACATTACAAAATATGCCAACGAGAATCCTAGACAGAAAGAGGGATATTGTCAATACAAAAGAACCTGTGGATAATGGGTTCACGTTATACTCGTTTACCTACATGTGCTTCATGTCTATGTCTTCATGGCAGAGAAGTACTCCATTGTATATACGTACCTACCACATTTTATTTTTTTATTTTTTATTGTTTTAATTCTCCTAGTGTAATTGTAGTTGACTTCTACAAATGTCTAATAATTAGCTTTTTTATAGAACATTAACCTGGACAGTTTGTGCCTTCACCACTCCTATTCTAATTCATATTTTGCATGGCCGGGGGCTGTATGTCTGTGTAGAATCCTCTCCTTTTCCGAATGGCTATTATTTAAAATGTCCTATAAAGCAGGGGTTTGTTGAGTATAGACAGGTCAAATAAATTAGATATTGGAAATCAAGGAAGAGGAGGCTGAGAAAGAGATGGGAAGGTCAGAAGAGGAGCAGGGAAGAGAATGTGAAGCTGTTACAAAATACATGTGCACAAAAGTCTCAAGGTTAATGTAACCACTGCTCATGGCATACACATATTAGTAAAAATGGGGAAAATAAATCATTTGAAGAATTGCAAAAAGATTTGAAAAGTTAATTAACACTTTTCAATAAAAAAAGAACCTGTGGAAAATAGCCAACAAGTGGGAAGAGAATTTAAACAAAGGAACAAAATAATTAACACTGGAAAAACAGTGCAATGACAAGAATCAGTAAATACCTTAAAATAACAACTGTCAAATTTAACAGTCTTAACTTTGCAACCAGAAGACACATACTGACACATTGGATTATAGGACAAAACTCAACCATACATTGCCTGCCATAGACATACCCCGTCCTTCACGAAACACACAGATTGAAAGTAAAAGGGTGGAAGACAACATTCCATGCATTTGGAGCCTGAAAACAAGCAGGGGGACATGTATTATTTTCACACAGCAGACTGCAACCCCAAACTAATGAGAAAAAATGATCATTACATAATAGTAAAGGGAAAAATTTAACAGGAAAAATGAATGCCTAATGTTGGCACACACAATTTCATATAACTTCGTAAAACAAAAATATTGGACATAAAAGGACATATAGATCCAAACACAGTCATAGCAAGAGATGTTTGATACCCCCCTCTAACAAATAAACAGGTCAATCAGACAAAAAGGAATCAACAAAAAACAAAGTTAAAATATTTTATGGAACATATGGATGTAACTGGTATCTACAGCATGCTTCATCCAGCAGCAATCTAATGTACTTTTCTTTAACCAACAGTACATGACAATTTTTACCCAAATAGACAAATAATACAATGAAATCAAAATAATTCCCTGAGTACTATTGGATCACAGTGTAATAAAACAATAAATTGACAAAGAAACTCAAGAAATTCCAAAAATACATACAAATTAAATAATATATTATAAAATAATCTATTGATCAGAGAAGAAACCAGGGGAAAAGCTGAAATGTTCCTAGAAGCAAATGACAATGCAGGCATAGCATATCAGAGTTTATGGGAAAAAATAAAATTATTTCCAAGATGGAAGCCTATAAATATGAATGCACACTTTAAAAGAATAAAGCAATACCAGATAAATAACCCACAGATGCATCTCATGGCCCTAGAAAAATAAGATTAATCTAAATCCAAAAGAAGTAGAATGAATTCAATTATAAAGAGCAGAGCAAAGATTAATTAAATAGAGACTAAAAAATGGTACATATGATGAATGAATTAAAGAGTTTGTCCTATGAAAAGACTAAAAGGTCAATAAAGCCTAGAAAAGCTTCCCAAAATACAGAATGAAAAAGCCATATCAATGTAATTAGAAATAAAAAGGTGAGTGGAACTACTAAAATTAAGAGGAATTTAAGGACTTATTTTGTAAACATATTTCAAAAAGTTGGAGAACACTGAAAAAAAGGAGTAAATGCTTGAACATATAAGGATTAGCCAAATTGAAGCAAGAATATAGAGGAATCCTGAATAAGCCAACAAACAGTAATACAATAGAGGAAATAATAAAAACATTACCAGTGAAGGAAAGCCTGAGATCCTGTGAATTCACCGCAGAAATTTACTACAACTTTAAGGAAGCCCTAATGTCAATACTTCTCAAATATTCCCATGAAATAAAAACAGAAGAAACACTGCCAACTCCTTTCTGGAAGGTAGCACTTTGTCAGACTTAACAAGAAGAGAAAAGTACAGTCTAGTTTTCTAAATGAACAGAGATGCAAAAATCCTCAAGATATTTACTGACAAATTGCAACAAATGACTTAAAGGATTATACACCACTACAAAATTGGCTTCACCCCAGAGATACAAGTACTGTTCAACTTATGTTAACCAAAAAAACACAGTATATTATATAAACAGAAAGGGCAAAAACAAGTTATTAACTCGAATAAGGTAGAAAAAATCTTTGACAAAGTCAACACCCATTTGTGATAAAAAAAAAATTCTGATTAAAATAAGTAATGAAAGGACAATCTCGAAGTGATGACAGCAATTTGTGACAAACTCACTGGCACCATTGTACAACAAAGAGAAAAAAACTAATAGTATCTCTTGAAAATTCATGGAAAAGGCAAGAATTCCACTCTTGCCAGTTCTGTTCAATATAATACTTGGTTGGCATTTCAAATGGGGAAATTGAGCAAAAGAAAGCAAGAAAGAAAATGTATGTAGAAAAAGAAGAATTCAAATATTCTCATCTGTAAATGACATGATCCTTTACATAGAAGACTCTAAAAACTCCTCCAGAATACTCTTAAAATTAATAAACAAACTCAGCCAAGTGGTTCTAAAATCAATACACAAAACCAATAGTATTCCTGAAGAACAGCAAGGCAGTCACCAAGAAAGAAATCAGACAACAATCTCATTCGGAATAGCTTCAAAAGCAAAATTAAATACCTAGGAATTAAGTTAAAGATGTGAAAGACCTCTATAATGTAAAGTATAATATTCTGAAAAAATGATTGAAATGGACATTAGAAAAATGAAAGACCATCCCTGTTACTGGACAGACAGAAAATATTGTCAAAACAGCCATATCAACAATATTAATACATAAATTCAAGCAAATTCAATCAAGAACACCAACAGCCTATTCGCAGAAATGGAAAAACCAAATTATCAGAAGATAATTATCAAATAATCAGAAGAGACCCAGAATAGCAAAGCAATCCTGAGCAACACGAGTAAAGCAGATCAGTACTCCATTGTGTACATATGCCACATTTTTTTGTATTCATTGGCCTATTTATACATATTTTGGCACCTTCCACAGTTTAACTATAGTGAGTGTGCTGCTATAAACATGAGTATACATAGCTTTTTGTTATATGTTGCTTTCAACTCTTTTGGAAAGATACCCAGAAGACGTATCACTGCGTCAAAAGGAATAACTATTTTCAGTCTGTGATGAAGTACACAACGGAGAGCTACTCTGCCATAAAGACATAGATTTGAACCATTTGCAGGTAAATGGATGCAACTTGAGACCACCATGCTTAGTACGGTCAGACTCAGGAGGTTAAATATCACGATTTCTATAATAAGAGAAACCCAGAATACAGGTATTTTATAGAACCAAGTGGGTGTGACAGTGGGAGTCAGGGGGAGTGAAGAAGGGAGCTAGAGGGCCACAAAGGGGGAAGGAAAGCATTGTAATGCTGACAGGATATATGCGTGCACAAAACATGCAAGTTCAACGTAGCCATTTATTAGTGAGATAGATAGATAGATAGATAGATAGATTTAGATATAGATTTAGATATAAAAAGGGGGAAAAGAGAGTAAATTAGAAAGGATCAAAATTCCAAATTTCAAGTTACATTATAAAGCTATAGTGATTAAAAAACTCCCACATGGTACTGTCACAAAAACACACAGAGGACCAATGGAAAGGTACTGAAGATGGCCAAACAAGGCCGAGAAACTTTTAACAGCATGATTGTTGACAAAGGGGACAAAAACATATGGTACAGAAAGACAGTTTAAGAAATAATGGCGGGCAAATTGTTTATCCACATGCAAAAGAATGAACCTTTTACCTATGCTAAAATTGAAGAGAAGTGGATTAAAGCTCTGGATAGTAAAGCAGAAACAATTGATCCGGCTGGAAAATAAATCGTTAAAGCCCTCAAGGACTGTCTTCACTAGCAATAGGAGTAGGAATAGGCCAGAACCTCCCTAACAAGATATCAACAATTGCACAAGAAATAACACCTAGAGACAACACATAGGGTTATATAAAAATAAAAAGCTCTTGTATAGCAAAGAGAATGAAGAAATGACATACAGAATAAGAAAAGTTTTGCCAGCTACTCCTCAGACAGAGGAATACTATCCAGAATATGTAAAGAATTAAATAAAATTCAAAACTTGCCAAGTAAAAGATCTAACAAGATGTGAATAGCAAATTCTCAAAAGCAGAAATGCAAATGTACAATAGGTCCGTGAAAAAATGTTGAGCACTTTTGGTCCTTAAAGGAATGCAACATAGGATGCTATTTCCCTCTGCTAAGAATGGTTGTCATTCATAACTCAAAAATCACAAATTCTGCTAGGCTTTAGGGGGAAAAAACCCTCCTATAATGTTGATGGGACTGTCAGTTAGGAAAATCAGAACGAAAATCAAAAAACTGAACATAGAAGTGCCATTTTCCTCACTATTTCTCTACTGTCTGTTGAAAAGAGATACAGACACCAACTTACAGTGGTAAAGGCACTATGGTACACAGTGGAGTACTGCTGTGGTATCAAAAAGAATAAATTTGATAAGCTGGATGTGAGGCACATGCCTGTGATTCCAGCACTCAGGAGGCTGAAGCAGGAGGATTGGCATGAGTTCCAGGCCAGCCTGGCTTGCACAGTGAGCTCAGGCCCAGCCTGGACTACAGAGCGAGACCTTGTATCAAAAATAAAAAGAATAAATTTGAGTCATTTGTAGGAAAATGAACACACCTTGAGACCATAACGCTAAGGAAAATAAATCAGACCAGTATGTAAAATACTGCCTGGTTTTTCTTGCATGATATGCCCCAAACGTAAATAATTTAAAGAACAAAGTAAAAAAGAGATGCTAAGACATAAGAAGGTAGAGTGTGAGTACGGGGAAGGGCCATGGGAATGGGACAAGATGGAGCAATGGGGAGGGAAGGGAAATGAAAATAGTTACTAGGATGTGATATGTATATGTCCCGACTCCTCAGGTCAAAAGTAATTATATGACTGTAATTATTACGTGTCACAAACATATTAATAAAATAGAAATTTGGGGAAACATTAATTTTATGGCTCTCATTTACTATTAGTATTTATTCATTAATCTCAAATTATGCCTTTTATTTTTACTCTGTACTCTTTTGTGTAATTTGGATTTTTCTTTCTTTATTCAACCCATTTTTCATAGGTTTATGCAGTTGTCTTGTTTCATACTCCTTGCTGGGATAGAATACCCAACATCCACAACTTAAGTGAGGAAATATTTATTTTATCTCACAGAGACAGGTCTCACGCAGTCCATTCATGGGCTGCTGGCGACAGTGGAAGCACATGGCCGAGGTCTCCTTGGAGAAAAGCACTTGACACTGCACAGAAGACAGAATGCCTAGTAAAGAGGAACAGGGGGCAGGAAGACCACGAAGGAGGTTGGCGCTGCTGGGGTGTGGGAGGGAGGAGGGTTGAGAGTGGAGAAGGAAGGCAGAGCCAACAGCGTGGCAGTGGCCCAGGTGCAAATGCTGAAGAGTTCCTCGGGTTCCGCACCAGGGACAGAAGGGGAGGGGGAGGGGAAGTGAGAGCGGGGGGAAAGGGGACAGCACGTGTCCCTACTCCCACCAGCCTTCATGCCTGCCCTTGTGTTTCCTACCTTCCAACCAGGTCCCACCTCCCAACAGCGCATGATTACGCATAGTTATTGCACCATGTCCAAGTTTATGAGGCTTTGGGGGGATACTCCAGATCCAAACCATAACAGTGGTGTAGTCGACATTCTGTAACTCTACCCATTTTAAGTATATGACTTAATGACTTGTAGTAAATTTACATAGCTACCTAGTTGACATCAAAATCCAAAAATATCTTCATGACTCTTGGCTACAGTTTGGACTTTTATGTGAATTATTTTGAATCATCAATGGAGAAATAGTATAATAAAAGAGAACCTGAGACAAAATCTAGGAGTCAGTTAATAAACTGATTTTCTTCCAAATGACTAAATGACATCATCATTAAAATTTATACTTTAGGATTTTTGTATTCTGTGAAATTACAGTTTCAGTATTATATTTCCCCCTGTCTTTAAGGAAAAATTGAGACACTGCCAGAACTCAAACTGCCTTGCTGTTTAGTTTCAAAATATAACTGAATATGTAGTGCTGAGATATTTTTCACTCATTGGACCTTTTGAACAAAAATTTCATGGACCATCTAGTCTACTTGGTCCTCATTTTTCTCAGAAAACACAAACAAATCCCCCAGAATAAGGGAAGACTCTAGTTTAGATGAGACGCAATGCAGTGATATCTGGATTTTTATTAAAAACACATGCTGAATGCATAGTAAGTACTAAAGAATAACAATTTTTATGTTCTTCTCAATGATGCCTTAAGATACTCTGTGGTCCACTTAGAGGATCTTCATAGATGATGACTTGTGAACCTTATTTTGGGCCAGTTATCATCAAAGTGTAACACTCTACAGTTATCACACAGGCCTGGACTTAGGCAAACCTAGGCTTGAATTCTTTGCCCCCCATTCTCTCCTCCTTTTTGGCCCTCCTGCGCCCTCATTCTCACACCGAGCTCCCACTGTCACCCCATTTGGTTCTATGAAATGCACTGTATTTTGGGTTTTGCCTGTTAGAGAAACCATGCAATATTTAACCTTCTGTGTCCGCCTCTCCTCACTAAGCATGATGGTCTCAAGCTGCATCCATTTACACACAAAGGGCCTAAAACTGTCTGTCTTTATGGAAGAGTAGTACTCCATTGTGCACATATACCACAACTCAGGCATCCACTGGTCTGTTGATGGGTATTTTTGTGTCTTCCACATTTTAGCTATTGTTAGTTGTGCTGCTATCTGCATGGGTATACCTGTGTCTCTGGTATATGATGCTTTTAACTCTTTTGGAAAAATTCCAAGAAGTATCACTGGATCAAATGGAATATTTATTTTCAGCTTCTTGAGGATTCTATCTGAGCCAACTAGTAGCTGCAAAATCTTAGGTAAATCACCTTTCACATCCTCGAATTTCAGTTCTCATTGTGTAGGAATACGATTATTGTGTTAGATTTTGTGATCGTTTCCTTCACCATGCAGAAAGTTTTTTATTTAATATAATCTCATTTGTTGATTCTGGGGGCTATTTCGCTTACATCAGGTGTCCTACTTAGAAAGTTCTGGACAACTCCTACATCTTCTGGAGTTTTGTCTATTTTGTCCTCCAGAGGGTTGAGTGTTTCCATCTTAATATAGAGACCTTTAATCCACTTTGATTTGATATCGGCACATGGTGATATGTGTATGTCCAGATTCATTCTTGTGCATGTGAATAACCAGTTCTCCCAGCACCATTTGTTGACGAGGCTGTCCTTTTTCCAGTGTATGTTTTTGGTCCCTTTGTCGAAAAGCATGTAGCTGAAGGTACTTTGGATTGTCTCTGCATCCTCAGTTCTGTTCCGTTGGTCAACCTTTCTGTTTTTGTGCCAGTTCCATGTAGTTTTCATTACTGCTGCTTTGTAGTGTAACTTTATGTCTGGAACATAATGCCCCCTGCTTTTGTCTTGTTACTTAAGATTGTTTTTTTGTGAGCTCTGAGAAATTATATGCAAAGTACTTTACAATAAGTAGAAAATATTTTCTTCCATTAACATCCCTCTTTGTATTTTTTCTCTTCCTTTCTTTTCATTCTTTCCTTTCTCTCCCCCCATTTTGCTCTAACATTTGCATTTGTTTATATTGCCTCTGAAGATATCTTGTAAAATGTCTACTTTGGAAATCTACACTCAAGGAGTCAATTTCTGAACACAAGAATCCTAAGAATTCAGTCACAAGATTCAAGGAGGCTTACTCCCGATTCAAATCTTTTCTCAAAACATCTTGCTACCATTTCCTCCCTTAAATATACCTGAGCTTTGATAATTCAAATCAAGTCTCATGTGAAAACAGATTCTTCTAAGTTGTGTCTTTATACCTGGTTTTTTTTTTTCCTTCAGACAACTCTCAATTCTTTTGTTGTTACTGTTGTTGAATTTTATGTTATTGGCTTGTTTTCGGAATGTTCTCTGTGCAGTATCTTAGTGTGGAGGTATATCTTATTTGACATTTGATTCTTTGATCACTAGATAGTTCTCTGAGATAAGAATTATAAACTTGGAGAATGATTGAAGCTTCTATTTTATTATGCACAAGATAGTAGCAAAAATGTTAATGAAAAATTATTTGTTGAGTAGCTTGTTTCTCACATTTCATTTGGGTAGTAGTAAATATGACTAATACACATTGTTACTGGAGCTGTGCCTACAGAAACTGACCTAGTAATGTGTTTGTATGGCATATAATTAAGTGCATGCTGTAACTTGTCTACATTTTACAGGTCAGTTTGAACAGTATGCTATACCCAAGCATAAAATTTAGACGCACGTTTTCATTTTTGTCTGTCAAATTTTCTTAATTTGAAGGATAGTGATGTTTTGCAAGTCATAGAACAATAAAGGTTAACATAAAGCAGATAGAAATATATTTGGGAAATATGTGGTTAAAAATACTTAAGACTTGTTAATTTTATTGCTATTTTGTTGCCTGGGAAGTCCGACTCATATTGAGTTTTCCTACCAAGTGTTAGTGCCCTACCCTGAGGTAAGATCTAGGTCACTCAGCAAGGGCCTTCACTTGTTCCAGCCAGCATTAGCTGTAGAATAACCATGGGACGACTGGTAACTCAAATTCCAACTACTTCTTGCAATCTTCTTTTTAGTTTAGTGTGTGTGTGTGTGTGTGTGTGTGTGTGTGTGTGTGTGTTTGCGTGCGCGCTCTTGTGTGTGCCTGTTACTGGGGATTAGTTACTGCCGGAGAGGCACGGCACATTTGGAGAAGCTTTCAAGTGGCGACAGAGCAATAGAGAAGGCAGGTAGAGGGTGAGCTGTTGAGAATACATGATGAGGGGGGACAAAGGCAGAAGCCAGGAATCAATTAGAAAGGTTTTATAATATTACACGCAAGAGATTCTGGCGGATTGGACCAGAGGAAGTGATGAGAATTGAGCCTATTTGAGACACACTTCAAAGTAGTAGAACAATAAAGATCTCATACAACTCCCCTGGAGCCAAATACTAATATACTTAAGCGGCCTTATATCCGACACACAATTCAGAATCATAAGATAATAGAAACAAGAACAATGAAAGCAATGATAGATTATTCCTTTTTGAAATTACTGTTCTCTCAAATTCCCCACTCACCCCCTTCTGATTAGTTTCTCAAATAAATATGTACTCAAGCCGGCTTTACATGATTTATGAATCACTTGTACACAAGTAATCAGTTTTATTCTATCTTTATGACTAAATAAGTCATTGTTTGAAGACAATTTAAAAATTCACGGTCAAAATATCTTGGAGATTGTGTAGTTCAGAGATTTATGACCTTTACAAGTATAGAGATCATCCACAAAATTGCAAAAAGTGGCTCTCAGGGTAGTGGTAGTACTTTTAGTACCTGCTGATTGCAAAAATACAAAAGACTACAATAGACTCAATCTTTGTTTAAAATATGTATTTTATTAATCTCAATAACATGTATGCACAATGTATGCTACATTAGCACTCTACACACTGTGATTCATGGACATAAGAATTCCTGTATACCTGTAAGATTTTCAGTCCTTCTTATACTCCAGCTCCAAAGAATTCTTGGTTTATATATTTGAGCTACTGGAGCCAAATCTTTGCTTTTCATATCATAAAACAATGTTGGAGGTGGAAAAAAACTGATTTAAAGAGGAAGAAGAACTGGGGTAGGAATTTAGAGCTATGGGGCACAGGACAAAGTTCTTAGAGTTGATGTCAAGTGAACTGAGCTTGAAGCAAAGATCTCGATTAGTTCTTTATTATTTTCAAGTCTTGATTTCTTTGTTTATAAAAGCAAGATGATAAAATGAACTTTATATAATTGTGTAAATAAATAAATAAATAAATACACACACAAATATTTTCTTTTTATTGAAATGCTCTTTGCAATAGAAAGAATTTAATATTATTGGTATGTGAGCACCCTATGAATTATTTTAATCCTTTTTATGACAACATCTAGTCACACTACTTTATGATTCTGCTGCAAAATTAGATAAAGTGTATAACATCAATTAGCTTACTATGAGATGACAATAACTCCAACATTATTAAAAATGAAAAGGACTGAGTGAGTGTCATAATGTGGAGATTGTCTCAGTTAACAGCTACTATTACTCTTTTCCTGCGTTATCTGTTTTGCTGTACCTATTTCTGAATTTTTAAAAATCTGGGTATTTCTGTCATAATCACGTGGCTCTTCTTAAGCATTTTTAGTAGGATTTTTGGTCACAAATTGGTTCTTAAATTATATGGATCCAAGAGCAAAGTCGGTGGTTTAATGCGGTCCTCAGAAATCCAGTATTGCATACATCTCTGCTTATAATTGAGTGTAGGAGTAACTTCAAGTGTGTTCTTTTGTGACAATCACGTGACCTAATATTATGCTTGTGGTCATTGCTATTAGTCAGCATATATAAGCCAAACCGCCTGATCTATTTAAGCGAATTCTTCTGACATAAGTTTAAGACAGCATTTCCATAGTTGTTTTCAGCGATCTGTTCAGGCACTTTGCTTTAGTATCACTCTCAAAACAGTCACGTCAAGTCTTCCAAGCTATTACAGTCAACTATACAAAGATTTCTAGTACAGGGATGTGAAATCTAATTATTTCTTAGTAAATATCATTATAGGAAGTACTTGTTGAGAATTAATGACCTCAAAAGTTAAAATAATTCCTTAGATATGTTCATAGCCTATATGCACATACATGTGAATGACATTGTACAGAGTGAACTGAGTCATGAATGCACCAAGAGAGTGGCGTCATGAGTGTGGGGAGCACATTCCTTGCCTTAGGTATTCCCAAGAGATGAGAACCTTGCCTTAGGCATTTCTCACCATGAACTTATCAAAGCATTTTACCTCTGGTGATTGTGTTTTGTTTTACAAAATTCTTAGCTGAAAATTATTTGGACTACTGTGGAAAGAGAAAGTCTTACAATTTCCGTTAAAAATAGTGTCTATTTCTTATATAATTTGATTTCTGACATGTGTATACTTCCTAACATCTATCAAAAAGTTCCCATCTTTACTTGATATTGAAAATGTCATTGTTTGAGTGCCATTTCTTTAGAGTATGTTTCATTCTCTTTAAAATGAACATCTCCAAATTCTATAACACATTAGAGACCTGGCCTTTGGGGGATTGGAATTCATGTATATACAAATTAATAAAAAAATTTTAAAATAAATAACTCCCTAGGATAGGAAATTGTAAATTGCTGATTATCATTTACCCTTTGGTATTTTAGTTGATAAAGCCTTGAGGTATGTTGATATCTAGAAGATCAAAAATACAAAAGGACATCAAAAGACACCAAATACAAGAAGATCCTCATTCACAACTGTACTTTGCAATATATTGCAGAATTTGGAATTATTTTTTTTTTGCCTGCTGCCAAAGACCCACCGTGTAGCTATATCATGGGAGAGAGAGAGATAATGTGTGGGAAGCAACAAGCACAGAGCCAGGCAGAGTAAATTCTCAATAAACGACAGGCATAAAAATGTTAGCTATTTGCCAACCAATAGCAACCGGGAATTACTGTCTATTGCTTATTTGAGAGAAAGAGATAAATTATACTCGGTGATATCATAGGACACTTATCCCCAAAATATTTTAGCAATGTTGTTTAATTACTGAAGCATTGAGTTGGGTAACAGAAATTGCAATTTAAGCTACTAAAATAAATTAAGCATTTTTTAGGTCACCAAATAAAATAAAAATACTGGCAATGCCTGAAGGCATTCATGTCTTGTAACTTCTGCTAATGTTCTATTACCCATGCTAAGCTTCTATTCTGAGGCCCAAATTCTGATAGTTCTTAAAATCCAACTTAATATCTATTTTATGAAAATAAACAAGTCATTATGATACAATGAAGCACATGATTTTATGTTCTCTTTGTATAAAAGTGGTAGGAACAATAAGGTCAAATCTAAGGATTAAAATTTTAAAGACCAAAAGTGAAAATTACACATTACCACTGTATATATGGGATTAAATATAATTAGGTGTTGAGGTCAGGCGTGTTGTTTAGGAGATGAAAATAAGAATGCTTTTGTTACCTATGACTGTTACTAGAAATGAACAATTTTTATTTTATTTGTCAATCATTATCATGTGTAAACAATACATAGACTGATTTACTGGAGTATTCTCAGAAACATGTTTTCCTCTTTTCCACTCACATTTTGCTATCAATGAACTGATCATTATGCCAAATTACTCTCATAATATTAATGTCAGATGATCTGAGTATGGGAAAATCAAACACTATCTAGAGATTAGACTTTTTAGAGCCATTTGCAAGCATTGAAAATCTGTTACTCCATTTTTGGGTTTAGAGAAACATGCAACTTTGAGCTAGAAATTCTAGTAATGCCTTTCAAAAACAAAAATTCCAAATAATGCCTTTAATGTTCAGGATGAAACTTGTGTAAACAAGATGTTATAGATTTGGAGCTATAAATGTAGCATCAACTCTGATAGTTCATCAATGATCCAAGACAAGTGTCAAGCACTACTCATTTCAAAGAAGCTATTTACCAAGCAAAGGACCATGAACCAGAGTCATCGCTATGCAGGGAAATCCAAGAAATTATCAATAGATTCATAAATTTAGACATTTCTCTAAAATCTTTAGCTTTTGAACTCCACTCTAAGTGCAGTATTTATCAATCAGTCATCAATTAAATCTCCCATTTTCCAAAAATATTTATTTTTAAGTATACAGTGCTGTGTTTCGTTATTCTGTCACTGCTGTCTTTTTATAAGACAACAAAGACAACAATTCTTGTTGAGTGAGAATAAAGTGACTAAAGATTTTCACAACTATGGAGAGCAGTATGGAGATTCCTCAAAAGTCTGAAAATAAACATTCCATTTGATCTAATGATACCTATTCTGGGTATCGTTTCCAAAGATTTAAGAGCAATATATAACAGAGATACATGTATACCCATATTTATAGGAGCACAACATGCAATAGTTAAAATGTGGAAGACTCAGACAAACCCATCAACAGACCAATGGATACAAAAATTGTAGCATACGTACACAACGGAGTACTACTCTTCCATAAAGACAGTTAGGTTGGAGGCTTTTGTAGGTAAACGGAGTCAACCTGAGACCATCATGCTTAGTGAAGTGAGTCAAACACAGCAGATTAAATTTCTCATGGTTTCCGTCAGAGGAGAAATGCAGAATACAGGCATGGTACCGAAGGAAATGGGTGTGATCGTGGAAGTTAGCAGCAGTGGGGAGCGAGTGGGAGATCCAAAAGGGGAGAGGAAGGGATTGTTATGTTAATATGATACATACGTGCACAAAATACTTAAGCTCAATGTATCCATTATGTACTTCACACACACACACACACACACACACACACACACACACACACACACATATTAATAAAAATGGGGAAAATAAATTTAAAATATACAATCACAAAAAGAATTTCTGATCAATGAATCAGTTGCATTACTTAAAGTTTTTTAAAATGAGTTTTATACACAAGTAGATACTCTACATGCATACACCTATAAAAATAATGCAAAATTAAATGTTTACAGCAACATCATCCTAAATTTCAGCTACTTTTATTTCAATGTTACACAGATGTTTAGATAAAGAAATTATTTGGGCCGAGTAGTTAAAATTTGATTTTTTTTTGAAGAACTATTTCAGAGAGAAAAAAATCATTTTAATTAGTGATATTATTTCTGTGTGCTTATTTCACATTTAGATTAATGTCATAAATGTGTCACTAGTATATTGTGACCTCTTTGTCAAGAGAAATTTACAGGGTTTTTTGTTTGTTTGTTTGTTTTTAGTTTAAACTTACTGAGTGCTCAGAATACTCCAGAAGTGATCCTAGATGCTTTCGCTTTTATCCAATTTTTGAGCTACACAAAAGTTCTACCAAGTAGATACTATAAAGATACCTATTTTGCTTGAAGAAATTCGAAGAAGTTAGATGAAATCTGGTTCGAATCTTCAGACTTTGATGCCGAACTCTTCTACCTTTTTTTCATACGCTTTTCAGCTCTACCTGACTGTTTAGCAACCACAGAGTTACTCGGGCAGAAGCCCCACCTACCAGAACAAAACCTAAGACAGAGTCACTTAAAGATGGAGTAGTGGTTTTGAATAGCTGGAAAGAATACAAATCCCATGTAACAGGTATTAAATCATTGCAATACATTTGCAAACAAGTACAGCCAGAGAAAATTAGAAATAGAAGTCACTCGGCCGGACAGACCAAAGCTCAGCAATAAAGTGCTTCAGAATACCAAGAGGAACATGGAGGGCATGAAGAGAATAATTTCTATTTCTCTTGGCCTCCGAGAGTGGAAATGCTGACACCTTTACCACCGCCTCTCTCTAACCGCAAGCATGCAAATAGATAAATTGTTAAAAAGCAGGTTCTCTAGGTCCCTATTTTGCTTTTAAAATATTACATTTTGAAATGCATTTAATGTTGCAAAGTGCCTCATCATACATTAGTTCATTTAACTTAATTGAATGAATAAATAATAATGTTTTATAAATAGCACCCGTATTTTATATGTAAATGAGTGCTCCTAACGTGCTTGAATATTTTATACTCTTAATTATCATAACTAAGTTAGCAAAAGGGAAATATTTTTTCTGGTTATTTTCTTATTATAGTAGTTCTCTATACCATAGCTAAAGACCAATGTAAAAGACAATAAATCCCATATTTGTGAGACTTGAAGTTCTCTATATTTATCTCAATTTTGTCTAGTTTTTGATGTTTTGATTTAACTTAATTCACTAAATACAATTGGATATTAAAATTTCTACCTTATTTTTTCATTCAGATGAACATGTTTTGAAATGTAAACATATTTCTGCTTTATAAATTTTGAAATTCATACTAGGTGAAGGGAATAATGTCCATCTTTTGAAAATGTACAGTTTTACTCTTTTCTTGAAAATATCATTTGTTGGGATGATGGAAATTCCTTTTGAGCATTCTTTACTGTTTTTACTATTTTCAATATCAATAAACATTTCTGTATAATTTTTTTAGTTTATGATAAAAAACCTCAGCATATTAGAAAGCTGTGAGAAAGTTAAGGTGAATTTCTATGCCTTCCCGCTTTATTCACATAGACAATGAAATACGGAAGTATTGGAGACAAGCTGTTAAGCTTAACTCTAAACTCCACTAGCTATGCGCTGCTTGACTTTGGGCAAATTACTCCATCCTCCCTGGGCCTCAATTTCCTCACGTGTAATAACAGGCTGACAATAATAGCACTTAATCTCGTAAAGCCGACATGAGAATTAACCAAGTTAATACATGTAAAGCCCATAGAACTGCGTTGGCACACCATAAACATTTGATAAATGGTAGCTATTATCATTTTACTCATGAGGAAATGTGCACACTGTAATAATGAATATAACAGGGCAATTTATGCTTCATAATAATAAAATTGAGGACATGAGAACCAAAGTTCAAGTGACTTCTAAGTATTTTTTGATCCTTTTTTCCCCTCTTTTCTCTGAGTATGAAATTTTCATTATTGACTTAAAATTGAGTCCCTTAAGGCAAAAATTTCTGTATCAGTTAATGAGAAGATATTTGCAATTTGGCACCCTTGTTTTCATTTCTATCTTAGGTGAAAGATTTTGTTTTGGACTGGTTGTGACTGGCTACATGCACATTCATTCTCCTTTTAAGAAATTCTCACTAGAAAATTCTTATCCCTATAATTATATAATTGCATTAGTGGGATCTTTTGTAGTAAGGCTTTTCATAACTTCCCATAATTATAACATGTACCTATTAATTATATAATCTTCTTTAAAAACCTATATGACTAAAACTTAGTTTTATCTTTAACATAAGAAATTTGGAGCATACGCATATTCACTGCTATGCAAAATTTTGCAATTGCTTTATTTTCTGGACTTCTTCAGTTTCCTCCTTTGTAAAATGAGAAAATTTGAGCTATATCAGACTAAATTTTTTTAACTTCTAAGATTTCATTTAATGATTTCATCAACTCATACATATTTGTGTGCCTAATGCATTATTCTGGTTTGGTGTGTTTACATTTTTTCAAGATTCTTGTCAACATTTTGCTGAAGACAATGGAAATCTGGTTCCTCCACCAAGCCTCAGTTTAAAATTCACTATTACCCCTTTTTATCATAATGTTTTCTGAGACTTAAAGAGCTCTACTCAATTTGCACCCACCCTAAATTCAACATATAGTCAAACTAGAATAAACAGTAAAAGTTTCCAATCCCTATTATAGAAGACTAATTTCAAGAAAACCGTTCTGTTACACTTTTGATATATTTTAATGGAAAAAACTGATTTTTTTCAAGATGTGCAATTGTGCTCAAATTTTGAAGGACTGAATCATTTTTTTTTTGGAACCAAATTTTGTATTTTGTTTTTCTTTCATTTACCAGCTTGTGCCAAAATAACAGCTTCTGTGTCTACAGAAACTTTCACCATCAGGTTTTGGATGTGCTTCAGCTTCACTGTCTAGACAAATATTTTTTACAACCATGATAGAAGGTGTCATTATAATAATTTGTGAAGAAACAGTAACATGATTACTTGTACATGTTCTGAGTGCTGGGATTACAAGCAGTAGAGCTTTTTTCAACTCTCCTTGAAACTCGATGTTGTCTTAAAAATACTTGAGTAATGTGAAGGCCAAACTAACTTCACGCGCTGATAATATAAAGTCAAAATTAGGAACCAAAATTTCAACTAACTCACATAAAAACGTGATTCTTATAAGTCATGCTCAAAATAACACAGGCCCTTTCCAGGTGATCCCAATTCATGACAAAAAGGAACAGAATTTTGTTTATAATATATATTTTCCTTCATGAATATTCCAAACTATTCAGAACAAAATTTTCTAATGATAAGTACATGATGTAGTTGTTATTTTCTTACCGAACAGGAGGTGTTTTGTGAGGAGCTGCTTGAAGCATAAAGGATAATCTTGTGACAATAGAGCCATTGAAGTCGCTTTCACACTAGGCTCTCAGAGTCTTAGAAACCACACAGCAAGCAGAAAGACTGGAACTGTAAGGATAAAATTACTCAGACCGAAGCTGGGCCTCAAGCTAAACTTGAAATTTAATGAGTATCATTCATATAAAATCATATTACATTTTACAGGGAGATATAGTACATGGAGCAATATTTCATTTTCCAATGAAGTAGTTTAGAGATATACTGTACCGAATGACTCCAATTTAGAGATTGAATGTATTTGTGCCAGGTGCTTTCTCTGTCCTATTTTTATTCTCCTCTTTGAAGCCAAATGACACCAAACATAGCTGCGAATGGAAATCATTATATGACTTAGACAAGTGAGAGGCGTTGTCACTTGAAGTTTGTTTAAAGAAGTTCTAAATAAAGTAAACAAAACCATCAAAAACTCTTTAATATCTTATCTAATTAAGCCATCTCTGCTTTAACCCACTTTTCAGACACTCGCGTTCTCGTGGATGTTGCTTTTTTCCTGCGGTAGAATGCACATTCCACGGTTTCCGAGTCCCTCTATGAAAGCTGTACTGTCCTCGCATTCTGTATTTATAAGCATTTTATTGCAATTGTATTTTCATCTTTAAAAATTAACCAACTGAGCTCTCTGCCAGAAGAGGAGGAAGCATTTGCTTTACTAGAGTAATATAATTACGTGAAGAAAACTAAGAGAACAATAAATTTCACACTTCGACATCGTTTCCTCTAGTTCTCTGTTTACACCTCCTGCTTGAAGTACTTCAAGTACTTCACTTATTCAACTCACTTGCCTTCAATCTAAAATGAGATGACACATCCTTTAAAATGCCTTTCTGGCTAGATTACTTTTTCTTTGTGTATGTTTCAGAAGTATCTCCTACTTAAACCTTTTACAACAGTGATCACACTGCATTATAACTGATGTTTTTCTTATCATGGTGCTTCCACAACCTAAAATGGGGCCACAGAGATGGAGTGCACAATGTGTTGGCTGTATAAATGAGTGAACAGATGACTACAGTGTGCAAACCCTTAAGGAGCTTATCCCAGCAAAAATTAAAATCAATGCATAATTATTTCAATAAATGTGCTCCAAATCATTTTCTTTTTAAACAAGAGGCTCCTCTTTTATTTTATTTTTTTTTAATCTAGCCAGGCCCAGTAGTACAGGCCTTTGTTTTCTATTTATTCATTTATTTTGTACAGGTGTGTTGTGTGCTACCTTGGCTAGCCTATGGGTGTTGGGGAGTCAAACCCGGAGCCCTGCACTTGCCCCGCACTTATCAGGCAAGTGCGCTGAACCACCGAGCTATATTTCTAGCCTCCAAATCATTTTCATTTAAAAAACACCCTGCTGTACAAACACTTCTGAGTGCTAGCAATTTTTCAAGTCATCTTCACTGATAATGTGTACTCATCATACCATTTAGAATTAAACCAAACTCAGTGGTTTGGAGGATTTGCACTTCAAAATAGGCTGCTTAGTTAAAGATGTAATAAAAAAAAACTTCTGTAGATGCTGAGGATAACAGCTTAGTCTACAATTGAAATCAATTATTCCACTTAATGGTAAAATGGTTCAGCTTTACAGGAAAGAAAAATTATTTCTTAGAGGCCAGCATACTTGTTATAGCATAACTGATAGTAAAGATGGGATATATGCTCAGTGGCCATACTTTTAAGTAAATTAACTACATTCTACTTCTAATTATCACCAGTGTTGACAGAAAGGATATCAAGAAATGATTTTTTAATTTTTTAGTGACTCATTAATGTACAGGAGACTATAGCATGCTGTGATTTGCCAAGCTGAGCAATACAAGTGTGTACAAATTTAAAACTGGTTTAGCTAGATGTGTCTACATTCATGAAAACTGAGTTTTATTCACACGCTGAGCAATGAAATTATGATCTTGATTTCAATACCCTGTACTGGGAACTTGACTGGGACCTGTGCTTTAAAACAATATCTCATCAAAAATAAAAGTTGTTCCACTTACTCATAATAATTTAAATTTGTGTTGAATACAAGATGAATCTGTGGATGCAACTTCTTACGATATTTCACAGTGTTTATAAAAATCAAATCTACACCACCACATTATCTAATTCAAAAATATTATGAAATATTCATCATAATATTTTATGGAATTTATGATTTCTACTCATGACATCGTTAAATCAAAGCATTAGTGAGATCTTTGGTCAGGACATTTTAAATCAAATACCCAAGCTGGAAACGTTGTATTTTGACACTTAAACTCAATGGCACAAATTAAAAATCCTGATTTATAAATAATGTGTAATGTCTCTTAATAGCATACTGAGTCTAAATGAACAACCTTATCATGCATAATATAGCAGCATGGTACACAATTCTGTAAGATTTGATTAGAGTCTTTAATTACTATTGGGAAATGTAAATTCTTCGAGAGAATTCTAATGTCTACATCAAGCAGATTAAAACAATAATTTCTAAAACCATGTGATTTGTGTTTAATTTTATGCTTTATAAACTATGTATTTTTATTTTGAGAATAAAATGTGGAAGAAATCTAGACCATAAGGAATACACACACTAGCAAATCTTACATATAGATAGATAGGAAGATAATACATAGACAATAAATTAAGACTTGAAGCAGTGGACTTCTTTAATTCTCCCCCCAATTATTCTTTTATCAGTCTGTATTTGCAGTATATAATACTGGTATTAGATGTGGAGCATTGGTTTGTTTGCCTGCCTAGTCCTAATCATTTCTACTTCCCTTCCCTCATTCTAACCGCCCCCCACCCCGTTTCTCCCTTCTCACATCTCCTTTCTCTCTGCATACATTTTATCTCCCTTTTTATTGTGCTCTTTTTCTTATTTATACTTTGGGTTTCTCATTTTAGAGAAGCCAAGTCATATTTAACCTTGTTTTTGATTTATTTCACTAAGCATGGTAGTCTCAAGTTGCAACCATTTTCCTAGAAAAATAATTCTTTCAATTCGATTGTTTCTAATGTAATGGATATGTGTATACATTATACAATCATTCCAATTAAGGCAGGCGTCAAAAATGTACTACTATTGTCGTCTCTTTTACTCAATTCCAAGAAGAACTGGGCAGATCTAGGGGGAAAAAAAGCAATCTTGTGATGAATGATTTTGAAGTAATTTCACAGGTGAAGTTTATCTGGTAGTATTCTGAAAATTAGTTTGGGGTAAATGATAGGTTTCATTTTCACTGATTTTAGCATCTGTATTTTGAATATTTTTAGTTTGGTCCTTAATATGTTTTCACATTAAGTAATGTGTTTGGCTATGCAATTATAAAATCTTTGTGAATCATGCTGACTCCCAGGAAATGGAGAGAATACATTATATTTCCTTTGGTTACACCCCCATTTTATTAATGTACATGTGATACGTAATGTTTACATTGAGCTGGAGAATTTTGTGCACATTCATATCTTGTTAAATTTACAATTCCTTTGCTTCTTCTTCTCCTTTGTGTCCCTCCAGCCTGCTCCCTCCTCCTTCCTGACTCCCCATAACTCACCCATTTGGTTCTATTAATTACCTGTATTCTAGGTTTCTCATGTTAGAGAAACATGCCATATTTAACCTTCAGAGTCTGACACACTTCGCTAAGCATGATGATCTCAAGTTGTGTCCATTCACCTACAAATGAAATCACTTTATGAAAGTAATTATCAATAATAACAACAATGTAATCGAACCTGCTCCACTTTAGCCAAAATGGACCCTAACCAGTTGAGAAATGTCAAGAGAATGCTTTTTGCTACAAAATTTTAATTTCAGTATTATTTCTTTTTATTCTCCGTGATTACTATTTTTATTAGTAGATGTTTGCATTATATAATAATTACATTCCACCTAGGGAATAGGCGCACACACATTGCATATTAATCGCTTTCGCTTCCCTTGGCCTCCTTACCCTGTTCTGTCCCTCTTTCTCCAGATCCTTCTCCCATCTATCTCTGAAGTCTATCTCCATTATTTCCCGTCATCTCTCTTCAATTATGTTCTTTTAGTTGTTTATATTACATCCTGCCTGTTATGATTGGAAAATCTTCCTCTTCCTTTTCATTTTATTTCGGGGAAAAATTCCATTGCAATTCAACTTCAAACTCTTTCCTTTTGGTTAATTCTTTAAAGGAGGTTGCAATTTTAGACATTTGGGCAAAGAAACAGAAAGATGATTGTTAATTAATAGAAAAACTAATGGCTGGAAAATTCAACATGAAATATCCAATCCAAACATTTGAAAATGTTTCTATTGTATGGTATTTGTTCTACACAAATCTCAAAGAAAGGTTACATCCAGTCACGGGTGTGTAACTCACACCACATATATCCAGGAACAGATACTGCAAACTTCCAACTTCCAGTAATGTGTTCAGTACAACGGAATCCTGAAAATATAATGGAAAATAGGAAGATAATATTCCATTAGGCCAGATGGCACCCCTTTGTAAAGTCTTATTTTGGAGATTGGAATTTAAACTTACCGTTTGCTTAAGTGTTTCAAACGCACAGCGCTGGGCTGCGCAATACGAGTGGAATCCAATGGCTACCGTCAGGAGTCCTTGCAGTGTGAGTCCTCATGTCATCACCCACCATCATTACAGAGAAGGTTTGTAATTGTCTTAGTGAGAAGTCAGCGCAATATTTTCTGAAATTTCTGTATGGAACATGACAGCATTGAGAGTCTAGACTCCAACAGAAGGAAACTAGTGTTAAAGCTACTTGGTATTACTATTAGGTTTCAATAGATGACAGCAAAATAACCTGTAGATAGGGAAAGGGAAAGATTAATTGATTCAAATAGATATATTGATGGCTATTAACAAAGTGCACCAATCTGTAGGTCAACATTTTAAATGTTTCTTCTGTATTTACGATTATTAAAGACATATTCATCTCAATATATGCAGTGAAATTTTGCCAGAATAACTCCAGGCACTCTGCTCCCCAGTTAGGAGGTGGAGATCTGACCCAAAGCAGTTTCATTCAATTTTCTCTTGAACTTTTTGTTATGAGAAGAGAAAAATATTGAGTGAAAAAGAGTTGCTTAATTCATCTACTTTCTTCGATTTGGATTGTTTTATCTTTGTTAGTTTTTGACATTTTCAAGCCTGACTCTCTTCACCTCACCTGGTCCTTCAGTTCTGACTCCCAGGAAATGGAATATTATATTCTATTCTTTGTTATTTAAATATATATTTTGTTTTTTTCTCTTTTGTTTTTGGAGTTGGCCAGAGTCAAGGAAAAAAAAGTATCTTAACTGATAAATTCAATAATTTTGTAGGATATAAATTTAACTTACAAAAATCAACTCTTCTTCCTTTTCATCTTCATTCTGCTTCTCCTCCTTCTCCTCATCTTCCTTTTGAAGTACCGGAGATCAAAGCACAGCCTCTTGCATGTTGAGCAAGCTCTCCACCACAGAATTACACAGCCAGGCTCAGTCCCCAGTCGTGCTTCAAGAAACTAACAAGGGACTGAATAAAAAAAGGAAAAAATTTACATTATTTCCTTTGTAATAGCTACAAAAATAAAATATTAGGAATAAATTCAACTAAAGAAGTGAAAATGTTCTCTATAAAAAACTATAAAACATTAGAAAAATTGAAAAAGACACAAAGAAATGAAAAATATAAGTTACAATAATTAATATTGTGAAAATGTCCATATTACCTAAAAGCATCTGAAGATTCAATACAATCTATATAAATATATGACATTCTTCATAGATATGGAAAAATCTAAAATTTGTAAGAAAATGACAAAAACATTGACTAGGCAGAGTAATTTTGTGTAATAAGAACAAAGAATAGAGGTATCATATTGTCCGATTTAAAAATGTATTAATAAGGTAGAGTATCCAAAACAGTTTGCTGTTTATTAAAAAAAACCACTTGCATACATAAATACAATTGAATGAAGAGCCCCCAAATTAATTCACCCACCTATGGCCAATTGGTTTTCAACAAAAATTCCAAAACACACACACACACACACACACACACACACGAGTCTGTACAACAAACGATGTTAAAACAACTGAATATTTATATGCAGAGTAGTCAAATAATTCCACACTATGTACAAAAATCAAGCCAGAATTTATTTTTTAAGCATTATTCTCAATAGTCAATATATGGACTCAAACTAAGTATCCGTAAACAAGAATGGATAAGGAAATGTATTTTGTTCAAAAATATTATTCAGCCATAAAAAGAAGAAAATCATGCCATGTTGTGATGTTATGTTGATCTTGGAGGGTAATAAGTTAAGCGTGATAAACTAGGCACCGAAAGACAACTAATGGATAATTTCACTGGTGCTGATCTTAAAAAGTTTGTTCTCATAGAAGTAGAAAGTAGAATAGTGGTTATTAGGCCTGAAAATTTTGAGAAGATGAGAAACTGATGAGCTCTTAGTCAAAGGGTGCAAAAATCCAGTTAGATAACCGGAATACATTCAAGAGATTTTAGTGTATAGTGCAGTAGCTACAGTTTGAAAGAGCATATTGTATTCTTGAAAAGCTAAGAGAGTGAATGATGGATGCCTTTACAAGTAAAAAAAAAAAAAAACTTCTCTGTGTTTGGTTATTCCACAATGTATGTATATTTCAAAATATACTTTGTGTCTAATATATATATATATATATATATATATATATATATATATATATAATTTAAAACAAAACTTAAAAACTAAAATATAAGCAATTTATAATGGTTTTACTTTTCTACAAGACACATCAGTTTAAATTTTTTTCTTTGCTAAAATAAATAAGCTGGAAAAAAACCCACTAAATTTAGGAGTGCCCTTGACTATGTGTTGGTCAATAAATAATTATAAGTATGAAATATGAGAAATCAGCATATATACCTGGATCACCAATGTGGAAGCATGATTTACTGTTTGGTGGCTGAACAAGAAGTAGATGTGGAGTTGCCCAGTGGGGGGCTAACTGTGTGGTACAGGAATCTATAAACAGAAAGACTGTAATCATGTACCTTATAATAACTACCATTATTCAAAAATAGTGGTGAGTACAGATGATATTTTAAGAGATCTGCAAAAACAGTTATGTAACATAAAAACATCTGCGATTTCTCTTGGTGACTCTCACAAACGCTGCCAAATTATGATGGTTTAAATAGAAGATGTCAAATTTCAGTTTAGTAAAAATCAACATTATTTTTTCTAATACAACTTCAAAAACACTGACTTCTTGTGGACAGACATGTGGTCAGGAACCCATGGTAACTTGCAGTGCAGATTCCTGTGCATGGAGAAGAGGGAAGAAAAATGAGTTAGGATGGTCATCTAACTGTGGAACAGCAAGTGTAGATTATTAAAAAGCTTAATTATGTAAAATAAGAGCTCAAAGAAAAGAGGAAATCAAGAAAAGAGCATTTTTGTTTCTTTGTTATGAGAGTAAGAAATCGGAGCATGTGGCTAGGCCAGGCGAAGGGAAGGAGAGAAACACAACTCACAGAAAACACACAGACAGGACCACGCACGACGGAGTGAGGCCCCGGAGACACTGAGGAGAGCTGAGATAAAGCTGGAAAAGGTAGTAAAAGAGAAACACCTCGTCCTCAAGTCTAGAGATTAAAGATTACAAGATGATTTTTTTTGTATATTTGGAAGAATGAAATCCGTATTTTACTGCAGTTTCCGTTGTAGAGAAGTCTCTCTGAAATGTCCTTTAAAATGAGATTTAGGAAAGATTATGAATATTTTTAAATTGCTAAACTTGCGTTTTTTATGTACAAGAGATGTTCAGAAGTATACATACATTTTCAAATGGCTAAATCTAGGTAACATATAGTGCCTCACATTGTTACCATTTTGAGGTGAAAATGCTTTAAATTCACTCTCCAAGAAAAGCATATTGTATTGCTCTGTTTTGAGCTTATATTGAAGTTTGTTACATTACAAAATTTTTAAAATATTTTTCTATTACTTATAAATTATCCATGTAAATTAACAGTCATGCCACCTAGTAGAATAACACTATAATTGGTTACTCTATGAGACAATTTCTACCCAAGTATTTTTATAATTGGAGTGTTCCATCTTCAAAATGGACTTACGTCTTGGGAAACTTGGTTACAATTTGGCTCTTTCTGATGAGTGTTGTCTGGAAAATCACATTTCTACTGATCCGTGGCCAAAGATCAACGGGTTTTCATCACTCACAATTAGATAGAGCGGAAGTGAGGCGAAATACACCCTATTCCCTCGCCATTTGTCCCGTTTACCTGGCTTTAACCTCACTATGTGGCATGAGGAGTCTCAGAAATATTGCTGCTGCTGAGTTACCCAGCATGTATTAAATATAAATACAGCTGATGACTCCCCTACCAAATGTATAGTACGTAAACATTTGCTTCCCTCAAGTCCCTTCTTTTTCATTTTTTATTAGAATGTACTTGCAATACCCAAAGATTACATTAAACTTCAGAAATGTGTGCACATATGCATCATGTAAACTTCATGGTCTGCTTTTGTCGCCTTCCCACCCCTCGGTGGCCCCTCTCCCTCTCTGCACATCTGTCACCTGCTTCACAATATCACATCCATTTGACTCTGTTTATACTCTGGGTTTCTCATATTAGGTAGACCATGTGATATTTACTCTTCTGATTCTGTTTTACCTTACTAAGCATAATGGTGTCAAGTCATATCCATTTTCTTACAAATGATTCAAATCTATCTCTCTTTATGGCAGAGTAATATTCCATTGTGTATGTATACTGCATTTAAAAATTTTTGAGTAGACATTTTCTTTTTTCTCATTTTATTAGTATGTACACAAGATACACAATGGTTACCTTGGTTACATTAAACTTGAGAAGTCTGTACACAAATATATCACAAGTTCATGCTCCCTTTTCTACCCTCATTCTCACCTTCTCACCACCCCCATCATGACCTGACTCCCAACATCTCACCTATTTGATTCTCTTATTTATTTACATCCTGAATTTCTCATATTAGAAAAACCATGTGATATTGAATCTACTGAGTCAGATTCACTTTACTAAGCATGATAGTCTCAAGTTGTATCCACTTACCTACAAATGATTCATAATTATCTTTGTTTATGGCAGAGTGCTACGTGTATATATATATATATATATATATATATATTCACATATATATGTATATGTGCATATACACACATGTATATTCCTTATCTATTGGTCTATTGATGGATATTTTGGCATCTGTGCTGCTATAAACATGGCATGCATGTATCTCTATTATATGATGCTCTTAACTCTTTTGGAAAGATTCCCAGAAGAAGTCTTGCTGGGTCAAATGAAATACTCATTTTCATGTTTTTGAGGAGTTTCCATACTGATTTCCATAATGCATGGACCAGTTTACAGTCCCATCAGATATATAAAAAAGGATCCTTTTTCCCTGCATACTCACCAGGATCTATTTCTTTTTCAAGGCTTGATAAAAGCCATTCTCACTGGGGTAAAACGGTGTGTCAATGTTGTAGTAATTTGCATTTTTCTAAAGGCTAAATATGTTGAATATATTTTCATGTATTTGTTGGCCAATTTTATTTCTTCTGAGAACTGTTGATGTATTCCAATTCCCCACTTTAACTTGAGTCTTTAATTTTAAGAGGTCTATTTTTCAGTTATTTGTATATTCTAGTTACTAGTGCCCTGTCCAAAAAAGTTGGAGGTAAATACTTTCCCCTTTCTTTCAGTTATTTATTCATTCTGTTGATTGTTTCCTTTGCCATGGAGAAGATTTTAATTCGATATAATCCTATTTGGGAGTTACTTCTTTTGCATGAGCAATTCTACTGAGAAAGTCTTTTACTATCTTCAAGAGTTTTACCTATTTTGCTCTCTATGAGGCTCATTGTTTCCATTTTAATTCTTAAGTCATTGATACACTATGATTCGATTTTAGTAGAGGACAAAAATTATGAGTCTCAATTCATTCTTCTGCACGTGGATAACCAGTTCTCACAACACCTTTTGTTAAAGACGCTATCTTTTCTCCAGTGTATGTTTTTTGGCTCCTTTGTCAAGTATCACATGAATGAGAGCGCTCAAGACTGTCTCTGTGTCCTCAATTCTGTTCCTTTGGCCTACCTGTGTGTTTCTGTGCCAATACTATGTTTTTAAAGTCACCGTTACTTTGTAATATAATTTGATGTCCAGAATCTTAATCCTACCTGCTTTTTACTTGTTGATCAAAATTGCTTTGGGTCTCTTTTGGTTCCAGATTAAAGTTTGGGTTCCTTTTTTTCCTAGTTCTGTGAAAAATGTTGTTGGTATTTGCATAGGAATTGCATTGAATCTGTGTGTCAACTTTGGCAGTGTGGCCATTTTTACAATATTCATTCTGACTACCCAGGAGCAGGAGACATCCTTCCATTTTCTAATGATCACCTCAACTTCCTTTTTCAGAGTAATATTGTTTTCACTGTGGAGGTCCCTTCACTTTCTTAGTTATATTTATTTCTAAATATTTAATTTTTTGTGGAGATATTAAGAATGGGATCATACTTCTCAGCTCTTCTCAATGAGTTCATTTTTAGTGTAGAGGAATGCTATTGAGTTTTGTGTTATTTTGTATACTTGTGTCAATTATTTCTAAGAATCTTTTGGTAGAGTTTTTGAGGCATTCTGTATAATCATATCACCTACAAATAAGGATGGTTTAAGTTCTTCCTATTTGAAACGTATTTTTGAGACAAGTTCTCACTTTGTTTCCCAGGCTTGTCCTGAAGTGACTTTGTAACTCAGGCTAGTCTTGAACTCAGAGCAATCCTCCTGCATCAGCCTCCCTGAGAGCTGGGATTATAGGCATGCACCAACACCCCTGTCTTATGTGGTGCTGGGGAATCAAGCTCAGAGCCTTGCACTTGCTACACAGGCACTTTAACTGCTGTGCTATTTCTCCAGCCCTTCGATACATATTATTTTTATATCATTGTCTTGACTGATTGCTCCGGCTAAGGTTTCAAGTACTACATTGAATAGAGATGATGAGAGTGGACAGCTTTGTCTAATTCCTAACTTAAGGGGCAAAGCTTTCAATTTTCCCTCATTTAGTATAATGTTGACAGTAGGTCTGGAATAAATTGTGTTTATCAGCTTGAGATAAGACCCTACTATATCTATCTTCATACAGGATTTTACCAGAATGAGTGTTGGATTTTGTCACAGGCTTTTTCCTGCATCTATTGAGATGATCATGTAATTTTTGTTTTTGCTTTTGTTGACTTGTTGTATTACATTTATTGAGTCACATATATGGAACCATCCTTGCATTCTTGGGATGAAGTCAACTTGATCATGGTGTATAATCTTTTTAATGAGTTGTGGAATCTTGTTCTTAAGGGTTTTATTGAGAAATGTTGAGTCTATGTTCATTATGGACACTGGCTTATACTTTTCTCTCCTTGTGAAGGCTTTGCCTGGTTTTGGTACCAGGGTAATGCTAGCTTCCCAAATGGAGTTTGGCAATATTCCTTCTCTTTGAATTTCACGGAACAGCTTGAAAAGTATTGGTGACAGCTCTTGTCTTAAGTACTGGTAAAATTCTGTACTGAATCTTTCTAGTCCTGGACTTTTCTTTGTAGGTGGATACTCTACTACTCTCAATTTCTATACTTGTTTTTGTTCTATTCAGGGCTTTTATATTTCCTTGGTTAAATTTTGGTATGTGTCTAGGAATTTGTCAGTTTCTTCCAGTTTTTCCAGATACCAGGGAATAAGTTTCCAAAAACACTTCCTTATGATTCTCTGAAATTCAGCAGTGTCTGTTGTGATTTCACATTTTCCATTTCTAGTTACATTGATAAGGTTTTTTCTATTCTTCTTTTCATTAATTTGGCTAGAGGTTTATCAGTCTTATTTGTTCTTTTGCAGAACCAATTCTTTGATTCATTGATCTTTTGTAATTTTTAGTCCCAACTTCAATAATTTCTGCTCTGATCCTAATTTCTTTTCTACTACTTTTGTCTTTGAGTCACCATTCTTTATCTAGGACCTTGACATAGGTTATGACATTGTTTATTTGAGATGACTCCTTTTATAAGGAATGCATTCATAGCTATAAATGTCCCTCTTAATACTACTTTCGTTGTGTCCTACAGATTCTGGTGTGTTGTGTTTCAATTGTCATTTAACTCGAGGAAGTTTTTAATTTATTCCCTGTTTTCTTCTGAGATCCACTGTTTTTAAAATAATGTATTATTTAATTTCCATGTGATAGCAGTTTCTGTAATTTCTTTTGCTGTTGATTTTACTTGTACTTTGTTATGATCTGAAAGTGTACAAGAAATTATTTCAATTCCATTATATTTATTTAAACATGCCTTATAGCTTAAAATATGATCTATTTTAGAAACACTCCCATGTGCTATTAAGAAAAAAAAAGTGTGTTCTGTTGATGTTGGATGGAATATTCTGTAAATAACAGCTAAGTAAAATTGTTCTACTGTGTGATTCCACTCTAAAGTTTCTTTGTTAATTTATTTTGTCTTGTTGAAACTGTTTATTCCTGATAGTGAGGATATTGAAATTTTCCACTATAATTATATTAGGATCCATTTGGTTTTTCAATTCCAGTAGATTTTGTTTTACAAAATTTGGTGGCCCAATGTTAAGTGCATATATATTGATAACTGTGACTTCTACCGGCTAGATTGTTTCCTTTACCCATGATAATGTCCATCTTTGTCCCTTCTGACATATTTGACTTGAAATCTTCTGTGTTTGAGAATAGTATAGTTATCTTTGCTTGTTTTCTTGTGTCCACTTGCATAAAGTGTTAGTTTCCATTCTTTATTTTCAGTCTATGTGGGGGTTTTTTTGGGGGAAGGTAAAGTGAATCTTTTTCAGGCCACAAAATATTGGTGTTTTTTTCTATTCAATATGCCAGTCTATGCTTTCAGATGGGAGAGTTGAGGCCATTAACATTGAGCACTATTGGAGAGGTATATTTGCTATATCCTGTCATCATCATGTTGCTCGGTGCTGTTTATTTTTTCTTTGCTACCGTATCATTCTCCTCACTTTGTTGTTTCCTTTTCACTGGGCTCTTTGTGCTGTTAGTCTCCATATATCTGATTAGAATTCCTTTAAGTATTTTTTTCCAAAGCTAGTCTAATGGTCATAAATTTTTTTGGCTTTATTTATCAAGAAGATTGTTTACTAATTTCTCAATTTTGAAGGGTAAATTTTTTGGGTGCAATAGTCTGGGTTGTCACTTTCTCTTAGAGCTTGAATGATTTTGTTCTGTGATCTCCTAGCCTTTCAGACTTGTGTTGCAAAATCTACATTTATTCTGATGGCTTTCTCCTTGTAGGTTACTTTGTGTTTTTTTCTTGCTGGCTTCAGTATTCTCTGTGTTGAATGTTGGGAATTTCATTTGTGATATATCATAGACAGACTTCTTTCTATTCAAGGTTATTTGATGTTCTGTATACCTACAGTAACTCAATATTATTTTTTGTACACTTGGGAAATTTTCTGCTATAATTTCACTGAATAAATTATTTACACATTTTGTACTGTTTCTCTACTGAAATGTTCCTTCATGTCTTTCATTGCCATGTTTATCTTTTTATTTGTATCTTCTATATAATCATTAAGTTTTTCAGTCAATTAAAACTATTTTTTTTGTATGGCTAAATCCTCTTTGAACTTGCATTTGTTTAAGCATGTCTTGTCTCAGCTGATTGGCCACTAGGTCTACTCTTTTTTTTTTCTTTTTTACTTCCTTTCCTATAGATTTCACTATTTCAGGGCTCATGATAGTAGCTGTTGGAGAGTTAACCATTTTTACAGATGACTTATTTCCTCATTTCTCTATAGATCTATTGCTGTGAATTGCAAATCAGATAGTGCCAATAAACTCTCTACTATGGAGATTTCTCCTGTTATGTCTTTTCTTGGAATTTCCTCTTGTATGTTTAGATTTTAGTATTTATGTTCACTGTCAGCTTACTCAGTTACTAATTTTGGGTGCCTTCTCAATGAATAACTTTCTATATGTCTTACATTTTTCAGCAATGGACATGTGGATCACACTATTGTAGGTGGTCCACAAGTGAGCTGCCTATTGTCACATAGTGGGAAACAAGTTCTAAGTCTATTCCACCATTAACAGCTTGAATGTAATCTGCAATAATACTGTGATCTATGATTGACAACTTATTAGAGTTACTAACCCACTTTAATATGACTTGTATTCTAATCTTGGCAGTTGAAACACAAATTTACACTATCAATGTATTACCTAAATAAACCAAATATTGACTTGGCAGAAGACTCCACTAAAATCAGCACTGTATCATGGACAATAATTAAACAAATATCTGCAATGCCAACCTAGTATGCTCTAACTACCATGCTACCCTTAACAGCAGGATAGACATCAACAGCAAGGGTAAAACTTAGGAAACAGCAGCTGTTGACATATCTTAATAAGCAATTAATTCAAAAAAACCATTCTAATTTTACATTAGAATTGTGATCTACATTATTAATGGGAGGTATCTGTCTTGTCCTTGAAGTAGTACATTAAAGTCTATTAAAAGTAATAGTTTATCAGTGTTGATAATAGAAAAAATGGCATTAATGAGCTATATCTAACTAAATAGCAAAAAAAAAAGAAATGGGGCTGGGGGCATAGGGCAGCTGCTAAAGGGCTTGCCTGGCAAGTTCAAGGCCCTAGGTTCAACTCTCCAGCACCACATAAACTGTGTGCCTGAGGGAGCACGCCTGTAATCTCAGTACTCTAAAGGCTCAGGCAGGAGGGTTACTGTGAGACTGAGGCCAGTCTAGGCCACAAAATCAGTTCAGAACCAGCCTGGACTACAGAGAGAGAACCTGTCTCAAAAAAAAAATCATGTCTGTAAAGCCAAGTCATATAGCTTTAAATTATCAATGCTCAATACTACAATTGGTAAGATTGATGAGTGAAGAGAGAGAGGACTTGGAGAGAGAATCAGCATTGAGAGTGCGAAGGAAAATGAGAGAGAATACAGAACAGAACAGACAAAGGCGAGGAGGCACTCCTTCAACCCAAGGTCAGAAGAAAGTAGCTATGATTAAGCAAGAGTGACAAATGACAGAAAAAAAAAAAACTCAGAGAAAGTGATTGACAAAATGGAGGAAGAATGACTCTAGAGTCTATAGAGAATGGGGGGGGGGGGAGACAGAGACTAACACCAAGGAGAAGAGTGCCAAAAATAACAAATGGTATTAACAAATAAATTCGAACCACAACTTTAAAAAAATCAGCTAGACTGAAATAAATACAAAGAACGACTGAAGTGAGACCAGAGTCCAGTTTTCCTTCATTATTTGGGTGGAAGGCTTTTCTTCCAAGTCCTGTTGCCTTGTATTGAGCTTGCAGCCCCTGGAGACAGTAACTCCTCCACGCCATCCGTGGGTGCTAAGCTCAGCCAGCCCTGGCTCGCAGCAGCTCCTGTAGGTGTCCCTGCTCTGCGCCTGAGCGGAGCTCCTGTTCTCCCTGCTCCTCCGACCGCTCCACCTGGCTTATCCTCGCCCCTGCGCAGGCAGAGCTCCCTTTGGTGCCCTTAATCCATAGACATGCAATTCCACAACACTTGCCTGAGGCGCCCCCTTGCTGCAGTTCCCATCTGCCCTCTCACTGCGCCCCGCCTACAGCTGTTGCTGGGCTTGGGTCAGTGCTCCCGCCAGGCTTGGGGCCATGGTCACACTAGGCATGGTTACTGGGCCTGGGCAGCTTCTACCGTGGGCCTGAGGCATGGCTTCCACCTGCACTTGCTCGCTCCACCCAGCCAGTGCTCACACCTCTCTATGGGTTCCCTCGAAGTCCACTGCCTCCCACAGATTGCCTTTCCCCCGTGTTCTGACAACCCGCTTTGCATTCGTTAGACCTGAAACACTGCCGAATCTGAGATAATCAGTTTCAGGGGCTGAAATGAATATTTGATACAACGTCCTTTTTTGTAAGGTGTGGTATTATTTAAGCAGACTGGCTCCTGGAAGACAGCATCTTTGAATGATATCTATTATTTAGTAGGATGCTAGACTCTTTAAATGGATTATTATCCATTCTTTCAAAATTTGTGATTGCTGCTGTGCTTGTGTTTTAGATAACTTTAACCCTTCAGAGCCAGTATTATTATTATCAACATGTTTACTGCACATGTACTTGGTGCAGGCAACCGTGTTAGGGAAGATGAAGCTACGGAGGTACCTACCACAAATTAGAAATGACTCTGCCCTTCAGGAACCAGCAGCCCAGAGAATTCTGAAATGACACATGCCTCCGCCAGTTGATTTTGACCTCCTGGTTTCCCCCCACATCCTGGAACATCTTAGTGCTTCACTTCTTGTTACAGGCCAGAGCCAAGAATTCATACAAATAATATGGTGTTACAAATGCTGATTTTGGAGTATTATTTCAGCCAGAGGCATCTGCCATTGTTCCTTTGATTGGGCCGGAGCTGGCTTTTCTAGTAAAAGTTGCATTCTGGTCATAATTCAAGCATTAGCTACAGTGATTACATGGCCCATTTGTTCACTTAACTTCAAGAGGAGAAGCTCTACCCAGAATCAACTTTAGTCCAATGGAAAATATCCTCAGGACTTATTACATCATGGCAAAGACAGGATGAGGTAAGCATTCATAAATGAAGTGGTATGTGAATAGTGACTCTAAAGAGAATGCCATTCTTTGCCATATCCACCTATTTTTTTAACCATATGGTCAAGTGCTCACAAGAAAACTGAGGCTAAAGATATTTTGAAATGTGTGATTTTGTGTTTTCCTTAGGCTCACTGAACTACATCAGATCGATGATATACACAAAAATAACCCTTCTAAAACTGTTCTCCTTAGAACAAAGATAAAATAGTACATATGTCGTGATTCTCCCATCCTCACTTCATTTATTAAATCCAGCTCAATGGCTGTTGCACAGAAAAAATTATGGTACAATTCTGCCTAGCATCACTTTTTTTGGCTAAATTATTTTTTTGTACGCCAGAAGACAGTAGTGACTATGTGTGTCAGCGTTGTCATAATACTCTATTACACTGGCAGTGACAAATTTTTCTTTCTTTGGAGGACAGTTACTTGTATGTAAATAAGTAATATTCAAAAAACCATCCCTCTAAGCTAATGCTTATGTAAGTCTTTAACGTCCTGGGAAGGCAGGCTATTTATCCATGATGTCACATATACAACGTACAATTCACTATGGCGATGATTTTTTTCGGTAGTAAATTTAGCTGTTTTAAACTCTAGGTTATGGCTATTTGCTACCTTAGTTTTTGTATAGATTTCATTTGTTTCCTATCCTTGTAGTATATGAGGTTCTTGTTTAAAATGGAAGCATAAAAAATTATTGATCTCAAGTTCTTCCAGAGGATCATTTTCTGCTAATAGTATTCATGAAGATAGTACATATAAAAAATGCAACAACAACTGGCATACAGAAGATAGCCAAAGACTTCATTCCCTGCCTTTTATAGTGAGTTATTATTATTACCTACATCTCTAAATAATAAAATAAAGTACAATAATGTTGTGTTAAATGAAATGGCTTAGCAAAGGAAGCCCATGTTAAAATGTGCTTTATTCTACATCATTTTCCTTCTATCTCTTTCCAGTATTTTCATATTAATAATATGATCGCATTAAATATTGGCTGAGTTTTTTTGCTGAGGTTTTCTTTTCTTGTTGTTGTTTGTTTGCTTTTGAGACAGGGTCTCGCTCTGTAGAGAAGGGTGGTCCTGAACTCAGTGTGGCATCCAGGCTGCCCTTGGACTCATGGCAATCCTCCTGCCTCAGCCTCCCAAGTGCTGGGATTACAGGTGTGTGCCACCATGCCTGGCTTGGGCTTAGGTTTTTAATGGACACTTGAGCAAACAGACAAACACAGGTAGATATGACACAGAATGGCATTCTCATTCAGGGGAGTCACTATTTAGACACTGTTGGGGTCTTCAGGGCCCAAGAGCCTCAGCACTGCTGACCTTGGCCGAGTTCCTTCCTTCCCAGGAACAAATGCTACTGCTTGTAAGTTAAGCCAAGTGTTGTTTTGCTTAAACCCTGGAACTGCTCCTTATTGTATCCTCCCTCCTCTACTCCTTCCCTCCCCCTGGGCGACCCAACGCTGGTTAAGGCCTTGCTGATTGGCCCAAGATAACTACCTCAGTCTACTTAAGCCCTTGTACTTCCCTAAATAAAAGAAAGACGGCGATCACTGAATTGACTCCCAAGAGTGTGTTACTCTGTCGTCCGATCCCTCCTCGGCTGTTCCGGGAGTCCCCGCAGGAAGGAGACCGCTACAAGACACCACTTTGCTGACGTTTGTGTTAAACAACTGTAAGTTATGTGGTTATTTCATGCTTGCTTAAAAATGTACCAAATTAGGACTAGAAATTATTAGTATTATTTTTATCATTTCAAATAAATCAATTATAAATTATATATTGAGGTCTGGAAACTACTGGTAGTTCTTCTCATCTAACAGACGTGTGTGTGCTCAGGTTTACATGACAGCAATTGGTCTGATCTTGTTCTCTGTTATGTTCCATGTGGATATTCAGAGAATAAACAGATTGATCATTTTATGAAATAAATGAGGCTTTATGACTTTAAATACTGCCTTCAATTTTGCAAATTAAAAATTGTTATTCTGATAGAATGCTCACATAAGATTCTGGTACAATTCAATTCTGATAGAATGCTCACATAAAACGTTGTAGTTTCTAGTAACAGAATGAATTGAACACATAATTCACTCGTGCCAGACTGAAATTCAAAACAATTTCAAACAATAGCTTGAGATACAGTTTCAGGTAAACTGGTTAGAGGAACACAAAACAACTAAACAAAACTCCATTCTAGTGAAATCATTGTAGTGATTTCTGTAATGGTGAGTTAGGGATAAATGAACAACACCTCCATATGGGCTCAGTGGATTATTTGCAAAAGTGTCTGAAATTAAAAATAACATTTTGCACACACTATAAAATTCATAGGAAGAAAGGAAGATACTCTAGTTTTATGGATTTGTGTGCTTCTCTTTGCCACTTGGTCTTCGGTGTCCATGGATACTGACAAATTGTGCTTTTACAGCTTCATTAACTATGTGGAAGAAGTTCCAGTAACTTAACAAGCCAAAATCAGCTGTCACATTTGGGTTTCTTTGACTGTTTTGGACTATGAAACAACTGTTTTCCATAAAAGTAACTAATTTTAATAAGTATGTGCAAACAATTATTTCTTTGGTTTTTTCGAAAGGAGTATGTATTTGTGGATAGGCCAGTTTACAAGTTTCCATAAGCGTAGCTGAGACACAGAGTTTTAAGAATTATGACTATTTAAACATGTACATTTGAAACTGTAGGTTTTCTAAGGCCTCACGAGTTGTTTTGATATCATTAGCATTTTACTACTTCCATGAGGAACATTTATTTTTAGTTCTTTCTGGGAGCAAAAATAGTTCAACATTTAAATACTGACAAATACTGGAACAAAATGATGACCAAATCGTTGCTTTCCACCCCCTCACATCCTGCCTCCCCTCTCAGATGGTTCAGACGCCCCAGACCATATGTGCATAATTATAGAAACGGTGGAAAATTCAGTTACCATAAATATGAATAAATGTAAAATGAAAATAGTAGATTAAATTGTGACACTATAAAATAATACATCTCAGCCAGACTATTTGCAGAATCACAATCATTAAGTGGTAACTGCATTTCTATTTTCATGATATCACACAAACTAAGTGGACCCTAAATTCCACAGAGGTTCTTTTTCACTGGGAATGTTTCCATGGAAATATCGCAATTTTTCTATCAATTTATTCCTGAGGCTAACAATGTATGAAGGCCACTGCTTGTTAGCCAGTTCATGTGAAAAAAAGAAAGAACCTTGCTTTGACTTAGGGATCGCGTCAAACTGCAAACGCTATGACTCATGCGTATTAAACAGCTTACCCAGAGGAACACTAATATTGCTAATGAAGCCACCAAAGGCCGACTTGAGAGTCACCTTCGAAATATTCTAGGATCTCTTTTACCTATAGAGTCGGGACTTTAATTTCGTGCATGCTTTATCGCAAAAGGTATTTTTGTGGCATTTTCAAGTGTAAAAATGGTGCCGAAGTCAGAGATTTATAGAAGAGAATTAAGATTGTCTTCTATAATTAAGAAGAGATTTAATATAACCCTTTTGTTGCATTTAAATTAGTACATGTAGATGTTTAACCAATTAATATTATTTCTTTAACTCCTTTAGTAACTGACATTTACTCAAGTTGTGACTCATTCACATATTTTCCTATTTTGTAGTGAAATTAAGGATGAAAACTGTTGTGTTAGAAAAATCACTAGTGCCACCTACTGGTACTATATGGAACTTCCTCCCTTGAAATTAACCATTACAAACTCTTCCCTCGTGTGTATACACATACATATATACATACATATACATTAAAATGTTATACTGAAAAGTCAGTTGTACAATAATTAAAAGGCCCTTGGAATCTTGACCATGCAGAATAGACTATTTGAAATGGTAAGTGTATCATAAGTTTGAGAGTCTGAGTTAAAAATAATTACAAGAAATCATATATTTGGACATAAAAGATTAGGTACAAACAGGTAACCAATATAAGTGTTACATTATGTTCAGTGATCCAAAAGTAAGAGAAAAAAATCATATTGTTAAAAACCACATAGGTCCAGGGGTGTAATTCAGTGGTTGAGCACTTGCCTAATATTTGTAAGGTCCTGAATTCCAACCATAGCACAAAAATGAATAAATAAATAAATAAAATTCAAAAAGAAGCCATACAGATGCAGTTTTCTGACATTGTTTAGGATTCTTGGATTAGATTGAGCAGCAAAATTCCAACCCTCTCCAAAATTTGGGATCAACGTTAGGGCGCCAATATTGTTGTTTTGCCAACTATAATTCACTGCTATTATTGTATACACATAAAACACAATTTCATAATAAAAGACAACCTACTTTTGAATCTAATACAATTAGTGTTGCAAAAAATCAATACATGGCTTTTATTTTTCTCACTTTGCTGGGCCTGCGCTGAGCAAATATCAAACTCTTACCTGACAACGAACATAATACAGTATTCCAAAGGCCAAGTGGAAAACTCACAAGGGAAAACGGTTGAACTATTATATTTGAGAAGCATTAAAAGAGAGTGTAATGGGAAGAACAGCTTGTGCTCTGTGGGAGTTTGGAGAGTGATTTCTTGAATGTTTTCTTCATATCACAAGCAAATTTAGTGCCAGATGAAATCTAGTAATTAATAAAAATGGCATTGAGAACCTTACTGGCTACTAGAAGTAAATTTGCCAAAGTGGTTCATTGGGAAATATCATGTGATATAGTAGCAATTAAAATACATATTCAACAACACCAAAAATATTCTGAATTATGTTCTTCCTTCCTTTTTATTGACCTAAACGTTTTCATTAGAAGAAATGAGCATTTATTTGTGTGTGGTCAATTATGTGTCCTAACTGAAATTTTGCTTAATGGTCAGGCATGGGCAGTGTCTTTACTCCTCCCTGCCACGCCATGACACTGGAGATCAAGCCCAAGGTTTTGCACAGGCTAAGCAATGCTCTACCAGTGAGCCATTCCCCTAGATCTTATTCTGACTGCATTTTGTGACATTATAAATTAAGTCCGTAGCATCCAAGCAAATCCCACACTGCATTCTACAATGATATGTATAACACTCCATGACAAATAAAATGGGAGTTGTTTCTGTGTCCTCAATTTTTTTTCCATTTAGCCATCTGTGTGTTCCGGTGTCAATATCACGTGCGCGTGTGTGTGTGTGTGTGTGAATCACTGTTGCTTTGTAAGATAACTCGAAATATGGGATTGTGCTGCATCCTGCGCTGTGTTACTCAAGACGACTTTGGCTGTTGTGGATCATGTTTGTTCCTATGAATAAATGACATTTTATTTCTCACCATTAGCATGAGCGAAGCTGCATCATGCTGCTTCTATGGCCTCACAGGAATCTCACACTTGAAATCACTGGCTTCTAACCGTGCTGAAGGACTCGTGCAATTATTTTTCTAAGACTTTAAAATGGAAAAGTTGCTGAAGCACTGCCTTGAATAATAAAATCAAATTTCTTTGTGTAAAAAAGTAAGTTAAATCTTTGAGTCTATTTAATGTCCCAAAGAAATCAAAAGCCTTCAAAAAGGAAAATTCTAAGCTAAACAAAAGAAGAGCAGTAGGTATCCTAAAAAAAATGACTATGAAGAAGACAAAAAATGAAAATATTTCCCAAGATGCTTCCAAATGAGGGAACCTGTGTCCTATGATATACTAAAATAAATTCTCTTGGTAAGTAGCTTATTTTGGGTTTAGCGCAAGTAAGCTGTTTCCCTTTTAGTAGTGCTGAATAATCCCCACATGCAGCATGGTTCCAAAATTTCACTTCTCATGGATCAAGCAGCAAACGCGTTTTAAATTGCTAGGAGGGCGCTACCGTGTAGCTGAATTTTACATTTGCCTAGCACGCATGCGGCCCTGGGTTTGATCTCAGCACTACATATTAATTAATTAATTTAGGTAAATAACTTGATGAAAGCAAGAAGACAGCTAGTGGTCTGAAGAAAATAATGCAATTTTAATTAAATAACCAACTACCAATTCCTCTTAGGAGAAAATTGTGAGACAGTCTTGATATATATATATATATATATATATATATATATATATATATATATATATACTTATTGTATCAATGGGACATTAGTAAAAGAAATATCCACTTGATAAACAGTCATAATTTGGTGTATGCTGGTTTATTTTGGAAAACTTTCTAATAAAGCATCCAAAATGTTTTAGGTTAGGAATCCTTCTACTACACCAATATATATTTTAAAATTTCCAAGGGAAACACTCATTTTAGAATATGATTCCAATGGTGTGGAGATTTCACAAAGATTTTTCTTCTCCAATTTTAGATGTGGGGACACACAAAGCTTTTAATGATACCCAAAGGTCACTTGAAATTAAGTTTTTCCGTCTGTCTTTCAGCCATCTTGAAACATTGTAGATACATTTTCTTTTTTCCCCACTATTTTTATTAATATACAAATGTAATACATAGTCTTCACAATGAATTTGGGTGTTTCGTACACTTATGTATCAATGTATCATATCAAGTTTAAGTGAAATGACTTAGGCGCGGAAGATTAATATGTTAAACACTGTGTGTTTTCTCTGACTTGGAAAACCCAAAACACAGACATTCTTTGGAACCATATGAAGTGATAGCCAGAGGCGGAGGAAGGGACAGGGAGGGGTGGGAGGGTAGAAGATGGGAAGCGTAGATACATTTTCTTTCCAGGAGATGAGACTGCGAAGCATGGACTAGAAGATACAAATGCGATTCTCTTTCCACTGCGAAGCCAGCAGAGCTGTGGGAGGGGCTTTTCCAGCTCCTCTTGCTCCTCCCCTTCTGCCTCCTCCCCAGTATTTATCTTTGTCTTCTTTTTTCCTGCTAAATTTCTAAAAATCAAAATGTAGTAACTTGATTAATTGTTACTATGTTTTATTAGTACATGTAACTTCTATGTGATGATGGGAAGTTGGCACATGCACTTAACATGATTCTAGTCCCATTTTTCCATGTTAATTCTGCACATTTGTCTCCTTTTCCATTTTCAGAAGTCTACCTCTTCCATTCTTGTCCTCCTTTTACATTTTTATTTATATACGAAGTTTTTAGGTTTACCATATAAAAGAAATTGTATGATATTAAACTTTCTATGTTTGAATAATCATATTGATGGCTTCTAGTCTCATTCCCATTTCTGCAAATAGTATGATTCTATTTTTCTTTATGGCTGAGTGATATTTTGCAGATACACCACATTTCTTTGTCCTCTTGTTCACTGATGGGCATCTGACTGTTTCCAGAGCATAGATACTGTGAGTTTCACTTCAGTAACATGGGCATGCATGAATCACTGTACGAGGTAGTTTCTAATTCTTTTGGGAGTATCTCAAAAAACAGTATAGGTGAACTAAACTGTATTTTAATGGAATATAGGTGAAACTATACACTGACTTCTATATTAGTGTGTACTGGTTTACATCCTTCCCAACAATGTTATTGCTTTCTTTTTCCAGAATCCACGTCAGCATTTTTTGGTATTTCTAATTATTGTTAGTACATGCTTGTGGTATATAGCAATTGCATTCGCCTTGAGGAGCTGGTGCCTACACACATTGCTTGCTGGTCAGCTTTACTTCCATTTCCCCCTCCTTGCCTTAGATCCACTTCCAATCCCTAGAAAATCTGCCTCCATATTTTCTACCATCTCTTTTTTATATTGCTCTTTAAAACATTTGTATGTTGAGTTTCTCATGTAAGAAAAACCATGCAATGTTTAACCTTTATGTCTGATTTATCTCTCTTTAGCAATATGGCATCAAAGTTTATCCATTTTCCTACCAAGGGGTTTAACTCATTTTTAATGGCTGTGTAGTATACCATTGTGTATACTACCTTTTAAAATCCCTCTGTTGATTCTACAACTGAGCCATTGTGGATCGTGCTGTTATAAACATGACTGCACATGACACTGTTCCATGATGAAAATTTTCAGAAAGATATCCAGAAGAGGTACAGCTGGGTTAAATAGAATTTCTATTTTCAGTTTTTGAGGATTCTCCCCAACTATGTTCATAGTGCTTACACTAGTTCATAGTCCCACTTACAATGAAAAGGATGATTTTTAACCTACAACTTCTCTAGCATTTTTTAAGATTTATTTTTGAGCCCTTAATGATAACAATTCTTAGTGGATTAAGATGGAATCTTATGATTGTTTTGATATACATTGCTCTAAGAGCCAAAATGATAAACACTTTTCATGTACTTATTGACCATGTGTACTTCTTATTTTGAGAAGTGTCTATTAATTTCAATTTCCCATTTTTTGATTGAGTCTTCCATTTCTGGGGGCTGAATTTCTTGAGTATTGTATATATTCTAGATATTACTCCTTTACTTGAGGAGTAGCTGGAGAAAATTTCCCATTCTTTAGGTTGTCTCTTCACTCTGTTGCCTGTTTATTTTCGCTGTGAAGTTTTCAAATTGATATAATTCCATTTGTTGATTCCTGACATTCTTTCTTGTGCAATAGAGATTCTGTTCAAAAAGTTCTTGCCTATGCCTTCAAGAGATGTATTATTTAACAAGCAGATTCTGCGTTTTTCTTTTGATATCTAGGTCTTTTATTCACTTTTTTCATAAAATGGGTCTACATTCATTCTTCTACATGTGTAAGATCACATTTCCCAGTCATTTGTTAAAGAAGTATCTTTTTCTGGCATATATTTTTGGCCACTTTGTCAAAAATCAGATGACTGAAAGCGCCTGGGATTGTTTCTGTGTCTTCAATTTTTTTCCATTTAGCCATCTGTGTGTTCCTGTGTCAATATTGTGTGTGTAAGATAACTTGAAATATGGGATTGTGCTGCATCCTGTTCTGTGTGTGTTACTCAAGACGACTTGGGCTATAAAAAATGCTGCTGGGAATTTGATAATAATTGCATTAAATCTTTATATCACTTTTGTTAGTATGATCATCTGGACAATATTGTCTCTGCCTATCCACAGACAAGAGATGTATTTTCATTTTCTAATGTTCTCTTCAATCTCTGTATTTGGAATCTTATAGTTGTTCTTATAGAGGTCTTTCGTTTTCCTAAATTGACTAATTCCTAAGTATTCAATTTTTGAATTAGATTCTATTCTGGCTCCTTTCTAGTTTACGTCCTGATTGATGTATAGGAATGTAACTGGTTTTTGTGTTCCAATTTTATATCTTGCCACTTCGCTGAATTTATTCATTCTAAGTCTTCTGGTGAACTGTTTTAGATATTTTATGTAGTGAATCATGCTATTAGCACATAAACATAGTTTGATTTCATTTTCTATAAGCATTCCCTTAGGTCTTCCTCTTGCATTATTGCTCTAGCTAAGGTTTTGAGTACTATGATGAAGATAGGTGGTAAAAGTGGACACTCCTGTCTTATGATTTTAGAGGAATTTTTCCAGCTTTTTTCCCAGTCTAATGTTGGCCATGGGTTTGTCATAAATGACTTTGATAGCTATTCTTGTTAATGTGTAGATTTTTGTCATGAATGGATATTGAATTTTGTCTAAGCCTTTATCTCCATCTATTGAGATGATTGTACCTTTTTGTCATTGCTTCTTTTTATTTGCTCCATTGCATTTACATTCAATTATTTTTGCATTCTTATAATTGTTATTTATTCCTGTAGAATTACTTCTTTTTCCATTATTCAACGATTCTGTTCACCTTTTTTGATCCGTTTTGTTTTGAAGTGTGTTTTGTCTGAAAATAATATAGCTACCCCTGCTTGCTTTTAGGGTCTAGTTGAATGATGTATTGCTTTCTCTTCTTTCCCTTTCAATTAATGTAAGGTTTTTTTGTGTGGATGGGATGTAATACATGGTTGATTTGTGTATTATTATAATCCAATATGCCAATCTATGTCTTTTGATGGGTGAATTAAGACCAGCAAGACCATTAACGTTGGGAGTTATTTCTGTAAGTTATTTACAGAATCCTATAATTGCTTTGGTTTTCTAGGGAAAATTTCTTTTTTTTTTTTCCACTTTTGTTTAATTACCCTCCCCATTTGTTACATACTTTCCTTAGGGTTATTTGGTGTTGATAATCTGGGTTCCTGTCTCTTTATTCTCTTCGGTGCTGGCTTAATGGTCATAAATTTCATTGTCATAGATAGTCTTTATTTGTTCTTAAATTTTGAGGGATAATTTTGTCAGGATAGAACTCTAATTGATACTTGTTTTCTTTTACAACTTTATGAATTTTGCTCCAAATTCTTCTGGCTTTTAAGGCTTATACTGAAGCATCTACTATTATTATAATAAGCTTATATTTATAGGTTATTTGCTGTTTTCTTTTTATAACAATTAATATTGTCTCTTAATGTTAAATTTCTAATTTTTCACTATGGTGTGTCATGAAGCCTTCTTTTCTTTTTGTAGCTCTTTGGTGTTCTGTGTGTGTTTTATATTTGACTATTAAATTATTTTTCTAAATTTAAAAAAAAATGTTGGCTGTGATATGCGTGAACAAATCTTTTATGCCTTTTGAGTCGTCTCCTAATTTTTCCTTCATTCCTATAGATCTGCATACATTTTTCCACCATTAGCTGTTATTGGCCCTAGCTTCCTTATTGTTTTTAGGGTATCTCTGACTGCATGATGTGTGACATCAACTTTGTCTTAAAGTTTGATATTCTTTTCTCTCAATGTTTAATTGATTTCTCAAGATTTCAAGTTTTTGGATCATAAATTTTTGCATATCATTTCTCATTTTATTTCTTACCAAAATGACCATTTATATCTTGTATTATCTTTTGTTTAACTCAGTCAATTTATTATTTGTGTATTTTATGCTCACTGAACATTTTGTAACATAAGTTCATTGTCCGTTTAGTCAAGTTATCTTTAAGCTCACTAAATATTTTTTGAATTTGCTTATATGTCTCATCTTTGTCTCTCCAGATATTTTGGACATTTGATTTTTGAGACATTCCCCTGCCACTTCCTCTATTTCTGGGCCTTTGAGCTCAGCTTTTTGGAAGGCAGGTGCATTTGGAGGAATCTTATTGTCTTACCTTCGTGCCTCTTGTTTTGTGCTGAGAATTGAAGATCAGTTAGAGTAATACAAAAGCGCTGTCTCTGCTGTGAAGATGTCTTTAATTAGATTATATTTCTTGCTGATGTGCCAGGGGTTCGATTATGTTTTAGGCATCTACACCTCTGTTTGATCTACTCAGCTTAATATTTGAGAGTTGTCTTAGTGCCCAGCCTTCTTTCAAACGTTGATTCCCAGCACTACGAGGGTTGGAAGAGATGAATTGTAGTAACGTTTATGTTACAAAGGCACGCCAGATAGTACCATACAGTAACACAAAATTAAATCAATTGGTATAACACCATTAACAAAATAAAATTAATCAGCAATATTGATAGAGTCTTGGAAAAACTGCACGTTGACATTCATTAAATTAAAATCAAAAGCTACAGTAATACCACCCCAACAATTAAAAGGGAAATACAATATTAACAAAGGTGTAAATGTAAATCAAATATTGACATACTGTAAAGCTCTAAACTCATTCACTATACAACAATTAATAATACAAAAAAAGCATTAATAGCTTACAGTATACCAAGAAGATAACCATTATTAGCACTTGCTATTAGCAATAGCTTAGAGTATACCAAGTAGATAAACATTATTAGCACTTACTAGTAATAATAAAAGAAATAGTGGAGGGAAAAAGGAAAATTGAAAGAAGAAAAAGTTTAACAAGAAAGAAAAGAAAGACAGAAAGAAAAAGAATTGAAAAATGAAGACTACAAGAAAGTGAATAGAATTAATTAAAAGCAACATAATAGACGACAATATAAAAATACAAGATAAAGACAAAAAACAAGAGTCAAAAAATGAAAGGAAGAAATCAAGGACAAAGCAAAACAAAAACTCAAAATACAAAAAAAAATCAGATGCCAGTTCAAAGCTTTCCTCTGCGTTGAGGTGCTTGCATGCATAATTACTTTCTAGGTCTTTTAATATTGGGATCCACCAGATATGGGGGAGGGACCATGATACAACTGGGGCTTTCTGTGATTTACTCTTTCTGTTGTGAGAATGCTGAGTCCAGATCCATCTTGGCAGAGTCCATCAATGGGGTGTTGCCTACCTGGAGGCTATATTCACTCCAATAGTCTACTTTTGTGGTCTCTGGGCTTGTGAAGTTCCCCACTTGTTCCTAAGGTTCCTTGTCCATCACCCTGACACGTGGCGCAAAACCAGCTGAGGCATAATCAGAGCACATTGGTGCATGGAGGAAACAGAGTGCTGAACCTGTGCTGTAAGAGTGGGCAGCAAGAGGGTCCAAGCATTCATCTGAAATTAATCCCAGTGTTTTCACACTCAGATGCCTCAGAAAATCACACACAACCAGCCAGACTTCTCTTTACAAAGGACAGGACGACCATGACCTCTCCAGCCTCTGCTCACCACTGCTCAAACCTGTCAGTAAGTCTATGGCTAGCCCTTCCCTCTCCACAGCTGTCCCCTGTGGTGTCTTCCACCCAGTCATGTCTACAAAGTGTATAGAAATGGGGTAACAAAATGGAGGAGGTTAGGACAATCAGGCTGGAGGCAGCTGTCCAGCCCAGACTGACTCAGCAGTTTGCATTACAGGCACGCAACTACTCTGCCATTATAACCTATTACATAACTATCAACATATGAAGATCATGTATGGGCCTAGTACTACCTTTGTCCATCTGTGTATAGAAATGCCTGTGCCCTCCTAAAGGGCGGCTCCAGAGTAAAGTATGTCAACTCTTCCTGTGGCTACTCATCAGTTCTTCCACCTATTGGATATGAGGCCACCATAGCGCCTCAGAATGAGCCCAAAACCTGTCACTGACAGGCAGGATCTTGAGGTGAGTACTCCCACAGTTTCCTCAGGCCCCAAGGGATCTGAGTGTAGCTATGTGATCCCAATATAGTACGCGGTACCCTATGGCAGCTGTGTTGTTTGGGCAGGCTCTGGTGGAAGCCTAGGAAGATGTGGACACATCTCTAGTAAGTTGAGAGAAGGCTTTTCAGCAGCTAGAGGATCACAGCATGGAGCTAGAGAGTGGACCTTCACTGTCCATGTGGGCTGGGCTTTCCTGACAGCTCTCAAAGAGAATTTATGCAAGTATGAGAGCTGTAAGCATGCCTGAAACAGCCAAAATTCTGTGTACAACAGTTGCGGTGTGATTTACGTCTCTCCTTCCCTTGCTCCAGTAAGCCAGACAGACCAGGACACCAAGGAGCTACTTTTTGTAGTCCAACTTGCTATTTTTCAAAACTTGAGGCATGAACAACCTTTGGGAGAAGGCAGAGTGGTCTGGAGTTCCTCCCACTGCAACTGAATTTACAGCATATGCTGCCTACACCCCAACACAGGGGTAGGACCTGGGCAAACGATGTCAACAGAGGCCGAGGGAGCCCTGCCTGCCTGATTTCTTTATTTTAGGATGAAGTTGCTGGAAGCATTTGCTGTTTCCCAAAGAAAATGGAGAAACTGACCTCTATGACGCACTCTTCTCTGTGACAATGGTTTCAGATTAGTTGTCAGGTGGCAGTGCAGGCAGAAGACGTCCATCTATGGAGTGGCTCCTGGCTGCTGACCAAGTGCTGTAGGACTCTTCGTCTTTATTTCCTTACCCTCGCCAAGGGCTCAGCATATCATGCAGGAAAACCTCTGGAAATCATGAGTAAATGGCAATCATACCATAATTTAATACAGATCATCTGCGAATTGGGCATGAGTCAGGCAATCTTTGATATGAACAGTTGAGGTCCAGACCATGAATGCTCTACTTCCAGCATGAGGGACTTAGTATTAGCTGCAGCCTCCTCCAGTACATTTGAGTCTCTGTTATCTTCATGTTTTACATAGAAAAATATATGCATGAGGTCACCGTGGCAGTGGCTGCCCTGGGAGATGGAGAGTGCTGTAAGGAACAATATTTGTGCCATCAAGGGAAATCCTGAAAACAAGAGTGAACAGAAGGGGAAATGAAATGATGTGCCCCTGCAGGTACCAAAAAAGTAATTGATGACGAAATGTGGATTGGCCTCCACTGGCTGGAGTGGACCGTACTAAACTTGATAAACAGCAGAACAAGGTGTTGGTCCCTTGGGGAAAGTTCTGTGGTGCAAAAAGCAGTTCTAGGTCTCTTCCTCTCTCTTTGCTATGATGTTGCTTTCCAGGTGTTTCTAATTCAGGTCATACAATGGCTGTGATTTACTGCCAGCTGTTGCTTCACCATCTTTGATCTCCTTATGCTATTCCTAACAGTAGGTACTAGTGGAGTAAGTGGAGCTTGTAAACTTGAAAAAGAGGCAACAACTCAGAAAAGAAGGTAAGGCAGAAATATAATCATATTTACATTACTTTATATTTTACTATTTTTAATTTGAGCTAGGCATAACTCTGTACTAAGTAAATTCTTAATTTTTATTTTAAATTAGAATGCACAAGGCAAGTCTAAAAAACAAATTTTTCCTTTATATTATTTTATTTTGTTTTAAGTCTGATAATCATTTCGATACAACACTTGCTAACTTGAGTTAGAAGCTTTCTCTTTTTTTTCTTTTTCTTTTCTCCTTTTTTTTTTTTTTTTTTTTTTTTTTTTTTTTTTTTTTTTTTTTTTTTTTTTTTTTTTTTTTTTTTTTTTTTGGACACGGGGTCTCACTCTATAGTCCAGGCTGGTTCTGAACTCACTATGTACCCCAAGCTGGCCTCTACCCTACTACAATCCTCCTGCCTCAGCCTCCCAAGTTCTAGGATTACAGGCATGTGCTACCATGCCCTGTTTCTGAGTTAGAAGCTTTTCTTAATTGTTGTAAGTAAGTAGTGAATTGAAAAGGAAAACATTTATCATTAGTAGGAATACCTACAATTGGCTGACAAATCATCATTGGACTTTTAAAGTTTTCAGAAAACTTTGGACCCAAGATAAATACTTTTAGAGATTGCTTCCAGCCACAAAGCTTTGGAAATATCAAATAGTTTTCCTTTGGAAATTCAACAGGTGTTTGTCAATGCTGAGCTTCTACCGCAAGACACAAAATGCTAATTTCTATTTTAATTGGGATGTGCTCACTACTGAATTTTAGGACACCAAGTAGCTCTAAGATGAATGGCATTCATTTGAATTTTTGGTCAAAAGTGTTTCTCTCCTTTACAGATCCGTTCTACATGTTACTTCTCACAATCTTCTATTCTGTCAAGAGATTCAAATTTGCATATAGTTGCTGACACTTCAAGGACTAGAACTTATATTTGGGGTCCAAGGAGAGAAAAAATCATCAGAGTTTAAAGCCAGATTGATGAAGTTACGTTATTAAGAAAATTGGAATTTTTCAGATTATATCAAGAAGCAGACAAGATTTATGATATATAAATGCAGAAGTCATAAGTGATTGAGACTATGGTCAGAGTTCAAACTTGGGACTCAACAGTGCAAGTTAGAGAGGACAGACTGGATGATGCAGGTAATTCTGATGATTGATCAGACCAAATATTAGCCAACATCAGTCAATACTGAACGGGAGAAACAAATACATATTTACTACATACCCCATGATTTCAAAAATACTTGAATTTGAGTACGTAAATATAACTGTGAAAAGGCATGTAAGACTCAGAATTTTAGAATATACAATGTATTCAATAATTTATAGCTATCATATTACAGAAGAGATTTATGAGATTTTAGATGACAGGAGAATTCTCAAGTAAGATAGTATCATTGTGGATAATTAAAAAGAGGATTTCTATGGTTTATTTTCTGCATGGTGCCATGCATATGAATTTATGGCAAATATCATTCTGGTTTGAAAATACTACTTAAAACACAGCAATCAGGCCTGCACCTGGGATGCTGACAGGACTGGGCCTTTGTCCTCCCTGTCACTCCTGGTGGGAATGTAATTTGGTATAACCACTATGGAAAGCAGTATGGAAGTCTCTCAAAAGACTGGAAATAAATATCCTCTTTGATCCAGTGATACCTCTTCTGGGAATATTCCCAAAAAGTTAAAAACCACACATAACAGAGATACATATATGACCATGTTCATAGCAGCTTAACTAACAATAGCTAAAATGTGGAAGACACCAAAATACCCATCAACAGACCAATGGAGACACAAATTGTGGTATTTATACACAATGGAATACTATGCATCTATACAGACAGATAGGTTGGAGGCTTTTGTAGGTAAATGGAGGCAACCTGAGACCATCATGTTCAGTGAAGTGAGTCAAAAGCAGAAGGAGGAATATGGAATGGTTTCTCTGATATGAGAAACCCAGATCACAAGTGTTTCATAGACCTCAATGTGGGAATAATGGGAACTGGAGGGGAGGGAAAGGGTGTGGAGGGTCCAAAAGAGAGAAGGGAAGGATTTGTAACTTTGCCATGATATATATATATATATATATATATATATATATATATATATATGTGCACAAAATACTCAAGATCATTGTAAACTTAAGGATTGCACTTATACATATCAGTAAAATGGGAAAAACAATAAATAATGTCTAACAAGAAACATAAAAGAAGTTGAAATTTTTCCTGCTCATCTTATAAATATCCATCAAAACCTACTTTGAGTATATTCTTTACCAGGCTCTTAATATTCTTAAGAAAGGAGACTTAAAAGGCATAACTAGGAGTAGTTCCCCTGTTGCCTATTTTAGAATAAATGAAAGCCCCAAGATGGCTGCATAAAGACATCCGACACTTGCTTAATTCTCCACAAAGGACAGTATATGACAGAGATACCTGGAAACCTTGTAAGCCCCTGAAACATTAATGCTAGCATAATGAGAGGAACAAAACATCTCAGGGCCAGAATGTGCTGTCTCCTCTTGTCTTAGTTACTTTTCCATTACTGGGACAGAATACCCAACACCCACAACATTAAAGAGGAAAGCTCCAATATCGGAATACCTGAGGCTTTTGGGGGACATTCTGGATCTAAACCACAACATCACTCCATCGAAATAAAAGTGAGAGAGACACAGTAAACTCTGTCAGCACAGATATAGACCATTCTAGAATTTTTCCCACCATTTTGCACCCTAAGTAGATACGAAATCTGATATCTCAACATTAGTCCTTAGTAAGACCCCAATAGTTTAGGAAACAAAAGTGAAATTTGAAAATTGGGATATTGCATCAAATAATATTCTTTCCTTCCTTCCTTCCTTCCTTCCTTCCTTCCTTCCTTCCTTCCTTCCTTCTTTCTTTCTTTCTTTCTTTCTTTCTTTCTTTCTTTCTTTCCTTCTTTCTTTCTTTTTTGAGACAGGGTCTCACTCTGTAGCCCTGGCTGGTCCTGAACTCACTATGGAGCCCAGGCTCGCCTTGGACTCAAGGCAATCCTCCTGCCTCAGCCTCCTGAGTGCTGGGATTACAGGTGTTCGCCACCACGCCCAGCTTATGTGGTGCTGGGGAATCGAACTCAGGCACTTAAAACTTTACATAGCACTTGCTAGGCAAGTCCTTTAACAGCTGAGCCATTCCTCCAGCCCTTGCATCAAATTATAAAAGCTTTTGCACAGCAAAGAAATCAGCATAGTGAAAGATAACTTATGGAATGGGAGAAAGCGCTTGCCAGCTATTTTTCTGAACAAGAACAAGTATTTTAAAAGCTATAAAACAACAATAACAAAAACCAAGCAATCCAATTGGATGGTGTTGACATTCTAACAATATCGTCTCTCAATTCACAATTATGGATCTTTCTTTTGATAAATTTATTCCTAAGATTTTATTCCTTTTCTATCATTGTCAATGGAATTTTTATCATTCATTGTTGATTGTCTTATTCCCTTTCTCATTGCAGGGACGCAATACCTGACATCTGCAACAAAAGGAAAGGCTTAATTTATCTCACAGTTCAGAGGTCTCCGTCCATTCACGTTGGCCCTGCAGTGGTGACCCAGCTTGGGAGAGGAACTAGGGACATGAGGTCTGCTCATTCCATCAGGGCTAAGAAGCAGAAGAAGTGAAGAACAGACCTAGGGAGGGAAAAGAAATCTTTCCAGATTGCACCACTTGTGATCTGCCGCTCCCAACCGACACCAACCTCTCAACAGCATAAGAAATCAATAGAATAATCCACTTGATATAATCAACTCCCACAATTAAATCACCTTCCAAATACTTGAGGCTTTTGGAGAACATTTCAGATTCAAGTCATAGCATTGGTGCATAGAAATAATTTTTTCAGTTGAAGTTTTACTCTGCAATTTTGCTAAATTCATTTTTTTGTTCTAATGGTTTAAGGTGAAATCTTTAGAATTTTCTAGCTATAAAACCATGTCTCAAGTTGTTTCCAATTTCCTACGAATGACTCAAATCTACCTATCCTTGTGACAGAGTAGTACTCCATTGTATATATATTCCGTATTTTCTTTGTCCATGGGTCTATTGATTGTCAGCATCTTTCATAATTTAGCTATTTTTATTTGTGCTGCTATAACCATGGGTATGCATATATCTTTGGCGCTTTTAAGTCTCTTGGAAAGATATCCAGAAGTATTGTTAGGTCGAATAGAATATCTGGTTTTTTAAGGAATGTCCCTACTGTTTTCTATAATGGTTGTACCAGTTTACAGTACCACCAGCAATGCAAAGGGTTAGTGTGGTATCTGTAATATAAGCAACACAGAGTACAAATAAATAGTAGAGTCCAATGGTGAGATTGTTGGGGGTCAGGATGGAGGAGGGATTGCAAGAGCTCAAAAAGAGAGGAAAAGGGTATGTGAAGTTGATGTAATGTGTAGGTGCAAAAAATTTTCAACTTTAATGAAACCATTATGTTGCACAAATACATATGAATAAAAAATAAACCATCTCATTTACAGCACTCTGGAAGGCCGAGGCAGGAGAACTGCAAATTCAAGTTCAGCCTGGGCAACTTGGAAGACACGGTCTCAAAATCAAAAATAAAATATGGGCTGGGAACGTAGCTCATTGTAAGGATTGTGGGCTCAATCCCCAGTACCACAAAAAGTCATCTGCAAATATAGATAATTTTGCTATTTTCTTTCCAATTTGAACATCTCTTGAATTTATTTTTTATTGTCTAAATGCTCTGACCAGGTTGTTCAGCACTGTACTGAGTAATACTACTGGAAGCTGGCACTCATGCTCAGTTCCTGATCTTACAGGATACGCCTGTCATTCAGCATTAAATGTAGCATTAGCTGTGAGTTCTTTATATATAGTCTTCATTATGTTGAGGTGCTTTCCTTTTATTCTTAAATTGTTGAATGTTTTTCCTTTCATAAAAGTGCTTTAAATTTTGCCAGATATTTTTTGTGTATCAATTGACATAATCATGATTTTTAAAAAAATCTAATGATGTTACATTATATAGACTGATTTTTGTATGTAGAGCTAACGCTCCATTCCAGGAATAAATCCTACTTGATAATGATGTACGATCTCTTTAACATGTTATTGAACATAGTTTGCTAGTGTTTTGTTTTATAATTTTGCATCATTATTCCTAAGGGATATAGTTGTTCAGTTAAATTTTTAGTTCTTTTTTATGGATTGCTTAAAATCAAGGTAACATGGGCTTCCTAGGGTAAGTTTGAAACTGTACTCTCTACTTTATTTTGGGGAGATTTTATGTAAGTTTATTAGGTCAACTTGATGTCGATTATTGTTCAAGTTGTCATTTCCTTAGGGATTTTGTTTGGTTTTTCTGTACATTATTGAAAATAAAGTTTCAAAATCTTTATTATTGTAGAGCTGTTCATTTTGTTCTTTAATTATCATCTTAAGGAGCTCCTGCAATTAATGCACATATGCTTAAAATTTTATCTCTTCTTGGCTGAATCTATCATTATATAATGCTTTTTTATCCCTTGTTACAAATTTTTTTGTCTAAAATATTGTTTTTTTTCTGTTTTATTAACATGTATATATGTGGTACATAATATAGTACATTAGAAGAATATTTTGTGCATATGTATATTGCATCAGAGTTACAAACCCTTTCCCTCTCCTTTTTTGACTCACCCATATGTCTCCTTCCTCCCAACTCCCACTGTCCCCCTCATTTAGTTCTAGGACTATATGGCTATTCTGGGTTTCTAGTACTATAGAAACCATTTGATATTTAACCTTCTGTGTCTGACTCACTTCACTGAGCATGATGGTCTCAAGTGGCATTTATTTACCTGCAAAAGATTCAAAATTATCTATCCTAATAGATAAGTACTACTCCATTGTGTACATATACCACAGTTTACATATCCATTGGTGTGTTGATGAGTATTTTGGTGTCTTCCACATTTTAGCTATTGTTAGTTGTGCTGCTATGAACATAGGTATACATGTATGTCTTTTATATGAGGTTTTTAACTCTTTCGGGAAGATTCACAGAAGAGGTATCATTGGATCAAAAGGGATATTTTCAGCCTTTTGAGGAATTTTCATAATGTTTTCCATAATGGTCACACCAGTTTGCAATCCCACCAGCAGTGTAAGAGAATTTCTTCTTCCCCACAGCCTTGCCAGCATCAATTGCTATTCGAGTTCTCAATATGTGCCATTCTCCCTGGGAATAGATGATATCTTAGTGATGTTTCAATTTGAATTTCTTTAATGGATAAGGATGATAAACATCTTTTCATGCACTTACTAACCATTTGAACTTTTTCAACTAGTGGAGGAGCCCATGGAGCCCACTGCATTCTTGGGAACGGCATCTCGGGGCACCAGCACCAGCTTCATCTGCAAAGCAGTTGCAGCCGGAACTCGCAGAGGCAAAGCCCTGGGAGTCTGCTGTTCGCCTCCGGAATATCCAAAACCCCACCCTTCGGTGGTGATGCTATTGCTGTCACTGGGTATTTTATTGCTATTTGCTTGGAATATTTTGTGTAACCCTGGATCGTACTCATGGGGCCTATACGATCACTCATATTTCTGTGCTTATTCCTCAATCTCAAAAGCCCCCCAAGATTCTCAGCCTTCTCCTGACATCATCTCTCATGACTCCTGTCATGACTCCTCTGAATCTGTCACAACACCTGATCTGGGTACATTTCCTTCTTTGCCATGCACTAGAGCCTACATAGAGGGAGTTGGAAGGATCTGGATAGATGGATGCCAATGACCTCCCTTTTACAATAGGACTGTGCAGAGCAGGCCCTCCCTGGTGCCTCATGACCCAGCAGGCAAAAGATGCCATTAAGAAACAATGGAATGGTTACTACGGTAGAATGAACAACTGCAAACATTGTCTTTTAAGAAAACATGCCTTGCTGAATGTTTAACATGTAGCTTTGCTTTAAGATTAAATGCGTGCTGTTTTTTCTAACACCTTGACCTCATTGTGACTTATTATGATTGACTTATGTAACTGCAATTGCTGCCAGTCTGGGCACCGCCTGACCGCAATGTCTGTGCCAGACTTGATATGATATGCTTGCTGTATGATTTCTTAGAAATAATTTTAATGGTTTGGGTAGTTGGTCTATGTAATAGATGGGAATGCGATGTGAAACGCATATCAAGGCGATTATAAAGAATAGATTCATGTATTCTGCTGAATATCTAAATATCCCCTGCTGTAACCCCCTGAGAACAAGGAAACTGAAAATTGTGTGAGAAAGGTATGTAAGTAACCACAGCCACAGCTGATCAGTGGCCAACTGATTCACTGCAATCAGTGGTCCAGAGTCATTTCTTTCACCGACGCTGCACCTCCTTCAGGTACCCTGACTCTCTCCATGGCTGGACCCCGGCAATCTAAGAATTGTTTATTCATTTCCATTGCCCATTTTCAAATTGGGCTTTGAATCTGAGGGGTCTATTTTTCTTCAGTTTCTTGTAAATTCTAGTTATTAGCCTCCTATTTGACATATAGGTGGTTACATTTTTTTTCCCATTCTTTTGGTTCTCTTCACTCTATTGACAATTTCCTTTGCCATGAGACACTTTTTAATTTGATATAATCTTATTTATTGATTCTGTGAACTATTTTTTTGCATTAAGTATCTTATTAAGAAAGTCCTTGCCCACACCTAGATACTTAGATTTTTGCCTAATTTGTCTTTCAGAGGTTTAGTGTTTCTATTTTGATAGCTAAGTCTTTGATCCACTTTGATTTAATTTTGGTGCGTTGTGATAGATGTATCCATGTTCATTCTTCTGCATGCGGATAGGTATAGAAAGGTCATACTTATAGAAGCCACATATGCCAAACCTACTGCAAATATCATAGTAAGTGGGGAGAAACTGAAATCACTCATCCTTAAATCAGGACTATGGAAAGACTGTCTACTTTCACCACTCTTGTTCAACATACTCCTCAGAAACCTTTCCAGAGCAATCAGGCAGGTGGGTGAAATAAAGGAAATGGGTATTGGAAAGGAGTAAGTCAAACTGTCCTTATTTGCAGATGATAAGATCACCTAAATAGAAGATCCCGAAAACTCCACCACAAAACTTTTGGAAATAATAAACAAATTAAGCCAAATAGCTGGAGTCAAATGAATATTAAAAAATCAACAGCATTCCTTTACACTAAAAGCAACCTACTGAGAAAGGGCTCAGAATAATAATTCCATTCTCAAATCCCAGCAAAAATTAAATAGCTAAGAGTAAACCGAACCAAGGAAGTGAAGGACCTAGAAAACTATATTATACCCAAGAAAGAAATTGAAGAAGGCATCAGAAAATGGAAAGACATTCCCTGTTCTTGGATAGGCAGAATTAATATAGTCAAAATGACTATACTGCCCAAATTAGTATACAAATTCAAATTTAATGAAATCCCTATCAAAATACTAACAACTTTTTTCACAGAACTTGAAAAAATAATTCTTAAATTCATATGGAACTAAATGAGACCTAGAATAGCCAAAGCAATACTGAGTAACAATACTAAGGCACGAGGCATCATGATTACAGACATTAAGCTATGTTACAAAGCAACAGTTATAAAAAAAACATATGATACTGCATATAAGCAAACAGATTAACCAATGGAAAAGAACTGAGGATGCAGAGACAAACTCAAGTACCCTCTGCTGCCTGATCTTCGATAAAGGAGCCAAAAGCATACATGGGAAAAGCACAGCCTCTTCAACAAATGGTGCTGGGAAAGTTGGACATCCACACGCAGAAGAATTCATCTAAAATTCTGTTTTATCTGACGATAGTAGTACCTCCTTGCTTTCTACTGGTTCCATGGAATATCTTTTTCCATTCTTTTGCTTTTAACCTATGCATATTCTGGATCTAAAGTGAGTATCCAGTAGTCAACATATAGTTGGATTATTTGTTTTAAATTTACAACTTTTGATTGAGATATTTCATCTATTCATATTTTAAACAATTACATACAATAGAGGACATATTGTGGTAAATTTGCTATCATTTTTTCTGTACCTCATGATTTCTTGTCCTTACTTGGTCCCTTATTGTCTTCTATCCCATTTGGCTGACTTTCAGTGACATGTTTTGATTCCCTTCCCATATCTTTTTTTCTATTTATTTTACAGATGTTTTCTTTGTGATTACCATAGAGACTACAACCTAAGTTTATAAGATTTTATTTTCTTTTTTTGAGACAGGTTTTTTTCTGTAGTCCAAGCTTGTCATAAACTCACTAGGCCAGGGTGGCCTCAAACTCATGACAGTCCTCCTGCCTCAGTCTCCCAGGTGCTGGGATTACATATATGTACCACCACACACAGCTATTATGTGGCCCTGGCATATGGAATCATGGCCACACATTTCTTATGCAAGTGTGCTAACCTCTGAGCTATGACACCAGTGCACTTTTGATTTTAATATGCTATTAACTTGGTTTCAATCACTCCCCAAACCCTATACATTTACAGCTCTCAATTTACACTTTATGTCAATGATGTCATGTATTACATCTTTATCTGTTTACCTATTACTATATATTTATAATTATTTTCGTATTTGTAATTTTTCTATTCTTTAAAAGAAAGAAATGGGGCTAAAGGAAGAGCACAATGGTTAAAGTGCTTGCCTAGAAAGTGCATATCCATGAGTTCGCTTCCCCAGCACCACATTAGCAGGATGTGGTGGCACACCTGTAATCTCGGCAATTGGGAGGCCGAGGCAGGAGGATTGCTGTGAGTACAAGGCTAGCCTGTGCTACATAGTGAGTTCAGAACCAGCCTGGATTATAAAGTAAGACCCTTCCTCAAAAAAGAGGATAAAATGGAGCTACAAATCAAAGCGATTATAATTTTGTGCTTTTACAGATGTCCATATATTTACATTTATTCAAAAACTTTATAGTTTCTCATGGCTTTGAGTTTCTGCCTCGCACTGTTTCATTCAACTTCAAGGATCATGTTTAACAATTTTGTTGAAGAGCAGATACAGTAGTACTCCATTTCCTCAACTTTGTTCAAAGTTTCTTATTTTTCTCTCATTATTGAAGGACAGAAAAGTTGCATTAGAATACTTATTTGACAATTTCTTTTCAGCAACTGAAATACATCGCGGTGCTGCATTGTGGCCTGGAAGTTTATGTTCAGAAAACCACTGATACTGTTATCAAGGAGTTGTTGACATGGCACATATTGTTGGACCGTGTGTCAGATGCCGAAGGTGTGTGAGGCTGGCTCTGCACCCCAAATTGTGCTCCCGTGGTCCACTTCCTTGTCTTTTGCAACCTGCTTGTTATGTGTTTCATTAGAAGTGAAGCTTTTGTCTGGTAACTTAATGTTAAACTGAAACACTGTAGGAAGCACTAAATTCCTGATGAATAACATTGGACAAAATAAATAAACAAACAAACAAACAATAAATAAATAAATAAAAGGATTTTTTCTTAATGTTGTTTTGTGATATAACTTGATGCTTGGATTGTGATGCTTTCTGTTTCTGTCTTATTGTCAGTATTGTTTTGGCTATTTTGGGTTTCTTCTAATTCCATATAAATTTTAGAATTGTTTTCTCTAGTTCTGTGAAAAATGTTGCTGGTATTTTGACTGGGATTGCATTGAGTGGGTATATCACTTTTGACAGCACAGCCATTTGGACAGTATTGGTCCTGCCAATCCAACAGCAGCAGCTGTCTTTCCATTGACTAATATGCTCATCTATTTTTTTTTCTCAGAGTGCTAAAGTTTTCACTGTTGAGTTGGTTCCCAGCCCCGCTATTTAATTTTTTGAAGCTACTATAAATAGGATGGGTTTCCTGAGTTCTTTCTTAGTGAAGTCATAGTTGATAGGAAGGATGCTATTTGTTTTTATGTATTGATTTCATATCCTGCCACTTTTTTGAATTTATTAACTCTAAGAGTCTTCTAGTGGCATTTTTAGAGTCTCCTATATAAAGAATCATATATGCAGATAAGGATAGTTTGAATTTTTTCTTTCATATATGTATTGTGCATTTTTGTCTCTTGCCTGATTGCTCTTCGTAAGGTTTTGAGGCTAGATCGTCAATTTAAAAAACTGAATATGTAAAGACTTAAGAGAGTTGATGCCAAATGAAGACGTAATCCAACTCTGATGTTTTGAAACCAGTGCTAGAAAGTACAGTCTGTGTCTAATAGTTGAAAATTAAACTAAAATACTGTAATAAAAACTAAACTATAGCTGACTAACACTGGCTAATACAAACAAACAAACCAGAAGGCCGCTGTGGTGATACTAAGGCTCCTAACCTACATTGGTTGAGGAAATATAGCCAGTGAAGAAAGAACCAATTTCTCAAGCTGATTGTTATTACGTAGCACAAATGCGTGCTAATAAAAGAAGAAAAAAAGAGAAGGTGACCGTTTCTCTATGCCCAAGGGTCATAAGAAAATGGCAGGCACAATGGCATACAGCTGTACGTCACTTTGGCTCATGAGCCAACAAGGGTACCTTGAGTTAAACAGCGGGAGTGGTCTTGCGTATGGCAGCTCTTGAGTAAGCCCTCTTCTTCAGAAAGGTAACCTTTCGGATGCATGTGAAGGCGTGTTCAAAATGCCTTTCCACATAGAACTGGACTGATAGGGACTTTGTTTTTGCAAAGATCTGAATTATTTTACAAGAATATTTGGAGGCAAATTTAATTTAAGTATATTTATGTGGTATAGATTTAAGTTAATTTAATGTAGTAATGTGACATAGTTTTAACTTTGTTTTATTGTAGCAATTCACTTATTAGGTCACTGATGAAAATTTATCCTAAGAAAACTGATTGATATAAACATAATCCTGTGAATGTACAAATATGTACCTTCCTGTATTCAGCTAAGGCATTTGAAATTTAACTTTTTTCCCTCTTTCCCAAACTTACTAGTCTTTTGAACTACATGCTTGTAGTTATTTTCTAATGTGAACTGGTGGGTAAGGCCAGGTTTAAGAATAGCAACAAAGATATAGCAAAATACAGAAAAAAAAACTTTTGATAAATATCCCAATAAAGGGATTGGTTGGATTCAGAGAAGAGGCATCAAGATTTGACTACTGCGAACCATTCGAGGAATAGGAAGCTGAGTTAGAGAGGTGACTTCGGTGAAATTATTTAGGTGTGGAAGATCAACATGTTAAGTACTGTATAGTTTCTCTGACTTGGAAAAATTCAGAACACAGACATTCTATAGAACCACATGAAGTGACAGCTGGAGATGGGGAAAGGGATAGAGAGGGGGTGGAAGGGTCAAAAATGGGAAGGGATTGTAAAGTTGATATGATACATATGTGCACGAAATACCCAAATTCATTGTAAACACTATGTATTATATAAAAATAGTGGGGAAAAAACAAGAATATTTGGAAACTCAGCCTCCTTTTCAAAACGAAAAGGAACATTTCCTGAGACAAATATTCTATTGTTAAACATTATAAATGCAAACAACTTCTAATAATTTTTATTAGCTTCTATATTATTACATGATTTCTGTGTGTGTGTGTGTGTGCATGTATGTGTGTGTAAATTGTCCTGTGGTTTAGAATATTTTATGTGCTAAATATATATATATATATATATATATATATATATATATATACATATTTATGTGCTAAATATATATATTTATATATATAAATATATATTTGTTCTCTGGTTAGTAGCAATGCATCCATGTGTAAAGCATCTAGCTAGTGGCATTGCTTGCCCTGGTTACTGCACAAAATGTTGGAAATGAAAATTATTTACTATGTTAACCCTGTCTGTATTAGGGTTAAGTGATTTGCATAAGAAACATAAGACTGGAATGCCAAGTGTTTAAAGAAAAAAAGAAACAATTGTTTTATCATTGTGAGATAATTTTACTATTATCCTGGCAAGAGATAGGAGGATGAACTAGATGTCCTCTCAAAGCAGATCTTCACCTCTGAAAGCTTTCCTTTGATATGTTTGACACAACCACTCATATGCTTATTTTCATGGACCTACATAATTTGAGATATTTCTCTACTCTTCTGTAAGCATGGACTGTGCTGCTCTCCTGCGAGTCTACACAATGAGACCACAGTGTTACTTAACTCTTGCACTGGAATTAACTACTGTCTGTATCAATTTAATTTTTAAAATTGCCTTCTTTTTCTTTACAACTTCTCACAAATATATATGTGCTAACTTTTCAGAATGCAGAATGTAAAAGAATGGATGCTAAAGCCCTTTGACTTTACAAAAGTGTTTGATAAGCATAGGTATTTTTATGTTTTTATTAACTTATTTTTATGTGTTAGAACACTGCAATGGGATGCAGACATCAGAGAAATCTTTCCCTGTAACTGTATTTTACTATCTACTCTCCTCCTCCTATTGTGTTTTGTGTTTAAGATCCGATGTGTCCCCCAAAAGGCTCGTTGTGATAACATTTGGTCGCTGATGAGCATTGGGGAAATAGTTGTAGTCTGAGTCCCTAACTAACATCATCAGGAGATTGATCCACTGGTGAGGTCATGATCAGATGACATACTGGGAATGATGTACTACTGAGGTAGGCCTAGGTGAAGGAGCGGATTACAAACTGAGCTTGGGGACTATATCTTGTCCCTGCTACCTTCCCCCCTTTCTGTCTCACTCTTTGCTTCCTGGCTGCCATAATGGAAACATCTGTGCTCTATCACAACAGTCCTTTTTTGTCTTACCACAAGCTTAAAAGCAAAGCTAATTGGTTATGAATTGAAATTTTTGCAATTACGAGTCAAAATAAATCTTTCTTTCTTTGATGTTCTAAGGTATGTTACCACAGCTACAGAAAACTGATTAGCCTTTTCCCAACCTCCCAAAAAATAGGTATGGGGATTCTAAGGTTATTGTTATTGAATAAAGATTCATTATTTCTTTAATCTTCTGATTCCTAACTGAAGAATCAGTTGGAAAAATGACTTGTTTCTTGCATTTTTGGACTGTCTTCAGTTGCCCCCTAGTGGCGTATTTAGTTAACTGATTTTGTAACAGCCAGGGCAGCCTCAAGTTGGGCAAGCATCTTCCAGGCTTGTACCTGTGTGTTCTTGAGCAAGTTCCCAATAGTCACCAAAGTACCTATTGATGGTCATTATCTACCTGTTAGCAGTCACCTAACCTGTCTCACAGCTGCTTGGCCACATTTGCCCTCTTCTTCAGGGGATGGATTTGTGTAATCACCTGAAGATCTGTTAGTCTCAGAGACTATGAGAAATTTGTGTTTTCCTCCTTAGTCCTGAAACATGACAAGGCCATGTTGGATGCAACTAGCACAATTACAAGGAAAGGGTCCCCAAACTCTTCAGACCCCACCTCTCACCCACATGCACCAAATGCTAGATGTGGAGATACTGGACTTAGCGCTTTCCCTGATGTCTTTCAATCTTCCCTTGGAACTTTTATTTTCTTCTTCTCTTTTGGAAAGGGAATGTTTGGTCTTGAAGGTGTGAGGTTTGAAAATTTTGTTGTTATTCTCATAGACTTGCCTTATACATTATGTACTATTTTCGTCTAGCAGCTTTTAGTATTCTTCCTTTGTCCCAAATGTCTGCGATTTTGGCTAGGAAAAGATTCTTTTATGATCCTGTCTATTTGGGGTTCCAAATGTCCCATTTACCTAGATATTGATTTTATTCACCAGATTTCAATTTTTTTTCTACTGTGATTTTAATGAATAAGTTTTCATAATTATGATACCATCTTCCTAAACTTTTCCTAATGTCTAATTCTTAGGAGTCAGTTTTGAGTCATTTAACACCTGTTGACTCTAGATTTTATGGTGTATTTTTGTTTTAGGGCATCACTCAGCCCATGTTCTACTATATTAACTTCAGCTGTAAGTCCTGACAGCTTCTCCTCTTGTTAATGATACCTGCTGCCTTTGTATGCAACTAAATGGTTTTTTTTTTTTTCCTTTCTTTTCTTTTCTTGAGACAGAGTCATGCTCTGCAGCTCAAGCTGGTCCTGAACTCACTGGTGTAGCTCAGGCTGGCCTTTGACTCAGGACAGTCCGCCTGCTTCAGCTTCCCAAATGCTGAGATTACAGGTGTGCACCACCACACCCAGCTTTATGTGGTGCTGGGGAATCTAACTCAGGGCCTTGTGCTTGCAAGACAAGCTCTTTAACCACTGTGTCATTCTTCCAGCCCGCAACTGAATGTTTCTTATCCAGAATTTCTACATGATTACTTTTCAACCTCTTTAATTTTTTACTGAAATGGTCAATAATATTCTTCAATATGTTCTTTAGTGCAACCAAGTCATTTTTGCATGTTCTTTAAATTGATTAAATGTCTAATGCATTACATCCTTTGCTAGTCTGTTTTCATAGTCTGATTTCACTGAACATTCTGTGCATTTGGTTGTTTATTTCTTCTCTGAACTCTACAAACACTTTAACAATTTAACAAGGTTTTTGTAGCCTGCAACTTCCTCTCCTTCTGTGTCTGTGAGATCAGCTTCTGGGAAGTCAAGCAATTTTGGAGGCATCTCATTGCCTTGTTTTCTGATGTTTCTAATGTTTGTGTGCTGATGGTTAAACATCAGTTAGAGTACAAAACTCTATTGCTACTATGGAGATCTCTTTAGTTAATATATGTGTCCTTGTCACTTGACCTTAGTTTTGGTTACATATTGGTGTTCATGCATCTATTCAGCTCACTCATTGTGTTAAGATCAGTCTTGGTCAGTGCTTTGCAGAAAGAAAACAACTACTAGTTACATAAGCATTTACAGAACCATGTATCAATCATATAATTTAACACTGCTTTTAAAATGCTACATTTTTAATAACCAAGGAATATAATAAAATAGCACTGATGATGTGTATACTGTGGTGAAGGAGATGAGAGGAGGAAGAGGGAAGAAATGAAGAAAAAAATTTTGGGAAAAACATAAGAAAAAGATAGAATAGTAAATTCAAGAAAGAAAAGAGAAGTTTGGTGGCATTACTTTCATATTTGGAATGGAGGAAAAAGAAAAAGGATACAAAGGATCTTAGGAGGGGAAGAAAAAGAAAGAAGATGGAGGAAGTACAGTTATATGGTGAAGACAGCTGCAGGAATGTTGAAAACAATCAATATATTGGTACAAAAGTCATATTTTAATCTTCCATATACTATTTTTGTGACAGTTAATTTTATGACAATGAAATTAATATACAAAGTAAAGCTATAATTAATTTTTATTCATAATCTCACATTTGTAAATACTTTAAATATATATTCTAAGACAGAAAAAAGTGCAAAAATGGAAAACAAAAAGGGAAATAAATAAATAAGAACAAAAATATCTTTTGTACTCATAATGGAAAGGAAGACTTGAGATGATGTGAGAGAGAATGGAAGTAAAGAAAATGGGCGAATAAACTTAATGGAGTGTGATGGAGGGAACAGAAGGGTTGCACCTGATTTATGACCAGATCAGAAAACTAATTTAATCTCTGAAACAACTCATTGTGTAGAAGACTGCAATGTGATTGGGTGACAGATTATATTGTTAGCTCTTAGTCCTACAATAATACTAGAGACGAGCCAGTGTGAGCACGTGAGGGTATTGGAGTGTTCACTCTTAGTCCTACAGCATTACTAGCACAATGCTGATTTAATTTATACTAAAAGTCATAACAGACAAAGCAAAATAAATAAAGGAGAAAAAAGGAAAAACGATATTGTGTGAATAGCATTTCTTTTAACTGAAAAAAGGGAGGGGGGAGCTTGGATTGGTTTGAGAAAGAATATAACTAAAAAGAAAGGGAGGAAAATCCTAAAATAGAATGTAAGGAAGGGCACTAAAAATTTGATCCAATTTATGATGAAGCCAAAGAAATAATTTAGGTAACTTTATGAAACAGCTTTTCTCGTGAGAAAAATCTAATGTAACTTAGTGAAAGTTCAAATTCCTATACTCTTACTAGCAGAAAATAATTACCTTTAGCTCTTCCAAAAAGTACACACTCGCACACACATACACACACACACACCACAAAAGTAAATAATTCTTTCAGTACTATTTATACTTTACTCAAAATCCCACTAGTGTGCTTTCACCCTCTAGTTAAATACTTAGAAAGCTTGTCTTGTAGCGCTCCGGAATCTGAGTACCTTGTGACCTTGGTGAGCGTCTTCCATGGATCTTGTGAGCGCTGCTGCCTCTCGCCAGCCCTCATGCTACTCTTCATTAATTTTGTTTCTGACCACCCCACCCTCACGATTTTATCTATACCTAATATTTCCTAGCAATCTCCTCTCCAAATATCATCATGTTCAGGGATGGGGCCTCAACATATGAATTGTTAATGAACACAATTCAGCACATAACAAAATGTTATCTATTTTTATTATGATTTGGTGTCTTTGCATGATGTTGTGTAAAGAGAGAAAGCTTAGAATTCAACAAATGTACTTGGAATCCTGCCTCCACCACTTACACACTATGTGACATTAGTTATTTTAACTAACAATTCTGAACCTCAATTTTGTCACCCATAAAGTAAGATCAATAAATTAATTTTAATGGCATTATTTGCACAGACGAAATAAGATGGTGTGTGTAAAATGTATATGAAGTACCTGATTTTCTTTCCTCTATTATCAGTGAGACAATCCCACTGGAGGTATATTTAAACAACGAAAAACAGTAACATAGTAATGAAAGTCTTAGGAGTAAGTCCTCGGTGGTACTCACAGGCTCTCCCATTTGCTAATTGTATAACTTTGCACGTCTTACTTGACATTTCTTAACCACAATTCCTAACAGGGAAAATAAGAAAAAATCAAAAATATGCAAAGTCCCTGGCACAATTTAGATATGCAATAAGTGTCAGTTATTATTCAAAAAGACTTACATCCTGAAAAGTCTTTTTATCCTGAGAACAATGATTCTTTTTTACTTTAAAACTCTGGTCAAGAAGTTCTTTCTAGAGACTGGAATAGTAGACTTCACAGTAATCGGTGCATAGCCCTATATCACTGAGCCGAAGAAGTATCCATTAATAAAACAGCATTCCAGTCAGAGGTGATTAGAATAGGGATAACTAGTCTATTTCTTGGATCAATATAACCTTCAATGAATATTTTTTAACTAACCACTCAAATTTCTTTTTCTTTTTCTTTTCTTTTATTTTTGAAGACAGGTTCTTATTTTGCAGTACAAGCTGTTCCCAAATTCGCTATATAGCCCAGGCTGGCCTCAAACACATGGGGATCCCCTTGCCTGGGCCTCCTGAATGTTGGGATTACAGGGGTGCATTACCATGCCCAGCTCTTATGTTGCGCTGGGGGATGGAACCTGGACGCCGGCACTTCCTAAGCGAGTGCTTTAATCAGTGAACTTTGCTCCCAGCCTCTAAATTTGTTTTTTAAAGTAGTGAAAGAGGCAAAGATTTGGAAAACCTGTAATTTGTATATATGTAAAAATTGATTTACAAATCTTTAAAACGTCATAAATTTTATAGTAAATCCCTGAGGTTGAAATGGAAATATGTTTACAGAACCAGTATCCTTTCTTTCTTTAATGATAATATTACTACATGTATAATCCATATTTATTATTGAAGATAGGGGAAATATAAATAACTAAAAATATTCTTAGTGAACAGGTTACTTCTGTCAGCAGTTCCTCTACTTCCAGATTCTGTGTACATATGCACGTATGGACATAACTACATACTTCTTTAACAAAATAGAATATATTTTTTCATGGTTCTCTTTCTTACTTCTACCTTGAATATATTTTATGATGAAATTCTAAGCATTTTAAAGCTTACTCTTACTTGGTTAGCTCCGATATACCTTTGTTTTCATATAACATTTCAATGTGGAGCGGTCTCTCCCAAAATGCCTCCCGGAAACGCGTGTCGGCTGCAATATCACTATCAGCCAGTTACGCTATATTAACTAGGGGAGTACTGGAAAGCTGATTTGGGTCAAATGAAAAATCTAAGTACTAAGGAGGCATGACCTCCCCAACTGCAGAGGGTCTTCTTTCTGCTACCCTCAGCAGTCCTGAAAGTATTTTCAAAAGTAATCATAAAGAAATAGAATTTGCTTCACCCCTTCAGGGGAGAATTATTCATTTAAGAAACATCTCTCTCATCAGGAGTTTTATTGGGGTTTCTCATCATAATTTTCCACTCTGTGGTAAAACTTTACAAGAGCTGGAAAAATTTCCCCTTCGTTGAATATAGGAAGTGGGAAAAAAGCAGAAACTTTGAAATGGTTAGTGTTGTGCGACTTCCATGTAAATGCCCAAAGAGGACCAAGGCCCGTGTCGACTACAGGTGACTACATTTGACTACATTTGCTGGGTTCTTGGCGTGTTAGCTCTGACTCCACAAGGCTATGTTAGGGAAACATTGCTCAAATCCTGGAGTGTCGTTCCCATGAGATATTGTGTATGTCCTTCAATTCAAAAGAACTCTAAAGAACACCTGAAGTTTCTGGAAACTGTTATAAATGTCTATGGTCAGTAAATTTGAAGTGCTTTCAAGTCAATAAACTGAATATATATCAATGAATATGATTTACTGATATCGTATTGAAGAACACACTTTATTTTGCAGTACTAGGATTTGAACTTGGTTCTTTGTGCTAAGCTTCATCCCCTCCCCCCTTTTTATTTTTAATTTTGAGCCTGGATCTTGCTAAGTCGCTATGCTGCTCACTCTGAGTTCAAAATTGCAATCACACAACCTCAGTCCTTCAGAATGCCAGCACTGCAGGCATGAGCCATCAGGCCCAGCTCAACACGTGGCCTTTTTCTTGCCCTATTGATGGACCTGGGCTATTGAGAACAGACAAGGCCTGGAGAACTTTCTAGTAGCAAGTCTTTATTTTATAGGTTCTGGATGATTTCTCAGTTTATAGCTCTCAGTGATCATGCCAGAAAGAAGAGAGTTAAGCTTTTCTCTACTAGTTTTCCTAAAATCTGTTAAAGAAGTGATTGTTCAGCCTGCACACTATTCCTTTTGAATAGTGCCTCACTGTTTTTCCCCTGTATGGAGACCAAACCCAGAACCCAAGCTTTCTGTACTAATACACATTCTCGTCTCTATTTATTTATTTATTTGAAGACAGAGTCTCTCTAAGTCCCTAAGTTGTCCAGACTGGGCATGAACTGGTGGTTTCTTGCCTCAGTCACCCAGGGTGTTGGGGTTTCAGGCCTGCACCACCACACCTGGCATTACTGTTTTTATATATGATGTTTCCTTTCCTTTCTAAGCATTAAAGTGTGCACCTATACAAAGGGAAAGCTGAATATTAATCTGACTGTGCCTTACTGAAAGGTGAATTTTGTTTCAGTTCTTAGAGACATTTACCTAGCCTCCCCAGCAAAAAGAGAAAGAAAGAGGAAACTGTGATTTTCTGGGCACATAAGAAACATTAGGCACTGTGCTGGGTAGTTTGTATAAGTCACCCAGATGCCAGTTGATATTAAGCATGTTTTTAGTTTTACATAATTTCGGCACAAGTTGTTTTGCAGACATTGGGGAGAAGCCTGCAATTTGTGAATCCTCTAGAAAATAGTGTCTCACGATTACATCTGGTTTCTGCTCCTGTTTTCACAAATCTCTCTACCTCACAATTTTTCCTTTACTGTTTGACACTTACTCAATCGTGAGGCTCTGTTCTATTCCCTAAGCTGATTGTATAAGCAATGTGAACACTATTTGCAATTTGCAGCTACACAGAGATTTTAAACTGATTGGATGAGCTACCACCGCTGGATTTTAGATAAGCCTATTCTTGCAAGCCTTGATCAAACTGCTATAGTTTCTCATAGGTCATTTTCCCCCACAGCTTTTAGCATACTTTCTGATTGTTCAAGATTCTTCTTCTCCAAGGTCTTGTGACCCCCTACTCCTCTCCTTGTCAGGCTCTTCCAGAATCAGTTCGTTCAAGCACAATTCTCCTTTTATTATAGAAAACAATTTAGTTATCTATGCCTATACTCACTATATAAATATGCTCAGGATGGCATAAAAAATAACATAGCCTGGATATTAAACCATAAAAATTTATTTCTTCAAGTTCTGGAGGCCAGAAGTCCAAGGTCAAGATGCTGGCAAGGTTGCTTTTTCTAAGTCCTTGTTTCTTGGCTTGCTGACGGCTTCTTTCTCTATTTATCTTTATATGACCTTTTCTCTGATCACACACTCTTAATGTCTCCTTATAAGGACAGTAGTTCCAGTTAATTAATACCCCACTCTTACGACATCACTTAACCTTTATTACTTCCTTAAGGACTGTTTCGGGCAGGTTTCTGGGAGAAACAGATTTAATAAAAACTGTGTGTGTGTGTGTGTGTGTGTGTGTGTGTGTGTGTGTGTGTGCGTGCCTGTGTATTATATAGCATATATGAGAATTTATTAGTTCCACATACAAGTCCAAAGAGAGTTCAAAATGGCCTCCTGTATGTTCAAGAGCTTAAGGGCCCAATAGCTGCTCCGACCTGAGATGAAAGAACACCAACCCAAGACTACAGGGCAGTCAGTGCAAGTTCGTGCCACAGATTGACATGTAAAGGCTATGGTGAAGATCTGAACACTGGGGCAAATCTGCATTGGAGATCACTGATGTAAAGACAGGAGTCAGTCAATGTCTAGCAATGATGGTGAAGGCCAGAATTCTGCCAGGAGAGGAAGTTGTCGCAATTTTCTTTCGTCCTACCTTTTCATTTCTTTTTGAGCTTCCAGTCTATTGGTGGGACCACGCATCGCCGAAGTGGATGTTCTTCCCTCATTGTTGGCCCACGAGTCTGTCACAAACACCTAGGGTTCTGTGCTTGGTGTTTTCTAATCCCATCAAGTTTATGTAATTCTTCCAGTAGTCACAATATGCCCCCTGTCAATGTGCCAACCAGATACATCTCCTATTGTGATTTGGATCTGGAATGTCCCTGAAAAATCTTATGTGTTTGGATGTGATGGATTGTTTATGGAATCATGTGCTTTTGGGAGATTGGAGCCTGGTATGGAGGGATGGATTGCAGGAGTGTGGATTGGATCACAGCCTTGTGGATTAGACTAAATTGTGGATTGGATTACAGGTGTGTGGTAGACTAGACCCACAGCTGGAAGGGGTGGAACACTGAGACTGGATCCTGAAGGGGCGGATCACTGGGACAGGATTTGGAAATATATGCATATAATATAAATATGTATATATTATATGTATATGTGTATATATACACTGCCACCTTCCTCTGAGACTCGAGTTGACTTGACTGGGACTTGGCTTCCTATTTGCTATGTTGAGGGACCACCTCCACCTCTGTCATATCTTGCCACTGTTGCTAGCCACTCATGAATTGACTGTGACCTTCTGGAATTATGAGCTAAAATGAAACTTTTCCTTCCCTAATTTGTCCATGTTGGTCATTGAGTTACAGTGATAAAAAGTTACATCTCCTTAATTCATACTTAAATTCCAAGTACAAGAGTCAAATTTCAAATTATACCTAACATAATACAACTACACAGCATACAAAAGGAAACACAATAAATTCCTCCCCAGAATGGAAGTCAGAATTGCTCTTTGGAAGATGCTTGTTCTCTTGACATTCAATTACTTAAATATTATAATGTAACTTTAACAAGTTCCAATATTAAAGGAATAAACCTTAGGTAAACATGCACAAGCGTAATGGCAGCATAGGAAAGAAATTCTAGCTGCAGTCTTCATTTCTGTAACTGGTCATAGTTGGTATTCATAACTATTTTTTCTACTACCCACCCTGAGCCATTTAGCCTACAGTGAGCACCTCAGCAGGTCTTGATTCTTTTCCTGGCAGGGTGACCCATGCTTTCATTCCTGAAGGTTCTGGGTCATTTGTCTTCTTGTCTGGATCAGGTTGTTGCAGATTTTCATAGTATTTTGTGTGTGTGTGTGTGTGTGTGTACGCGCGCGCGCACGCGCGCGTGCGTGTGCGCGCGTGCTGGAGAATCGAACCCAGTACCTTGTACTTGCGAGGCAAGCATTTTAACCATTGGGCCATTCCTCCAGCCCTGCTGCAGATTTTCATTGACTTTAATAACAGGACATGGTAACACTAAGAGGTGCCCTAAAGAATCTCATGCACTCCAAACAGTGTTCCTCCTTCCTTCCATTATGGAATACTAGTCCAGTTCCTCCCTGGTAGTCTGGATCAATCACCCCTACCAGTACTGGAACTCCCTTTCTTGCTTGCTGGCTCAACTACATGTGGAGGCCAAATTGACCAAGAAAATCTTAAGTTCCAGTTTAGTAAAATTGTTGTTGTGCCTACTCATAAGAGCCTTCTCCTACTGGACCTAGGACTTCTTGTATAGAAGGGCGTAAATTTGCAGGAGCAGTAACCAAAAATTTTGCTAGCAGATCATTAGAAGTAATGGAGTGGTACCCTTCCTAGCTCCACTCCTTGGTTCCTGTACCTGTGAGTACTGGCTATGGAAGAAGCAGTATCACATGTGTCACATATTAGTCACTGATTCAAGGCATATACAACCTTTCAAAGAACCTTGTTCCAACCCTGCAAGGCATTACCACCTAACTGACACTGTAATTGCTTCTTCTAGAGGCCATTCCACCATTATTTCAATCCAGTTGCTTCTAGGTGATGGGGAATGTGGTGGTGGGGAGTGTGTTCCTTGATCAGAAGCAATGCTGTGTGGAGTACCATGATGGATAAGACATTCTGTAAGTGCACACACGGCAGTTCTGGTGGAAGCATTATGTGCAAGGAAGGTAAATCCATAATTGGAATAAATATCTATTTCTGTAAGGATAAAATAGTACCCTTTCCATTATGGAAGCGGTCCAGTATAATCAACTTGTCACCAGGTTTCCAGCTGATAACCCCCCAAATGGGTGACATATTGGGGACCCAGTGTTAGTCTCTGCTGCTGGTAGAATGGGCATTCAGCAGTGGCAATAGCCAGGTCAGTTTGGTGAGAGGAAGTCCATTTTGCTGAGCCAAAGTATAACCTCCATTCCTGCCACCATGACCACTTTGTTCATGATCCTACCGGGCAATGACAGGAGTAGCTGAAGAAAGAGGTTGACTGCTCTCTACAAAATGAGTCATCCTGTCCATTGGAGTTATTAAAGTCTTCTTCTGCTGAGATCACTCTTTGGTGAGCATTTAAATGGGACACAAATATCTTTTACATCCTTCAACCTTATGGAGAGATATTTCCACATACTTCATTTCCAAATGCCTTTCTCACCAATCTTCCAGTTGTATGACTTCCATGTCCTAGACCATTCAGCATGCCATTGGCTACAACCCATTAATCAACATGTAATCACACATCTGAAGAGTTTTTCTTCCAAGAAAAATGCACAACTATATGCACTGCCAGAAGTTCTGCCCATTGTGAAGATTTTTCCTTTCTCACTGTTCTTCAGGGAAGCCCAGGAAAGCAACTATCAGACCACAGATTCCCATGTATGTGTGGTACCAGTATAATGTGCGGCACCATCTGTAAACCAGGCTGTCCTCTTCTCTTCCTCTATCAGTTGATCATAGGGTACACTCCATGAGGCCATAGATGCATGTTTGGGAACAGGGGGTAGTAGGTAGTATAGCAGGATTAGGCACCAGGGGCATTTGGAACACTTCTTCATGTAATGTACTTGTGTCTTCTGGATCCATTTGGGTGCAATCATGAACATACGACTTCCACAAGATGATGGATTTTTGTTGTGTATGTCCAACTTTATATTTGGTGTATCAGATAGCACCTAATTCATAATGGGCAGTGTAGGTCACATAGTAACCTGGTGTCCCATGGTCAAGCATCCAGTTTCCAATAAGGCCCAGTAGCAGGATAGAAACTCTCAAAGGAAAAGGGATCATCTGCAGATGATAGCAGGGCTTGTTCCAAAATTCCAAGAGCTTCTGCTGTGATTCACCTAGAAGGGCTTACCAGAGGTCTCAAACAGCATTTTTGTCATTTATCCACCATTGGATCTTCTAGGTCACATGTCCCAGGAGACAGAGCAGCCTGCACACAGCCTGAACCTGTTGTAGAGACTTCTCTTGTTTTGGGCTCCACTCAGAAGTAGCAGCTTTTTGAGTCACTTGGCAAATTGGCCAGAGTCATGCACTCAAGTGAAGAATATGTTACTTCCAAAATCTAGAAAGTTCCTCCAATCATTGTGTCTCTTACTTGGCTGTAGAAGGAGCCAGATGCAATAACTTATCCTTCACCTTAGAAGGACTATCTCCGCATATCCCACAACACTGTACTCCTAGAAATTTCACTGACACGGATGCCTCCTGCATTCTCATGAGATTTATTTTCCAGCCTGTGACAAGCAAGTGATTCACCAACAAATCCTGAATATTTGCCCCTTTTGCTCACTTGGTTCAATTAACATAATGTCATCAGTATAGTGGACCAGTGTCATACCCTGTGGAAGAACAAGATGGTCTGGATCCCTATGGATTAAGTTATGACCCAGAGCTGGAGAATTAATATATCCTGAGGCAATACAGTAAAGGTGTACTGCTGACCTTGCTAGCTGAAGGCAAATTCCCCCTAGTGAGCCTGATGAGTGGATATGAAGGAAAAAACAAAATTAGCCAAATCAATCACTACATACCAGGCACTAAGAGATGGGTTAATTGGTTCAAACAAGAAAACCACATCTGGTATGGCAGATGCAGTTGCAGTCACCCCTTTATTAAATTTACAATGCTACACCTTTGTCCTCCAAGATCCATCTGTCTTCTGCACCATGCCATAAAATAGTCACATGGGGATGTTGCTGAACATCCAGGAAAACACAAGTTGGAACCATTACCCTTGCATTCTTCAAGTCCTTGGTGGTGGCGCTAAACTCTCCAGTCCTGTTAGGAATGCAATAATGCTTCAGATTTACAACTTTCCTGGGTAGAGACAACTCTAATGGCTGCGATTTGGCCTTCCCCACTATATTAGCCTTCACACCAGAGGTTAAGAAACCTATATCGGGATTCTACCAAGAACTAAGTATAGCTATCCGATTATGCATTCCAGAACTGGAGAAATGACTATAGAATATACTTGGGGACCTATGGGAACCTTTGTGAGTTGGACCTTGCCTACAACTCCATCAGCCACCCGACTTTCACAGGCCCTTACTTTTACTGGAAGTCCATGATGATGTTTTGGATCTCCCAGAATTAGTGATAGTTCCGAGTCAGTGTCCAATGGACCCTGAAATGTCTGATCATTTCCCTTTCCTTTATGACAGATACTCTGACTAAAGGCCATGGGTCCCTTTGTGGAAGAAAGAAAAAATATTGACAGAATAACTCTTTGGTACTGCACCAGGGTCTTTCCTAAAGGGTACCCATCATTCCCTTCATTCAAGGGGTACTGGATGTGTAAACTGCTTCAAGTCTAGGAATTGATGGAGAGGTCTTGAGCCTCCGTTGCTACAATTTGAAGTAGGTTTTTTTTTCCGTTTCCCTAGAAATCTTTTTCTATGTAAGTCCAACAAAATTTAGTTGGCTTCCCATCTATTTCTTTTTCAGAAACACCATAACTGATTAGCCAATGTCGTAGGTCCACACATGCCAAATTGCTCATATCACCACTTTGCTTCAGGTGCACATTATGAAAACTACACCCACTTTGTTTTTAATGGTTAAATGCTGCCACTTAGCTGCTGCCTCTCCAAGATCCAGTCACACCTATATCATTTAAGTCTTCCAGTTGGGCGACTGCAATCCCCACTGTGAAGTTTTCTATACAGAGAAGGACAGTAACAGGGCACTTCACTAATCCTGGTGCTCCCCTCCCCAATCTGTTTCTTAAGGGCATGGGAAGGGGCACCATTCCGGACCCTCTCAGGGTTGAGACGAAGGTTTCACCTCACAAATCTATTCTAGCATTCCAATTTCCCTGAACCTTTGAGTACCCTCCTTAATAGTAAACCAGGAACATCAGACATCTTCAGCTCACCCACAGTGAACCTTCTTTTCATAAAATTCTAACACCTTTTTAACTTCATGAGCTGCAACACTAAATCCAGAATCTCTGACAATAGACCCGTATAAAGAAACTCAGCTTTGGTTCAGGTTTGTATTTCTTCAACCACTCTCCCACACTTTTACAATACATTCCCAAACCTCTTCCCCAGATCTCCATTTATAAGATTTAGAAAACTGAAGAAGTTCTATGGGAGTGTGTTGTACCTCCTCATGAGTCACACTGTGGACCTCACCCTTATTCTAAGGTCTAAGCCTGGCTATAGACTCAGAGGAAAAGGCAAGTGGTAAGTATGGCTTCTGAGAAGCATTGACATTGTATTGCCCAGTAACTGCGTCAGTGAGGGGCATTACCGTTTCTATAGGTAACACAGGATTAATTTTCTCAGCCATAATTGGAGAAACCAGCACCACAGGGTGCAGGGGTGGAGATGTCTCTGCTATTGAGGGTCAGGAGATCTCTTCATCAGGCAAAATAATCTCTTCATGATTTTTTCTTCCACTCATCTGCATTTCATTAAGATCTCATTCTTTCCCAATCCGTGCCCTGACTTTGGCTGCTGTTAAGTTCAAGGCTGAACCTTGAACTGGCATTTTAGTTCAGCTAAACTTATATGAAGGCTTGAGCTTTATTTTCAGTGTTGTGGATAAAAGAGAGAAGAGACTCCTTCAGGACACACTCAGAAACTTTCTGATTGTTTATGTGTATCTGGAGCTAGGAATTTGAATCTACGTGCTCATTATTCTCTTTTATTACATTGTCAGCAGACTCAGACTTCAAACTTTTTATGTGTGTCTGGAGTTCATTCCTTTCCTTTACTGCTTTGTCCAGAGATGCTAAGATTAACCAGCCAACATCATTGTGTCTTTGACTTTTCCAAAAATACTCATATGTATTATATATGAAATGACTCAATGCCTGATATCTTGCAAATAGAGAATTAGGGTAATCAAATGGATCTACTTTTTGTATTATTGTAAGCAATTCATACAATGAGCTATTAGTATTCCTAATATTATTAAGAATAGAGACCACAGAAATTTTAGGCCTCATAAAACTAGAAAGCCAACTCCAAGAATCACTAAAAGCCTTAGAGAAATTTATCGAAATAATTCTCTCCATTGAGAACCATTCCACTCTTGGTACCAAAATCTGTCTTTGTTAGGGTTCTGGGTGAAATGTTATTCATAAAAAACTATGTATATACTTCTGTGTGTAATATATATATATATATATATATATATATATATATATATATATATGAGAATTTATTAGGACTGCTTAAAAGTCCAAAGAGTGTCCAAAACTGCCAGATGCTTACGCAAGTGCTGAAGGGTCCAGTGGCTGTTCAGACGTGACATAAACAGCAGTCTGAGACTGCAGGACAGTCAGTGTGAGTCGGTGCCGCAGATTGATGTTCAAAGGCGATGATGTCCACGTCTGTGACAGATACCAGTGACGTGAATAGAGGAGTGAATCAAAGTGTAGTGACAAGGGTGGAGTCTGGAGCTCTTGCGGGAGTAGCTGTAGCAGTCCTCCTTCTTCCTTCCTTCCTTTATTTATTTATTTATCTCAAGCTTCCAGTGTGTTGGTTGGGCCACCCATAGCCAGAGTGAATGTTCTTCCCACTTTTGCTGGATTACAAATCAATCACTCACATTTAAAAGTCTACTCTGGACACTTCCTGATTCCATCAAGTTGACCTGATCTTTCCAAGGATCACAAGTATCCTATGTACAAGCACAATTACATTGAAGAATTGGGCTTAAAATATGTAAATTTGGAGCAATACAATCCATTCCATAATACTCATCTTAATGTATACTATCTTCCATCGAAATGGCACATTAGCCCAGCTCGGCCAGTTGGCACAGGCCTGTAATCCAGCACTTTGCCACGCTGAGGAATAATGATCACAAATTCAAGCCCAGTCTGGGCAGCTTAGCAATTTAGTGAAATTTTGTTACACAAACAAACAAAAAGCAATATATGAGGCTGGAGGTGGAGCTTAGAACAAAGGCCCTGTGTTTAATTCCAAATACTAGGAAAAAGAGTCAACATACTCTGCTAAATGTAGATCTATGTGAGCTGAGGGGTCACCTTCCCAAAGCAGCTGCTACATATTAGTAAGTGCTTTGATATTCTGACCCTCTCCCTCCTCTCTCTGCCCCTCCTTTCAACCTTCTCTTCCTTCCTGTCTCTCTCACTTAATAGTCTGAACATGAGTGGTGTAGTAGACAGAATACTGGCCACTCAAAAATAGCAAGTTCTAATACCTGAAATTTATAAACATCATTTTTCTTAGAAAAAGGATTTTTATGTGCATTTCAGCATTCTACACTGTAGTTATTGTTAGTTGTGCCGCTATAAAAGTGGGTAAACATGTATCTTTGTTATATGCTGCTTTTAACTCTTGTGGAAAGATACCCAAAAGAGGGGTTACTGGGTCAAATGGAATATTTATGTTCAGGTTTAACAGACCAATGAATACAAAAACTGTGGTATATGTGCACAGTGGAGTAATACACTTCCATAAAGACAGACAGATTTGAGGCTTGGGACCATCGTGCTCAGTGAAGTGAGTCAGACACAGGAGGTTTAATGTCACAGGGTTTCTCTAATATCAGAACCCTAGGCTACAGACATTGAATAGAGCCAAATGGGTGTGACAGTGGGAGTTAGGGGTAGATGGGGAGGGAGTGGAGGAGCCAAAAGAGGGAGAGGAAGGAATTCTAATATTGACATGATATATGCATGCACATAATAAGCTGAATGTAACCATTGTGTATCACATATATATGTATATATGTATGTATGTATGTATGTGTGTGTGTGTGTGTGTGTGTGTAATACAGAAGAAGCAATAAAAGAAAAAGGAACTTTTCAGATGTAATTAAATTAATAATTTTGTGATAGAGATTCTATCCTTGTGGTTCCTACATTCATCCTCATAAGAGAGAAGCAGGAAATTTGGTATATACAAAATAGAAGATGTTACAGAACGAAGCAGAGATTTGAAGTCTGCAGAGATGTGGCCACAAGCGAAAGATGTGGCCACAAGCCTCAGGAGGGAGTAAGACCTTTATGGAAGCTTGATGATTTTGGATGTCTGATTTCCAGAACCGTGTGAGAATAAATGTGTTGTCTCTCTTCAGTATTAGTGCGAGTTTGTTACAGCGAACATAGGTACTAATACAGATGGGATGAATCTTGTTGCTGGGGATCTGTGTCGGTGCTGACTCTACATATACACATGAACCTTCCAACACAGGGCCGGGAGTGTAGCTCAGTGGTAAGTGCCTAGCATGCTTGCAACCCCGAGTTCAGGCACCAGATCTGCAGAAACAAGCAAGCAAGTAAACACACAACCTTAGGATGTAAGATAAATATTTGAGGCGGTTTTAAGAATTTTTTCTTTTAGTTGTTAACCCCGGTGCACTCACCTCAACTCATTGAGTTCTAAAATCAATCTTTTGAAATAGAAATTATGATCCCATTTTTATCACTAGAGAAGCTCAAACTGGTAAATGCTCAAATAACTTATATAAATTATGAGATGGCAGTGATAAAGAGTGATAGGAACAGGATTTAAACTTAGAAGCCGAAATTTCAAGGTATTATGTTAATATATTAAGAAGAAACTGAAGTGAAAACTTTTCCAAAATTGAAAGAACCCTTGTCATATTCTCAGGCTTTCTAATGTAACAGAGATAATAGCAGTGGAAGTAAACTGAAAACTTGCTCAGATTTTAAAATGTAAACTTTAAAAATTGCTTAGGAATTGGTTTCTCATGGAAACATGCTCAGAAATAAAAAATACAAAAATAGGGATTATGATATAATATTAGAATCTAAGCTCTGAGTAGGATAAGGTAAATATTAATATATGGATAATAACAAAATGCTCCTACAATACAAATGAATTTCTACCATTTCTCTAATTCTCAGAATTTCTCTCTGGAAATATTCTGGGAGTGTGGATAGGGTTTAGGGCAGAGTTATAAGCATATTCTCTCCTAATATGTTTACTGTAGAACATGTCATTTTACATGACTCTTCCCCATATTCTTTCAGATTTAATGACAAATTTGAGTATTTTAAACCTTAAGTGAAGTACTATCCTGACTAGAGTCTACTACTCTCTGCTCTGAAATTGACTGTGAAAGGTGCCAGGATCAAATCGCTTCCCTTATCTCGTTCATTTTCTTTTTCAAACAAACAAACAGACAAAAAGAAACTGGACTATGTCACTTCATCTCATCATAATAGGTAAAATGAGATCAGATTTTTTAGAAGATTCTAAGAATAAGTTAAGTTTTATAATAATACCTATAAGTAGAGAAACATAAGGTAATTTCAGAAAGTGGGAAGATACAAAGAAAAACAAATTTCCTCAAGGAGATGCTAGTATCACAAAGGGAAATAGATGAATCAATTTTGTGAGTGCATTTCAATAAACTATGCTAAAGGCAAGCACAGGGTACTGTGGGAAGCCAGAGATCAGCCAATTAAATAAACATACATGAAGCTGTAAAGAAGATAGTCTGTACTTGGAAAAGGTTGATATTTTTAAGTAAAGAAGCTGAGAACTTTGGAGCAATATAAATTCAAAGAACCCTGAGTAACATCTATAAGGAACAGTGGGTACTGCAAATACAAAAATGAAAGTGGATTGTGAGATTCTTGAAGATAAGATAAAAATGTATCCACTTTGGTGTCCCCAGCAATAATAATACAAACCTGGAGGAAAATAGGCACTTGGGAAATAATTTTTGAGTACATGAATGAGAGGCATAGTCAAAACATGCAGGGTCCTAGCTGCTGAACTCGAGATTTTACATTGTCCTTGTGATTATAGCAGACTGCAAAGGTATTTTAAACTTAGAATATGACCAATTCATGTTTTAGAAAGCCAACATTAATAGACAGTTTTGTAGGCAAGTGGAAATATATATATTATATATAAATGTGTGTGTGTGTGTGTGTGTGTGTGTGTGTGTGTGTGTGTGTGTATTGGGGAGGTGGAGATTAGTCAGCCAATCAAACTTGAAATTCAGTCCCAGAGTACGTGCCAAGAACACAGAGGCTGCAACCTAAAACCAACCTGGTGCAGTTGACATTTTACTGGAGGGGATCTTGTTTGATATAGAGTGTACAGGATGAATTTGGTCCTCTGAAAAAGACACTTTGAATATCTCAAAATGTGAGCTTATGTGAACATGGGGCCATCGCATAAGTATTAGATGAAATGAGGTCATGGTGGAGTATTGTAAACTCTTCATACAACGTGACTGATGTTCCTGTAGGAAAACACACTGAGAAAGACCCTCAAAAAAATGCTTTGTGATGACAAAGGTAGAGGTTGGAGTGATGTACCTGTGAGGTAAGGAATGCGGAAGATAATGCGGCCATGAGAAGGAGGAAGAAACAAGGAGGGCCTCACTCAGAATCTCAGAGCATGGTCCTGTTGACATCTTAATTTTGGACTTCTGGCCTCCAAACCGTGAGAGAAAAATACATATTATTTCAAGTTACCCAGTTCATGGTACTTTGTTATGGCAACACCAAAACATTTATACATAAGGCCAATGGGGGTAGCTAGGAATTGAGTTCAGTTCTGTGAATGAAGTGCAGAGCCTAATTGCACTGGGTCCAATTCCTAGTGGAGGTACTCAGCTGCAGAAAACGCTAGCTTGGGAACAGAAGCGCATTAACATCCGGTTTATGTCTTCTCAATTCGGCCCTCTGGTGGCTCTGAATCTCATCTAAATAGAGTAGTTGTGAACAGATTCATTGGACTCCTGATGATGTTACATTGTGGGATTGGGTACTATAAAGGTTTGACTGCCTGACTACTTTAGACAATGGGGATTTATTTTTTTTGTTCCTGAGATCCTGAATGCTGTCTTTCATTTAGTACTTAAACTTCACAAAATACATTAATTATATTGATACTTCTAACCTCTCTGTGTGTGTTTTTATTTTTTAATTTTTGAGACAGGGTCTCACACTGTAGCCCAGGCTGCTCGTGAACTCACTATGTAGCCCAGGCTAGCCTCTGTCTTATGGCAATCCTTCTGCCTCAGCCTCCTAAGTGCTGAAATCACAGCGCCGCGACACCCAGTTTATGTGGCGGTGGGGAATGAAACTCAGGGCTTTGGGCTTGCTAGGCAAGCACCCACCCCTGTGCCAGGCCTGCAGCCACTGTATTTCCCACGTCTGCATTGGCTGATTATCATCATTGTCCCCTCCTTAGCACAGTACTTTGAAAGTTTCTTTCCTCTTTCTGGCTTTTTTGGGACCTCATAGTCTAATATCTCAGTTCATTTAGAACTATAATTTCTTATATAAATGATAAGTAATCTCAAATTAAGGATTTATTTACTGATAAAGGCTTTAAGCCTGTGTTAGTAAATATGCCTTATCGGAACATGACACTGTTTTGACCCACATGTCTCTTAGATCTGTGATCCTCAAGTCTCGCCATATATTTAACTATTAATGTGAAAGCTGATCTGCGTACATATAGAAACCTTGGGGCTCTTGTTACTAGACTGCAAAAAAAATCAATGTGCATAGAAAATTAGACAACTTGCATTTGATTTACGATAAACAAACTCCAATTTCACACCTGCACACACACTCATCAATCTTTCCTTGGACACGTTTATTTCCCCATTTCAATAAGATCCAGAAAGAACATCCGTATTATTCTTACCTCTCATAAAAGCACAAAATGTGATTCTGAAGCGAGTTTGTAGATTGATTAGTTCTAATCTATTTTTTTATTATTACATATGTGGAGATGTGGACCTGGAAGGAGAAATTGGCTTGCACAGGGGTACACAGTTATTATGATAGGACCGAAAATCTTAGTATCTGATGTCTAAATCATGATATTCTTCTTGACCACACTGCTGGGGGACATCATCTAAAACCAAGTCCTATATGACACATATTTTTCCATATTAGTTAGGAGCTTGTGCTATAGTGCTCTAAGGAAATTATCTAATATATTTTAGCTACATTATATATGATAATACCTAAAATTATGTTTATTTCATTCAGACTTAAATGACCCAGTTGAAATTGTTATAGAGAGAGTAAATATTGAGCCACATTCTTCCACAATGTGGCTATTGACTGGCTAAGTCATGATATATTCTAGAAAATCTGAATGCTTGTTACCCCGTGTTTACTCAGAGTGAAGCTAAAAGAAGGAACAGGGCTGGGGATACTGATCAGTGACAGAGAGCTCTCTTAGCATGCGTGAGGCCCTGGGTTTGATTTCCAGTATCGCAAAAAAGAAAAAAGAGTTAACACAGGAAAAAGCAAATTCCACACCTAGGCACTCACTTCTGACAGCAAACTGCAGATTGCAGTATATCACTAAATAAATCTAGAGATTGCTCAAGAGCAGACAGTTCCAGTAGATGGCAGTATAAGGCAGGTCTGGATTCAAAAGAAATTGAACATTGGAAAAGGAAGAAACTGTAAACTTTTTTTTTTTTTTTGAGTAGTAGTAGTTGGAGATCATGTCATTAACTAGAGCCTATGTAAAGAAAAGGCACAGGTGTAAGGTCACATAGTCACCAATGCGATTTTACAGGGAGTGGCCACAAAGTATTTTAAAGAAAATAGTGAGATTTAAATATATCTTGAAAACTGTATCTTACATATATCTAAGAGGCCAAACTCATTATTTAACAGTGATTTCACTGTGAGATGATATATGTTTTCAAAGTAAAACGCAGTATTTGTGAATGCATAAACTTTCACAAAGTTTATAATGGTACTCATTCATACTTACATGCATTGATAATGTTATTTAGTCTCCAGACCATTACCTCAATTTTACAGATGAGAAAACTGAGGTTTTAGAGCGTATGTTTCCCAGTAGCCAATAGTATGTATCCATTAGATACAACATCCCATTTAACATTTCCTTAATATTCTCTATAATTTTAGATCCTCACCTTTAGCTACTTTTGCTTAAGTTTTATATTTGCAAAACAAAGTATACTAGAGATGGCAAGGGATTTTTTGGCATTGCTAATAAAAAAGTTATCTTTTCCGCCCTTTGATGAAAGGAAAAACAACTTTCAGCTACCTGCCTCCCCAACAACGGCATTGTTTCCGTATTTGAATCCTTTTGTGGTTTACTTTCCTTTCACATTTTCTCTTGACTTTCCAATCTGACTGAAGGACTAATTGGCATGTATGAAAAAGCAAATACAACCTATGTAAATGTTGAATTTGCTACTGGTCAACATGCACGAATGGAGCTAAATGCAATATTTCCAGTATCAACCTGTGTCCGTGAGTTTTAGGTACTGAACAAAAGCTTCAATTCTCTTTTCTCCTCTTCTGTAGACCTTGATGAGCAGAAACTCTGCTGTCAATGGGCTCCACATATAAATAGATGTACCCACATCTTTCTACGCATTGGCAACTTGCCCAGTCCACAAGTAATAAGGACAGCATCCAAATACTGGTTTTAGAATACAGATAGAAATAAACATTTGGCTTTGAAAGGCTGAGATATCCTTGGTTGTGACAACTGTCAGTGTAAATGCCACCTGAAATGGTCTCCAAATAGCCAAAAAGTTTCCTCTGATTAGCTCTAATATATTTTTTGAGCTTCTAAAAGTTGAATTAGGAAAATTTTCAAAAGTGTTGCTTATTCCAGAATGCAAATAAGTACATTCTTCTGCCCCTATAAGCAATAGTTGGAAGAAATGACCCAAGCTCATCAGGGATCCTCAGGTTCTGAGTTGTGTTACAAGCTACATTTTTCAAAGCTAGCTGAGCAAAAAAAAAAAAAAAAAAAAAAAATTCAGATGTATTTATTGAATTACAATTGCAAATATATAATTAACGTATTTCTGAAACAATATATTATCTCTGAGAGTAGACAAGGGAAGCTAAGTTAGAGATATTTCTCTTTGTGAAAGCATTGGAAAGGCATTATTGAGGTCCTTGTTTAAGAATAAATATCATGTAAGTTGCAAATTCTTCTATTTGCAAACATAGTCTATATTTATATCATTATATAAAAACTAGTAGTGGCTTCAAATGGCACAGACTGACATAACACTTTTCAAATTTCCCTAGAGAATCAGTAATGAATACTTATGTCAACTTTGGAAAAACTCCAGACCACTATTTTCCCCCTATTTACTCCGGATATCCCACAGAGAACTGGGGGGCTGCACTGCAGGTGGTCTACTACATGTGTTCCACAAATTAATACCACTGACTACCTGGTGACAGCTGCCATTACCTTTTGTATTAAGAAGAGGTACAGAGTAAATCACAGAAAAAAAAAAACTGAGGACTTCAGAAAATAACAGGGGTTTGTTTTGCACATAAAAATAAGTCTGAGGAGAGGTGGTCATTGATTTTGAAACAATTACTCAACAATAGAATTTAAACCCAAGGTAGTTCATTTTTATGACTTTCTATTCTTCTTTGTTAATATCCAGTTTATATTTGTTGTCTTATATCATAAGACGGTTGCAGAAGTTCCAGACATCAGATTTACAATCAAAGTAGAGAGGAGAGTTAGTGCCAGTTGACTTCTGATTAATGTCTTATTATGAGAACTGAGGCACATTGTCACTTTTAGCTGTGAGTAGGGGACAATTATTTTTTATTTCCATATTTTATAATGGGAAGCGACAAGGAAAAGAGACAATTGCAGTTAATTGAGATAAGTAATTAACGAATACCACTGACACCAATCTTATCAGATTGCTGTTCACTTACTTCTGCACTGTGAGTACATTCTTCACTTTGGAATTCAGGAGGGAACCCAAGATTACTAGTCCAGAACACATTTGGAGTTACAGTTACAATGGTATTCCAAGCCATTGCTTTGTGCTTTCTTAAACCCCTTGGATCAAGAAAGCTTTCTCTTCTTAGGACAAATTCTCATGTAAATACCACATTTTACAGGTTCTAAGATAGGTTCTAAGATATACTATCACATGCTTATATCTCTGGAATTAGGTTTGCCTTTCACACATGTGTTTTATAGTCAACATTAGCCTAGTGACTACTGTGGCATTTCTGCACTTGCATGCATATGTAAGAAAGCATGCATAGTTATTTGTAGTATCAACACTTCGGTTGAATTATGTACATTATTGGTATATTAATTGAGTTCTGTTGTACTTATTATTATCATTAACACTATATTATCATTAAGTACAAAGATCAAAATGATTAAGCAAAAAGGTATGGAAATACAGCAGTGAGGTATAAATTTGATGTTAGTAAAGCAAATATTTGTCAAAAAAGCAAAACATGTCTATACAAAATGTTTAAGAGTGTCAGTCGCTTGGAAGAACATCTTAGAGTAGGATGTCCCAGAAGGCAGCTCTACATGTACTCAGTCAGAAGGCTGTGACGTAGTAACAAAACCTCTTTAATGACTTAGCTGAGGGTAGCTGTGGAGCCCCAGGATCTGAAATGAGACTGACAGAAAAAGCAATAAACTCTTGGAGACTGCGAAGACCAGAAAAATTCCACTGTGAGGTATGTGTGCCAGACAGAAAATGGCCTCAGGCTGTGGAGGGCTAGGAGCCTCAGAGCTGAACAGCAGACGTCCTCTGGAACAGTGAGAAGCTACAGCTGTGATTTCAGAGTCTCCTAGGTGGTACATGAGAGGCAATTGTACAGCACATAAAACAAAGACATAAAACAAGAATCTTAGCTTGAACTGCGCCAGAAACAGCCTATGGATTGGAAGCACTTCGGGAAATTTTGGGACTCTTGCGATAGGGAGAAAGATCACACAGGAGATAGTGGCCAGAGAGGGAAGAGTAGGTCACAGACATCTTGAAAAATAATTAGCTCTTCAGAAGTAGGTCGTGAAAAGTGAAGGTCCATTTCCCCTAAACCTACACCATGCAAAAGACAGAAACAAGATCACCAGGGAATGATTTGTTTACCCATGGTGTTGGGTGTGGAAGTGACAAGTGAAAGCCTTCATATTGCAAGGCTGCCATCACTGCCTACTCCCAGCACAGAGCCAAGTAGTCCTACAGCTTCTTCCAGCCTCATATAGTGGTGAGAATTGCCTCCACAAGGTACACTTCTGCAGACTAGAGCACAGGAAGAGCCGGGACTGGCCTCCTCAAGGGACCAGAAGGGAGAATTAAGAAAAATCTCAGCATGATAAAGTTGAATCACTGTTCCCCGTCTCCCATATTTAGGGGACAGTTATCAGCAGTACCACAGGACTTAGAGACTTTCTATCTAAATCAAAACGGATTAGTTTTTACACTTTGGACTTGCATGTGGTTTTTTGTTTGTTTGTTTTGGTTATAATTTCTTGTTGCTGCTTGTTAGTTTTTGCATTACTTTCTTCCTCAAGTAGTTCTTTCTACCATTTTTTGAAAAGCACTTCTATGTACTCTGGAGTCATTTATTTTAGTTTCCCTCTTTTGTCTTTCTTTTGTCATTATTACTTAGATATATTTACTTTCTTTTGGTCTTAGGTTAGAGTTTTGTCATTTTACTCTATTGAATATCCTCTTCTGTTTACTGTTACACCTCCAAAGCTAACCCTATATCTCAGTCCTCTTTCTCTCTTTCTCCTGTCATTTTAATTGGTAGTGCTGTCAGGCATTAATAATTTATGGTTATATGACTTGGCTTTTTAGGAATTAACAATTTTTGGCTATTTATTTAGGCAATGGACATTAGTGTAGATTTCTATTATCAACAATGATACAGTGTACCCCTCGATAGTCCTCTCTAATGAAAGTTGCTGGGTGTTTTGTACAGATACCACCAACAATAGTATAAACCACTTTCTAATATTAAGAGTGGAATGGCTGTATAACATTATTGCTTAGTATTACATCAATAACCTATGTCTTGGGTTTTACCATTAATGCAGATCTTTATCTTACTGTTAATAATGGTATAGTAGTTGGAGCGTACTTAGAGTTCAAAACTTTTTGTTATTTAGTTTCACCTAGGCAAGCAATTCAGATGTCTATTTCATTATTGATGGTGATAGAGTGTTTCCTTTAGTACAGCCTTTTGATAAGTTAATATTGTGTTTCTCTAGGTAGATACATACATTGATTGTGTAGTCTGCACCCCTGATGTCAAGGGTAGAAGAGTTGAGTTCCAGAATATTAAATTGATTATTACTCTTTTTAAAAATAATTTGTTACTATTAGATTCCAATATTACTGTGGATTTCATTCATATTGTTAATTGCAGCATAGAAGTGAGTCTTATTTTGCATTGTATGCCAATAGTTGGCTTGTCTTTGGGTCATCTATGATACTATAATCTGTTCCTTTTACACTGAGAAGTGTAGGGAAATAGGTAACCAGTAGAAGATTAGAAGACTCCAAAGATTAATAGCTGAGCAAGCTAAGAACAGATATGAATATTAAGATTTAAACAAACCAAAGGAAATACCAAGGAAAGACAAAAGTCAATTGGAAGAAATCACCATAGTAGACAGTTTTTCAGCATCAGCCAACCTACAATTTTCTGCAATGGAATTATAAGAAAATAGGGCAATAAGATAGCTACTTAAATGCCTAACTCACTAGATACTGCCATCATGGGCTTTGAAGTAGCAAAACCTATAAGAAAAAAGCAAAATAAATAAATAAATAAATAAATAAATAAATAAAAAGAAGGAAAAACAAATTAACACAGTGGTTAAACAACTCCAATATGACATGCTTAAACAAATGTAAGAGATGTGTACCAAGTTCAAGGAGGATTTAACTAAACAAATAATGGTCTTAATAGATGAAATCTTAATGATTATATAGACTATATAAGAAAAAGTTGAACAAGGCAATGCAAAATACGAAGGAACACTTCAGTTGAGAAGTAGAAAGTTTGAAAGAATTTCAAACTGAATTCCAGGATATATATTTTAAAAAAACTCAAATGAAAACTTATGAAGTCAATTCAAGCACTATGAAGACAAACTGTGGGATCTCAAAGATAATGCTGACAAACTGAGCCATATATTTAGTGATAACCTTAAAAGAGTAAGACAACAGTGAGCCTGTATGCAATCGCTAATATATAACTCAAAGACAAACAGCCTCTGAGTTATGGGAGTGAAAGAAAATAAATAATGGAAATCACAAAAGGTGTAAAGAACATATTCACTGAAATTATAGCAGAAAAATTTCAAAATCTAGGGGGAAAAAATAACATTCAGGTACAGGAGACTTATAATAACCTTGACCAAAAAAGAGACTCTCCACAACACATCATAATCAAAATTCCAGATATTCAACACAGAGAGACAATACCAAAAGCTGTAAGGGAAAAACAGAAAGCAACCCACAGACACAAAGACACAAACAGATTTCTCAGAACAAATTTCTAAAGCATGTTGTAGAATGAAACTTTCAAGCTCTAAAAGAAAGCAAGTCTCTACCCAGTGTGTCATACCCATCAAAATTGTCCCTCAAAATTAGGGAAGAAATAAAATTTTCCTATGATGAAGAAAACCTAAAAAATTACGACCACTAGACCAGCATTACAGAAAATACTTAAATATAGAAAGAAATAAAGAGACTAAAATCACCAAAGAACCCAGAGAAAAGGAAACAACACAAAAGAGGAGGTGATATAATACAAGCGAAGAATAAATAATAAATCCTGAAATAATAAGAGAATGATAGGTCATGGCAAATACAGCACCATAATAACTTTCAATATTAATGATCTTAACTCTTCCATACAAAACACAGGCTGGTAGATTAGATCAAAAAACAAAAACCAACAATTTGTGTGTGTGTGTGTGTGTGTGTGTGTGTGTGTGTGTGTGTGTGTGTGTGTACAAGAAGCATATTTGCTGGAGGAATAGCACAGCAGTCAGAGTGCTTGCCTACCAATCACTAAGGCCCTGAGTTCAGTTTCCCAGCAACACATAAACCAAATATTATGGCAGATGTTTCTAATCCAAGGACTAGGGATGCTGGGCAGGAGGACTTCCTTAAATCTGACGTTAACCTGGACTACATATATTAGGGCCAGCCTAGACTACACAGTAAGACTTTATCTCAAAAATAAAAAGAAAGAAAAGAAATACACTTTACCCATAATGAACACATCGACTAAAAATAAAAGGAAGGAAATCAGTATTTCATCCAACTAGAGCCAGAAAACAAGCACGAGTAGCTATACTAATCTCAGACACAACATATTTCTAGGCAAGAGAGACAAAGATGGACATTATATATTAGTAAAGGGAATAATCCAACGGGAAGAAGTCACAGTTATTAATATATACACATCCAATATTGGGGTATAATTTCTTTGAGACAGGGTCTCATTCTGTAGTTGAGACTGATTCTGAACTCACTGTGTAGTCCAGGCTGACTTCCAAGTCATGGCAATCTTCCTGCCTCAGTCTCCTGACTGCTAGAATTACAGGCATACACCACCACAGCCAGCTTACGTGCTGCTGGAGAATAAAACTCAGGTACTTAGCACTTGCAAGGCAAGTGTTTTAACCACTGAGATATTGCTCCAGCCCTGAGATATGTAATACTGTAAAACAAAAACTACTACACACGAAAGGACAAAGAGATCCCAATACAATTATAGTAGAGAACTTCAAATCCCCACTGTTGCAAATAGATGGGGCAACTAGACCAACAACTCAGAAATATTACAGCTAAGCCACACTATAAAACAATTAGACTTACCCAATCTCTACAGAGTGTTCCACTCAACATCAACAGAATACATCCTTTTCTCAGAAACACCTGGCATTTTTTAATTCAAAATAAACCATATCCTAGACCACAAAGGCATATTTAAATAAATACAAAGGAATCAAAATAATTTATTTATTTCTGATCATTGTGAATTTAAACTAGAAATCAATCACAAAAATGCAGAAATTATACAAATACATGGAGAGTAAGTAATACATTATCAAACAAACAATGAATTACCAAGGAAACCAGGGAAGAAAAAAAAAACTTCCTAAAGTTAAATGACAATGGAAACACATCACATCAATCACATCCGAGTTTATGGTGCACAATGAAGGCAATAGTAAGAGAGACATTTATAACTATGCATGAATACATATATTAAAGAAAAAGCAATCTCAAATAATTAAAGATAAGCTTAAAAGTCCTAGATAAACAAGAATAATCTAAAATCTGAAAGCAGTAAAAGGAAAGAAATGATAAAAATCAGCCTGGAGATTAATGAAAGGTCAAGGAATCCAAGAGTTGGTTTTTTGAAAGGATAATTAAGATTGATGAACCTCTAGCCAAAGTAGCCAAAAGAAGGAAAGAAAAAATAACAATGTGATAAGAAAAGAAAAAGGCAAAATACAATCGTCATAGCAGAAATCCAGAATTAAACTATTTAGAAAAATTATGCTTCTACAAATTGGAGAACCTGGAAATATATATATATATATATATATATATATATATATATATATATATATATGTCCCTGCACACATGTGAGATACCAAAATTGAACCAAGAAGATGTAAAAACCCAGTAGAGACCAAGAACAGATAATAAAATTGAGGCTGTAGCATTTCTTTATGGATATTCTGTCCTGTTGACCTATCTGTGATAGTGGAATATAAAGGTCCCCTACTATAATTGTATTGGGACCTACATGTCCTTGCAAATGTAATAATTTTTGTTTTATGTAATTGGGTGCTCCGGAGTTTGGAGCATATATACTAATGATAGTGGTTTCTTTCTGCTGTATTGTTCTCTTAACCAGTATATAGTGTCCATCTTTGTCTCTCTTGACCTGTTTTGGTTTGAAGTCTGGTATTTTGAGAATTGTCTAGCTACCCCTGCTTGCTTCTTAGGTCCTGTTGCACAATATATTAAATTCCACCCTTAGTTTCAGTTTATATGTTTCCTTATGGGTAAAGTGTATGTCTTTTAAGCAGCAAATTGTGGGGTTTTGTTTTTTTTTGATCCAGTCATCCGGTCTATGTCTTCTGATAGGTGAATTAAGACCATTAATATTCAAGGTTATTATTGAAGTATGTTTGCTGTGTGCTGCCATCTTTACAATGCTTTAGTGTTATTTACTTGACCCACTCTCTTGTCTGTTCATTCTCTTCTTTCTGTTGTATCCTGTTCTCTAGGGTCTTTGGTACCATTGGTCTTCCTTTCTCTGTTTAAAGTTTCTTTAAATGTTTTCTGCAATTCTGGTCTGGTGGATGTGAATTTCTTTAGGTTTTCTTTATCATGGAAAGTTTTAACTTCTCCTTTCATTTTGAGAGATAATTTTGCTGGATGTAGCAGTCTGAGTTGGCATTTATGCCCTCTTAGCATTGCATTATATTGCTCCATGATATCCTGGCCTTTGGGGTTTGTGTTGAGAAATCTGCAGTGATCCTGATGGGCTTGTCTTTGTAAGTAACCCTCTATTTTTTCTCTTACAGCATTTAATATTCACTTTTTGTGTTGTATCTGTAGTATTTTAATTATGATGATGTGTCATGGGGTGTTATCTTCGACTCATAATTGTTTGGTGTTCTACATGCCTACAAAAGTCCAATGTTTGTTTCTTTCCCTAGATTTGGGAAATTTTCTTCCATAATTTCATTGAACATGTCCTTTAAGTCTTTTCTTTTGTACTTGGTTTGTTCCTGTACTCCCATAATTCTGAGGTTGTTTCTCTTTGAGTAATTCATTAGCTGTTTTAGCCAGTCTCTTTCCTGTTTTTGTTTTTTTGCTTGTTTGTTTTTGTTTTATGGTCTTCACTTGTTGTACATTCCAGATTATTTACTTTGTCTTCAAGATCGGATACTCTATTCTGAAAGTATTCAAGTTGGTTATTTATCGTTTCCTGTGAGCTTTTCATATTCTGAACTTCAGCTTTCATTGTTTCTATCTCTCTGCTGAATTGTTCCCTAGTTTCTTGAATTGCCTTCATTATCTGATGATTTGTGTCTCTGTGTTCCTTGAACTTCTTGTGAATGGTTATTGTTACTCCAAATGTGTCTGCTTTGAGCTCCTGTGCATCTCTTTTATGTCCTGTGTGAGCTTTTGCTCAGAAGTCAGCCAGCTTTTTGCCTTTGTTGTCTATGGGTTCTGCTATTTCAAGGTCCCTGGTATTGTTTTCTGAAGCATTAGACATTGTTGTAGGTGACTTAGTACCTTCTTTCATGGTGGTTCTGCTGCAGTGAGTTGAAACTCAGGTATTGTTGTTGGACTTTCTCTACTACAGAGATACATGTATTAAATTTGCCTTAATTGTTATCTGGAGTTTGTTCAAGTTTTAGAATTTGTAATTGTTTTCAATGTATTTAGCTATTAATTTTGAAGGTTTCCCCAATATCCAGCCTTTTGTTGAGACCTTAATTTCCTCCACTCTTTGGTGTATGAGAAAGAGAATACAAAGCTGTATATTGTCCATAGACAGAATGTTGGTTAGTATATTTTGGATATGAAGATCATTAGCAATGTTAACATCCATACTTTGAATATAGGTTTACATATACAATACAATCAAATGTTAAGAACTCATTGGCAGATCCTAGAAGCTAATTTAATACTGTAACCATCATACCCTCAACCTTAATAGGTATAATATAATGTCAGTGTATATCTAACTAAACCTAATATTGACTTATTAAAGAATACTATTAATATAAATAATTTAACATAGTTAATAAAATAATAGGTTCTATATGGCTTATCTAAGCTAACACAAATCACTATAGCTTGCCCACTCTTAAGTCCATCCACTACTCCCTGTATAGCAATGTGAGGTATATATGTATACACATTTATACTTGCCTCCTGCTAGCTATATACTTATGCTAATCAAATATTGACATATACAACCACTCCCCATAGGCTTCTAATTATGATCTAAACTATCAATGCATGGTTTTCATACACATTATTTGGTAGTCTATTAAGGGAATTTCTTAATGGCACCACTATACTGTTGATTCCTATATATATATATATATACAAAAGAACATTAATAATTTGTTACTAGCCAAATAGTGTACAAATAATAAGTCTCAACTAGCCTATCTATATAGTTATAAATCATCGATTCTCAACAGTTCTACTTATAAGGGAAATTAGAGTAGGGGAAAAGTAGACTATAATTAGACATTAGCTTTAGGTGTACTACAGAAATCAGAGGAGTATCCCCGTGGTAGTGAGTGGTCTGGCAAGTCTCCCTCCCCAGTCAGAGAACAACAGATAGAGAAGAGCAGTCTTAGCAAGACTCAGATGAGTCAGAGAGAACTGCGAATGCAGTGGAAAGAGTGTCACCTCCAGACCTGTGCAAAGTTTTATGATACTATTCTTAAAGAGTTAATCAATAGTGGGAGGGATTCAGAAACTAGCAAACAAAGAGACATAAGGAAGTGGAAAGAAAAAGAGGAAGAAAAGAAGAAAGACAAAGGAACAAAGTAAAAGTATATGACGAAGTAGAGAAGAAAAATTTTAGGAAACTTGGTCAATTTCAGGAAAAGTAAGAACCTAAAACAAAAGAAGATAAAGACAAATACAAAAACAAAACAATAAAAATAAAACAAAATAAAAAATTATAACCTTCCTATATTATTTGATATAAAAGTTTTCGGGTTCTGAGTCTTTCAATAAAATAAGCTCTAATCAGCTACTAATCCTAGCAGTATTCTTTTTGTTCTTTCATCGTTTTAAGCTAGTCCCAGTGGCCTCTAGATGGATAGGTCAGCCCCGCGGGGCTTTAGGCTGAGATCCAGATTGGTGTGTGATGGAATTGGTCTTGGGATGGCTTCCTGGTGAGTCTGGAATGGAGTGCAAGGGTCCTGGGCCTGGGATGGCTTCCAGGCAGGTCTGGCACTCTGCAGAATGGACGTAGGCTTGGAGTGGCTGCAGGCCAGGTCTGGAATGATATGCAAGTTTCCTGGGCCTGAGGGAGGTCTTCATATTTATACATGAGTCAAATGCAATAATTTTATGGATAAAGTAAATTATGCATATAAGATCTCTAGGTTACTATGCTAACAGAATACTTATAAGAATGTTATAAAATATACACAGTTGTGTATACATTCCTACTTTTCTGGGGAAAAGTCTTCTGAAAAGTATTTATGTATTTCTATCTTTTCAATGTTTCAGAAAATTTTATATCTATATTATGGCTTTTCTTCAAAAAGTATTAAAAATCACAAAACTTGCTAATGATGCTAGCAAAAATGAGTTATTTATCATTTCTGAATTATAGATGTTAATTATAAAGGGAGTATTAGAGCAGGAAAAATTGGAATTAGTGAAGAAATTTTAGTCTCCTTTGGGACTAATAGTGGCCTGTGGAGTTGCCAATAAAATCATTCACTAGAGCTGGTTACACAGTAATGTTTGCAACTATATACTCAGTACCAAATAGGATGATCAGCTGGGTGAGATTTAATCAGCAGTTATGGAAGCAAGACCTTATGTTCCATGTGAAATCCCTTGAAATACTTAATGCCCCTTTCTAGCTTAAGAGAATGTATTTGAAAATGTGCACTGCTGCACTTTAAAAAAAATAAAAGTTGGCTACAAAATTTGCTTCTAGTTTAGAAATAAGAAACAGAAAGTAAATGAACATCAAGCCATCCAGTGAGAATAAGAAAAGTTATGTTTGCAAAGTATTTACACTTGAAGCAAAGAATCAAGTACTTTAAGTATGTTTATATGCACACATATGCATTTTACATGCACAGAATATTTCGTCAATGAAAATTAAAATGTTAACAGTGTCTAGTTTAGGTAACATGATCATAAACAACAATATCAACGATATGTTACTAAGTAGTCTAGGAAAATAGCTAATATTTTTCCATTTCACTGAAAAACTCCTTAAAATCTATTTGCTAAAACTCTATCATTTAAAAATTGAAGGGGATAAACTTTTCATACTTAGGCTTATGGAACAGCTACTAATTTTCTCCAAAATCAATTATTAAATTACTGGGTTTTTGACAACCAGATTAGAGGCTAATTATAGTTTGGATCTGGAATGTACCCCAAAATTCTCATGTATTTGAATATTGTAGATTATGAGCATGAGGTAGATTTTAGGAGTGGGGTGGGTGACTGAGCATGTGACTGGGAGACTTAGATCACTGGGGCTTAACTCAGAAGGGCAGGACAGCGAGGCTTGACAGGAAAGGGGAAGGTCACTGAGGCACGCTCTGGAAGCACACATTCCAGCTCTGGCCTTCCCCCCTTTCTTCGCTTCCTGTGTGCCATACCATGAACATCTTTCTGCATCTAGCCTGCTTCCATCATTGCCAGCTGCCCATGCATAAACTGAGACCTTCTGAAACTCTACGAGGATTCAAAAATTAAGAGTAAGATATATCAAAGGGGAAAAAGTTCCTATACATCATGTCTACATGAGACAACCTTGAATGAATCAGAGGACAACTCAGAAAATGAATGTGTTGTTTCTTTTTCTAGGCTCCCAATCTATTAATGATCTGCTAATGACCAGGGCCATCTTGCAGATGTACAAGGACATTAGAAAAGAAACATGCCAATTTCCGTTAAGAATAATTTTCAAATTCTCTCTTTTGTGGGAGTGTAAACTGAAACTCAATGAATAGGTGACATTGACAGATTTTAGGATTAATGAGACCAAGATAGAATTCACTTAACCAAATCTTAAAAAGTAACTAGTTCTTGCAGTGACCGTGTAAACTAATAGGATATTTTATCTGGTTATGTTTTCTGATAGCTAGCAGACGAGTTAATTAAACTCTTGTAGCAATAATAGTACTATTTGCTTTTGTTGTTAATGATATGATACTTCATAATCAATATAGATTAATTTTTCACAGTATTTTCGAAAATTGACTCCAAAGTATTAAAGACACAAAACAGGAAACTGTACAATAACTAGAATTAAATACTCTCAGGAAAGCTCCACAACATTTGATTGAGCCGTAAATTTTTTTCATTTTTTTCTCAAAATTCAGTCAACAGAAGCTAAAACAGACAAATGAGGTTCTCCAGTGTCAATGACTTTTCTTGGGTTTTGTTGTTTGTATTACTTATATTCAACAAAATTCATCACTTTTGAGTGCACAGTTTGGTTCATTTTCAGACTTCTATATGACCATATAACTATCAGTCTAATCAATAATAGCTCTTCATCAAAATAGTACTTTCTACTTCATAGCATTTGATTGTTTTTTTTTTTTTTTCCCTCACGAAGTCCTAAAGTACATACACTGGCGTTTGAATCCTTTCACTGAGCCTAACACTTTTGAGATGCATTTCTGTTGTATTCCTTTCATTGTTGAGTAATGAGTCTACCACTGTGAGTGTATTTATTCATTAATTAATGTGCATTTGGATTGCACACAAGTTGGGCTATTTATATATATTCTGGGTTTTGTCTTAATTTCTCTGATGTGAGTAGTAATATATTATTTCTCCATGTACTTGCTTCTTTGACTAGTTTCTTATTTTTAGCAGATTTATTAAAATACAATTGTCACACAATAACTACACATATTCACACATTAGTATTTTGCAAGCTTTGGGATAACTATGTATTGTTGAAATTGTAACCAAAATCATAATGAGCCACTCTGAAATGTATCCTGCCATTTTGTGATTTTACCATTCTTCACTCCCCTTCTCTCACAACACAGGTACTGACTTGCTTTCTGTCACTATTGATAATTTTTCATCTTATATAGTCATGTAGTGGTAAGGTACACATGTTTTTACTTCTTTAATTTAGTATAATTAGTTTTGAATTTAACCTGGTATTGCCTTTATTTATTGCCATTTGCTACTGTGTAATATTATAGTCTGTCAACATGCCAGAAATTTTTGATGGGTGTCTGGTTTATTGTTGGTTTAGATTGCTATGAGTAAAGTAGCCATCAACACTGTGGACATATGTTTTCATTTCCCGTCAGTGAATACCTTGAAATGGACTGTGTGTCCAGAGTATGTGGTAGATATGTTATTGAATATCATTGTAACATTTTAAATTCCAACCAAAAATGTGTGAGAGTTCCAGTTGCTCTATCTTCATCAATATTTAATATGGTTAGTTTTTATTGTTGTTTTTTATTTGTTTACATCATAATAAATGTATATTAGTATTTCATCGATGATTTACTTTATATTTTCCTAATGAATAATGATGCTGGGTGTATTTTCATAGGTGTATTCACAACTTTACTTATTTATTTTTGCTCATTTCTTCTCACTTTGTGAAGCAGCGTATTTCATATTGTTAAGTTTTAAGAGTTCTGTATACAAGTCATTTGTTAAAAACATGATTTTCAAATATTGCTCCCATGAGTGCCTTGTTTTTTATGTTTTTCCATGAGAAGGGGTCAGATATGATTTGGATTAAATGGAAGAATTTAGTTTTTCAATAAAATAATTTTAGATTCAATTCAAGAGCAAAGGTGTAAGGAATGGGCTCTGTTGTGGTTAGGGGATTGCAGCAGGGGTGATTGGGCCAGTGTCTCCATAGTTTGAAATCATTGCCAGCAATAAAAAGGAAGGTATGGTCTCTCTGATATGAGAGGCCCAGATCACAATTCCTATGGAACTCAAAACGTAAAACAAAGTGAAACAGGGGGGTAGGGTGGGGGAGGAGAGAAGGAGGGGAGGGCAGGGGGAGGGACAAAAAGAGAGTGGGAGAGCCCTTGTTACCCTGGCAAGATACATATGTGCACAAAATGCTCAACTCCATTGTAAACCTTAAATTTTGCATGTATACATATCAATAAAATGGGGCCAAAAAGGAAGGTAATGCCCTAATTTTCTTACCATGTTGCCCACATGCAAGACAAAGAAATGTTGCAATTATTTGGATCTGGTATGTCCCCCAAAACCGCATGTGTTTGAATGTTTTGGAGTTCATATGGAGCAATGTACTGTTAAGAGGTGGGGCCAGAATAAGCATCTTCTAAAGAGGAACTTTGTCTTCTATCATAGGGGAGGAATTTATTGCTCTGACAGAGTCTAGTAATTACTAGTGTGCTTGTATTCTAGGCTGTGCTCGTTTGTGCTGTATCTTAGGAGTTCTAATAAACATTTGCGTCAAATTTAGCAGATCAAACCAACTGGACATTACAAGTGGAGAAACATGACTGAGGAGTCTACCTGACCCTATAGGGCCAAGGGAGTACCAAAGGGAATGGGGAGAATGGAGATTTTGATGTCTGAACACTGTAGGATGTGCCAGGCCCAATTGTTGGAGAGAATAAGACTGTGGTCTGGTGTCTTGGCTAGACAGTGACCTCTACATTTCCAGAACACTACCTCTAAAAGGTATGAAGAATTCTCCCAAGTGGTCCACCATACGAGAAAAAGTTACAATATGATACACTCTTGATGGAAGGTAGTTAATTAGTGTCCTGAAAAGTCAAATGTATCTGTGTTTCTATAGCTGCCTTCAGTATACTTCAATATTTTAATCCACGGTGATACTCCTGAGAAGAAAATTTAGGACAAAAATTCTCCTAAAATCTTATAAACTACAAAAGATAAATAAAAAATTACTGAATAGAGAGTTTTAATAGTAATAAAAATTTTCCCACTAAAAATAGATACTTAGAGTAAAATTCAGAGTTTATTATAAATTATACAGTAAAGAGAAATAATTAATTTTATGTCAAAAGTCCGGACCAGATACAACAACAATATATCACCTGCAATGAAATCCTAAGCCCTACTGCTCAATCTCATTAAATGAGGGCTTTATATATTTACTACTATGTCAACTAATAATGATCACCAAATTAGAATATAGTACATACAGCTTCTTGATTAACAGGACTATTATTCCAACTTTTTTTTCCTTTACTTATTCCATTTGACTAATATAAAATACAAAATAAAAATGAACAACATCTGACTGTGTATTATTGTAATATCTCTTACCACAGTTGCACCCATAAAACTCTAAGTCCAAACTCATAATAACAATTTCTGCTAAGTACACTTTGAAAAATAATTTGCTATTATAGATGTGGCTCGTATGTTCTAATTAGCATTTCTTTCAATATTATCCCAACCTCAATTCGCATCACTGTTGAAAAACAAGCAGTGAGCATTTACGCAGCTCCCTGTGACACATGAAATGTCCAGTTATTTATATGTAACACAAGTAGACTGTGCACACAAGACCTCAATCATTTCATTTGTCCCCTGATTGCAAGTACAGCATTTTATCCATTCCTTTACCATTCTTTATAGGTACACATCCAAGTACTCATTAAAGCAGCTTTCTAACCACATTCTTGAGCCTAATTGGATTTTTAAAGTAGCATCGTCCATTTATAAAATTTGTTCCTTATATGTCTGCTCATTATAAATGAGGCTTGCTTGTATCTGGGAAGCCCAAAATACAGGCATTCTATGCAACAACAAAGTGAGTGTGATGGTGGGAATTAGGGGAATGCAGAGGGTGAGGGAGGGCCAACAATGGAAGGGAAGTGATTATAATGATTATAATGTTGACATGATACATATGTGCATAAAATGCTCAAACTCAATGTGTATATATATATACGGGGAAAAATGGGGCTTGCCTCGCCCACAAGCCCTTAAGGCTATACCAGTCACTATGCAATCCGCACTTCTTTTTATGTTACCAGGCCTACTTCCTTCTAGACAAAACCTTAACCAACCTTAATCATGCTTTGTGAGATGGCTGAACTACAGAAGATAGCCATTGTTTTACCATGGATTTCTGGTGCAATAACTTCTATCAGATATATAATCTTAAAACAACTCCAAGTCACATACTGGGAGCTTTATTGGACACTGAAAGTCACTGTTCTAGTTCAATGACCCTTTGACCTGGGTTGCCTATCATGCTGTGACTTGAATCTGGGAGACAGTTCCTTGCAACTTGACTCAGCCACAGAAGACTGCTTATGAAAGTAGGAGTGACCTTTACATTTTTAGGACAAACCTCACCTTGAGCCATCTGACATTCAATTTTGCAGCGGGAAATGAGTACGTCTCTTCAGTCCCTTCATGAACACTATGAGGCTAGAAGAGGCCAGCCCCGTTGGGAGCCATGAGAGAGGTATGTGAGCAGAACAATAGGAGTTTGTAGTTACTGTCAGAAATGACAGAACTGCTGGGAAGCAGCTTCTTCTACCTCTTCACTGGGACATTCTCATGAATTATGAGCCCCCAAATCCACTAAATTAACACTAAGTTAATACCTATTATTTTATATCCAGAACATAGTTGGTTAATGATGGGTCTTTTCAACACTTTAATTAATTCCAAAGATATCCTAATGGATTGCTTCTTATAAACATAGTATTATAAAATGTATTTCTTCATAGCATAGTAACATGCAACAACAAAGGATCCATTGTCTTAGTTACTTTTTCTTGTCTGTGATTGAATACCTGACACACACATATTAGAGGTGGAAAAGTTTATTCTAGCTCACAGTTTCAGAAGGTCACAGTCAATTCATGGCTAGCCAGCAATGGTGGCAACACATGGCAGAGGCACAGGTGGAGGCAGCTCCTCACTGCATTGTAAGCAGGAAGCCAAATCTGATTCATAGTTCAACATATGCTGCATTTTCCCACTTTAACCATATATGACTTTACCTCAGTGATTGAGGAAGAACTTCATAATGTTTCAACATTTGTAATGTTGCTCCAACCTACTGACAATGAAAACCTTATCAAGGGCTGAAGTGAATAGCCATTGAAGATTCTCCATCCCAAAGGGACTTGACCCTGGTTTTGATATCCCAGTAATGCATATCTATCTAATGCAGGCTTTATCAGCCGTATAAAATGCATAACTAAAACATTACTGGAAATTTATAACAGCAATATCAAGATGTAAAATTGGCACATCACAAAATATTTTTAACAGGATCTGATACAAATTCTCCTGAGGATACATATATTAAATGGAGTTTACAAACAATGTGTATTGTAAGTTGTGGCCTTTCAAACTCTCAATGCAATTCATACTATTGCAAAAAAATGCAACTACAATATTCTAGTCACATGTTTGGCTCTGCTTACTTTGAGTTATGAGTTAGGCATGTGACACCATGATACTTGTATGGGAATCTCACATTCTTTAGTATTCACTGGGCTATTTTTTGAGCTTGATACTACCCAGCATTATTTATTTTACACAATACTCCACAGAAATGTAATAGTTTGACATAAATTTAAGTAATAAATAAATGTTAATTATACAAATCTCTTTTAAATTAACAATTTAAAAAAATTTAGGTTTTAGATATGTTATCTGATATGGTATTGGTGTAAAAACAGACAGGTGGATCAATGGCGTAGAACTGAGGAGGCAGAAATATCCCACATACCTTCCTTAACAAAGGGGCCAAAGCATACAATGGAGTACAGATAACCTGTGTCAGAAATACTGGCTAGCCACATGCAGATGAAACCCCACCCACAACCTTCACCATGCACCAAAATTAAATCAAAATGGATCAAAAACTTAAAGATTAAAATGGAATATTGAACTTGTTGGAAGAAAAAGTAAGCAAAACTCCTGAAGACATAGGCTTAGGTAAAGACTTTCTGAATAAAACACTCAAAGCACTTGATGCAACACCAAGAATCAAAAAATGTGATTGTATGAAATTAAAAAGCTCTTACACAGCAAACAAAATAAGGGGGTGAAGAGAGCACCCATGAATTGAGAAAAATATATTTTCAGAAATTTTATCATAAATTGATGTTGAATTTTGTCAAAGGCTTTTTTTTTGCATCTACAGAGATAACCTTGTGGTTTCTATCTTTGCTTTTCTTAATGTGGTGTGCTACTTTTATTGGTTTGCATATGTTGAATTATCCATGCATCTCAAGGATGAAACCCACTTGGCATGACATATGTTCTTTTTTATGATTTTTTGTACTCTGCCAGCAAGTATCTTTTTGAGTATTTTTTCGTCTATCTTCATTAGAAAAATTAGCCTGTAGCTTTCTTTTTTTGTTGAGTCTTTGTTCAGTTTTGATGTTAAACTTATGCCGCATTAAGGAATGAATTTGACAATTTTCCTTCCTTTTTGGCTTCTTGAAACATTTCTGAGTACTGTTGTTAAATCTTCCCCGAATTTCTGGTAGAATTTTGCTCAGACTCCATCAGGTCCTGGGCTTTTTAAAGTTGGAAATGTTTTTATTAATTGTATAATCTTGAAGCTGTTTATTGGCATATTCAGGTGTTTTATTGCTTCTAGATTTTGTTTTGGATGCTGATATGTGTGTAAAAGTTCATCCATTTTCTCCAGATTATTAAATTCATTTGACTACAGTTTTTCAAAGTTGCTTCTTATGCTCCTTTGGATTCTGGTAATTGTTGGGGTCTCTGTCCTGCAGGGACCCCTCCAGAACAGCTGAGGAGGGGTCAGATGATGGAGAAACCACTCTGGAGACTCGCTTCAGTGAATGTAGTCCAATTTATTAAGGAAGTCCAGAGCTTACATAGACTCCAACAACGCAGTAGTCACCATGGCCCAATCAGTGAGAGAAACTCAAAACCTTTCCTTATATGTCCTTACCCAGTAGGGTCACCCAGAAGAAGGAATGAGAAGGAGGAAGGAGGGTGGGGATGCTGATCAGCGGTTTGTCACTAGACCAGGGGGTGTGAGGCCTGACTCAGATGCCATCTTTGCAGTGAAGCCTGCATACACCATAGTGTCCTGGACATGTATTAGATAGGCTTTGACACAACCTGAATCTCCCACAGGTCCCCCATTTCTAATATGAGCAACAACCTCCATCAACATGATAGCTTTTCTTTTAGCCCTAAAATCCCTCATGAGCAATATTTTTACAATACACCCAAAGAAGATTACAATTACAATAACAACAGTGAGCATAATAAGATTCTAAGGACAGAACCATCTGAGTAATAAAGACTTTCAATGATTAAGCAATCTTTGAATAAAGGACATGGAGGCCAGAAGAGAGACTTTAGTGGAGTTAATTTTAAGTATCTGTTGTGTGAGGCTTAATAAGGATTGCATATACATATTAGACTAGGGGCCTCTAATTCGGAGGGACAAGTTAGGTACTGTTTGGAATGATTTTGCATTACTGGATATTGAGACATGCATACGTGGCTAAACCAGGAGTCACATAGCACCTGCGGCATCTGAAATAATATACCCAGTTGCTCCTGTTGTAAGTCTATTTGTTGTTGTAGACCCAGTACAGCCTGTTGAGTTAGTTGATTGATTGATTGATTGTTGCATTTATAATCCCCCAGCTGTGGCAGTAAACAGATTATTGAGGGCAGAAGCAGTTTGAATAGACTGGGCAAGAGAAACTGTGGTGATAGCAGCCATGGCAACAGTAACAACAGAGGCGATAACTCCAGTAATGATGACCTCAGCACATCCAATGTGTCAACTTGTTGAGCAACTCTATTATGTCTTTATTCAGAGCATTCTTCCATGGGGTCTCCAGCCAAGCAGGGATCCAGAGAGCCAGAGGTGCTCTTAGTAAATATATAAAATGTAAGGCATTAGATTGTCTGCAGTTACTAAGAGTGCAGTTGATACCAGAACAATTGAGCATGGCGCTGTTTGTTTTTGGAGGCTCGTCAACCTGTAAAAGGGAGAAAAGACATCCATAGAGGTGATAACGATATCATCTCATATAACGTGCAAGGTACCAAAGGAACGCAGTCAGAAGAAGAGTTCTCAGTATCTTTGAGGCCATATAATTCAAAACACGCGGAATTACTTGGAATCGCAACTGTGGAGAAAAAAAAAAAGGGTTGAAGGACTTCTTTATGTCAGCAACATGTGAAGCATACCTAGAATCAATGTTAGACCTTTGTGGAAGAGGCCCATGCCAACCGGTGAACGCCAGAGTGGGAAGTCTGAAAATGAGAGACCAGTATAACTGTTGGGCTTCACTATTGGTTGTTAAAGTTGCATAGAGAAGAAGAACCTTCATCTGGCCAGACACGAGCCTCTTTGAAGCCCTTTAGATTGCCCCAAGTGACCTTATGCTGTTTCCATTTGGGTACTGCTCTCCTGCATCAGGGAGGTCTCCCTTGTTCTTCCAGTGTCAGTCATTTAATTTGTTTGGTGGGTGGTTGTGGACAGCCAGGGGTGGACGAGCCTGGCGGGGACCCAGATCGGCTGCATTTCATCCTGGGGAAACACACGTGCAAAACCTCTCCCAGAAGTTAACAACGTACTTTATCCCTTCCAAGAATTGGATATACCATCTTTTCATGTGTCACCAAGCCCAGCTTCTGTTTTGAAGTATCTCGAGCAGGTGTTGCTTGAGTCTGTCTTGCATACTTCCAGAAGATTTTTTTTTTTTGCAAAGTTTAAGAAGTTTTGAACCTTCCTCTAGTACTGCTTAAGCCTTCATTGTTGGACTGGGGACTGTCTGAGATGTCTTGCACTGAGTTTTCTCATCTTGTTGGTGGGTATTTCTCTGGCTTGCAGTGGTGGTTCTTTAGACAATCTCTGAAATCTACCAATCTATGCCTTTGATTGGAAAGTTAAGAACGCTATCCTTGAGAATTATTATTTTCTTGTAAGTATTGAATTCAGCCATTGTCCTAATACAGGACAGTTAATTTTTTCCTGTTTTACTGTTTGTTTAGATATCATCCCTCTTAAATACTGCTTACCTCTGCTTTCTTTGCAGTTTTTATCCTCCCTCTCTCTAGTCAGCATGCCCTTAAGTATTTTCTGTGGTGATGGGTTAGTTGGGGCTAGATATTTTGTTATTTCTATCCACTATATCTTTAATTATCTCCTTTTAAAATTCCCTAAACATCTTATTGTTTACCTCTTTCTTATGCTTCTTTAACAATTGGATCATTTTGGTTTTGTAGCTCGGAATGTTGGCTTCATCTTCTGTCCTCTTCAGGTCAGCCTTTGGTGAGCTAGGCGCTTTATGGAGCATCTTGTTGGCTTGTTTCTCACTTTTCCGCTGCTTTTCTAGTGACACAGGTCATCTGGGATAGAAGTTCTCTGGGCTACTGTGGGAATCTCTGTGCTTGCTATATGTTTACCTGTAGAAAAGCCTCTCATTTGGCTGTTTCTTAGGGTTTATGTCTTTCTTCTAATCACAGTTACTCAGAATACTAGAACGAGTCCCAGATACTACTATGCAAGAAGAGAGCAATCATGTGTTACTAAAGCATTTATGCATCTACCTATGTAGCAATTGTATAGTTCACTATATGTTTTCACAATTCTAAAGTTCTTTTTTAATACCCTTGGGAGTTAATGAATTGGTGTAAAAGAAGAGTGAGCTGAAGTATTGAGGATATAAAACAAAGTACAACTAAAGAATAGAATTCTGAAGGTAAGGAGGGAGAATTCAAGAATAACCGTTTTTGCAAGTGAAGTAATAGAGTGGATCATTCTGAAGAAAGGAGGGGATTGAGAGGTTATTTGTGGATTTGGGAAACTGATCAAGAAGGGGAGAATGTGTGTTTGGATTTCCTCCTGTTTTTATTCTGTGAGGAGTAATGTTTTAGAGTATGAACCAGTTTATACTGGAAGAAATTTATGTTTGATTACTCGGTACAGAATTTTTGTTCCTGTGGCCCTAGAGAAAAAATTTTTTTAATTTTTATTTTTATATAAATGGGATATACAATGGTTGCGTTAAGCTTAAGAATTTTGTGCACATATATGTTGTGACATCACTACGGTCTTTTTCCCTCCCCCCCTTTTTGACTCTTCTGTCCCCTTCTTCCCCCCAACTCCCAATATCTCACCAATTTTAGTCTATAAATTGCCTATATATAGTTTTGATGAAGTTTCCCTAAAAGGGACTTGAATGGTGCTTTTGATTTAGAGTATTGACTAAGCTTTTGTTTCTACTTAACACATATGAACACCTTTATGTAAGAGGTGCTGGTGGGAGATAGAAGGAAGAAAAAAGGGGGGAAAGAGGAAGAATGAGTAAAGAACGGAATACAAGAAGAAGAACAAAAAACCCTAAAGCCATGAAAGACAAATGAAAGCTCATACAGATTTACCCATGACAACTCTAAGATTAAGCTCCCTTCCAGACCCCCACTTGATCAAGTCTCTGTTTACCTCAGCTTTTGTCCCCTCTGCTTGATCCAATAACGTAGACTGGGTCTGATGTCAGACGAGGCAGTGGTGCAAGACTAGTCAGGAGTCTCGTCTTTCGCTGGTACCTAGAGGGGATTTCTCTCATGTAGCTAAGGCTTCATGTGCTGAGTGTATGTGTCTCAACCTGAATCTCTGGCCTGCCTTTAGCTAGAGCGGTGTCTTGAGCAGGTGAGTACTGGACATTATGCTCTCCACTAGCTGTGGAGCAAGAATGACTAAGTGCCATGCCTCCTTGTGTGGTGGTGCAACCACTGCCGCTGTGACTAACCCTATTACCTTCAGAGATTCCATGTTCTCAATGTCTCCCACATCTCCTCAGGTGGAGCAGTTTCTTCTATTGTCCCTTACGTTGAATCATGTCAGTCTTCACCAACTGCCATGCAAAAGTCTTACCAACAGTGGCCACTTGCTCCATCTTCCCCTCACCTTCCTTGTTTCTGTGGCGACCTTTCCCTGTTCTCTTGCCAATTTTACTCTTGAAGCTCAGCTACTTGGAGCCACCTGTGGCTGGAGAGAAATCTGAGGGATTCGGGCACCAGGTGAGAATGCTACACTTGGGGGGATCCACATGGGTCAAGGCTGCCTGGGTCAAGGCTTGTCGCTGTCTGTATGTGAGCGTGCCTGCCTTTACATTTCCTCCTCTGCTGGCTGTTCAAATTATTTCCCATTTCCTACTAGTGGTGGCCTACCAAACTTTTTTTTTTCACCTAGAATTTTCTAGGTATGAATTGTCTAATTACTATTCCCTTTGAGTTTTCTTCCTGACTCTGTGCCTCTTTTTTCCCCCTCATTTTCAGTTACCTAGAAATTCTGGTCTGTGACCTCAGAGCAACCTATGTTACTTACTGTCAGCATCTTTCTCCTAATCTTTTGCATTGAGCCTTTAGATTCCTTTGGGTATATGTTGATTAAATTTATGTTTAAACTTGATTAGGACAGGCAGTGCCCCGATATTTGACCAAAAAATTATTCTAAATGCATCTGTGAGGGTGATTCTGGATGAATTAACATTTGAATCTATAGCCTGAGTAAAGCAGACTGACATCCTTAAAGTTGGGTGACCTCCATCCGATATGATAAAGGCCTAAAAAGGAAGAGAAGTCTGAGAAGAAATTGCTCTCTTATGACTAACTTCAAGTTGATACATCTTTCTGTTCTGCCTTCTGACTCGAACTGAAACACTGGGTCTTCCTGGATCCTGAGCCTGTGAGGCTCAAACTGGATACATTGTCAACTCTCACAGGTGTCTGACCTTTACACTTGGACTGTACCTACACCATTATCTCTCCCGTATCTTCAGCAGCTTGCCGATTACAGGTCTTGGGATCTGTCTGCTTCTATATAAATACAATGAAATTTTGCATGTTGATTTTTTATTCTGCACCTCTACTGAATTCATTACTTCTAAGAGCTTTTGGTAAAATCCTAAAGGCTATTCTCAATATAAGTTCATTTTCCACCATGACCTCAACACCCACATTACCCTAAAACAAACTAAATTTATTAAAATCAATCAAAAAATGTTTGTTTTCTCTACTGAATTATTCAAAAAATAAGAGAAAAATTAAAGTTTTTACCAATTTGATTGGGATATTTAAACAATCTTCCTGTGCTCCCACTGATTAATTTTCATGGTTTTCCCTTTAGCCTGAAGTAATTTGATTCAAAATATATTTAAGGTTTATTCAGATTAATTACTTAAATTATGTAATGTATATGTAAACTCAAATTCACCTAAATAAAATATTGTGCACATACACCCATGTCACAGACACCCCCCCCCACACACACATTTCACACACATTTGAAGCAGCAGTTACCCATGTAGGTGACATGATAAGTGTAAAACCTCCCATTTTGATATTTGGCCAATGACCGTTTTAAAGTCCCCATCCTTTTTTTTTTCCATTTGCCTCATACCTGGGCAACCTGATTAAAAACAAAAACAAAAACAACTTACACTTCTCTGTCTCTTGATGCTAGAAAAATTAAGCCTTCTCTCTACTCTGCAGCACTTCTTAATCACAATTTAAAAAAAAAGCTACCCACTTCTCTCTTTGTTTGTGTTTCCCTCTGGATCTAATCTGACACATTTTCTTGGAAATATTTTTGTTCTTAACTATGTGAGTAACAAACTTTATTTTGTATCCATTAATGCATATGAGCCATTAGTTCCATTAACTCTAATTTCTTGAACTGAATGCTTTTTAGAGCCCAGAAGGATATTTAAAAATGACTGGCAGAATCATACTTCCAATGTGGTAATAAAGTATCCTCATAATCTTCTGAGAGATTGGATTTGCATTTTTCAGATTCTTCAGATATACCATCCTTAAGATATAACAGCCTTTATCTAATATTGATCATATATCAAGCTTAAATTCTTGGTGTAATGGCTTATTTCTTACTTAAGGATGAGGATAAGCAGGAGTCGAGTGAGTGGAAGAAACAAGGAATTATTTTCTTGATTCCCCAAGACTACCCTGTGAAGGTGTTAGGAGATAATCTGCTGGGCTTTTTTGGCAATACTCCAAAATCACTGTGTAGTCTACAGAATATGCTTTATATTTCTATGGGGTCTCTAATAATATTCCATCCTCCTATGGATGTGATAAGGGATGAAAAGTGAATACGAACGCAAAAGCTTTCCTCTTGGAGTGCAGGAGTTAGTGGGTATTAAATATATTTTGGGGAGAAACAGTTACTCATTGATGAAGTGGTGGGCAATCTCAAGAGGAAGTTGCAAGAAGCGGGCTTTGGGAGGAAGATGAGTTTACTTTGTACTTACTAAGCGTGGGATATTTAGAAAATACCCAACTGTGGACACTCAATAGTATGAAATTCTGTAGGTCTGAAAAGAAGAATTGCAGCCCTGAAATACTTGTTTGGTGTGATAGCTGTCCCATAAATACCCCTCTGAGGAGCTTGCTTTCTATTATGGCAATCATTAAGGCCAATTATAGATTTGTGTGGCTTAATGAATCTTTAAAGAGAAAAATGATGACAGTGTAGACGTTTTTTTCAGAGCAAACAATTAAAAGACTTATTCTGGAAATCAACATATGCTACATCACTCATTAAGAGAATCAGCTACTAAATTTTCATAATTATTCAGGGCCTCCGTAGTAGATACAGCCTCACAATCTGAAATCCTACCTAGTTAATGTTAATCTTATTTCTTTTGTTTGACTCAGGCAATCTAACTTTCTATGTTTAAAGTTCCTTTTAGAAATATTTATGTATTTCATCAGTAAAAGGCAAATATGGGTACCGGGAAAAACAATACCATTAATCGTTACAGGTTTTTCTATGGCCTTTGTTTTGTGTTCCTTTTTATAAGAAGTCTTGAACCAAGAAAAGTAAATTAATAATGAAGATATTTTTATCCAGATGTCCATAATCTCTTTTATTTGAAGCTCATTTTCTACTACATAGCTAAAATTATCGTGTGAAAATGTAATTTTCTATGAATAACATTGCATTCTCCCAAAGATTAGTGGGCTCTCTGCAGCTAGAGCACGTGTCAGCATTATGCAACTTTCAAGCTCCCCCTTTCCATTCCTTTCTGAACAGCCCGGTTATTCTCTGGCATGACAGAGAAAAATGTGTCTGTGGAAATGGAACTTCCTCATCTCTATGCAGCCATGAGCTCATATTCATTTTCTCAGCTTCTTAAAGCTTCAGAAAAGATAGTTACTGTTAACATGGACTATTCTTGGACCCAGAAATGCTGTGGTTGGGGCACTTCATCAACCAAATCACAGTTGCTTTGCCTTCTCATAAGTGATGCACTGCTATTCTCACCCGCTATTACATTGCGCTGGGGAAAACGGTTCACTATAACTTAATGGTTTCATATAAAATCTTTACCTGTCTAGGGCTTTGGCTTGTAACAAGTCTTTCTCTTCCAATATGATGATACACAACATTCCTCAAACCCCAGGCAGTTTTTCAAAATATTTATGTTATTCTTTATAATTACAGAGGTTATTTATGAAGAGTGACTGCAAATATATAACATGCAATTAGTACAGTGCCTCACATACAGTAATTATAAGAACATTCATTTTTTCTTTTCCAATATTTATCAGTATATATAATATATATATATATATATATATATATATATGTGTGTGTGTGTGTGTGTGTGTGTGTGTGTGTGTGTGTGTGTGTGTGTGTGTTACAGTCGATATTTACATTGAACTTAAGGATTTTGTGCACATATGTATCATGACAACATTACAATCCCTTCCCCCCACCTTACTGTCCTCCTACCTCCTCCCTCATGCCACCAACCACCTATCACACTCATTTGATCCTATAGAATGCCTGCATTTTGGGTTTCTCATGTTAGAGAAACCATGAAATATATTTCCTTCTAAGTTTCACTTACTTCACTAGGCATGATGGTCTCAAGTTGTGTCTATTTGCCTACAAAAGTTTTGAACTTATCTGTCTTTATAGAAGATTAGTACCCCATTGTGTACATATGCCACAACTTTGTATCCTTTGGTCTGTTGATGGGTACTTTGACATCTTCCATAATTTAGCTATTGTTAGTTGTGCTGCTATAAAATGCATATGCATGTATTCCTATTATACATTGCTTTTAACTCGTTTGGAAAGATACCCAAAAGAGGTATTGTTGGATCTAATGGAATCTTTATTTTCAATCTTTTAAGGAGTCTCCATATTGCCTTTCATAGTGGTTGTATTAGTTGACAGTCCCACCAGCAGTGCAGAAGTGTTTGTTCTTCCCCTCTACCTCACCATCACCAATTGCTGTTTACCTTCTTGATATGCACTATTCTCAGTGGGTTACGTAATATTTTAGTGATGTTTTGATTTGCACTTCTCCCAAGTACCTTCGGCTACCTAAGTTTTGGCAGTCTCTAAAAACATACACTGGAAAAAATAGTCTCTCTAACAAATGGTACTGGGAAAACTGGTTATCCACAAGCAGAATAATCAATCTAGACATACACATATCACCATGGCCAAAATCAAATCAAACTGGATCAAAGACCCAGATATTAAGACAGAAAAGTTAAATCTTCTGAAGGATAAAATAGGCAAAACTCTAGAAGATGTAGGAGTGGGGAAGGACTTGCTAAATAGGACACCTCGTGCAAAAGAAATAATTCCCAGAATCAACGAATAGGATTATATCAAATAAAAAGTTTCTGCACAATGAAGCAAACTATCAGTAGGGCAAAGAGACAATCATCAGAATGGAAAAAGATTTTTACCAGCTTTACATCAGACAGGAGTCTAACAACCAGAATGTACAAGGAACTGAAGGAAAATATACCCTCAAAATCAAAGACCTGGTTAAAAAATGGGCAACTGAAATAAACAGTTCTCAGATGACGAAGTACAAATGTCCCACAAAAATATGAAAAGATGTTCAACATAATTTTCTTTGAGGCAGGCTGTTGAAGTCTGGGCCAGTCCAGCTTTGGACTCACGGCAATCCTCTTGCCTCAACCTTTGGAGTACTGGGATTACAGGTGTGTGCCACCGCACCCAGTTTATGTGCTGCTGGGAAATCAAACCCAGGGTCTTGTACTTGCTAGGCAAGCACTTTAGCTGCTAAGCTATTCATCTTTTATATAAGAGTTCCGCTAAAAGGGATTGAACACTGAAACTTGCTCTCCTTCATTTGCTCTGTCTTGTGTTTTTTTAAAGAATTTGAAATTCTTCCCACACTGTTTGCGTGAAACAGGAAATATGTTAAATTTTCTGCTATATTTTTGAATATGTGCATATGCACTATTCTATCGCTACACACACACACACACACACACACACACACACACACGCACACACACACACTTCACTAGGCATTTATATGCAGTACTGTATAGGTCCTCAAATTGGAAGTGAAATACTTTATATTGACACAGACAGTTTTGTAATTACAAATTACATACAGTTGAAGAACAAAGTTTTCTAAAGAAGTTCAGTTAATAACTTTTCCACTCAGTAGCACAGTAGAAAAAAATTGTTCTCTTCTGAATCTTCTTCAGACATCAAAAGATGAAAGAAAACTGACTCACAGTATAACGACTATATCCTAAGATCTTAACCTTGCTCAAAATTTGTAGTACAACATCCCAAAACAATTATACCATATAAATCAAACTATTTCTCAAGGATATTTGAAAAATGACTTACTTCGAGGATAAGTGATGGTGACAGAAGACCAATCTGGAAGCCTTCTTATACCAAAATATAATATTTATTTTATATTATTGAGAGCATTTCACATGCATGCAGACAACAGATTGAAAAGGCTGCCAGTGGCAAAGGCTGAGGCAAGCCAAAATAGTTAACTAAATAACAGAAAAAAATATGAAATCATGGGCACACACACTGCTGAACCCCACCCCACCTTAGAGTGTCTGATTCCTTAAGTCTTAGTTAAAGCTTAAAGTTTTTGATTTCTAACAAGTGCCAAGGTGATGCTGGTGCTTCTGGTTTGGGGACCACATGCTGCGAACCACTATTATCTACATTACAGTATATTGTTATAAGCAATTGTAGCATTGGGTTACAAGCATCCTTAAGCTCATGATTCAAAGCTAAACATTTGAAACAAATAAAATGCTTTTTCTTTTTTCATAAAGCTTCACTGTTTACATTGAGGAGTTTCTGAGTTTTAAAATTATTATCTTTTTAAAGGATTTAAGAAATATATTTAGAAAATCAAATTGTTTCGTTCTCACGGATTTCCTTTGTCTTCAGTTATTTTGGTTAAAACTGTGTGCAGATGCCTGAAAGTCAATGACTCAAACGTAGAAAAATGCAGGAAATAAAAACCTTAGCCATCTCACATTTGAATTCTGCCACATTAGTACCTTTCTTTTATTTAGTATTTCTGCCAGGCACTGAGCAGAGTAGCTATTTATATCTTCTCATTTTCCTTGTCATAATAAACTTCTTCAACATATGTGGCATTTTTTGTTCTTTGAGTTGTTACTTCCAAGATTTCATGACTGGTGAGAAGCCGAGCTCCAGCTCTAACCCGGCTTTCCTGACCACGTTCTGATCTCTTCACCACTGCCACACAGCCTTTCTAATAGAGTCAGTTTTAAGAAGCAAATAAGTTGTGACTGAAAAAGGGAACACCTACAACTACTCAAACTTAGTTTGTCACTTTCTTTTGTAACATGCACTTAGGCTGGATAGGAGAAAGAACATTTTTTAAACTGTGATGTTGTCTGTAATTAGAAGGGAGAGCAGCAGCACACCTATCATATTTCAAGCGGAGTGTGCACAGAATCAATCCGTGTACCACTATGTGAGCCGAAAATTGATTTCATCAATTTTATATTTTTAATAGTATACCTTGCTATTTAACCCCATTTGAATCAAATCGTTCATGCTTTTGTCACTGCCCAATGTTTCTTCAAAGAATAACAAATATTTCTTTGGTCTGATCCATTATTTAAGGGAGGTTCACACCAAGACATGTGATTATGATAACCGCACCCAGATGCCAATACCATGCACCTGTGCATCTTTCACGTTCTCCTTGGTGAATACCATGAAAACAATAGTCCTCTGGCACTGGGAGACACACAGCATAAAAGTGAGATATGTGTGTGTAAACAAAATATTGATGAATGAAGTTCTGATGGCTGAGATGTGAGTGAAGCCAAACTGACAGCTAAATCATTCCAATACTTGTGTTAGTGTTGAAATAATGTTCCTTTACTTTCTATTTCTTTTTCTGCTGACAGTGTGAGTGACCAAAAAATACTCTCAATTTTGTTGCTGACACCAATACTGAAGAGCAGACAGCAGTTTCCACTTTGCTGCCAAGAAAGCAGCCTCTCTTCCACAGAAAAAGAGAGGAACATGATGATATGGGTCTATGAGATGCAATCTGTAGTTTTTGTTCAAACCAGGTAGTCTGGAAAACGATGGAACAGAAATGCAATAGGTAAAATGTGAATGATGTGACATTTATTCCTTTCCTTTGTTGAGCTTTCTCTGCTTTGATTTGGTTCTCCAAGTGGAGAAACAGAAAAATAAAGCGCTTGAGCCTCTCTGGTTACCAGTTTTTATCAATATGTTTAGTAGCAAACATAAATTGAGTGGTAGCCGCACACAATCTCTGTGCTGATGATTTCTATCATTTGCTTTTCTAGCTACCCTATGAGATACACACGATTTTTAATGTCTCCACTTTTGTAGATAAGGATATGGCCTTAGAGAATTTGAACGACATGCTTAAGCTCACAAGAATTCAAGCAGGAAACCTGATTTTAGATCTTGTGATTTTTAATCACTGTGGTATATTATCACTCAGCGCCAGGACTCTCCAAAGTTTATAAAGCTAATGATCAAACTAATACAGAAATAAACAAATGGCATGTAGCATGTCCAGTCGTATATGGTATCGACTGGTTGAGTTCATAGAAAATAGTTCCTGGCATGGATCGCACCATTTGCAATTTACTCACTGTTTTAAAGGTATCACTTCACTTGATTTCACAGCATTGTTAGATGGCATAAATGGATTTCATTTTATAAGATAATGAAACAGAATGTATGCAGATTAAGTGATTTCTTCAAGCTCATTATTAGTAAGTGGCAGAACCTAGGTGTGAACTATAAGATCAAGCTACAGTGTGCTTTGCCACACCGTTACTAGGTGTCTACCATCTACTATTTTCATTCCCCACTTAAATCCCCTTTGTCTAGACTGCTGTGCCAATGTAACTGCATGAACAGTGTTCTTTATTTTACTCTGTTTTGTTGTTGTCCATTGTCACACAAGCCCAATCAGCTTTTCTCCCATTTCACTGATATCTATCTATCTATCTATCTATCTATCTATCTATCTATCTATTATGCTATACACAGTGGTTACATCCAGCTTTGGGCACGTATAAATCGTATCAACACTGCAATCCTTCCTCTTCCCTTGTTTGGTCCTCCCACTCCTTCCCTCACCCCCCCCCAACTCCCACTATCACACACAGTAGGTTCCATAAAACGCCTGTATTGTGAGTTTCTCTTCTTAGAGAAACCATGAAGATATTTAGCCTTCTGAGTTTGACTGTCTTCACTAAGGTTTAAAGTCCCAAATTGAGCCCATTTTTCTATAAAACCCTCAAATTTATTTGTCTTTATGGAAGAGTAGTACTCCATTGTGTACATGCCCTAAAATTTTTATATCCATTGGTGTGTTGATGGGTATTTTGGTGTCTCTCACAATTTAGCCATTGTTAGTTGGGCTGTTATATACATGGAAAACGTGTATCTTTGTTATTTGTTCCTATCAACCTTTTTTGGGGGGTACCCAGAAGAGGTATCACTGGATGGACTGGAATATTTATTTTCATCCTGCTGAGGAATGCTTATACTTATTCCCATAGTAGTTGGGGTGTTCATAGTTTCACCAGCAATGTAAAAGTGTTCTTTTATCCCTGTAATCTCAACAGCATGGGTTTCAGTTCCACTTCTTGATGTGCACCATTTTCACTGGGGTAAGATGGTATCTTAGTGATGTTTTGTTTTGTATTTCTCTAATAGCTAAGAATGTTGAACATCTTTTCATATGTTTTCTGGCCACTTGAACTTTTTTATCTGAGAGTTGTAAGGACTTTCTTAGTAAGATATCTGATGTTAAAGCAATAACCCTCAGAATCAACAAATGGGATTATATTAAATTAAATAGTTTCTGTATGGCATAGGTAACATCTAAAGAGAAAATATAATAAAAATTAGATTGATAATTAAATCATATGATTGATATACTTTTAAAACAGTACCAGTTCTTCTATAAAATCTGTGAAATCTCTCCACAACATTCTTATTAGTAATAGTATAGTAGTGTGCAAAATAGAATAATTACTAATTAATAATGCAACATGGAGAATGGACATAAAATCTCTTAAGAATAAAAACGCACGAATATATGGATGGATAGATAAAATTACAAGCCAAATCTAGCAGAATGTTAGTAATCGGTGAAATATGACTAAATAAGTTATGGAAGTTAAAAAATTCTGAAATAACAATCTGCCTTCATGTCTGTTATTTTAAGTATATTTATGTGGTATATACTTAAGTTCATTTAATGTAGCAATGTGATATAGTTTTATCTTTGTTTTATGGTAGCAACTCATTTATTAGATCCCTGATGAAAATTTATCCTAAGAAAACTGATTGATGTAAAGATAACCCTGTGAATGTACAAACATGTTCCTTTCAGTATTCAGCTAAAGCATTTGAAATTTAACTTTTTTCTTCTTCTTTTTCAAAGTTACTAGTCTTTAGAACTACATGCTTGTAATTATTTTCTAATGTGAACTGGTGGCTAAGGCCAGGTTTAAGTATAGCAACAAAGATACAGCAAAATATAGAAAAAAAGCTTTTGGTAAATATCCCAATAAAGGGATTGGTTGGATTCAGAGAAGAGGCATCAAGATTTGACTACTGCGACCCATGCGAGGAATAGGAAGCTGAGTTAGAGTGGTGACTTAAGTGAAATGATTTAGGTGCAGAAGATTAATATGTTAAGTACTGTATAGTTTCTCTGACTTGGAAAACCCAGAACACAGACATTCTATAGAACCACATGAAGTGATAGTTGGAGTTGGGGGAAGGGATAGAGAGGGGGTGGAAGGGTCAAAAATGGGAAGGGATTGTAAAGTTGATATGATACATATGTGCACGAAATACCCAAATCCATTATAAACACTGTGTATTACAAATGTATATTAATAAAAAATAGTGGGGGAAAATGACGTCACTGCAGTTTTTAGTTTGTATTTCCTTGATGGACTTTTTTATATACATGCTACCCACTTCTATGTCTTCTTTGAAGAAATATCCTTTAAAATCCTTTGCCCATTTTCAAATCAATTTTTGAAATGTTTGCTATTGAATTGAGGGACTTTCTTATATATTATGGATATTAACCCTTGTGTCCATCTGCTTTTCATTACTATAAGTTTTTTTAGCTCCCTGTTTGGAAGACTGAAATGTCAAATAGCATTGCGCACGCTCTTGTAAGAGACTGCCCTTGGAGGCATCACCGTAATGGAGGACACTGGTAGAAGTGTGTGTAAGAGCAAAAAGTCACTTTGCCTAACAGGAAGCTAGAGAGAGATTCAGAGGTCAGGCTTGGGCTTTTATAACAACTCACTTTCATGAGAAGTCACTCTTGAAGGCCACTGTTCCCTTCTAAGAGCAAGCAGCATCTTTAATTGCATAGGCACCTCCCTTAGGCCTCGCCTCTTAAGGTTCATACCATCTCCCAAAACCACCATTCTGAGGACTAAGTCACCAACATATGAACTTTTGGCAAATATATTTAAATGTACCATAGCATTCCTCCTGTGCCTTCCTATGGTTTGTATCCATCGCCCAATGTAGAACATTTTCTATCCCCAACATTTCTATTTTTATCTATTCTAGCATCCTCAAAAATCCAAGTCTGAAGTCTCCTCTGAGACTGAAGGCAAATTCTTTCAGTTGTAAGCTCACGTAAAATTAGTTAACAATTTAAATATTTCCAAGATACAATGGAAGGACATGTACAAGTTAAACATTTCCATTCTAGAAGGAAGAAATAAACTAGGCATAGTGGTACAAACCTGTAATCCCTGCACTCTGGGAAGCTAAAGCAGGTGTAGGAGGATCACAAATTTGAGCCTAGTGAAGAAAAATTTATGACTGAATGAGGTCTTGTCTCAAAATCATATTTAAAAGATAGGTTAGAGATGTAGCTCAGTGTGAAGGCTTTGTATTGGGTCTTCTTTCATACCACCAAAAAGGAAAAGAAAAGAAGGAAAGAACCACGTGGAAACAAGTGAACAGCCCTAAGAAAGACTTAATGAGTAAAGCAAAGCAGATATTACATCTTAAACTTCCAAGTGAGTGTGACCTGTTGTGAACTTTGAGACAAGCAGTGGGTCTAGGCTTTTCAGGTTGTAGGGCACACACTCTATCGAGTTGGTTTTGCATGCTCCCTGTTGTTGGGGTGCTCCTCTCTTTCCTAGCTACACTGAACACACATTTTCTCACTAAATTCTCAACTTTTTAAGTGGGTTCATCAGGAGACATTGTGCAGCACTGTTACTCAGCCGCCATCGTGACCGGAAGTCCCATGAATAAGTTTCTAAACACATATCAACCATCAAAACTGAAGGAAGAAGAAATTAAAGATCTGAATAGGCTAATATAAACCTATGAAATCAAGGAAGTAATAAAAGCACTTCTAACCAAGAAGAGCCCAGGACCTGAAGGATGCCCAGCAGAGTCCTATAAAACATTCAGGAAAGATTTAATGCCAATGCTAACCAAACTTTTTTAAAAAATTGAAAAGTAAGAAAACTTCCAAAATTGTTTCTTGAAGCAAGCATAACTTTAATTCCAAATCCAGACAAAGACCCAAAAAAAAGAAAACTTCATTCTAATATCCCTAATGAATATAGATGCAAAAATATTCAACAAAATTCTTGCCAATAGAATGCAACAAATCATAAAGAGGATTGTTTTATATACCGTGACCAAGTGGGCTTCATTCCAGTGATACAGGGATGGTTCAACATATGCAAATTAATAAAGACATAACACCACATTAAGAGATGCAAAGATAAAAATCATATGATTATCTCAATAGACGCAGAAAAAGCATTTGACAAAATTCAACATCCATTCATGATAGACACTGAAGAAAATAGGAATAGAAGAACCCTACCCCAACATGATTCAAGCTATTTACAACAGCCCTCAGCCAATATAATCCTAAATGGAGAAAGATTGAAAGCATCTCTTTGGCAAAATATTACATCCATGCATGGTAAAGAAAAAAACTGATGAAAATCGGTATAGAAACACTTTACCTTGAGCTGATAAAAACAATTTTTAACAATTCTACTGCCAAGATCATACTAAATAAGGAAAATCTGAAAGCATTTCCTCTAAATCTGGAAGAAGACAAGTGTGTCCATTCTCACCACTCTCAGTCAACATAATAGTCAAAACCTTAACCAGATCAGGCAAGAGAATGAAATTAAAACAACACATATGGGAAATGAAGAAGTTAAGCTATCATATGTGCAGATGGCATGACGCCTTACGTAAAGGACCACAAAGTCTCCAGCAAGACTTATAAAACCGATACATAAAAATCAACAGCATTCTTATACAGCAAAAATAAAAACATAGAGAATGAGATCATAGAATCTTTCACCACGAAACAAAACTAAACCAAAATGGATCAAAAAATAGATATTAAAATGGAAACACTAAATTTACTGGAAGATAAAATAGGCAAGGTCTTTGAAGACATAGGCATAAGCAAGGTATCAACCAAACACCTCTTGCACAAGAGAAAACACCAAGAAGCGGGACCATATGAAACTAGAGAGTTTCTACACTGAAAGAAAAGAGACCCAGAGAAGAAACAGTGGAATGAGAAAAAAATTCCACCTACTCACAGAAAGCACTAATATCAAAAATAACCAAAGAAATGAAAACTAAAACAGAATCTCAAAAATTAGACTCAGACAAAAATTAAGCAATTAATTACCTTGAGTCCAAGGCCAGCCTGGTCTCCAGAATGAGTTCAGGACCATCCTGGGCTACAGAGCGAGACCCTGTCTCAAAAAAAAAAAAAAAAAAACAGGCAATTAAAAAGAATAAATAGTTCCCAGAATAAGTACAGAAGTACAAATGGCCAATGAATAGATGAGAAAGTGCTCAGTGTCTTTACCCATATAAGAAATCCCAATCAATTTTATAAGAGGGAAATCTGTCTATAAGCCCCACATATATGACAGAAGAGGGGCATTGGTCAGCTAGGGAGGAAACGAACTTCTGAAAAAGGGGCGGGTGCATTGATTCCCAAAATCCCATGTCTCTAACGTGTTATTGAATTTGGAATTCATGCGTGAACAAATATATATATATATATATATATATATATATATATATATATATATATAATGAGTTTATATTATGTATGTAATAATTAGGCAACAAGAAAGCTAAAATTGCATGTATAATATACAATTTTTAAATTCCTGAATCATGTACCCCTCAGTGTCTTGAAGTCTGAGATTCATTTGAATTTTTTGATTATTGCATAACTTTTGTATGCTTTTAAGTCTCTGCTGCCTTCTCCTTGCTCAATATTGTTCAAATTATGACTATCAAATAATAAAGCAGAATTTCTATGAGAGAAAAGAAATGTAAATCAAAACAAGACTGAAATTACATCTTACTCCAGGAAGAATGGCTTTTATCAAACATTCAAAAACACTTGAGTAAGATAATATCTTAGTGATGTTTTAATTTGCATTTCTGTAATGGCTAAGGATGTTGAACGTCTTTTCATGGATTTGCTGGCCATTTGAACGTTTTCATCTTACCCCAGTGAAAAGAATGCATATCCAGAAGTGAAACAACAATCAATACTGGCAACGTTGCAATGGAAATGGAAACTTCTGGCATAGCTGGTGGGACTTTAAAACAAATATACAATTGGATCTAGTGATACCACTTCTGGATATCTTTCCAAATTAGTTAAAAGCAATGTATAATAAAGATTCAAGTATACCCATGTTTTTAGCAGCACAAGTTACAATAGTTAAATTATGAAAGCTGCTGAAATATCCATCCAAAAATGTGGTATATGTACACAATATCCAAAAGTGTGGTATATGTATACAATGAAGTACTACTTTTATAAAGACAGATAAATGTGAAGATTTTGTAGGTAAATGGATCAACTTGAGCCCATAATGCTTAGTGAAGTGAGTCAGATGCAGAAGGTTAAGTATGGCATCGTTTCTCTAATATGAGAAATCCAGGATACAGACATTTTATGGAACCAAACGAGTTGTGATTGTGGGAGTCGGGGGGATTAGGAAGGGAGTGGGATGGCCACAAAGGGAGAGGGAAAGGGACTGTAACGTTAACATGATATACATGTTCACAAAATACCCAAGGTCAATGTATCCATTGTGAATTGTGTATATGCTAATAAAAGTAGAGGGAAAAAATGAAGAGGAAGAAAAGAGAAAGGAGGAAAAGAGAAAGGAAGGATCTAGGGAATTTACTTTCCTCTGGTAGTAACAAGAGCCTATTGGATAAAATTAGTCTCAATTGCCCCACAATCCTCCCCCCTTAAAAAAAAACCTTAAAAACAATAAATGATGGCAGTGTTATGGAGAAAAAGAAATCCCATAGTTTGTAGGACTATAAGCTGGTACAACCGGTATGAAAAGCAGTATAGAGATTCTTTGAAAAACTGAAAATAGATATCCCATTTGACACAGCTATACCTCTTGTTGGTACCTTGTAAAAAGAGTTAAAGACATCTTACAACAGTGATGCACACACATGCAAATGCGTAAGCAGCACAACTCATAAGAGCTAAATCTTGAAACCTCACAATGTATCTATAAACTAATGAATGGATAAATATGTGGTATCTATACACAATAAAGTACTACTCTGCCATGAACAAAGGTAAATGTGAGTCAGGTGTAGAAAAATGTACATTTACATCATTATGACTTGTGAAATGAATCAGATACTGTTAAATACCACGTTTTCTCTAATATTAGAATACAAAGCTATAAAAGAGTAAAAGAGAAAATAAAAGACTGAGGAAGGAAAATAGGAAGATAGATTTTGTGGATAAAAAAGGGAACATGGGAGGAGTGAGAGGTAGGGCAGGAAAAGAGAAATAAAATGATCAAAATGTAACATTCATTTGCACCAATTTCTTGAGCTGAATGTAATGATTATATACCACAAATCTATATTTAAAATGAATAATTTTAGGGAAAAAAGAATCAAACAAACCTTTTGACCAACCACCATTCCATCAGAGTAAGACACTGAGTAGATTAGAGAAATGATAATATTGATGTGTATACTCCAAACTTACTCTTAAAGTATACTCGCAGTTGCCACTCCAGTACTTAAAAGAGGGTTATGGATATCCTATTCACATTTTTAGAAAAGCCCAAATCAGTAAATTCTAGAATGAGCTGACATAGAACCCAACAAAGCAGCATCTAGTTAATTCTTTGTGTAATTCTTGATATTATCCACCTGAAAGCCTTCCAAATGGGACTCAGGATAAAAGAGAAATACTTGCTGGGAATAAGTAAATGTTAATATAGAGTCCAAGAAACGGTCACCACCTTTTCTCATTAATGACTCAGCCCGAGTCCCAGTAAAGATGTAGTTTTGCTTTGGTAACATTGAGTCAAATCAGTCAGTTACTCAGCAATTTTATTTTAATCTTAAAAATTGTGCTATTAAGCCCACAAAATACCTTTAATTTTCTGAAGTTGGCATTGTGGAATCACTGCTTGCATGCACAGAGCTTTTCTGGATCTGTGTAAACCATCAAGATGATATGTTGTGATCATTGGAGAGATTATGCCATCTTGAGGCAACCAGGAACCTGGAATAGGGTTTGGGAACCGTGCCTAGATTAGGAATTGAGGACAAGCCTGGATTGGAGTGTGAGTGGTTTGTGAGCTGGTGAATTAAGGAATAACACCCATCTGGATGTGGGAGGCCCAACAGGAACTCAAACGGTATAAAAGAAAGGCAGAACAAAGATTGTTACAGCTCTTCCTCTGGGAAAGTTCTCGCCTTCGCAATCATCTATGGATGCCGACTTGCTGCACGGCTGCAGAACTTCATCACAGATTTGCCCCAGTCTCGACTCATGCGTGTCTGCCTGTCACCAATCTTCAGTCACCAATCTTCTGTCTCCGGTCTTTTCCATTGTTCTTCGAACAACTGAGATTTGCAGCAGAATCTCACCAGCTGGCCTGCAGTCCCAGATAGGTGTACTTCGCAGCTGAGCAGCCACGACACTCTAGCTCTCGCACATGCAGGCCGCCATCTTGGACTATCACTATCCTCAGATTTATAAGCCTTCCAAATAGATCCTTTTTGTTATAATTTCTGTAAATTCTGCCTTTTCAAAGAATTCAAACTAATATGTATGTATACTAATAATAGACTTAAAGTAAAATTGACATTTTTAGGGGCTATTTGCAAATCTGCCTCTTCACAATGACACCTAGCCCAGCCCAGTAATGATTCAATACTAATTTTCTTCAAGAAATTTTCCAAATTCAATTACACTAAAAAGAATGACCTCTAAGTAATTTTCTCAGTTTCTCTTTTGATGAGCCTCTAAAGACAAATAAGGTTATGGAAAGGTGCTAGAAAATCTTTTTGGCCGAAATAATCCTAAACCAGCCTATTCTCCTCAATTATATATACCTAGTAACAAAGTATTTTTAAATCCATCCTCAACAATCTAGCCTGTTATGATTTGGGTCTGGAGTGGGCCCCAAAGCCTCATTTATTTGAATGTTGTTTGGTACCCATGGATGTTGTAGAGTGGTTGCCTGTGGATGGACCTTCTGAAACTGTGAGCTAAGGTCAACCTTTCCTCCCCTAAGTGGTGGATTCCGGGTATTCTCTCCCAGAAATGGAAAAGTAACCAAGACACAGACCTTCTTAATATTGAAATAAAGTATAATTCTTCATCTTATTCTTTTCAGATCTAGATACGTCTTAAATTTTCAAGATTCCTTCGCCACAACCAAATTTAGGAATGTTTATGGAATATCGAAATTCAAATACATTTTCCCTATGTAGGAGTTGTTTTGAATGTAGTCCCTAAGCTAGATATCTAACACATGCATCTTTATAGATTTTTCTAAAAGTATTTGCCTAAAATATTGAGGAGTGTGCAACTCTATTATTTGATATCTGCTTTCACACACATCCCTATTACGAAGGGAATTTTTTAAAATTTCTAATTGCAATGTCATCAAATTTAATTTCATCCACAGTGACCACCCAGCATGAGTGGGTTAGTGGCTTGTAATGAACATTTGGTTGAGTTCTATGTCGTTCGAATGAACACATCGTTTACTGCATTCTTAGGACAGTTGTAACTTCCTTCAAATAATTGCAATGATTCTTGGGTCTGGGAGAAGGATTGCTTCATTAACATTACTCTAATCAAAAAGATATAAGCAAGTGTCTGTGATTTTTTTCCAAGGAAACCCTGGATTATAAACTAAAACCAAATGCAGACAGTTTAGATGATATTCTATTTACTAATCTAAATTAGTTTTATATGTAAGGTCACTGTTTCTTTTCAAAGGTTTTATTTTTTCTAAATATATATTTACCCAGAACCACATACATAAATTAATTTTCCTTATAGATCAGATATCATTTTTCCTGAAGTTTCCTATATTTTATTGTTTAAAAGATGCAATACTAACATTATTTCGGTTTTCCCATATTTACTAGTATATATATGCAATACACGATGGTTAAATTGACCTTGGGTGTTTTGTGCACATACATATAGTGTCAACATTACAATAGTTCCGCTCACTTTTTTGAGCCTCCCACTCCCTCCCTCATCCCCCTGATTCCCACTATCACACCCATTTGGTTCTATAAAATGCCTGCATTCTGCGTTTCTCATATTAGAGAAAAAGTGTGATATTTATCTTCTGAGCTTGACCTACCTCACTAATCATGATGGTCTCAAGTTGTGTCTACCTACCTAACAAAGTCTCAAATTTATCTGTCTTTATGGGTGGGTATTACTGTGGGTATTATTGTGTAAAAATACTATGATTTTTGTATGCATTAGTCTATCGATGGCTATTTTATGACTTCCACAACTTAGCAATCATTAGTTGTGCTGCTGTAAACACAGATGTACGTGAATCTCTATTTTGCATTGCTTTTGGGAAGATACCCAGTACAAATATCACTAGCTAGAATGGGATATTTATTTTCATCCTTTTGAGGAATGTCCATACTGCTCTCCATAGTGGTTGTGCCGATTACAGTCCCACCCACAATATAAAAGAGCTCCTTTTCCCCCCTCAACCCTGTCAGCATCTGTTGCTGTTTGACTTCTTGATATGCGCCATTTGCATTGGGCTAAGAGGATATCTTAGTGATGTCTTGATTTGCATTTCCCAAATGGCTAAGGACTTTGAACAACGTCTCTTGTATTTACCGGCCTTTTGAACTTCTGCATCTGAGAACTCCCTATTCATTTCAGTTGCCCATTTTTAAATTGAATCTGGTTTTGAGGAGTCAATTTTTCTTCATTCCCTAGTATTAGCTATTAGCCTCCAATCCAAGGCACAGGTGGTGAAGACTTTTTCCATTCTGTTTGCTCTCTCTTTATTCTGTTCATAGTTTCCTTTGCCACGCAGAAACTTTTTAATTTGATATAATGTCATTTGTTCATTCTGGGGCTATTTTTTTTCTTTCATATGTCTTGTTTTAGAAAGTCCTTTCCCACTCCTACATCTAGATTTTGGTATATTTTATCCTCCAGAAATTTCAGTGCTTCAATTTTAACACTGAAGTCTTTGATTCACTTTGATTTTAGTGCAAAGTCAAAAATCTATATGTTGTGGTTAGGATCTGGAGTGTCCCCCAAAAGTCTCATGTATTTTAATGGAACTATGTGATGTTGGTGAATTGGGGTCTGGTGTGGAGGGGTGGATTACAGTTAAGTTAGGATTAACGGTGTGTAGTGGCCACACCTGGATGCAGGAGGGACTGGTTACTGGGCAGAGACCTGAAAGGATACATAAGCTGCACCTGCCTTCCTGGAGGACAGGGACTAGTCTCAACTAGCCTCAGCTTGTCTTCCTGTTTGTGATGTCTTGAGACGCTGCCTCCACCTCTCTGCCATGTACTTCGGTTGTTGCCGGACACCCCTGAATGGACTGTGACCTTCGAGACTGTAAGCTAAAATAAACCTTTCCTTTTCTAATTTTGTGGGTGTCGGGTATTGAGTCACAGCAATGAAAAAGTAACTAATATATATACCTTCTTTCTTCTCCACGTGGATAACCAGTTCTCCCAGCATCATTTGTTGATGAGTATATTCTTTTTCCAGTGTGTGTTTTTGGCTCCTTTGTCAAAAATCAGGTAGCTGAATGTACTTGGGGTTGTCTCTGCATCCTCAGTTCTGTTCCATATGTTTTATTTTTTGTGCCAGCACCATATATTTTCTAATATTGTTGCTTTGTGATGTAACTTGATGTCTGGAATCCTTGTGCCATTTCCCTTTGTCTTGTTACTTAATAATGCTTTGGCTATTCTGTGTCTCTTTTGGTTCCATATGAATTTAAGAATTATTTTTTCAAGTTCTGTGATATTTCAATACAGATTTCCTTGATTCTGCATATCAGTTTGGGCAGTATAGCCACTTTGGTAATATTGATTCTTCCCATGCATGATCAGGGGATGTCTTTCCAATTTTTAATGTCCTCTTCAATTTCTTTTCTCAGCATTGCATAATTTTCTTTTTAGTGGTCCTTCATTTCCTTAGTTAAGTTTACTCCTAGTTATTTAATTTTTTGAGGAGCTATTGAGAATGGTATTATTTTATTTAGCTCTCCAGTGAGTTCATTGTTAGTGTAAAGAAATGATATCAACTGTTTTGCATTAGTTTTGTAACCTGCAATTTGGCTGAATTTGTCAATTAGTTCTAAGAGCTTCATGGTTCAGCTTTTGGGGTCTTCTATGAATAGAATTGGGTCATCTGCAAATAAGAATAATTTCACTTCTTTTTTCTGATATGCATTTTTTTAGTTCATTGTCTTGCCTAATAATTCTGGACAGGGTGTCAAGAACTATGTTGAATAGGAGCGGTGCGAGTGGACAGCCTTGTCATGTTCCTGACTTAAGGGAAAATGCTTTCAATCTCTCCCCACTTATTTATGATATGCGCTGTAGGTTTGGCGTACATACCCTCTATGTGTTTGAAACAAAGCCCTTCTATACCTATTCTCCTCAAGATTTTTTTTTTAATCAAACATGGATATTGGATTTTGTTAAAAGACTTCTCTGCATTAATTGGGATGATCTTATGATTTTTGTTCTTGCTTTTATTAATGTGGCACATTACATTCATTGATTGATATATGTTAAACCAATCTTACATCCCAGGAATAAAGCCCACTTGATTAGTGTATGATCTTTTTAATAACTTGCCCAATTCTATTTGCCAATATCTTGTTAAGAATTTTTGCTTTTGTATCCATTAAGAAGATTGGTGTATAGTTTTCTTTCCTGCTTTAGTGTTGGTGTGGTTTTGGTATTGGGGTAATGCTAGTCTCCAAAAATTAATTTGGCAATATTCCTTCTCTTGTAACTTCGTGGAATAGTTTGAGAAGTATCGGTGTTAAAAAGCTGTATAAATAATTTTATGTGCAAAACAAATTATGTATAATTGATTTAATCAGATTTGCTAAATGTGTTGTTAAGTAATATTTAAGTCATTTCTGTTTGCACTCAAAGTTATTATGTAGAATAAAATTTAAGAGGAAAACAGAAAAATGTAGGTATTTTATTTGCATACTATTTTTCAGAAAGTTGAATCTGGTATAATCTTTTCTTTTGGACAAACCTTGGCCTCCCTTTCCCATGTTCCATATTTCTTCATCCTCTCTTCTCACCCCTGCCTGTGACCTCATGTACCAATACATGGTAGAGCAACCATGTCAATGAACTGCTCTTTATGAGTTGTCCCATGATCTTCTGTTCAGGAAATAAGAGCAAATTATATGATTTATAGAGGCAGATATGTATTCTAGCAAGAAAAAACATATTTATTCTGACATGGGGGAAACACTAATATGTCGCCAAAGACTGAAAGCTTATGAAAGATCTTCTTGATCCCTGTAAGTGGATTCTAAGTGACATAAACACCTTTAATTCAGCAAATATCTGAGCACCTCTGGTGGGCTGGTGACTCTAAAATTCACTCCATTTCTTAAGTCTGCGTGAATAGGGGCTGGGTACTCTACTGGTGCAAGTTTTTCAGAACTAAAGTGTTTTTCGCAAATAAAATGTTGGAAAACTGAAAATAACTTACTGGGAGACTAATCTTACATGGAGAAATATTAATCACTATCCTCGTTTTTGACTGCCAAGGACTTCCTATCAGAGCTGTTGCAGAAGCAGAAGTAAGTGGTAAGACTCAGACAAGATACACACCCAAATTCCAATGTGTGAGGTTTTAATGCTAAAAAAAGAAAATAAATATTTTAATACACATTGAGAAAACATAATATCAAGAATCATCAAATTGTACTATATTAAGGTAAAAAGCTTTTGTACAAAGGAAACAATTGTCGAAGTGAAAAGACAGCTTACTGAATGGGAGAAAATTTTGTTAGATATTTCTCTGAAGTAACACTAATATATAGAATATATAAAGAACTCAAAAATTAACTCCAGAATCAAATAAGCCAAACAAAAATTAGGCAAATTAATTAAATATGCACTTCTCAAAGTAAGTACAAATGTCAAGTAAATACATGAAAAGATGTTCAATATTATTTGCTGTTTGGGTAATGCAAATTAGAACTACATTGAGATCACATCCTACCCTAGTCAGAATTAATATCAACAAGAATACAAAAATCAGTGAATGCTGGTGAGAACATAAGGCAAGAGGAACCCTCTTACATTGTTGTTAAGAATGTAAACTTGTACAACTACTGCCAAAATCAATATGGAGATTTGTTAAATAACTAAAAATATGAATATCCGTTGCTCCAGCTATAGCACTCCATGTTATATTCCTAAAAGAATCAAAGACAATATACTATAGTGATACATACATACTCATGTTTGTGATGGCAATTGCTGAGCTGTATAAACAACAGACACCCACTAACAATAAATGGATAAATAATATATAATATATAAAAATATTTTTCTGGGGACTGGAGAAATGGTTCAGGGGTTAAAATGCTTGCCTAGCAAGTTCTACACATCAAGCGCTAAGTAACCAAGTACCGGTCCGCAGTCCCAGCACTTGGGAGGCTGAGGCAGGAGAATTGCCATGAGTCCAAGACCAGCCTGGGCTCCATAGTGAGTTCAGGACCAGCCTAAGTTACAGAGTGAGATCCTGTCTCAAATATATATATATATATATATATATATATATATATATATATATATATATATATTTCTGTAATAAAGAATACATTATGTAATCTTTAAGAAAATGGATGTGACTGGAAACCATTGTGCCCAATGAAATAAGCCAGATGCCAAAATATGTTATATGCATGTATTAATATACCAGAATGTATCCCATCGTTCATTATCACTAACACACATAGAAAAAAGAATAAATTTGATATTTGCTTTTATTCTTAAAAAATCAGAATATCAGAATTCCAAATATTGCCTGTACTAGTAAAAAATCTGATATTGAAGCATAAACCAGTGAGTTTTAAAATTCTCACCTTAGAAAACATCCTATGAAGCAGTTAAGCCTGCATCTATAAAGGTTCAGGGCATGATGATTCCAAGCATTTGCCTTTATGACAGTAGTTCTCAAAACCTCCTCCCCTTAAGGATCACAAATAGTATCATTGCCTAGGAACTCATTAGAAATGATAATTCTCAGACTCCCTCCAGAGTTACTTAATCAGAGACATAGCAGCTTGGGCTCAGCAACCTATATTCTGACAAACCCACCTGATGCAGGCCACAGCTGAGAACCACTGATATAGGAGTTAGAGAATAGCATTGTTTCTTGTTAGTGCTTAGAAGCTAACTTTAGTTCATGGCCGAGATAAAGTCTGAGACCATATTGAAGTCTAGTGTCTAGCAGCTAAAATTAAAGATGTAGTCACTTTCATCATTGTTCAAGTACCCTGACATTTCTTATTGAATGAGTAGATAGCATTATGTAATTTAGCATAATGATAAATAATTGAAATTAAATTAACTATTAATATATTGATAATACAGAAATTGGATATATCTTAAATATAATACTTAAACATTCTTATAAACTGGCTCAGAATTCGCAAAAACCAATTAACTAGGACTGTGATTAACTTGTATTTTATGTTAAAATGTTGTTTACAAATGTGGTTCCTCCATAATGAAGTTAGGAATCAAACAAGTTGTAACTATGTAGTATCTTAGAGCAGAGTTCCCCGGAACCCGTCTGTGGCCTTGAAAGAACTCGATGGGACAGATGAGCTTGAGTGACAGGTGAGCAGTGAGTGAAGCTTCAGCTCCTATCGGCAAGGCTCTCTCTTAGGTTCTAATGTCACTGCCGATCTGACAGAAGGAGGAGTTTAGCTCCCTGCCTCCCTCCTGCTGCTCACCATTTGAAAGTTCTCCTCCAATAACCTACTGCATAACATGTGCTCCTCCCTCAGCCCACCCCAAACCCTTGGAAGAAGGGTCTTCAACTAAACTGGTGCCAAAAATCATTGGGATCACTGTCTTAGCGATCATCTAATCCATAGCTGAGATTTGAAGACCCAGAGTTAGAAACAAAATAAACAAGAGCTTCTCTACTGACGCTGAAGAGTTTCTGAGAAAGTGACCCACAACACATTTGGAACTTTTATTGTCTCATTTATTCATATTAATTTATGATTTAACTTTTTGAAAATTCATCTCTGATTTTTAAAAAATTATTTTAAAATGCAAACACATCTAGCAAAATTATAGGATGTATCATTGATCATTAGTATGATTTGTTTAGATTATTTTCCTTCTGGCAAATAGCAACCAATATAACGAGTCTGAGGGAATAAATCTAATATTTATGTAGCATTTTGTGATGGATGCTGTGCTATGAATAGTAATTGTAAAATTAGGAAAGGAAGGAAGCTGTTACTGAAGATGGGCCAATTTGTCACAGGAAATACAGAATTTTGAATACCCAGAGAGCAGCAAGAAGGCACTGAGTATTTTTGGAGTCAGAAACGGGAAGTTAGGAAGGGAAATCTAGGGTAGTACGGTCTGACTTCTTCGAATGAAACTTAACCATCTACCATCCGCCACCAGTGACACTGGTTAAATGAAGTGTGATGTATCTGTATATGGAATGTTATGGCATAAAAATAGTGATGCAGGTTCCTACCAATATTCAACAATCTTCATTGTTTTGAGTAAAAAAGCAAAGTATTATATTGTATTATCATCTGTATGAAAAAGTTGGGGTCTTCAGGGTCCCTGGCGGCTATTGGCCACCAGTGACCAGGGATCGGCAAAGTGTGGGGGAGCAGGGTCTCCAGTGGCCGTGAATGTAACAGAAAGCACCCAGGAGACTGAATCAGTGTTAACAGCTCCTTTATTGTCCGTAGGGGCCAGGCTTATAAGCAGTTGTAAGGAGGGGGTCAGCCAGGGTAGTAGGGCAAGGGTCATTCTCTGGTTGGAGGAAGTTTGGGGTCTAAAAGTCACCTAATATGCATGGTGGGTCTCTCAGAGCCTGATCACGTGATTTTTTGAGAAGGATTTTTAGGGTAGGGGAAAATTGGGACTTTAAGTAGAGTGAAACCTGAGCTGTGGGCCATCCTGGGCCTGGGATAGGAGGGAGGGGCTCCACTCCTGCCAGTCTGGAGATGAGATTATCAGGGCCCAAGCCATTTTTTACCTTTTGTTATCCCTCAGCCTAGTCAGAGTTCCACAATAAACATGTAAGGAAATATATTCAAAGAACTATTAACAGGAGTTATCTCTAAAGAAAGAAACAAGTGTCAGGGTACAATGATAACAACTGTGGCTGTATTTGTTTTGAATTTTCTGCCAAGTACATGTATTACCTATTTCAAAAAATAATGAAATTTTATCTGAAAAATGGATGGACTATGTTATTTTGAGCAAGAAGAATATTTCGTTGAGTGCTAGTGAGGTTGCACCGGAATAGGAAGATTAGCATGTGACAGTTGTAATTCCGTTTATCAATAGGATCAGTTTAGCAAACCCACCTTCCTCAATTCTTTCTACTCCCAAAGCTTTTTTTTTAGGCAAAGATGACTTTCATAGACAGAAGAACTATCAGAAGAACTAGCTGATCCTCTGTGCCACAGCTTTCAAACAAGCCCACGTGTTCCAGATGAATTTGATATTTATCTTATTTATCTTTACCATAATAAAAATGCAATTAGAGAACATGTGATCAATGAGAAGCAAAAATAAAAGGGTATCATAAAATATGATGCAGGATTAATAAATTATAAGGGAATCATAAAAAGTCACTAAAGACATCATGTACTCAACAAAACCCAATAATTTTTCTAATGATCTGAGGTAATACTGAAGTCAATGGAATTTCTCTTCTGATCTGATCTACACTTAGCCTCTAAAATAACTATGCAATACCACTTTCAAAGATACAAAGGTCTTTGTACAGAAAGATTCTGAAGTTATAAGTCTAACAAAAATATTATGATAGAACTAGAGAGATAAAAAGACAATTTTGTTTTATATTTCAATATAGACTGTTGAAACTGAAGACAGATTTAAACAATTTGAGATAAAAGTAATTTCAGGGCTTGGATGCCTAGAATTCAGGGAATTCAACTTTGTGCCCTACAAAAAAAAATATCAGGAGCACCACTATTTTGATACCTTTCACAGTTCCTATCTCTGGAAAGACCACTCTCTGACTTAAAGTAGCTAGGGGAGCAGAGAATACAAAGGAAGATAAATTTGCTAAATTAATCTTGCCTTGCAGGGTTAGAAATTCAGTCAGAATTGCCTCGAAGATAACCATGCTCTTAGGGATAGTTCGTGCTCACCAAATTCACAAAATTGCTGTGAGACAAGACAGGATATGAATTTACTAATTCATCCTCAAAATACAGTTTGCATGGGGTGGAATATCTAGACCCATTTTTATCCTCTGCAGGAATTTTTACAAATGAAGTCATGCCAGTTTGTAATCAGGAGGGGATGAAATAAATCTGGGATTAGAGCAAGGGAGTAGGTTGGATGGTTCCCTGGATATTGTTATCCAGGTACAATAGTAATGTGCCTATTTCTGCTGGAGGGACATTTATATTATGAACATTCATCTTATGATAATTACTGGCACTGTTCGTCTGAGATCATATGCTTATAACACGTCTTCAATATTTAATTTAAAATTGACCAATCCTTTTCTATTGTCAGAATCTTTAGCTTTGTAAGTACTAGTAAACGCACACATAAAAAGAACTGAGGAAGCCCAATTAAGTAACCTACCCTCACAACTCAAGGCACTAGAAAAACAAGTCAGCCCCAAACCTAACAGAAGAAATGCAATTATAAAGATCAGAGCAGAAATCAATGAAATATTAGCTAAAAATACAAAAAATAAATGAAACAAAAAGTTGATATTTTGAAAAGATAAAATCATTGGTAAACCACTTGCTAAACTCAAAAAAAAGTAAAGGGAAAACTTATATAAACACAATCAGGGTTAAAAAGGTGAAATTACAATAGGTAAGAAGGAATTCCAAAGAATAGTAAGAAGTCACTTTGAAAATGTGCACTCCAATAAATTCAAAATTCTAAAAGAAATGGATTATTTCCTAACCATGTATCAACCACCAAAAATGAATGAAGAAATCAAACATCTGAGTAAGTCAATATCCACCTATGAAATTGAGGAAGTAATAAAAACACTTCAAAGCAAGAAAAGCCCAAGACCTGACTGATTCACAACCAAATTATATAAAAAATGTAGATAATATTCAGGACCAATGCTCACCAAACATTTTCAAAAATTTGAAAAGGAAAAAAAATTCTCTGTCTCATTTCTTGTAGCAAGCATACTCTAATTACAAAACCAGACAATATTCCTAGTGAATACAGATAAAAAAAAATACTCAATAAAATCCTTGCCAACAAAATGCAGCAAATTCTGAAGAAGATTATACACCATTACCTGTTGGGGCCCTCAGGGCCCAACAGCCTCAGCATGGCTGACCTCGACAGAGTTCCTTCCCACAAAGAAATATTTACTGCTTTTAATTTGAGCCAGGTGTTGTTTTTCTTAAACACGGGAACTGCTCCTTATGGGCTCTGATAAACAAGTTAAAAGGCGAAAAAGGAACTGGGATATCCCATCCTCCTTCCTCTACTCCTTCCCCCCCCCCCGTGACCCTCCCCCCACACTAATTAAGGCCTTCCTTGCTAATTGGCCCAAGATAACTTCCTCAGGTACTTCCCAAACAAAGTGAGATGGTGTTCACTGAAGCAACTCCCAGAGTGTGTTACTCTGTCATCTGACCCCTCTGGGGTCCCCACGGGACAGAGACCCCTACAATTACCACGTGGGCTTCATCCCAAACATACAGGGATATTATCACATATGCAAATCAATAAATGTAATACACCACATTAACGGATGTGAAGATAAAAATCATATGGTTATCTCAATAGATGCAGAAAAAGCATTTGACAAAATCCAACATCCACTTACAAAAAAGAATCTGAAGAAAATAGGAAGAGAGGGACCCTACCTCAATATGATTCAAGCTATTTATAACAACCCCTCAGTCAATATAATCCTAAATGGAAAAAGACTGAAAGCATATACACTAAATTCGGAACCAAGACAAGTCACCCACTGTCGCTCTTACTATTTAACATAGTGCTTTAAATTTTGGCAAGACCCATCAGGCAAGAGCAAGAAATAAAAGAAATATGCATCATAAGGCAAGAAGTTAAGGTACGTCTATTTGCAGATGACGATACTCTACATAGAAGACACAGTTCAACCCAAAGACTCTTAGAACTAATAAATAAATTTAGCAAAGTAGCAGATTACAAAAATCAATACCCACAAATCAATAGCATTTCTATACACCAATAATGAACCCAAAAAGAAAAATCTGAAAAATAACCCATTCACAATAGCAACAAAAATAACGAAATACTTAGAAATAACCCTCACAAAAGAGGTGAAAGACTCATACAAAGAGAACTATAAAGCTCTAAAAAAGAGAGATTGAAGAGGACTTTAGAAAATGGAAAGATATCTCATGTTCTTGGATAGGAAAAAATAATATTGTCAAAATGGCCATACTCCCAAAGCTACTTTAAAGATTCAATGTAATACCAATCAAAATATCAACTATACTTCTCACAGAAATTTATATGGAACCAAAAACACCCAGAATCTCCAAAGCAATTCTGAGTAACAAGGGCAATCCCAGTTAAGAAAAATACTACAAAGAAACAGTGATTAAATCTACTGTTACTGGTATAAGAACAGACAAGAAAATCAGTGCAACAGAAGTGAGGATACTGAAGCGAACCAAAATACCCCCATTCAACTGATTTTTGACAAAGGGAACAATATAATCCACTGGAGGAAAGATAGCATCTTCAACAAATGGTGCTAGGAAACTGGATCTCCACACACAAAAGAATGAAACTAGACCCGTATCTGTCTCCACACACTCAAATCAGATCAAAATGTATCAAAAAAAAACCCGGAAATCAAAACAGAAACACTGAATTTACTGTAAGACAAAATAGGTAAAACCCTAGAAGATATAAGAACAGAAAATGATTTTTTGAACAGTTTACCAACTGCACATGAAATCTCACCAAGAATCAACAAATGGAACTACATTTAATTAAAAAGCTTTTGCGTAGCAAAAGAAACAATTAGCAAGGTGAAGAGACAACCCACAGAGTGGGAAAGATATTCACCAGTAACACTTGAGACAAAGGATTAATATCCTTTGATACAAGAATATACAAGAAACTGCAAAACATATAATCCCCTAAAATAAATTATCTCATCAAGAAGTGGTCAGCAGAAATGGAAAGAAATTTCACATAAAAAGTAATACACATGTCCAGCAAGCATATGAAAATATGTTCTTCATCATTGGCTATCAGAGAAATGCAAATAAAAACAACACTGAGATTTCATCTCACTCCATTGAGAATGGTGTACATCAAGATCTTAAAAAACAACAATTGTTAGCTAGAGTGCAGAAAAAAGGAATTCTACTCCTCTGCTGGTGGAAATGCAATCTGGTACAACCATTATGGAAAGCATTCTGGAGGTTCCTTATAAAACTAAGAATGGAAATTCCAATTGATCTGGCTACTGCTCTACTGGGTATATTCCCAAAAGAAATAAAGTTGATATACCAAAAAGACACGTGCATATCCGTGTTTATAGCAGCACAATTCATAATAGCCAAATCCTGGAAACAACCTACCTGCCTATCCATAGAGGAATAGTTAAAGAAGATGTGGTACCTGTACACAATGGAATACTATGCAGCCATAAAGAAAGACAAATGTGAAGTATTTCAATGAAAATGGGGGCACCTAGAATTAATAATGCGCAGTGAAATGGACCAAGAACAAAAGACTGACTATAGATTGGTATTTCTCCTATGAAATGCAGAAAAAATAATAACATTAGACGTCCTAAATATGAATGGCAGGGTAGAAAGAGAGACAATGGTCAGATAAGAAAAAGTAAACCTCTAAAAATGGGGTGGACATAGACTCTAACTAATTCTTCAAACCCCATGGTTCTAATGTGTTACAGAATTTTGAATTCATGTATTTACAAAAATAATGTTAATTTTTATGTCATGGAATTTTTCTTTACCAAAAATAAATAAATAAATAAAAAGTTGTAATATACACACAATGGAATACTACACTACCATAAAGAAAAAAATTGAGGGGCTGGAGGGATGGCTCTCCAGTTAAAGTGCTTGCCTAGCAAGTGCTAAGTCAAGCACTAAGTACTGGAGTTCGATTCTTCAGCATCACATAAACTGGGCCTGGTGACACACGCCTGTAATCCCAGCACTTAGGAGGCTGAGGCAGGAGTATTTTGTGAGTTCAAGGCCAGCCTGGGCTCCATAGGGAGTTCAGGACCAGCCTGAGCTACAGAGCAAGGCCCTGTCTCAAAAATAAATAAAGAAAGAAAAAAAAAGAAGAGAAAAAAATTTAAAAATCAAGTCATTTGTAGGAAAATGGGTACACCTTGAAACCTTCATGGTTAGCAAAATGAGTAATACACACAGAAGGCTAAAATATTTCAACTAAGACAACAGAAAAATAGAACTGATGAAAAAAGTAAGAAGACAGATTTTTTTTGCAGAGGGAGAATGAATGTGGGCTGAAAGGATGGGGCGGGAAAGAAAGTACAAATGATCAAGATATGCACATGCACCAATACTTCAAGTTGAATGCAATCATCATGTATCACAAGTACATACTAATAAAAATAATGGGGGGTATCAGAGGAAACAGATTGTAAAGTTAAAGCAAAGGGGAACATGATTGTTACAGAAATTAGCATTAAAAAGAAGCCAAGTACTTGGAACCAGGACTATAAAAAACGCCTTGAGGGTTTCCCAGGAATCAGAAAGTTCCCACTGTTTAACAATAAAAATGTGAAAAGGCGAAAGACTGCGGGGGGGGGGGGGGGGGGGGGAGCCTGAGCATGGCCAGGACAACCTGGGAATGTGAGTCCTCAGGTACTCCAGCTCTCTAAGAACTTGGAGGCTACTGTAGCCCATGTTAGTTGGGGAGGCTATGGCACCCCATAGTGCTCATTTCACATGCACACATTGTGCAGGAATTGTGTGGTCATAAAAACTTCCACCCAGATTTCAGAAGAAGTTCTTGGAGGCCTGGCAGTGCACAGAGTTGTGAAGGAGACACCTAAGGTGCAGTGGAAACCCCAGAAATTTAGAGATGCCAGGAATGTGGATCATTTTTTAAGGGAGGATACAGGCTGTGAGAGGATCCAGCCCAAAGTGGAAGCCTTGGAGGTTGCAGCCAAAGGCAGTACTGCTAGGAGTGGGCTACCCAAAGGCTTTAGGGTTCACATTTCATTACAGCTTGCAAGGAGTGCTGGACACGGAGCTATAGGATTTAATCAAACTACAGGCTTTGGTACTTGCCCTGCTGGTTTTCAATCTTGGTTTGTTCTGATTGTTTTCTATTCTCATACTCACCTCTCTGGGAATGGGAATGTTTGCTCTCTAACATTGTATATTGGAAATATTTGACTTTTGTTCATTTTTCACAGGAGCTCACAAATAAAACTTCTTCTTGAGTCCGAGGAGACTTTGGAATTTAACTTTTTGGCAGTGTTGGAACAGTTAAAACTGGCAACGTTTAGAGAGGGACTAAATGCATTTTGCCTAAGAAGGTGGACATGAGTCTTTTGGAAGACAGGGACAGAATGTTACGGTGGAATGTCTCCTAAAACCTTATGTATTTGCATGATGTGGAATGCCAATGGAACCACACACTAATGAGAGGTGGGGCTGTTTGGAAGGGGTGAATCACTGGACCATGACCTGGAGTGATATATGTTGCCTCATCTCTTCCTTGATCACCTGTCTTCCGTGCTGTGAACAGCTTTTTCTCCTTCTGAAGCTCTATGTGCTTCCACCTTTGCCAGCCACCAATGAATGACCTAAGACCTTCTGAAATTGTAAGCTAAATAACCATTTCCTCCTTTAAGTTGTCAAGGTTGATGCTCTGTCCCAGCAATGAGGAAGTAACTAAGACAATGATATTGTGAAACTATTGCCACTATCCACTTCCAGAACTTTTATTATCTCTAACTGAAACTGTATACTTCCTAACAATAAGTCTTCATGATTTTTAATCTCTAGAAGAAACTACTCTACTTCTGTTCTCTGTGACTTTCTCTATTCAAGATACTTCATATACCTAGAATCAAAAACATTTTTCCATTTTTCCTCATTTTTTATTTACTCATATTCAATGCATACATTCTGATGAGTTTAGACTGAAGTGTTACTGGTGAATATCTTTCCCACTCTGTGGATTGTCTCATCACCTTGTTTATTGGTTTTTTTTGCTGTGCAAAAGCTTTTTAGTTTAGTGTAGTCCCATTTGTTGATTCTTCCTGAGATTTCTAGTACAGTTGGTGATCTCTTCAGGAAATCATTTCCTGTTCCTATGTCTTCTAGGGTTTTACCTATTTTATCTTCCAGTAGATTCCATGTTTCTGTCTTAATGTATAGTTTTTAAAATTCATCTTGATATGATTTTAGTGTGCGGTGACAGATATGGGTCTAACTCCATTTTCCTGCATGTAGTTATCCAGTTTCCCCAGCACTATTTGTTGAAGATGCTGTCTTTTATTCCATGGATTATTTGGCCCGTTTGTTAAAATTTAGGTGACTAAGGGTATTTGAGTTTGTTTTAGCATCCTCAATTCTGTTCCATTGGTGTTCCAGTCTGTTCTTATACCAGTACCATATAGATTTAATCACTGTTGCTTTTTAGTATTTTTTGAAGTCTGTGATTGTGATTCCTCAAGCTTTATCCTTGTTAGTTAGGATTTATTTAGAAATTCCAGTTGTGAATAAATTTTAAAATTGTTTTTCTAATTCTGTGAAGAATATAGCCGGTATTTTCATTGGTATTGCATTGAATTGGTATAGTATCTTTGGAAGTATGGGCATTTTGACAGTATTAGTTCTTATCAAGAAACATGGGATGTCTTTTTGTTTTCTAAAGTCCTCTTCTATCCTTTTCTTCAGGGCTTTGTAGTTTTCTTTGTATAGGTCTTTCACTTCTTTGATGAGGACTATTCCTAAGATTTTTTTTTGTTGTTGTTGCTATTGTGAAGGGGTTTTTTTCTTGATTTCTTTCTCATTGGATTTGTTATTGGGATATAGGAGTGCTATTGGTTTATGGTTATTGGTTTCATAACCCACTACATTTTTGAATTTATTTATTAGTTCTAACAGTCTTTGGTTGGATTTTTTGTATCTTCCGTGTAGAGTACTGTGCCATCTACAAATAGGGATGTCTTTACTTCTTCCCTTGTGATACATATTTTTATTCCTTTCTCTTGCCTGATGGCTCTTGCAAAAATTTCAAGAATTATGTTAAATAGTAGGAGTGGCAATGAGCATTTTTGTTTTGCTCTTAAATTTAGCATGAATGTTCTCAGTTTTTGTCCATTTAGAATTATATTGGCAAAGGGGTTGTAAATTTCTCAGATCATGTTGAGATGAAGTCTTTCTATTCCTATTTTCTTCAGAATCTTTATCATAAATTGGTGCTGGATTTTATCAGATGTTCTATCTGCATCTGTTGAAATACTCATATGATTTTTGTTTGTCTGGCAATGTGGTGTATTGTATTTTTTGTGTGTGTGTGTGTGTGTATGTTGAACCATTCTTGCATCTCTGAAATGAGGCTCACTTGGGCATGGTATATTATGTTTATGATTTGCTGCATTCTGTTGGAAAAAAATTTTATTGAGGACTTTTGCATATGTATTCTTTAAGAATATTGGCTTATAGTTTTCTTTTTTGTTGGGTCTTTGTCAGGTTTTGATTTAAAGTTATGTTTGCTTCAAAATATGATTTCAGCAATTTTCTTTATTTTTCAGTTTTTTTTTTAAATTGATGAGCATTGGCATTAAATATTCTCTAATTTTTTATAGAATTCTGCTTGGAACCTGTCAGTTCCTGGGCTCTTCTTCACTGAAAGTGTTTTGATTACCTCCTCGATTTCCTAGGTGCTATTGGCCTATTCTGTTTAATTTCTTCTTTTTCAATTTTGGAGGTTGCTATGTGTTTAGGAACTCATCCATTTCGTTAAATTTTTAACTTTATTGGAGTATAAATTTCCAAAATAACTTCTTATAATCCTTTGGATTTCTATGTTGTCTGTTGTCATTTCCCCTTTTGAATTTCTAATTATATTGTTGTAGGTTTTCGGTTTTGTGTGTGTGTGTGTGTGTGTGTGTGTGTGTGTGTGTGTGTGTCTGTGAGCTTACCAATGGATTTGTCAGTATTATTTATCATTTCAAAAAAACTCTTTTCATTTATTTTTTGTATTTTTAAAATTTATATTTCAATAATTTCTGCTCTGAGCTTTTTATTTTTTCTTCTGTTAGCTTTGGGGTTGGCTTGTTCTTATTTTACTATGGCTCTGAGTTGTGTGGTTAGATTATTTATTTGGACTTTCTCTGTTCTTTTTATGTTTGCATTTATGAAAACGGATTTTCCTTTGAACACTGGCTTCACTGTATAGTAGAGCTTGTGTTGTGATGTGTTTCCATTGTTGTTTGTCTCTGTGAAATTTTTTATTTCTTCAGTGATTTTTTCTGTAACCTGATGTTATTTAGAAGAGTGCTGTTAAGTCTCCATTTGCATGAGTGGTATCTTTTATTTTTATTGTAGTAGATTTTTAGTTTTATTTCACTATATGTGACAAGTAAATGGGATTATGTGAATTTTCTTATATCCGTTTATGCTTATTTTGTGGCCTAGAATGTGGTCAATTTTGGACAATATTCCATGGGCTGCTGAGAAGAATATGTAATCTGTTGTTGTTGGATTAAAAACTTTGTAGATGTCTGTCAGATCCATTTCTCCCATGATGTTCAGATCTTTTATGTCTTTGTTGATTTTGTGTCAATTTGACCTGTCTTCTTGGGAGAAAGGAGTATTAAAATCCCCCACTTTTCAAAGAGTTGGAGTTTATCTGTTTTTTGAAGTTCAGCAGCTTTTGTTTTATGTATTTGGGTGCATTATTGTTCAGCTACTCTTGCTGGATTGCGCCCTTTATTAAAATGAATTGCTCTTCCTTGTCCTTCTGACCAGTTTTAGTTTAAAGGCTACTTTGTCAGCAAAGTGCATTGCTACCCGAGTTTCTTTCATGCCTCAGATGAGTGGAATATAGAACTTCATCCTTTCACTTTGAGTCTATGTTTATCTGCATGTTTGAAATGTGTCTCCTACGTGCAACATATGGTTCGATTGTATTTTTTAGTTCAGTTTTTTGATTGGTGTATTCTGATTGTTTAGTTGAGACCATTAACACTTATGGATATAATTGATTTGTGAGTCTTAGGTCCTGCCATTTTGCCATCTTTTCCTTTTATTTAATTTTTTAGATGTTCTCTCTATTAAAGGTAAGCCTGTCATTGTATTCTTTGTTGTAATTGTTCCCCGTTTCCTTATCCAAAAGACCCCAGAGAATTTCTTATAGTGCTGGTTTGGTTGTCATAAATTTCATCAAGGTTTTTTTGTTGTGGAAAGTTTTTATATCATTTTTAATTTTAAATTATATTTTTGAGGGGCACGGGAGCCTTGGTTGACAGTTATTATCTTTTAGGTCTCTGAGGATTATATTTCAGGCTCTTCTGGCCCTTTGAATTTGTGTGGAAAAGTCAGCTATTACCCTGATAAGTTTACCTTGTTATGTTACTGTTTTGTTTTTACATTACAGCTTTTGAGTTCTCTCTTTGTGATGTATATCAGTGAGTTTTATTATAATACATCTAGGGTGGCTTCTGTTTTGGTCATATATAGTACGTGTACGGTATGCCTTCCTCACTTGCATGTCTATTTCATTCTCTATTCATGGGATGTTTTCTCTTAGGACTTCAGTGAATAGGTTCTGTAGTTATTTAGCATGATTTTCTTCTTCTTCTTCTTTTTTGTATTCATGCTAGTCTGAGATAAAGTTTCTTTGAGTCTTGTATAAACTGTTGTATTTCATTTCCTTGCTGATTTATACACATACCACATTCTGTGTTATCTAAACGTCACTAACAGTTTGCACCATTATTTTGGTCTTGTCCTCTAAATCAGAATTTCCTTCCTCATTTAATATTATTCTGTTTTCTAAACTTTCCATAAAGGTTTTAACTTCCTGGTACTGTCTTTTATCTTTTCATATTTTTGGAATTCTTTAGTGAATTTTTTATTAATTCCTTTTATTGTCTCCTGTAGTTCTCCTAGTTTTACATTTGTTTCCTCCTAAAGTTCTGTGGTTAAATATTCTTTAAATTCTTTAAGTATCTTCTGTAGTTTCCTGGTCTGTCTTATATTCTTCTGGCAGGTTAATTTTTTTTTTAAAGTTCAGAAATTTTGGATCTTCTTCTGGTTCTACCTGCATCTCCTTTGGTAAGGTGGAAGCGTTCTGAGGCATCTGGCCCTTGTGATTTCTCATCTTGCTGCCTAGTGTTCCTTTGGCTTGTTGTGGTACCCTTTTAAGCCAACTGTTTTCTTGTGATGGAGAGTGTTGTTCTTTGGCTTTATAATATACTGTGTTACTGATGAGAGGTTTCTCATTAGAGCTCAATTACTTTGTACCTTCAGACCTAACAAATGCTACTTGGTCCACGTTAGAGAGGCTTTCCCACTGTGGGTGAAGCTACCAATCCTCGCACCCTCTTCCGCTCAGGTAGGTCATGTGGGGTGGTGGTGGGGTGGATGGGGAGTACAAAACAGGGGTTCTGGGCACACAGAAAGATCACACAGGTTTTGAGATATGCCCAGGGCATCTGTATCTTCACTGTGTGGTCTTCAGTACCAGACAGTATCAGACCAATATAAATTTGTTCAAGGCACCACTATATTATTGACAATAATACATATACAACTCTACATTACTAATTTATTACTTGCTAAATCATATATGGATAATGTTTCAACTAGTCTATCTGTATGGTTGTAGATTATTGCTAATTATCAGTCTAACTTATAAGGGAAATTGGAGTGAAGGGAGTGCAAACTATAAATAAAAGTTATCTTTAGGTATACCACAGAAAGCAGAAAAGTATTTATATGATATTGAATAACCTATCAGTACTCTTACCCCCGTCAAAGAGTAGTAGATAGACAAGAGCAGTATAAGGAGGATTCAGATGAGTTAGGGAGAGTTGTCAGTGATGAAAAAGTATAGCATCGAGCTCTGCAGAGGGATTATGGTAGAGGAATTAGAGAAGAAGGGATTCAGACACTACATAATAAAGAAACAGAGGAGATGGAAGGACAGATGAGGACAGACAGTTCACCAAAAAAGAAAGGAGAAAGGGGGAAAAGGAAGGAGAAAAGAAAGTATACTAAGACAAAATATATAAAAATCGATAGCCAAAAAGGGACCATCGGTTGCAAGTAAAGTAAAAACCTACACCAAAAAAGATAAAACACCAACCAAAACACAGAATATCAAAGGAAACTCAGTTTCCCCTTTTTTATTTGAATGTAAAAAGTTTTCAGGCCCTGCCTGGTCTCTTATTCTGGTAGCGTTCTATTCAGCTACTGGTCCTGAGGATTTCTCCTTGATCTGTGTATTCTTGCTAGCTAGTCCCAGTGGACTCTAGGCGGATGGGTCAGCCTCTGGCCAAACATGCATTGCAGCCAATGAGGTGATAGGCTAGGGCTGGAGATCCAGTGGTGGTGGGGGTGGGCCTGGGATTGCACTGTGTGGCTACCGGGTCTAGTGGGAAAGTTTGGGTGCAGAGTTTGGCTGCAGGGTTTTGGGCTGCAGACTCGCAGAAAAAAAAAAAAATTGTACCTATATTCCACACTGTAGTCTGTGGGACGGGTTGGGCTCTGGATTCTGCAGTGAGGTCAGTGGGCTCCACTGGAGAGTTTGGGCCCTGTATTCTGTACTGCAGCCAGTGAGCTTGGTGGGAAAGTTTGGGCCCTGGATTCTGTGGTGTGGACAGTGAGCTTTACCTGAAATTTTGGACCCTTAATTTTACGCTATAGCCAGTGGTAAAGTTTGGGCCCAGTATTCTCTGGAGCTGCCACCCAGGATTCTGTGCAGCAGGTGTCCTCATTTTACCTCCTATCCATGGTTTTTTTGTACTCTCGAAATGTACTTTACTCCAGGTGTCTGCCTGGTTGGTTGACTTCTTTGGGTGTAGCTTTTCCTAGAGTTCCTACACTGCTGCCATCTTGGCTCTCTCTATTTCTTTGCTTTTACTTTGTCTCTTATTACATGTTGTTTTCAAGTTTCATCTGTGTAAGAACATTCATTCATTTTTAAGGTAGAAAATCATTCCATTCTGCATACACCACACACAGACAGATACATATATACCCATACCATATTCTGTGTATACATTTATCTATGGCAAGCATTTGGGTTAAAAGGTACGCTTTGGCAATTGTTAATAATGCTGCTATGAGGCCTTGCCTCCAGCACACCGGAGACAGCCAGGTAGCTGCAGCCAGAGTCCTGCCTGCAACCGGGAGCTTGCAGGAATGGGCCTTTGCACGTCCGCTCCCTCCTGTGTGCCATAGACAGCCAGGTAACACTTAAAACAGAAAGAGTCGAATTTAAGAAACTCAGGAAAAGAAACAGCCAATCACCGAAACCAGATCCTCAATTCACTCTAACAGAACCATGAGGAAATGTGTTAATAAAACACTTATGGAAAGATCTGACACCATAAAAAACAGTACAGTAATATTGAAATAGCAGAACCAAAAGATGAAAAAGGCAAAAAAGATGATAATTTCTGGGCCATAAAATTCTTAGAATTTAAACAAGAAATGTGACAGAAAATGAAAGCACTATGCCGGGACAGCATCCGTTGAGATGATTGCATGCTTTTAACATTCTTTGTCAAAGTGCTGCATTTTTTCTGGTATCTATGAGAAGAACAAACTTTGCATTCCAGGAATAATTCTCATTTGCACATAGAATATAACCCTTCTCACACAATGCTGAATTGAGTTTGCTAACTTTTTGAGAACTTTTGCATCAATATTTATGAGGAAAATTATATGGTTTTGTTTTCCTGCAGTGCATTTTGCCTGTATTTAGGATCAAGGCAATGTTGGTTTCATAGATGAGTTGAAAAATGATTTTTTTTCCCTTCAGCTTTTTAGAGGTGTTTGAGAATTAGTGTCAATTCTTCACATTTTTGTTAGAGTTCACCATGGAAACAATCTAATGCAATTGTTTACTTTGTTGAGTTATTAGTGATTACTGAATTTAATCTTAGTACTTATAAATCTATTTGTCTTTTCTATTTACTCAAAATTCAATTTGGATTGGCTGTATGTTTCAATAAATTTGTCTATTTTACTTAAGTTATCCAATTGAGTGGCTTTAAATAGTTTGTAATATTCTATTTTCCTTCTAGTTTCTATGTAATTGATAGTAATATTTCCACTTTGTTTCTCATTTCAGTACTTGAGTGTTCCATATTTCTTAGTCTACCTAGCCAAAAATTAGGTACTTATTCATTGCTAGGAGAGAATACCTGACATACAGAACTTAAGAGAGGAAAGATGTACTTTAGCTCACAGTTTCAGAAGGTCTCAGTCTATTCACAGGGGGCTGGCCATGGAGACAGGCAGCAGAAGATTAGCTGTTCACAGCATGGCAGACAGAAAGCCAAGTGAGGCAGGAAGAGTGGAACTAGCAGATCCCCTTCCAGGTCCTGTCCCAGGCGTCTTCCCTTTCTGGGTCCCATTCCTTCCAAAGCAAGCCCCAATGATTCACCTCTTCCAGGTCACACACCCAGTAACATGCCACATACCCTTAGTCTACTCAATGTCCTTAATCCACTTGTAAACCAACTTTCCTTACTAGGCCACACCTTTTAACAAACAGCACACGTTTCCATTTCCATTCCACAATGGCTGAATACAGAAGGCTTTTGTATGACATTCTAGATCCAAACCATAACAGTAAATACCAATGTAACTAGTTTTATATGAGACTAATTATATTGACTATTTTATTAATTGAGATCTTTTAAGAGTTTTTTGCCTCAAGTCTTAGTTTATTAATATCATAAATTAACTCACATGAAATGCAGAACAGAAAGAATAAATGGAAAGGGATGAGGATTTAAATTATTTTGGGGGGAGAAAACTGAGGAATAGGAGAGCCAAGACAACGTAGCAAGTGATGAGTCAGTTGTAAAGTAAATTTGAGTATACTTAAAATTTTTTTTAATCAAGCCTAATTAAATATGCTTTCATAAACTATCATTGCATCTGAAGGTTAAGATATTAATCTATTCTTGGGAAATTTTTACAAAGCCGGGCCTGAATTAACAAGGGAATGAGGACAATTTCTTATGTAAAAAATTTTTTTGATCCCAAACATATTCTAGTAGGAGATCAGAATAATAATTATTTTACTTTGCTGAATTTTGTGAATGTATTTTGTAGTCTGCAAAAATGGGGGATTTAGCCTCTGCTTTCTTTTTCTTGATTCCTTCATTTATTGTTGCTCCATTATAAATTCATTTGTACGATGTTTTGGCAGACATCTATTGTTGCATAAATTAAAGTCATAGAATTTTGTTTTGCTTGCAGGTATTTGTGAAAATATCAGCAACATTTTTATTTGACTGTCAACATTTGTCAACCATTAAGTTGATTGATTTTTTTGTTATATAATTCAATGGAAGAAATAATGTTTGGTTTGTATGTAACATTACTCTGAAAAAAAACTCTCATCATTGAAAAATTCTGCCTGTTTATACTTCAAAAATGATATTACTTTAGCAATAGCCTCATGTTTTAAAACTATCATTACACATAAATTTCTCCTTCCATATGCCTGTTATAGGTGTGGCATAGTAATTCACCTAACTGAAAATAAAGGGCTTTTCTATTTTGTAGTAACAATACTAACTTTATTTTATTTTATTTTATTTTAAGCTCTCAGACAGGAAATACTCAGTGTAGTTTGGCACTCAAAAAATGACCAAATTTAGAAAGAGAAGAGTCTTCACACAGAACTAACATTTCTTGGCAGCTGTGGTGTGTTTTCCACACAAATCCTTTAAAATGATCCTGAACTTCTTTTGTAGGCACACCTGTCATGAAAATAGTCTCGGCTAAATTGTAGGTTCATTTACCCTTTGGCTATGCCTCTAAAATGTCAGCAAGCATGCCAATCTGTGCCAACTACTGCTGGAGCAGCTGTTGGTTGGTTTCGAATGGGAAAACAACCTTTATATTGGCTTATTTATTTGGAGCAAACAAAGAAAAATGTAAATTTCCACAGTCACATCCTTGCCTCATTAAGGCAGATGTGTATCTGTCATTTGTATGCCATATAATCCCAAAGCAGTAATAGGAAGGAAAGTTTTTCTTTGCTTAAAAATCTCATCATAAATGTCAGAAAGGGAAAAAAATGAATCATCCAGAAACAGGAAATTTTATGAGATGGAAATACATTTTCCTATTCAAGATATAGAACTTCTAAGAAGATAAATAAGTGGTGGATACAGACAAATGCTTTTATTGAAAAGGGAAAGGAAACACTAAAAGAAAAGTTAAAAAGTACATATTACAGAATCATAACTATAGAGTGAGAAATCATGAATAAAAGAAGAACAGAAATTGATGCTCGTCCGTTGTGAGGTTAGTAGTCTTGAACATTTACAGTTGGTGGTGCAGAGGGCTCAAATGAACTATGAATTACTATAGAACTTGAAAACTCTACAATCTAATAGACACAGTGCACTTTCAGATATTGTGAGTTGAAGGTTAGCAATGCTCTCTGTAGGTGAGTGTGTGCCACGCACAAGGGATGACCTTTGCGAAATGGCCGTGCTAAAAAGTGAAGACTGCGTGAAGATGTTTTTGCATGTTTTCAGAAAACACTGGACCTGCTTGGACAAGACAAAGACAAAATGTCTAATCAGTAATACCAGGTCAGTAGTTACATATTTAAAAACATGTAAAGAATGAGTGCAACAAAAACAATCACTTTAGTGATCTGTCACCCAGCATAAACTTTAATGCCAAGTCAGAACAATTTTAATGGTGTTTATTTGTGTAATGGCTACCTCTCTGTTTCTCCAAATTTGCTACATGACAGACTGTCCCCAAGATCTGTCATTGGATGCCGATTAACATTATTACTCATAAAAAATATCGATTTGAAATATATTTAAGATAATGAAAAACTGCATCTTTACAATGCAATTATTTTTAACTCAATGCAAAACACAAGTAACGATTTTGTGAAGAATAAATAAGACGAAAAACAAGCCTCAGGCTTATTAAAGAAAATAATGGGATCAACTTTATAAATTATACAAAAGGAAAAGGTATGACATCCAATTAGTGATATATCAAATATAAACATAAACTGCTAAAATGTGCTAATGATTGAATTTTCAAGTTCCTGTCTTATACACTATTTTGACATATGGCATCTTAACTTAATTCTTACGAAGAGGAAACTACTTTTTAAAATTAAGTACTTGTCTAAACAACACAAATATGTTAAAAGCAATACTTAGAAATTATATATAAATATTATTTACATTGGGTAAAATTTACTTTTATTTTCAAAATAAGCAGAAAAATAGACATTTCAAAATTTTAATACAAAATCTGTTATAAGAAAAGGTGCAATTCAGTTGCTTTTTTCTGCAGCCCTGAGTCTCACCCTTCTACCTTCTCAAATAGTTTGCTTTATTGGAACTTGCATTACAGTTTAGGGTGAAATATTATTATAAGGTCACCAAATTTACCAGAATTCCAGCAAAGACAGATGTAATGTAATACTTATTCTTTATACTATATCTGATAAAATCTACTCAAATTGCTCTGGAAAAAATTCACAAAGACATATTACCCAAAAATAATAGCAGGTTAAACCTATAAAGAAAAACAAAACAATATATTTTCAGCTGAAGTGGGATGCAGATTACTTTTATTGTCTAGTCAATTGATTTAAGATTTATGTTTTCATGAACCTTATAAATTAAAATTAGTTGCATTCTGAGATATGTAAGAAGTTACTCTTATTCAATGTGTGTGTGTGTGTGTATGTGTGTGTGTGTTGTGTGTGTGTGTGTGTGTGTGTGCGTGTGTGATGTGTGATATCAGGAATTATACCCAGGAGCACATGTACGCCAGGCAACCACTCTACTACTGAGCTACAGCCCCAACCCAGGGATTCTTGTTTTTTTCCCCCATTTTATTGATACGTATAAGTGCAAAATTTAAAGTTTACCATGAAGTTTAGTATTTAGCGCACCTACCTTATCTTGTCAAGGTGACAAGGACTTTCCCACCCATTCTCCTTTTGTCCCTCTCCTCACCCTCTCCCCTCCCCCGCCCTACCCATCTGGTTCACTTGGTTTTTCATTTTAAGTTCCGTAAGACAGTTGTGATCTGGGCTTCTCATATCAGAGAGACCATCCGATGTTTCACCTTCTGCTTCTGACTCACTTCACTAAGCATGATGTTCTCAAGCTTCTTCCATTTGCCCGCAAAGGCCTCCACGCTGTTGGACTTTATTGATGCATAGTATTCCATTGTGTATAAATACCACAGTTTGTGTATCCATTGGTCTGTTGATGGGTATTTTGATGACTTCCACATTTTAGCTATTGTTAGTTGTGCTGCTATGAACATGGGGATTCTTGTTTTTATAAAAGTGGCAAAGTAAAGTCCTGTAAGCTGCTTCCAGCCTTTGTTGTATTTTTTAACGGAGCATCATGTTTAGTGACTTAAGCCAGGCTCAGAATGCTAAATATTTATGATTATTCTCATACAAGAAAATAAAGAAAAAAAGACAGAAAAGTAGAAGTTAGACTTCTGGAGAGGAGGAAGAGAAGATTGGAGGAAGGGGGTTGGGGGTCGGGGGAAGAATAGGAGAAGGTGGCTAATGGGATTGAAAATGACCAATACATGTTAAATGCATGTACCAATTTCCCAAAGTGAGCTTCACCATTCTGTATCACATAACGTGCTCAAATGAAAAAATGAAATACATCCCAGCAGCTAAAATCAGGAGGTTTCATATTAAAATTTGGATATCCAGCTATGAGTAACAGGATCTCGCGCCTGTGAGCCTGTATTTCCACATGGGAGAAATCATATTTTCTCGAGTGGCAATAGTTAAACAGAATTTGCTTACGTTAGATGGGACTGAGGCTCTCCAGTCTGCCTTGGCCTATTCCAGACCCTCTTTATTATGTCACCTGCATAGCATCTGTAGGATTCATTACCTCTGCTTACAGAAGCCAGTCATCTGTGAGTAAATAGGTCTCTCTTCCATAAAGGTCAGCAATGGCTTTGATGACTAACTTATTTCTTTCATCAACATCATAAGTGAAATGACATCACCAATCTATTGGGGTAGAAGTTGCTTGGTGGACATAAATTACACACCTTATTCATTTGCACATGTCATTAAGCAATGACAATGAATAAATTCATTGTTTCTTTGTGCCAAGATTTGGGTAAAATTAACTCATTGAAGCACCACACAGCCTTTTGAAATAGATACTCTAAGTCTCATGAATAGGTGAGTAAACACTTATCTATTTTTAAATGAGTAAACAATTATCTATTTTTGAGCAAAGACTTATCTAAATGAGTAAGCACTTATCTGTTTTTTTCTTTTTCTGCTCTGTCTGTTGATTGTCAGAGTTCTAAAATCAACGTTGAGCTTTTAAAACTGTTGTTTCAGTTTATGGTGACTTGAGGCCAAATAATTTCTGTGATCCTTTATCATTACACTATATAGCCAGAATTCCACACCTATCTATTCCAAAATAACCTTTATTTTTAAATTTTCATTTGCTTTTTGGGCTCTCACCCAATTATTATGAACTATTAAGTCATAATTACATAATTTTTGGCACTCTCAGCACGAGGCTTGACAGAACTTTCATCCCAAAATACAAACCCAAACAAAATAATTTCACCTTGCGTTGCAATTCAATATATCTAAATAACAAATGATCAGGATTTAAAAACCTTAGTGTGTGTGACAATCACTCAGGGTACCTAGAAAAATTGAGATTCTTGGCCAATACTCTAGATTCTGATGCAACAGGTTTAGTGTAGATCCCAGAAAATTATATTTTTAAACAAATGCTCCCAATTCTGATACAATTGGTGCAAGACTGTAATGACAAGGTGCTAATATAAGAATAAATGCTGTCATATGAAAAATCTGCCAAAACTGTTATATAGAATATCCTAGTAACTGATACTGAAGTCATTTATTATTTTTGTTATACTCATCTGGATCCTTCTGATCTCATCACTTTGGAAATATTGACAATAGTATATTATATTAGCTATAGTTTGACCTGTTCAACATACAATGATCCTTTATTGTCAAGTTGACTCGACTGTCTGACCACAGGAGTGATAAGATGACATAGGCTTTTCCGGTAAGAGTATCTAATACTCTCGGCCACAACGGTTAGTTCAGAAATAAGCTAATGACTTAAGCCAGTCAATGAGGGGCAGTTTCCAGGGCTCATCAGAACTTGAGTTAACACAATGTTTCTATCTCTGCAATTCAGTAATGTAAAGACAGTGTAAGCTTAAATATTCTCCTACTGTAGGAAGAATTTTTCCACAAGATGAAGGGTATCCAGAGAAAGTGTCAAGGAGAGAAAAGGGCAGTTTTTAAAGGTATGGAACCAGCTCTGGTTCAACATCTAGGGCTTTTTAGCTCATAAAATAATACATTTCTCTCTTGTTTAAATTAATTTCATTATTAGTTACTTGAAACTAGATTTGTCTTCTTTTAACTTTACTTTGAATACCATTTTTCCATTCCTGTATGCACACACACACCCACACCCACACGTGCACACTCACCACTTCCCGCAGTTCTATACACACCTTCCAAACAACAATGAACCTACCTTCATAGATCTTAGTACAAATTTAGAAAATAAAAACCATATAATTTGAACAGTTAAAGATATAAGTAATGTCTCCATATGGTGACAATAAGTCAAAGATTAAAATTGCTCACTTTATCCCAAAAATTGCCCATTGTTTCACTTTTATTCATTAAACAATTAAGGAATTCATTTGTTTAAGCTTCCTCACCATTCTAGACTGTTACTAGTATTTCAATTTCTTTCACTTTTTTTTTGTTTTTGTTTTTAAGGCAGGGTCTTGCTCTGTAGCCCAGGCTGGTCCTGAACTCACTATGTAGTCCAGGCTGACCTGCCTCAGCCTCCTGAATTCTGGAATTACAGGCATGCACCACCATGCCTAGTTAATGTGGTGCTGGGGAATCAAACCCAAGGCCTTGTGCTTGCTAGGCAAGTGCTTTAACTACTGTGCTATTCCTCCATCCCTCTCTCACTTTTCTTAAAGCTTGAATAATTTCTGTCCCCAAAGCCATTTCACAGGCTGAAAAAATCTTGTTTTGTGGTACATTCTTATTTATATTCAGAATTTCTGAGAATATTCCACAATACCCTATTCACAATGCCTTAATTCCGCAGAAGAAAAGGAATGAAATTGTATACTTGTCTCCCCTGTTACGTTGTGTAAAACAAAGTCTCTTCCTTGGTCCCCCTACTCCCAGTAACCTGGTCTCATACACAGAAGACCCTGCTGTTGGTAACTTGGTAACTTTTTGCTGATAATACCAATGCACTTTCTCCACTGATCTTACTTCTCCACAGTCACACCTTCACATGTCTTCGTGTTTTCCTGCATTTTCCTTAGTTTTCCCACCATTCCCATAGGGACAAAGGCCTATACATACGAACACTTATGCCTGTGCACTTAGATGCTTCCATGAATAGAAAAATACTTGAAAGCTAGTAACATTCACTCTTATAAGAACTTCTATTCATTAAAAGATCAATAAAATAATATTTTTGGAAAATGTGAAGTGTGCATTTCATCATCAGGACAGTTTTAGTATAAAATAATGCTAGGTCATAAGCAGGAAAGCACACAGTCCTATTAAGCAAGTAAGCATATAATGACATGAAAAAATTGGACCCAAATAAATAAGGATTTAGTTTTCATTCTCCCAGCAAATCTTGTGCAAAAGTGAAACATATTTCAATAAAATGTCATTGTGTGTTAGATTTTAATTACCTTTTTAAAATTAAACCACAAGTCAAGTAGGGTTTCTGCAGTTTAGTAATAGGAAGGAGATATGGGAAGGGGGATGGAGGATGGGTGAAGAAGTAAAAATGGCTAAGATACAATATGGGTACACATAGATTCCTCACATTGAGTATAACTATTATGCAATGTAAACATACACTAATAAAACTAACAATTATGGGAAAAATTAAAAAATAAGAAGTACATTAGCGGTTGAAATAGTGCTTTGTCTGGAAGGTATCTGCTGTCCTATCTCATAGTCTTACAGGTATATTTGATTTTCCACACAGAAAATCATTTGCACCTATCCTCAAAATATTTTTCCAGAACTTACAGACTATCATTAGCACTCATAGTCATTATATTTCACACTCCTGAACCACTACTGCCATTTATCACTGTTCTGGAAACATGTAAATGTCTGGATTGAGGTATTTTTCTCAGAAGATATGAGATCGCATGCTTGCACTGAGTGTTGTCAATCAGGCAATATTACTAAATCAGACAACACAGATAACTTAAGTTGCAAACTGAGTTTATATAACTTCAAATATAAATTGGCAACATTGGTTACAATCAATTGCCATCAAAGTTGTGCCTAGTCAAAGTTTGGAGCCAGTTGGCATAAATGATTTTCATCCATTTGTTCTGATACCATTTATCAAACTGGGGTAGTGCCACTTAGTTCGGATTTCACCATTTTGCTCACATCTTAGTATCTTCCAAGGATTGAATAGAGCAATATGTCTCGAAGTAGGTAAGAAAAATGTGATCTCTTACCTCCTTCATATAATCTAGTGCCAATAACAAACAAGTTGGGTCTGATTGACCAAGTTCTCCTATTAGTGTCTAGTTTTCATGGGCAAAATAGTACATTTAAGATGAGACTCTTAATTTTGTTGCAATTTTAGAAAAGAGAGGCATTCATTTATTTGATGATATGGAATATTCCTATTTTTCTATGTAGTGAAAACTATGCTTATGAACTTCTTTTTCAGTGTCTTTATTATTACACCGGAAGACTCTAAATGTGAAAACCATTATTTTCTCTTAAGTAGGCCAGATAAGAAAATTCTGCTGTGGTGAGATTATGGGTAGCTGATTGTGACATTTCTACACTAAAGTTGTTGGGCAAAATTTTCTACATAAATGAAACTACTGAAATGTTCCATTACACTGCTTTAAAATAAAGAAATTCTACTAAATATTAAAAGCAAGCATTTGCTGATTTCCATTCTTAGTTTAATTTTCTGAAGAACCACAAAATGGGGGAGAAAGTGTAAGAGTGGTGGAAGAAAAGGCACAGAGATTGTGACTACTATATATTTAACTAGTAAGTTATATTTCCCGATTTTATTGATATGTATACGTGCAAAATTTAAGGTTTACAATGAAGTTGAGCATTTTGTGCACATACGTATCTTGTCAAGGTGACAAGGACTTTTCCACTCTCCTTTTGTCCCTCCCCCTACCCATCCCTCCCACTAATAAGTTATTTTTACAAAATTCAAATGACCAAAAACCCATGTTATAATTGCCCTTTTTTAAAGGACTAGATTGCTCTATTTCGAGCCTTGACTTTGCTACTGAGTGTGTGACATTAGGCAAATTATTTAGCCTATCTGTGCCTGAGTTTCCTCATCTCTCAAAAGGGGGACAGTAATAGTGCTTGCACCCATGCTGTAGTTAAATACATAAATCATATAAGCCAATGTGTGCAAGAGTATATGTGTTATGTGGTAGGTATAAATTATTAGTCTTGGTAAATCATAAACTCTAATAAAATTTAAACCTTTTTAAACAGCCCCTCCACACACGTTTCCATTCTAAAAATGTTGTTTTGTGTGATCTCGTTTATTTGTTAGATATCTCCTCTGATCTCTATTTTGCTCTAAGATTGACACACCCTGCAAATAATAACTTCCATGTCAGAAGAGAGATCTTATCTACCACTAAGCATGTTAAAGCAGAATGAGAATAGAATTTGCCAACATATTGACATATTTATAACGTATTTCCCTCTTCCCGATTGACTCAATTTAATTTATATTCATCCTTAGATTCATACTGAAAATTTCAGTTGGAATTCAGAAGCCAATGATTAATGTAAGGGTCTATCTCCTGAAAATCTACCAGTCTCAACTATATGGCAGATACAGGAAGCAGAATAATTAGATATTATAGCTATAATTAGATGAAGGCATTTTAATCTTACTGTGGTTGAAAACTATATAATTATAGTCACAGTGATAATTAGGTAAAGCAGAAGACTGATGTGATCATATTTGTATAAAATTCTTAGAAAGATTGTTCTGATAATGTGTTGAAAGAATTGCAAGGGACTAAAACCTGAGTCAAGCAGAACAGAGCAGTTAGTAAGCTATTTCAGGAGTCCCACTGTCTTAGTTACTTTTTTGTTACTGGGACAGAATGCTCAACATCCACAGCTTAAAGAGAGTAAAGATTTATTTTGGCTTATGATTTCAGAAGGTCTCTGTCCATTCATGGGCAGCTGGTAAAGGCAGAAAGGGTATGATGGAGAACAGCTGCTCACAACATTGCAATAGGAAGAATCTGACACCTCCAAAAGAAGCTAGAGTACGAGTTTACATACTTCAAGGCCACAAATCTGTAATCCACCAAGTGCCTGTAGTCTAGCATACACCTGTAATCTATCCCTCAGGACTACACCCAATCATCTAACAGCACATAAGATCCATAACATCTAAGTAAATAAGGTTATTCAGGGATATTATGGATCCAAACCATAATATCACACCTCTAAACCCTAAAGATCTCACGTCCACCTCCTTTTGCAAAATGCATCTAGTACATCTGTAAGATTTGCCAAAGTCTTAGCAGTTCTAGCTCTGCTGAAAAGTTCTCCTCTGAGAAGGCAAACTCTTAGTTGTGAGTCCCCATGAAAATAAAAAAAATTAAACTTCCAACATACAATGGTAAAGGAGAAATATTAAAATTACAAAAGGGAGGAATAGGAGAATAGAAAGCAATCAGACCAGAACAAGATTGAAACCCAGCAGGGCAAGCATTAAGTCTTGTATCTCTGCATCTCTATTAGACACTGTAGCTCCATGAAATCCCATTGCTCTGTGTTCAGCACAGGGCAAACACTGGTGAGATGCGAAGGTAAATGGTGGCAAGAGACGAACACCAAAACGCATGCAGTGTCTCTGTTCCGATGGCATTGTTTCTCGTTGCAAGCTCTACAGCTCCTTTTTGGGGGGCTGGCTCCACTCATAGATTGTGGCCTTTCTCTGCAGACAGCCGACATTTCTGTCACCTTCAAATTACAGGGTCTCCACTGCACCTTCAGCTTCACCTTCACACCTTTGGATACTTTCCTTTCAGGGGCACTGTACGATCTGTACCCCAGGGCCTTCTTCTGAAATCTCAGTGGAAGTCTTCCTGACTCCACAACTCTTACATTTGAATGACTGTGAAGCCAATACCACGTGGACGACACCAAGGGTTGCTCCTGACCACCGTGGACCACATCTGCCACAGCTTCGAAGTGCCTTGATGGCTGAACTCCAGCAAATACCTCCCTTTTTGGCCCTCCAAGGAGCCCAGGGATACTCTTCTCAGAGCGGTCTTTTGCTCTTGTATCCTTGAAGGAGTAAAGGGTAAGGCTTTCCTGATTCCTCAAATGCACCCAAAGTATTTTTTCTAGACCTGATAGAGAGTGTCTGACTTCTTTTATATGCTAATCTTTTGAACAGCCCTCTTCTCTTTCGCGCAAACTTTGCAGTCATTTTCTTTCTTTCAAAATTTCAAACTCTTTACATCTTTTTGCTCTGCTGTTTTCTCCTGCTTTTCAATGTAGTGTAGGATAAATGCTGCAAACAGTACCAATATGACATCCTGAGGATTGGATTGCTTTGAAATTTCCTCAACCATTGCCCTTAGCTTCAGTTTCAGGTGAAGTCTCAGGAGAGGTGCAAAATGGTGACACTTTTTTTCCCCCAGAAGATAGACCACATAGTTTCTATACTAATCTCCTTCTTACCTGAAAACTTTTGAGCTTGGCCTTTACAATCCACATTTCTGTCAGCATTCTGGTCTTCTGAACTCTAACCAGAATCTTCCATCTAGCTCAGCTTAAAACATTCTAAGGGTTTTCTAGCCAGCATCATCAAACCTTTCCAAACGCCTCCTGTGAATGAGTTCAAGGGTCTTCTAAAACACATCATTGAGTAAAGTCATAGTAATGACCCCACTCTTCGTACTAATTTCTTTCATAGTTTCTTATTCGTTGCTGGAACTGAATACCAACATCACAATTTAAGAGAGGAACATTTATTTTAACTCACCATTTCAGAAGGTCTTAGCCCATTCATGGGTAGAAAGATCTGGGGGAGAAGAGGTGCTCACTGCACTGCAAGAAGAATTATCCAGGGACTCCAGAGAAGCTGAAGCAAGAGTTTATATTCCTCCAGGCAAATCACATTTAATCTACCAAAATTCTGTAATCCAGCACATGCCTGTATTCCACGCCTCTAGATCAGGTCTCACATTCTAACAGCACATGAAATCCACTACATCGAAGTATCTGAGGCTTCTGGGGGACATTACATAACTAAACCCTAACTCCCCCGACTGATTATGCTGTTTTGGACTATAACAGTGACAGCTGAGATAAAAATTGAGGATATATATTATGGTATAATAAGACCTAGTGACAACAATTGGTATGGTAAAGAAGACAAGGAGACTAGGGTGATTCCTGGGCTCCTGGTTCTGGTCATTATGTTGGCTTCTTGTGGGCACTGTTCCTCAAGAAATAAGACATAACAAGGAATAGAAAGCTGTGAGATGGTATTTTGATTTTGTGTGTTGAGCATGAGGAGTCCTGAGAGTAGCATTTAAGCAGAAGTGCTCAACTGACAATGATGTATGTTCACACACATATGAGTGATAGGAGTATATGAGGCCTTAGTAAATAGGAGACAATTGAAGTCACAGAAGAGGATGCGATTAGTCTAGAAGAGTATGTTGATGGAAAGTAGCTTGCAGAAAAGAAGCAAAGAGAAGGAAAACAGCATTATGAATCATATTTACCTTCTCCTAATTTGTGGGGTGGACTGTATTTTAAAGTTTAATTATGAATTGTGTATTTATTTCATAATTTAATATGACTTTTACAACTTCTAGAAAAATTTCAACCATTAATTTTGGCTTAGGCTTTAATTTGCACTGTGATTGCTCATAGAGGAATTGAAGACTTTCACACAGAATTTCCTATTGTAAATTTGTAGTAATTTCTGAATGGTTTATGACATAATTCTCCACATGAAAGAACAAAATCTAATTTTAAAATGTACTGATTCATTATAGTGAAAAAATGATACATACATTTTTACAATGACAAAATAAGACCCAAATATGATATGTACCAAAAATATTAACAAAATGTGTTTATTAACAGGTAAATACAAAAAGAATGTAGTATTTATGCACAATGAAATACCACTCAGCCTTACAAAAGAGAAAATTCTGTCATTTGTTCCCTCATGGAACTGAAAGTCATTATCGTGCGTGGAATAAGCTAGGTGCAGAAAGACCAATACTGATTGATTTCAATTATATGTGAAAAAAATATTGGACTCAAGAGTAGAGAGGAGAATGATAGTTATTAGAACTAGGGGATGATAGAGACAATAGGGAGATTGTAATTACTAATAATATGATAATATTTCAAAATTGGTAGGAAAGTAGATTTTTAATATTGAGATCTAAAAATAATCCTTTGAAGTGATGGATGGAATATATTAACTTGATATAATTACTGCATAAGTTAAACATATCAAAGCATCAAATTCTACCTAATAGACTGAATTATTATTTATCAATTAAAAATCAGGATACTAACAAAATAATATCTGAGATTGTACCTCAGTGGCAGAGTGTGTGTTTAGCATATGACAAGACCTGAAAAAATTGAACCCTGGGTTCAATTTCCAGCATGAAAAATAAACAAGCAGTTTTAATAAAATAAAAATTACTCCAAATTCCCACCTAGAGCTTACTACTGTAGCATATTGCTTTGCTTTCTTCAGGTCTTTTTAAGCAGGAAGGAGTTTATTGAGAAAGTAAAGCCTTCAAAGAGAAATCAAGAGGGCTTCTCAAGTGAGGGTCCCAGGAGGGTGAAGAACTAGAGCCCTTTATAAAGCTTTTGCTCAGGCAGTTTCAGGCATCTCCTGTGGTGGAGGTTGCAGAACGTTGCAAGCCTACTAAATACCATAGGGCATCTGTAAGAAACCAGGATGGAGAGGATAAGCTGCCTCTCTTGGCCACTTCTCCTTTACTGCTCCTGGAGTGGCCAGGGCCTTGACTGGGACCTTGATTCCAGTTCCACTCCCATACCCCCAGAACACCCTGTCGTAGTCCTGCCTATCTGTCCTAACCTATTCTCCTATCGATCATTTCTCCCTCTGAAGAGATCACCCTATTTGTAAAGGAGAATGGGTGCTGCTCTATCTGGCTGCATCATGCTGAGAGTGAGAGACATCGGGGTCAGCAGTCTCCTTCAGTAGCTATCTGTCCAGCTGCTCGTGGAAGAAGGTTTCGTTCATATAGGGCTCCATCCACAGCATCATGTGTAGCTTGATGACCTCAATTCTATTAGAAATTAAGTGACACAGAGCATTAGTGCTAAATGGTCTAAAGGCCAGTACCAGGGTGAGCATTAGCAGTGGCCCTGCAAAAGGAAGCGTTCAAGTGGAGTGTGCGGGAAAGCATCCTTTGATTTTTTCACAAATGTGGGCTACCAGGCTTTCAGTAGTACTCTGGTCATGTCGTCATTTAGCCTTTTGGAGAATGACCTGAGCCCAAGTTTCTCCGTGTTGGGAGGCGTTGGTAGAGGTTCAGCAAGATCCATTAAGAATTGCACATTCACCCCCTTGCCTTGCACGCAGCTAGTCACAAATTTGGTGATGTTCTAGGAGCATTCCAACTAGTGAGTCCAAAGACCACGGAAGATCTCTAAATTGACTTCCTGCTGACAGAGCCACCTCAGCTATTATGGCAGTGACATTTTTTATTTATAATGCGTTTGCTATGAACCCATAGGTTTGGCCTCCCAAGGCTGCAGCTAAGGCAGCGATGCCCAAAGCAATGAAGATAACAAGTTCTCATTACACATGGCAAAGTGAGTATTTGTTTTCTTCTCATATGGAGTGAGACCTTTGCGCCTGAGGGTTAAGTGTCCTTGCTACTCGTGTATTTAGGACTAATTGAGCCAAACCCCTACTATCTTGGCAAAAATACATGTCTGAGCATTGCAATCCCAGGCCCTCTTTGTGCTTTCCTCTTGTTCATAAAGGAGATGTGTTCTAGAGGAACACAGGAGCTACACTTGTTTGGTGTAATTACTGTAGCAGGAGAAATTACCTTTCTTTCCTCCCTCTTTATGTCTCCTTCTAGTTTTTTCCTCCCGTTTTATTAATATGTTTATATTCAATGCATAATGTTTACATTGAACTCGAGTATTTTGTGCACATATATACATTGTATCAAAATTACAAATCCTTCTCCTCTCCGTTTTTGGCCTTTTCACACCCTCCACCTCCCCACTAGTTCCCACTATTTTCCCCCATTTAGTTCTAGGAAATGACTGTAACCTGGGTTTCTCATATCAGAGAAACCTTTCGATGTTTTTAACCTTCTGTGTCTGACTCCACCGAGCATGACGGTCTCAAGTTGCATCTATTTACCTACAGAAGCCTCAAACCTATCTGTCTATAAAGACGAGTACTACTCCTTTGTACACACATACCACAATTGGCGTATCCTTTGGTCTGTTGAGGAGTATTTTGGTGTCCTCCACATTTTAGCTACTGTCAATTGGGCTGTTATGAACATGGATATACATGTATCTCTGTTATATAATGCTTTTAATTCTTGGAAAAAGTCCCAGAAGAGGTATCACTGAATCAAAGGGGATATTTATTTTCAGTCTCTTGAGGAATTTTCATACTGCTTTCCATAGTGGTTGTACCAGTTTACCATCCCAACAGCAGTGGAAGAGAGTTCCTTTTTCTTGCCACCATTAGTAAATGTTCAAATTTTTGATATGTGCCATTCTTTCTGGAGCTAAATGATATCTTAATAATATTTTGATTTGCATGTCTCTAATGACTAAGGATGCTGAACATCTTTTCATATATTTACTGGTCATTTGAACTTCTTCATCTGAGAATTGTCTGTTCATTTTCATTGCCCATTTTTTATTGGGTCTTTGAATTTGAGGAGTATATATTTCTTCAGTTCTTTGTATATTTTAGTTATTAGCCTCCTATCTGAGGTATAGGTGGTAAACGTTTTTCCAATTCTCTTGGTTGTCTCTGCAGTTTGTTGATAATTTCCTTTGTCATGCAGAAACTTTTTAATTTGATATAATTTCATCTTTTGATTCTGGCAGCTTTTTCTTTTGCATTGAGTGTCTTATTGAGAAAGTTCTTGCCTACACTTATACTCTTTAACTTTTTGACTAATTTGTCTTCCAGAAGGTTCAATGTTTTGTTATCTAGGCCTTTGATCCACTTTTATTTGATTTTGGTACATGGTGTCAGGTATGTATCTAGATTTATTCTTCTGCATGTGAATATCCAATTTTTCCAGCACCATTTGTTGAAGAGGATATCTTTTTTCCAGTTATGCTTTTGGCTCCTTTATCAAAAAGATCAGATAGCTGAGTGTACTTGAGGATGTCTCTGCATTCTCAGTTCTGTTCCACTGGTCAACATGTTTATTTTTGTGCCAGCACCATATACTTTTTATAACTGTTGCTTTGTAATATAACTAGATGTCTGGAATTGTAATGCCATTTGTCTCTGTCTTGTTGCTTAGGATTGCTTTGACTATTCTAGATCTCCTTTGGTTCTATATGAATTTAAGGATTGTTTATTTCATGTTCTGTGAGAAAATGTGTTGCTTTTTTATAGGGATTGAATTGAATCTGCATATCAGTTTTGGTAGTATAGTCATTTTGACTATATTAGTCCCATCTATCCAAAAATGGGATTTTTTTTCCATTTTTGGATGTATTCTTTAATTTCTTTCTTGAGCATAATATAGTTTTCTTTATAGAGGTCCTTGATTTCTTTGGTTGGGTTTACTCCTAGGTATTTAATTTTTTGATGGGTTATTGAGAATGAAATTTTTCTTCTGAATTCTTTCTCAATGGGTTCCTGTTAGTGTAAAGGAATACTATTTATTTTTTAGTATTGATTTTGTGTCCTGCACTTGGCTTCACTTGGTTTAGTATTTCTAAGTGTTTTGTGGAGGAGTTTTGGAGGTCTTGTATGTAGATAATCATGTCATCTACAAAAAAGATAGTTTGATTTCCTCCTTTATTATATAGATTCCCTTTATTTGAATCTCTTGCCTGATTGTTCTGGCAAGGGTTTTGAGGATTAGGTTGAATAGAAGTGGTGAAAGTGGACAGCTTGTTGTGTTCCTGATTTAAGGGTGAATGGATCTAACTTCTCCCCATTTACTCTGATATTTGCAGTAGGGTGGGCATAGATGACTTCCTCATTTTGAACTGAGGCTCTTCTATGCTTATTTTCCCCATTTTTTTTCAAGAATGCGTGTTGGGTTTTGTCATGGGCTTTTTCTGCATCAAATGAGATGATCATATGGTTTTTGGTCTTGAGTTTGTTGATATTGTATATTACATTGATTGTTTTACATATGTTGAACCATCTCAGGAATGAAGCCCATGTGATCATGGTGCATGATCTTTCTGATTACGTGCTGAATTCTATTTGCCAGAATATTATTGAGTATTTTTGCATCTATACTCATTAAGGAGATTGGTTTATAATTTTCTTTTTTCATTAAGTCTTTGTCTCTTTTTCAGTACTGTTTGACGCTGGCCTCCAAAACAGAGTTTGGTAGCATTCCTTTTCTTTCAACTTCCTGAAATAGTTTGAGAAGCTCTGGAGTTAGCACTTCTCTGAAGTACTGAAAAAAATTCTGCTTTGAATTCATCTGGTCCTGGACTTTTCTTTGAGGGTAGAGACTTTATTATTGCCTTAATTTCCATGTATGTTATAGATCTATTCAAAGTTTCTATGTCTTCTTGGTTCAATTTTGGTAGTTTCTATGTGCTTAAAAAGTTATCTTTTTCTTCTAAGTTTTCTAGTTTTGGGGGGGTATAAGTTTTCAAAATTGTTTTTTGTTCTCTGAATTTCTGCAGTATCCATTTTAATTTCACCTTTTTCATTTCTAATTGCATTGATATGTGTTTTTCTTTCCTACTTTTGGTTAGTTTAGCTAGAGTTTTGTCAATTTTTTTATTCTTTCAAAGAAGCAGCTCTTTGATTCATTGATTTGTGTATCCTTTTTTAGTTTCATTTTCATTGGTTCCTGCTCTGACATTTATAATTTCTTTTTTTCAACTACTTTTTGGTTTAGATTGCTCTTGTTTCTCTAGGACCTTGAGGTGCATCATTAAATTGCTTATGTTTTGAATTTATGACTATGAATTTCACTCTTAGGACTGCTTTCATTGTGTCCCATAGGTTCTGACATGGTGTATTTTCATCATTTCCCTCTAGGAAGTTTTTTATTTCTTCCCTGATTTCTTGTTTGTTCAGTAGTAACTAATTTACATATTTGTTTACATATTTTCTGCTGTTTTGTTTTTACTGTTGATTTTCAGTTTTGTCCCACTATTATCTAAGAGTAGGTAAGGAATTATTTTGATTACTTTGTATTTGTTTAAGCATGACTTATCCCTATAATTTGGTCTGTTTCTAAAAAATGTTCTATGTCTTACTGAGAGGAAAATGTATTCAATTGATGTTGGGTGGAACATTTTAAAGATATATGTTAGGTCCAAGTTTTCTGTAATGTGGTTAAACTGCTGTATTTCTTTTTTTTTTCTTTCCACCTCCTCCTCCTCCTCCTTCTTCTTCTTGCCTAGTTGACCTATCTTTCTGGGATAATGAAGTATTAAAGTCCCCTACTATAATTGCATAGGGACTTACATGGAATTTCAAGTTCAATGACTTTTCTTTTATGCAAGTGGGTGCTCCAGAGTTGGGAGCATAAATGTTGATAACTATGATTTCTTCCTGTTGTATTGTTTCCTTATCTAGTGTATAGTGTCCATCTTTGTCACTCCTAGTCTATTTTGGTTTGAAGTTTGTTCTGTCTGAGAACAGTATAGCAACCCCTGCTTGTTTTCTAGGTCCACTTGCATGAAGAACTGAATTCCATCCCTTTATTTTCAGTCTATGTGTTTCCTTATGGGTAAGTTTGCCTCTTGTAAGCAGCAAATTGTTTTTGTTTTTCGATCCAGTAAGCCACTTTGTGTCTTTTGATGGGCGACTATAGACCATTGACATTCAGTGTCATTATTGTGGTATATTTGCTGCATCCTGTCATTGTCATGATGCTCTAGTGGTAATTGCTTGACCTATTCTCTTGTCCACTCCTCCTCTTTCTGTTGTTTCCTTTTTTATGGGATCTTTAGTCCTTTTCTCTCTCTAAGATTCCTTTAAATATTTTCTGTAATTAATGCTTAGTGGATTTGTGGATGTGACTTTTTTTAGGTTTTCTTCTTTTTTCTTTTTCATTTTCTGTTTTCTTTTCATTTCTTTTTTTTCTTTTGTTTTTTGTTTTTTGTTTTTTTGTTTTTTGTTCTGTGGGTTTTTTTTTTTTTTTTTTGAGACAGGGACTCACTCTGTAGGCCAGGCTGGTCCTGAATTCACTGGTATAGCCCAAGCTGGCCTTGGACTCAGGATAATTTGTGTGCCTCAGCTTCCTCAGTGCTGAAATTACAGGAGTGCTCCACCACACCCAGCTTTATGTGGTTCTCAGGAATCAAACTCAGGGCCTTGCACTTGCAAGGCAAGTACATTAATAGCTGTAGCATTCCTCCAGCCCCTAGATTTTTTTATCATGGAAATATTTAACTTCTCCCTCTATTTTGAGAGATAATTTTATAAGATATAGCAGTCTGGGATGGCATTTATGCTCTCTTAGCACTTGGATGATATCAGTCCTTTATCTCTTGGCTTTTAGAGTTTGCATTGAGAATTCTTCAACTATCCTAGTGGGCTTTGTAAGTCACTGTCTGTTTTTTCACATACAGCCTTTAATATTTTCTGTTTGTGTTAGGTCTCTAGCATTTTAATTATGACGTGTCAAAGGGAGGTTCTCTTCCAGTTAAAGTTGTTTCAAGATCTAACCACCTGCAGTACTTCAATGTTCATTTCTTTCCTGAGATTTGGGAAATTTTCTTCCATAATTTCACTGAACATGACTTTCAGCCTTTTGTTTTGTCCTCAGTTTGTTCCTACACTCTCACTATCCTGAGGCGCTTTCTCTTTCAGTCATCTCTTTGCTGTTGTCATCAGTCTCTCTCTCTCTCTCTCTCTGTCTCTCTCTCTCTCTCTCTCTCTCTCTCTCTCTCTCTCTCTCTCTCTCTCTCTCTCTCTCTCTCTCTCTCTCTTTGTTTTATGGTCTTCACAGATAGTATGTTCCAGATTACCCAGTTTATCTTTTAGATCTGATAATCTGTCCTTAAATTTTTCAATCTGGTTACTTATTTTTTCCTGTAATTTTTTCATATCTTGGAGTTCTGCTTTCATTGTTTCTATATCTTTGCCAAGCTATTCTCGAATTTCTTGAATTGCCTTCATTATCTCTTTATTTGTTTCTTCTTTGTGCTCCTCTGACTTATTACTGGCTGCTTTTCCCCTGAATATATCTGCTTTGAGCTCCCTGTGCATTTTTTTTTTTTTACGACTTGTGTGAGTTTTTGTGCCCAGAAATTAGCATATTTGTTGCCTTTGCTATCTGTGTATTCTACTCTTTCATGATCCCTTGTATCAGTTTCTGGGGTGTCAGGCCTTCTGTAGGTGACATATTACCTCATTTCCCCGTGGCTCTGTTGCAGTTAGTTGAAGCTCAGGTGTTGTTGATTGTCTCTGTCTGCATTTTATAGACTCTCTTATTATACTATCTCTGCTTTAGGTGTTACTTTGAGCATTTAGCTTTTAGAATTTATTACTGTTTTCAATTTATTTAGCTATTAATTTTCCAGGTATTCTCAATGTCCAGCCTCCTGTTGAGACCATAATCTACTCCACTCTTTGGTGAAGGAGGAACACAATAAGAACTATCTATGGCCCAGAGACAGAGGATTTGCTAGCGTAACTTGGTTATGCAGATTGTTGTCAATGTCAACATCTACACTTTGAATAAAAGTTTACATGTACAATACTATCTAATATTAACAACTTATTGGTAGAGTCTAATAGTTAACTCAACAATATAACTATTCTTTCTACAACATTAATAGATGTGATATACATTCACTATGTCGCTAAGCCTAGTGTTGACTAATTGAAGTTTAATATTAATATCAATAGTATAACACAGACTTCAAAATAACAGGCTTCTATATTGCTTGTCTAGGCTGAGACCTCCTGAGGTTGCCTACTCTTCGTAGGTCCACCCCATACCCTTTTAAGCAATGTGACATATATTTGTATCTATATTGTACTTCTTGCTACTAGCTATTTGCTTATGCTATCCAAATATATATATGCTCTCTTCACTTAGTCTTCTAATTATGATCTAGACTACTAATAGTGAATTATATGCACATTGTTTGATAATGTATTAAGGGAATTTTTCATGATACCACTTTATCATTGGTAATAAAATATACACAAAGCTAAGTTTTTAATTACTTGCTAAATAGTATACATATAATACATCTCTACTAGTTCATCAGTATGGTTCTGAATTATTGATACTTAGCATTTCTATTAATAAAGAAATTGGAGTAGGGCAGAGTAGACTAAGATTAGGAGTTAGCTTTAGGTATGAAATAGAAAGTAGAAAAGTATTTGTATGATAGAAAAAGGCCAGATAATGCTCCTACCCAAGCCAGAGGATAACAGAGAAATGCACTACAAGCAATATGCAGATGAGTTAGGGAGGGTTGTGGATAGAGAGAGGCGTGGACAGAGGCATGGAGATCTGGACTCCACGGGCACAGTCAACTGGAAATTTCTGAGCTGCCCCAGCATCAGGTGCCCATTCTGCACAGGTGCTGTGGGCCCCGTAGTGATGAAGCAGGTCTGAGTGTAGCCTCCTGGGAACCTCCTGCTTCTGGTCTTAATTACTTGACTAGAAAAAATTTGGGTGGAGTTGGAGGAATGGCCCACCAGTTAAAGTGCTTGTCTTGCAAGTGTAAGGCCCTGAATTCTGTTCCCCACCACATAAAGCTGGATGTGGTGGTGCACACCTATAATCCCAGCACTCAAGAAGTTGAGGGGCAAAGATTGTCCTGAGTCCAAGGCCAGCTTGGGTTACACCAGTGAATTCAGGACCAGGCTAGGCTATAGAGCGAGACCCTGTCTCAAAAAAAAAGAAAGAAAGAAAGAAAGAAAGAAAGAAAGAAAGAAAGAAAGAAAGAAGAAAGAAAGAAAGGAGGAAAAGAAAAAGAGAGAGGGGGGAAATAGAAAGAATTGGAACAAAGCCTCAAACTGTCTTGGAGTTACAAGATTTCACTAATGGGGCAGTCATGCACTTTAGAGCATTTTCCTTTCAGTGCAGTTGGGCATCACATCAGAGTAGGATTATCGTGCCATTAAAGAGGGTGCAGTTCCCCTTCTGTGTTGGACAGCAGGAGTAAGCGACAACATTCTGGAAGTCACTAAAGTCTAAGGTCATCTCAGTGGTTGAGATGCAATCAGAATCATTGAATGAGGGTTCCCAGGGACCCACAAAGGTGTTTTACACAAGTAAGTTTATAAAGCAATGCCTCTTAGGTTTTTTTTTTTTTTTTTTGAATAATGCCCTGGTAGTTTCACAAAGTTAGGACTCCCAAAGGCCATCCTCTCTCTCTCTCTCTCTCTCTCTCTCTCTCTCTCTCTCTCTCTCTCTCTCTCTCTCTCTCTCTAATATAGAATAGGTACCAAGGATGAGTGGGCAAGCCCAATGTGGCAGCTGGCAAGAGAGCATGTTTCCAGGTTCCCATGTGGAAATGAGAGACCCCTCAGCCTGGCCTGGCTTTAAAATTTGGTGTAAAGGCCTTGCCACTTCAGTAAATCCTGCGATTCAGATTATGAAAAACAAAAACAAACAAACAAAACAAAACAAACAAACACACAAAAAACCCTGCAGCTCTCCAAATTGCCCTAAGTTGTTTCACAGTGGCTGGGAGAGGGAACCAGCACATAAGCTCAATTGTCTCTGGAGACAGTGCCCCTTACCCCAAGAGCTTATTAGACCCAAGTAATGTACTTGCAGCTCATGTATTTGTTCCTTTTCCTTAGGAGACTTTGTAATATCTGGATCTAAAAATGTTGGAGAAGTAGTGCCCTGAGTTACTTGTTGCCCACCGGCCCCCACAGATCATCAGTCATCTACACCTGTTAGAGGGGATGATCTACTACAGTCATAGAAGCCTGGAGTTCCTCTAGCTGGATGCGGGCCAGTGAAGTCAGCAGAATAGGTCCCAGGGGCCCTCATTGGTGGTGGGGTGGCCCCAAGTCCCTTCGGTCCTGAAGGCACTCTTGTTTCCAATGATTCCCCTGATGGTTGGGGCAGGGCACAGGTGGGGACCATTTTCTATTAGTGCATTCACACCTAAAGTGTCCCAGCTGCTTGCACAAGAAGCAGGCTCGTTTTCCTCCTGGTGCTCCTCCATCGTTATAGGATACCCTTTGCCAGACCGCCACCATCACTTGGTGTCTATGATCCTTCCTTTGTTCTGCCATTTGATCTCAGTTGTAAAAGACATTTCTGCCTCCCTCAGAAGTACACCCTATTCAGCATAGAGTAATTCTCCCAGTAGTTTTTGAAGTTCTGGATGTCTGGTGCCTCTTGGGAGATGAACTTGTCCCTAGGGAGGACCTATCCAGCAGTTGAAGTGGGTTCTACCGCAGTACATTTAGACAGGGCCTCCTTTGATCACCAGAGGAAAGGGGATTGAGGCTTACTGATCTTTCTGAACTACCTGAGTGACTTTCTCATAGTTGAGAGGTTTAACCTTGGACTGCTTTAACTCTTCCTTTATGCAATAGATGTAATGACTTCTCATCCATTTGCCCCCTGGGGGTGTTGGAATCCCACTGTGAGTCTATAGTGGGCCAGCAACTGGGGCCTGAAACACAGGCTCACTTTCCACATGATTAGCATCCTAATAGGCTAGGAAATAATCATTTCCCACTAGGATTCTTGCATCTTGAACTGTTTTTCATGGAGCTTTAGAGCCTCAGAGAGAATGAGCCTTACATCTCTCTAGATGAGGTCGTACGAGAAGCATATGTGAAGCTCTAATGCACTTATGGGGCTCCTCAGTAAAAATCACCAGATTCCTATTTTACTTCCCCATATTCCTTTAAGGTGATGAGGCTGTCCACTCTTCTCTCACAGTTAAGTGTAGGACAAAGTGGCAAGATAGAAGCTGCAGGTGGCGCCTGCTTTACAGAGTTGCAATGTGGCAGTAACTCAAAGGGGACCGTAGATGGTTGGCAGAAACATGAGGTAGATGAAGGAACTGGAGGAGCTTGGGGAAGCTGTGGGGATTCCTTAACATCTCCTCCCTTCCCAGTGGTTAACTCTTCCCCAGAGGATGCAGGGAAATGGGTGTTTTTAACATAGGTGTGGCGGGTGGGTCTAGTCAACATTCCCTAATCCAGTCATCATGGTTTCCAAGCTCAAAAACCAATTGCACTTGTCTTAGTTACTTTTCGTTGCTGTGGCTCAATACCCAACATCCACAACTTAGGGAGGATAGATTTATTACTTTAGCTTACAGTTTCAGAAGGTCTCAGCCCATTCACAGGCAAGTGGCTAGAAAATGGTGGAAGCTCATGGTAGGGCTGGAGTGGAGGCAAGGCCAAAGCCAAAGCTCCAGCGGCAGAGATCCTTACAGCATGGTGGAAGAAAGGAAGACTGGAGGAAATTCGGAACCAACAGATGCACATCCAGATCAAACATCCACCCCTTCCAGCCAGGTCCCACCTACCAACCCTACAGAGTACCTTTAGGAACACGAGGCTTTTGGGAGACACTCCAGATCCAAACCATGACAGCACCTAAGGCATCTCAGCATATTTTCCCGCTCCTTTACAGAAGAGATCTAAATGTAACACGATGTAAAAATCGAGGGACCTCATTTCTTCCAGTGCTTTACCAACCGGGTGAAGGGTGAGTGGGTTGCAATCCCGGAGTGTGACCTTCCCATCTACAATCAAAAAAAGATTCTACAGAGGGCATCCCCAACTACATCCTATATTTGCTAAGCGGGCATGCACCCTCCCCCTGTAACTTTTGAAGTCTTAGAATCTTGGAAAGGACAAGAATCTAGATGCTAGCAGCCCCTTCACATCCATGTCATCAAGAATGACCTTTCCTTATCCATGCACAGGTAAAGGGGGCTGACGTGGACCCTAGTTCCTACACTTGGTCACCAATATTTTTTCTCATAGCACTAATGCCTCTCTCACACTTTTAAAATGTCTCTAAATACTATTCAAAATCCTGAAAGAAGAGTTCAAGAAGTTTTTTACAATGTGATTGCAGTACTCCCAGGGGCTTAGAGTCATCTTCTGTCATTTTTGAGTCTGATTGCTGAGAGGCTACAAATAAGTCATAGGGATACCCCAAACCCATCTCTACGCCAGAGAAGGGGTGGGTGCTTGAGCTTTACCTGGAGGTGCATGAGCTGGTTCCACCCTTACTCCTAGTCTCTCTCTCTCTGTCTCTCTTCCACCATGATGATCCAAGATAATATTGTATATCACCTATTTTAACTGACTGTAATAATTTTAAGATGCATCAGTAATCTCAGGTGATGACACGTGGGTCAACTTTTCAACTAAAACTTTTAGAAGCCATTGATAATCATGCCCAGGTCCACTACTAGAATACATTGCATTTATAAAATTATGATCTATCCAAATATATTTTTACTCATGTATTTATGACTTGTGATCCTTCTGCAGGAACGGCAGGAACTTTCATTCAATGACTTGGGTACTTTGAAATGTAGTTTCCCCCCGCAAACATAAGAAAATTTCTTCCTTTTCTTTACTAGTTTCCATAATAAAGTGTTGGTGCCTTAGCAATCTTCATGGCTGGTGAGTGGAGTTCAATTTCTATTTCTATCAGATAAACCATTAATGTTCAATTTGTCTCATGCATGGCCAATCGAAGTCCCTTCAGGTTCATTGTTTCTCACTTTTAACATGGTGTCAGTAGCCTTTGCCAGTTTCCTAGCTAGGAAGTGTGTATTTATTCCAATGATTAAAAAATTGTTTTGAATTTATATTTATTTGAGGGAGTTACACCTTTTTTTGAAACAAGGCTTAGTTCTGTAGTCCCAGATGCTTCTGAAATTAAAATGTGGCCCAGGCTGGCCTTGGAAGCAATCCTTCTGCTTGTCCTCCCAAATGCTGGGATTACAGGTGTGTGCCACCATGCTCGGCTGCCTTCCTGGAGAATTGAACCCAGGCATATTGCTTGCTAGGCAAGTGCTATAACCACTGTGCTATTCCTCCAGGCCCAAGGGAGTCTTTTTTATACCTTTCTAAAAATAACTTTATTACCTTTAATATGTTCAACATTTCTAGAACTTTTAGGATATTATAGAAATATTAAAATGTTATTTCAAGGAAACCTTGAACAAAATGATTACTTTTTAAAACAGAAAAATGTTATATTGATAATACTTAAAAATCAATATTTTCTGATATATGTTAAAAATGAAATAGGAAATAAAGAGCTAGCATTTGTCACCTCAAGTTCTAAAAATCCTCTGTTAAACTGATAGACTCTTGGTATTTTTTGCCCACAAATAAAACCCTGAATAGAAGAATTCACTGATACTTGGAGATCAGTTACTGTTCATCTCTAATTAATATTTCTTTTAGGGGTCAACTGTCTCATTCATAGCAGAAGGATTTACACACCAAAGTCGTATTAATATTAATAGGAGTTACAGGCATAAATCGTCCTGCAGTGATAGGCAAAAAGACACTGTAGTCTACTAGGATCCAAGTTCTAATGATTACCTGTCAAATGGTCCTAAAAGTCATCATCACCAGAAACAGCAGACATGGCAGGTTGTATTGCAAGGGCATCTCACTGCAGCCCCACAGCTAAACTACACTAGTGGACAAAAGAGTGGCCTTTAAAATGTGACTGAAGATGCTAAATGTTAAACCACTTGACTTTTTTTTTTTTTTACAACTATCATTAAAGAGGTGAATTCAAACCGATCAGAGCACTTTTTTGTAAAGTGAATACTGTCTGAACTCCAAGGTGCTCTAAGGATAATACAGCTAATTTGTTTAAAAATTCAATTAACCTTATCTTTCTTAAGCTTGAGTTATGAATAATCTCACAGATAAATTGCCAGTTTTGAAAAAGTCTTGTTATCTTCTGAATGTCTTGTCTGAGGAGCTTTAGAAACTAGTAATTGACATAAAATGTCAGTCTGCTTTAATCACTTGATTCAAGAACAAAACATAATTCAGTGAATGATTTGTATGTAAAAAGACAATCAGTAGTCTCTTGTCTATTCCAAGTAATCTGTTCGGGTCTCAAACATCACAGAGAAAAATATCTTGGGTTTTGATCGCCAAATGCATATGAAAAAAACCATTTCAGATTCTCATCTTCTAGATGAGATGTGAAGGCAGTTTGTAGGCAATCAATGTACTGTGAAGTCATACAGCCTCCACAGAACTTTCAAACAGAATAAGGTCTCATTTGCCTTTGTTGGATATTAACATTAATTCTGGCATGTATAATGCCTGGCTAAGTAAATCAAATCCGTATATTACTTGATAGCCTTTCTCACAAACTTAACACAGTCAGAAACAAAATCAAATATATAGGAGACAATTAATTATTTCAATAGGAGACTAATATAAAGAATAAATGGAGCCCAAAGCAATATTTAATTTTCTAATTTGGCATACACACAAATTTAAATATAAAAATGACAACACCTTTGAAAGGTGCTGAAAACAAGTCTTTATGTTCTCTAAAAAGTTACTGTTACAATTTGCAAATCATGAGTTACCATATATTAATACTTTCTGAAATGCATATAACATTTATGGGCAATAAATGACAAATGATTCAACAGTAGTAGGTGTAAGTAACCAAATTATAATAAAACTGTTCTAATTCTTCCTTTAATGACTACTTCTATTTAGCAATTCAAACTACCAGCAACATTTTTGGAATTCTTCAGGACGTTGGACAAAGGGCAGCTGATGCATGGAACAGAACCTGGACAGAAAAGAACCAATATCATTAATAATCAAGTTAATAATCATGACTACTATTTTGAACAAAGGGCTGTCAATTTTAGAAACTACCACTGTTCTGAAGTCACCCATTAATGCAGCCATTTTATTTTTAAAATTATGTAAATTAACCTTTATTATATATGCTTCCCTGGGCAGGTACATCAACTACAAAAAAAAAAAAAATGCAGAAGCAAAATAAAGTTAGGTATCGCACTTTTATCAATCACTAAGTTGAATATTATCACTGTTGTTAATAAGAAACATGCATAATTAAACAGTCTAAACATATAAATCAAAATTCTTTGCTAATTACAATTTTTAAAATTTTAAAATAGCTACTGAAAATCTTGCACTATGTACAGCATTTCACCTTTATACATATAACTGCAGACTTAAAGTTTTGCAACAAATCCAGAAGGATTTTTTTCTTTGACTTAAAACTAGGAAAACAAATATTTATTTGCAGTAATTGCAATAGCTTAAGAGAAAGTTCTTAGAAGAATTTCTTTTATTTTTCCAATTTATTATTTAGGTTTTTTTATTAGAGCATTTTAGTAATACAGAACGGGGAGGCTCACTTTCAGAAACTGGTACATGCATTTAACATACCTTGGTCATTTTTAATCCTATTATCTCCTTCATCTTAGAATAATTTTCATGCATTCTGGAGCAAAAAGTATCAGCTGGAATGATCTAAAAATGTTTCCAGCAGTTGTGTAGTATTTCAACCAACCCTAATTATAACAGGAGATTTTAAACATTTGAACACTTGATGAACGATCAGGAATGGACAGATGAAACAGAATATGATTCAGCCACAAGAACACAAAATAACTCCTTAATTTTTCTACACAGAGAAAGTATAAGTATTTACAGGCAGTTCTAAGTTCAAGTAAGGCGATCAGCAAATTTCTAGTTATTGTAGGCCTATATAAATGTGCATGCTGCATCTAGAGGGCTAAACTCTAAGACTGTAACAACAACTAGTACTTTACTTGGTGCATCTTATTGGTGCTAGATTCAATGGTCATGTGGTGGAACATCTTGTACTGCAGGTATGGAGGAGCAGGAACACTATCTGGCATACTTCTAGGTGAGAACTTGGCATTTAGTCCATGTCTTAGTAGGGCTTCAAAGGACGTGACTTAATAAAAAATATTGAATCCTTATAACAAGACAGGTTATACTATGATTCTACTGTCTCTTATGTGATAAGAGGGGGAAGAGAAAGAGGAGGGGTGGGTAGGGGCAGGGACAAAAGGAGAGTTGGAAAGTCCTTGTCACCTTGACAAGGTATGTAGGTGCACAAAATGCTCAACTTCATTGTAAACCTTAAATTTTGTGCTTATACATATCAATAAAATGGGGGAAAAAAAGAAACAGGCAAGGTGTGCACTGTAAGGGAACACAGCAGTTTGCAAAGCTGGAGTTTTTGTGTATTCTAGGTTCAGTTCTCTCTACAGGGACTGGAAAGATGAGTCAAGAGCTACATTCCTTGGCCCCTTCCACTTACAAGGAGATATAATGTGTGAGAGCTAGCTTTCTTTTAGACCTACTCTGAAACTTGGTAAGGTCAGAGATTAACTACACCTGAAGTGTATAAAAACTAAGTGCTTGGTACCAGAGCCATGGCTACCTGGCAAGCTCCACAGGCCACAACCATGCACAACAAACCTTTTGTTTATTTAATTATTTACAAACAGTGCTAAGCTCAATGTATTGCTTTTAAAAAGTAGACCATCAGAGCATAGAACTGGTAAAATTTAAGTATAGACACTCTCACTGTAAGTAGATTTAGTCTTTATATAGTCCTTATATTTTTTATGTGGAGAATATGTAGGGTTTATCAATTATATTATACTGCATTCAGAGTTGTTGCTGGTTTCAGTTTTCCTACCTTGAGTGTACTAGGCTGATACTCTAGTACTGAGCTACAATCGCTAGCTCCTTAGTAAGAGGCCAAAGCACAATTACACGTTACTATGTGTATTAGTCAGCTATTCTGTTGCTAGGACAAAATACCTTATACCCACAACTCAACAGAGGAGGTCCATTTGATTCATAATTTTAGGGTGTTCAGTCCATAGTTAGCTGGCTTGAAGGCAGAAACAGCATGGTGGAAGGGCACGGTGAAAGAAAGATGCCCAACCCATGGCAGCTAGAAAACAAACGGAGAGGGGAGGAAGATGGGACAAGAATATAACTTTGTAGGTCATGCTCTCAATAATCTGCCTTTTCCAACTGGGTTCCACATTCAAAAACATGAGACTTGGGAATATGTTGGATGTAAACTGTAGCATTCTGCCTCTAGCCACAAAAAAATTCATGCCCACCTCATTATGTTATTAGTTGGCCCATTAGTTATTATTAGTTAGCCCATCTCTAAGAGTTAAATGATTCTTAACAATTTCAGCATTGTTGCAAAGTCCAAGTTGAAAGTTTCCTCTGAGACTCAAGGCAAACTATTAGCTGGCAGCCTTTGTAAAAATCACAAAGAATGTTAGATACTTTCCACATACAATAGTACACAATAAACACACCCATTCTAAAAGGAAGGTATAATGGGATGGTACAGAGAGGAACTGGACCAAAGTAAGACTGAAATCCAGGAAAGTAAATATTAAATCTTACACTTTTTGTTCAGCACTTGAGTAGATTGTGGCAAGATGTGAACACCAAAGAGCTTGGCCCCTCCGCCATGATACTGCCAGTTGTAGCCCACATGGCCTCCCTTGGTATGACTCCCTTGGTGTGCCTGTGGCTTTCTCAGCTGACATTCCATGTTCCTGGCATCTCCAATTTCTTGGCATCTCCACTATAGCTTTGGAACCACTCTCACAGCCTCAAGCTTGCCCTCTTAGGGGCTCCTGGCAGGAGCTATGACCCTGTCACATATTTTTGCCTGGCTTTCCATATATTCTTCTGAAATCTAGTGTAAGTCTCCATGACCTTACAACTCTTGAATTGTGCATACTTGAAAATCAAGTGCCATATTGGTGATGCCACGGATTGCCACCAGTTGAAACAGTAGCCTATCCCCTTTGGATCAAGCTTCATCCATTGGTCTCTAAATGCTTGGATGGCTAAACTCAGGGAAGTACATCACAAGGCAGTCCTGAAAAAGCAGGACATCCAGAGGCTCCCTTCTCAAAGCAGTCTCTGAGGGAAGGGTCTGGGCCAATTCCTGAGAAACCTTCAAGCCATTTTTTTTGTTTGTTTGTTTTACCATCCTAATGCAACCAAAGTATTTAGTTTTCTTTTTAGTGTTAGTATTTTTAGCAATCATGTTCACCTTAGACCCAATTTTGTAGGAGTTTTGCTTCTGGTAAAAGAGCAAACTCTACATCATTTTTATCTGTATTTTGCTTCCGATTCACTATAATCAGACTAAAAGTAGTCAGAAGTATCCATAACACAGCCTGAACATTGAACCACCATGAAACCTCCTACTACATTAAGTACACAATTTTAAGGCTTTCCTAGTCAGCATTTCCAGACCTTTCTGGATTCTTCCAGCAAACCAGTTTCAAAGGCTTATGAACCACATGATCAGAAAAAAAATCATAGCAATAATCCCCTTTCTGGTACCAATTTTCTGTATTGGTCAGCATTCACAACACTGAGATAAAAATATCAAAAACCTACAACTTAAAGTAGGAGAGGTTTAAGTTGGCTCAGTTTTGGGGATTCATTCATGGTTGGCTGGTTCCAGGACAAAAGCAGCATGGTAGAAATGTATGACAGAGGAAAGCTGCTCAATTCATGGCAATCAGGAAGCGCGCACACACACACACACACACACACACACACAGAGAGAGAGAGAGAGAGAGAGAGAGAGAGAGAGCAAGCGACAGTGAGCAAGCCGGGGGGCAAGACTTCTAAGTCACAACCCCAGTGACCCACTTCTTCCAACCAAATGACTCTGAATACATGAGGCTTTTGAGAAGCAATTTAGATATAAACCATATTACTATGCTTTTTCTACAAAGACTATTAAATATTAATTTAAGAAACGAATTCTCATTTAAGAATATGAATTCAATACAAAATATTTATTTTTTCAGGGAGTTGACAACAACCAATATTTGCTGCATGAGGTTTTTTGATATCCATAATTCAATGGGAAAATTACTAAGCAATTTTTCCATAAAAATATTCTAAAATCGACATTGCATGTTTTTATAATCATTTTTATACAGTAGGTAGAATATTAATATTTTCACTTTATATCTCAAGAAGCATACACTCAGAAGTTAAACAACTTGATTGATGTTACCATTACAACAGGACTACATTATATCTGTAGATAAGGAGGGTGGTGTTCCAGTTACTTAATTCAGTATTAACTATAAAAATCAATCACTACATCCAGATTTTTCTTTAATTCGTTTGTTTCTTCAGTATTTAGCTTTACCGGTATGTATACAATTCACAGAAATATCGCTACTAACATTGAAAGGCACTACCGAGTAGTGGACTCATGCTTTTCATATAAAAATGTTTAAATATGTCAATATTAGCATTTTCAATTTATCTTAACAGAAAAACAAAATGAATATTTATTGCAAACACAGGCTCCTGCCTGGATCATGACTCTTCAGTTTCCATCATTAGACTTATAAATGCTTTTAACTTTTATGTCACTATACTCATATCTATAAGAAAATACAATTCAAATAATCAAGGAAAATATGTGAGCCCACTCTGAAGATGTGGTGGTTTTCAAACAAAGATCCAAAGTGGTAGACAAAAGCTGCCCTAAAACCACACAATTACTAATAATGCATAGGATACCTTCAAATCCATTTCTATATTCCTGAGAACCAGTCCACTTTTAATTTTCATCAGCTAATCTCATAGGTTTGGTATCTTAAAATAGGCTAGTCAATGTCTTCTATAAGTGTTTTGTGTTCTTGGAATGTCCTTTTTAAAGAAAATCTCCATTTAGATTTCTGTAATCTGTTTCTTGTTGTAATTCTGCAAAAAAATTAACTGCTGTTTTCCAATATTTTTTCCAAAAAGTCCTTCTGCCAAGAAGACTCTGAGGCTAGTAGGCATTAGGTGAAGTATCGATTTTGGCATATATCTGCTATTCAGCGGGCTCCTCTAGGTTTCCTAGGATTGCGGTTTCCTTGAGATTCTCTGAGTTGGCTTCTGGTATGGCACTGGGTTCTGAAGCCTCTGATTGTAAACTGTCTCCATCAAGGACAATGTCTTCAGGATTTGGTGGGGGTGGACAGAAGTCTTCATTGGGGCAGATTTGCTGGAAAAGTATTTCAGCCTGGCAAGGGATGAAAGGACAAACTTGTTTTTTGAATCTTAGAATCTATAATTTCTCACAGAGCCAGCTTGTGACATATATACAGCCTAATTTAGTATATAATGATAACAAAGCACTGTTCAAATAAAAAATTATTCATTTTTTTTTGTACAACTCTTTCATTTCCCAAGATAATTTCCCTCCCTCCAGGCTTTAAGAAGCATAGCGCAGTTTAAGCTCATGAACTTTGAACAGAAGGCTTCAGTGTGAAGGGATTATGGTTTAGATAGAAAATGCTCCCCCAAAAGTCTCATAAGTTCTAAGGTAGGGCCTAATAGGGAGAGACAAGTCACTGGGACGTGATCTAGAAAGGTGCATTCTTGTTTCCGGATCTCTCCCTCTGTCATGGGAACAGCAGCTTTCCTCTCCAACATTATTTTCCTCACAGCATTTGTACCTTGGAACCAACTGTCCAAGGATTAAACCCACTTGAACTGTGAGCCAAAATACACCTCTCCTCTTCTACACGTTGTCAGTGTTGGGCATTCTATCTCAGCAATGAAAAGCTAACACAAAAAACTTGACTTTGATTAGGTGGCCTCTGTCATTTATTAGCTATGTGACTTAGGGAAGATTAAGTCAGCTTCTGCACTTCCGGTTCTTCATCTACATAGAGGTGTATATACCATTATTATTAGTACAATAACATATACACAAATGTCAAGATTAAGCTTCATGTAGCAATGTAAGAAAATAAAAAGTGAATTTAATAAAAATAAATAGACAAATACAGTAGTTGCGGCAGGCAGCAAGGACATATTTCATTGTCACATAAGGATCTCTGCCATAGTTTAAAATATATGCCTGTTTTAAAGACCAGAATGTTTTCTTTTACCACTTTCTCTGATTTTCATACATGGTCATCTCCTAGGATAAAAGTTGACAAACCATGGTTCACATAAAAACTCAAGACTGCTGCATGGTTTCGTATGTGAACTTTTACTGGAACATAGGCATGTTCATTCATTACTTCCTAACTATGGCTGCCTTTGCAATACAACGGCAGAACCGAATAGCAGCATTAGATTTCATGGCTGCAAAACCTAAAATAATCTGTTATTCAGATTCCTTCTTTAAGTGATTAAATCTGATATTATCTGAGGGTGGGTAGATGGATACTAAAAAGAAGCTTTTGAGTTCTGACATAGACTTGACAGAAGAGACAGTGACAGGAAAAAAGTATTCCTCACCTCTTGGCATGCTTCAATAGTACATTTTTGGACATTCCACATACTATGAGTATATATATATTTTTAACTTTAAATATTTAATTGATAAAATCACACACACATACGTGTGTGTGTGTGTGTGTGTGTGTGTGTGTGTGTGTGTGTGTGACCAAGGTATATAATGTTATGGCTACATATACATTGCACAGTGATTGCCACATTTAAATTAATTAACAGATCTATCATCACTCATTGCTACCATTTTGTGTCTGTGCCCGTGTGTGGGTGTTGTAGTGAGGACACTTTTAATATATGCTCTCCCATCAAATTTCAAGTAAATAATCTTGTCTTTTGTGACAACATGGATGAACAATGTGGACAAGGATTAGATCTTACACAACAGCATTCCTCATTCTTAACCTCAGCACTGTTGACATCTTAGGTCAGATAATCTTTTGTTTTCAGGGAGCTGCTTTATGCCAGTAGCACAACCATGACCCAGTGTGACAAAGAAAAATGTCTTTACACATTGTTAAATATCTTGTGGGAGTAAAATCATCTCCAGATGAGTGCCACTGCCTCAGGGTCTTAAAAGCCTTAAGATATTTGAAGATGAGATTATGCAAAATGTAATTAAGTCAAACACAGAAGGATAAACACTGCACGATCTCACTTACATGTGGAAATGAAGAAAGTTTAACTCAGAGGAACATTACCAGTGGCTAAGGAGTTAGACTTTTAGATACCAGATCCAGTGTACAGAAATGATAATTACAGTTAATAATTCTCTGTCATTTACTATAGATAACAATTAAACATTTGAGGTGACTGCTTTGCTCTGTACGCGGGAACTCACCACACACCTTTGCTGGAAACCCTTAGCCTTTGTTATAGAAGGAGGAGGGCCTAAATCATAGATTCTATTTCACATGCCAGTTGACTTGACAGTCCTTTTGTCTCATATCTCTGTCTGTATGTAGAAATTCTCTCTCCCCTTTATTGTCCAGGCATGCAAACAATTGCCAAATCTTGGCATTCTTATCTGCTTTTTCTTAACTCTCCATGTTTCTTTTCCATTGCTAGCCCAGGCATGCATCATCTTTCACTGAGATAAAGGAGACTCTTTATAAAATAGACTAGGTTTTTTGCCTCCAGCATTCCTCTTGGCAATTCATCTCTATATGGTTTATTCTACTTTCCAGCTTAAAACTCTTCAATGATTCCCTGTTACCAAAAGGATAAAATTCAAGATCCCAACTATCGCATATAAAACCATTAGGCTTACCTTTTCCAATCTTATCATCTACTACTCCTAAACTCTATCTCTCAGAAATTTGTCTTAAACGCACCCAGAACTTCTATTCTGGGTTGGTAGAGATGCTAGCCTGTCCACCTGGATGGTTTCAAGACTGTTTCTTGGATGGGGATGGAGAATTGCTACATACCTCTTTTCTTTCTCTGTAATGTTTTGTATCACTTTTACCAAGAATTTTTTTCCATTTTATTGATATGTATACGTGCAAAATTTAAGGTTTACAATGGAGTTGAGCATTTTGTGCACATACGTATCTTGTCAAGGTGACAAGGGCTTTCCCTTTCTCTTTTTTTACTTGTAAATTTTAAAGACAGATCATGTTATATTGTCATTCAGTGCATTTTTAAAGTATAAATTGTTGCTTATAAACACAAGGGAGTCAGGTCTACATACTCATCCTCTGTATATTTGCAAGTAAGGACATGTAAACTTACCAATTGCTAAAAGGAAACAATTTTTTTGAAAAAAAATATTGAAAAAAAGGGTAGGAAGAAGGGCAATAAACTGCCAGGAAAGGGATGAACCTCTGACCGTGGGGGTGGAGGGGAGGTTTATGACCAGGGTAAGAGGGAAGGAAAAAGAGGCCAAAATTGGTGTAAATGATCATTAATTCCCCAAACCACACGTTTCTAATGTGTTACTGAATCTGTAGTTCATGTAAAGAAAAAAAAGAAATTAAATTTAAAAAAGAAAAAAATACTTAACTTTGCAGTGGCCTGTGTTTTCTACATGAGCAAAGCCTAGGTGATGTTCTGAGAGCTTTTATAAATAACTTTATTTAGAAGATAGAAATATGTCATTATGACTGAACTAAACACAGGAGATATACTGGAATTACAACTCAGTTTACCTGAATAAATTCCCAACTTATAAATATTATTGATTCTCTTTAAAGTAGGATTTATAATCTTCCCATAACCAATACATGAAATCAAAAACTATGCAACAAATTTAAAACTACTTACATTTAGTAGTACATACTAAAGCCAAAACTAGCTATTTTCTACTGTTAAACTCTTTACTACTTCGGACAAACTTTATTACCTAAAGTTATCTTCTTGGAATGCAAATTACCTCATGATAAAATTATGCCTTAATTATAATCATCAGGCATGCAGTTTAGATGACATTAGCAGTTATAATATGGGCCCTTATTTAAAAGACATTTTAATTTGTTTTAAAAATTAAAGCTTATTCAGGGATAAAACAGCACAAATTATCTGGAAAAAAAGCTTGTTGGAAATTTCTGCTTATAAAAATTTGCAACATTAAAGTAAAAATGAATTGATCAGTTTTAGCCATAAAAGCAGATCTTTAGCCATGTTGGGTTCCTCTCACAGAATAAATAATGACTTAGAGATACAAATTCCTGCTCTTATTTGATAGCATTAGCTGAATATTATTTTCTAGAATCATCATTAGATTCTGAAGATGCGAGACAAAAAATTTTGGCAAAAGACTATACACATCTGGATCATGATTATTCTTTGCTTTGCTGCTATAATTAAAAATGAGACTAAAGGCTCAATGAGACCATTTGTTACATAAAGGTCTCTGCCACTAGTAGGAGTAAAATCAGATCCTTGCCAATTGTGGTTTCAGAACAACATTAGACCGCCCACTTATTAATCTACATACAAATATGCCAATTCTGAGAAAAGCTGCCTAAAGAACATATTTTCTATTTTTTTGCTTCCTTCCAAGCGCAAAGAAGTATATTTGCATATGCATATGGATCTTCTGCTTAATAAGATCATAACTGCCCCTTGGCAGCTAGGCTTAGTCTGTACGCCTTCAGAACACTTTCCAGGAACACGATCACTAACTTTTACTTGGAGTTGCCATACTTCTCAGAAGCAACAATAGTAGCTACTGGGACACAGTTTGTGTCAATACAGTAACAGGATCATGTTAATTGTGAAAAACTCAGTTACATGTTCTTTTCCAAGATTAAAAAATGCATCAAGACTCTTATAAAATTACATTTTGTATGCCTCTTACAAGCTATACCCTTCTTGAAATGACTCCCATCATTAGGGAAAAAAGTCTGTGTATTTGAAAATAATACACTGATAGGACAACTGTGTAAATTGGAAACAATATTTCTTCAGAATACTGCCATTATAAATTCGCTTTTATGAATAAGTATTTTTAACATCTCCCATCATTATTCCCACAAGAGAACTCATAAACAGTCTCTTACTATTATCATTATATTAAGGATATAAAACTATCAGATAAAATATATTCACAGTGGCCTTGTAGTTCACAGAAAAAACCCGAGGCCAAATGTAGAGATGGTATTTAATGAGAGAGATGCTTGTCTAGTCTCTTTTCCTTCCTCCCAGAAAAAAAATAAAAGAACTCCCTTTTCCTACCAAGCCGCCTTCTTAACCAGAAACTAAGACACACCAATAGCCTTACTTGTTTCACTGCATTATCATTTCCTAAACCACAGTCTGGGCCAGAGCAGACGAAAACGTTGGGTGGTAGATCAGTGTAAGAGCTCCTGCTGACATCTGAAGAATCTCTCATATTGAAGTAAAGAGCCCAAAGAATTCTTGGCTTTTCAATTTCTTTATTTTCTAAATAGGAAAACACAGAACATGCTTGTTAATTACTATATTGTGCATCCAATTATCAATAAAGCCACGACTACTAATTGAAGTAAATTATGACCTTGTACATAAATAACTGCATTCATAAACTCTAATATGTATATATGATATTTCAGACAATGATGACTTTGCAACCTAAGACAAGTTAGATTTTAAAAATTATTCTCGTAAGTTAATTTGATTTCCTTCCAATCATGTTCTCCTGTGTTTCTATTATATACCCTCATTAGCATCACAGTGCTTACAATCACATTCATCGTTAAACTATATCTAAGACAAGATAATATACTTTGATTTTACGTGTTTCAAAGGCAATTGTTAGGTTGGAAAGTAGATTAATATACCTACCCATCTATCTACATAAATACATATATAGAGATATTTAGATAGATAGATATAGCCCAAAATAAGCAAATCTACAGAGATAGCAATGAGAAGTTATCTAGGGATGGGAAGATTTGGGGGTAAATGGTGGATTTCTGCTGAGTGAGAGGTTTCTTTGGGGGCTAATGGCATACTCTGAAATTCACTGTGGTAATGTTTGGACAATTCTGTGAATACACTGTTAAAAACTGAATTTTACACCTTAAATGGGTAAGTCCTATGGCATCAGAGTGATAGGTCAACAAAGCTATGCTAAAAATAGTATTACAAGATTAAAACTTCAATATCTTAACTAACATTCTAATGATTTGCCCTATTGGATCACAAAATTAACAATGACCATCAAATAACAAAAATGAGGTCATGACACTGCATGTCATTTAGAGCACATTTTCTCATTTAAGGTTGAATATGTTATGCTCATTATGCATTGAGATACAAGCTGGGGATATACCCACAAATGAGACAGCCTTAGTCCTTACTTTATTTTCATTTTTATTTCTGTTCCACTAATACAGCATCTGGCACAGAACAGATGCTCAATAATTTCTGCATTGATTTGAACCCTGAAGCATTATCAAAGTGTGATGAGCTTATAAAAAAGACCAACTGGGCAGGACTGGTGATACATGCATGTAATTCCAGCTCTCTGAGAAACTGAGGCAGAGGATTCTAAGTTCAAGCCTAGGGTAACTTAGCAACTTGCTGAGACCCTATCTCAAAATCAAAAATAAAAATGCACTGGGTATGTGGTTCAGTGTGAAGTCTGTGGGCTTGATCTTCACTACCAAAATGAAACGAAACAAAACGAAACCCAACCAAACTGAACCAAAAGGCCAACCTTGTTAACTCAATTCCTAAAGCTTATTTCTTACTATTTTGGCAATCATTTCTCTTTTTAAAAAGAGTTTTAATGAAATTTGCTTGGATTGAAGACAAAAATATTACTATTCGTAAGTTTTATGTTTATTGACTGTAGTTTTCTATAGCGTGAATAAGAACAAAAATTCAAATTTTATACAGTGATGATGTAGTTGTTTAAAAAGATTATCCCGACCCATGAGGTACCTTGTGAGCCATAACAAAAATACTAATGGTACAATTTTCTATTCAATTATTATTATTAAATTATAATCAATGTAGAGAAATTTTTAGCTAAGTGTAATATTCAATTAATAAAATGTAAGCATGCCTTATTCCTCAATTCAGGATAAAGAAGATTTTATTATATTTACTTTAAAATAGTGTCAGTGCAAGTATACTAAAAATGGCATTTTGTAGCTCCTCCTGAATGAACCCACAATTATACATGTGACAGAATGCATAAACCTTGAGTGGAAAATGTGATGTCCCTTTCTAATGCTAAGATCTATCAATCTAAGGTATCACTAACTTCACACAGTCACACACTAGGTGGCAAACACCCATTTACTGACAAAATAAAGGAACATAAGGAATTGGTATTCCTCAGCTAAACCCATATGGCTCTCCGTTAACTGACCAGTGAGTTTAGTTTCACTAAATTATATAAAAATATAACACACCACCTATTGTGACACGTGAGTTGGGGAGCATTGCATAGAAAGTGCCAAAGGTCTTTATTATGCTCATTTCTAAAAATATACTAGGAGAATTTATCTTGTATTATGTGAAAGTGTCAGCTCAGAAGGGCATTCATGCAGTAAAAGTTGAGGAAATAGAATAGTCAGACTGTTATAGAGAAGAAATTCCCCTGAGATGAAGTCTTTGACAATGTGGAAGGTACAAAGTTTGACAGAGTAAAGATAAACATTCTGGATGCAAGGGAAATTCTAAGCTTTGACCCCAAATCCTTCAGAGAAATATACTGTCACAGCCAGAAAGACATCAACTGCTTGGTTAGTCAGGGGTTTAGATTGGCATGTGCAATTAAAAAACGATCCACTCAGACTTTTGGAACCCTCTCACGTGCAGGACGGAACAAGTTTATGTTTTCCTTCCAGACTTTATACCCAGGGACAAACAAGGGCCTATGCTTACAGGGAGCATTTTAGCAGATCTTACAAGTGATCTGTGTGAGGTCTTTATTATGTATACAACTATGCTTCAGCCACTCAGCTAGCAACCTCCTGATAAGGACCTCTGATGTGATTATCTTAAGTTATGGAAATCAGTCTTCTTTTATCTTGTCTGAGCAGTCAGAAGGCCTTCCTACTTGCTCTGATCATGGTGGCCTTCTGGCCGTCTGCCAGAAATATGGGGGGGGGGGGGGGCAAAAGAAGATTTGTATTTTCAGAGTCATGAGGAATCTCTTAAAAGGAGTTGTAAACAATTTCAATCGCCACAATATATAAATGCTTCATGTTTCTTGGAGGTCAGCTGGAAGGAGGAACACATGAAGAAATAATACGCACTCGTTGAGTATGCAATTGTCAAACATATTTAAAGTCACTGAGCTTCAGTTAGAAGTGCATCATAAGTTTCCAGGAGTGGAAATGGTTTTCTACACTAGTTCATTTCCTTCACCTACAGTGTGAGGAATTAAAGAAGTCATGGGTATTTAGAACAAGATGTTGGGCAAATTAAATAAAAAACAAATAAAAGAAATAGTGAGCAGTTGCAGTCCATGTGTAGGGCCAGAGTAAAAAATTTCAGTTAAATTGTTTTAGTTCACCGGCACATTCACCCTGACTGAGTCTTTATGTTACATGTTAATAAGTTACAGGTTAATATAAGGCATTTGCTTTCACAGCCCAGCAAGAACTTCACACTCTTAAGTCCCCAACTTTAAAGTACACCCTCAGAATTTGTCTTAGGAAATGCAGCTCTTTGAGATAGAAATAAACCAGGTGGAATGAGAAAATTCCACAAGCCATGCACAGTGGAGGAAAAAAGGGAAAGAAAATGTGCGGTGATGGTACATTTTTGATATTTCAAGATACAGTGCTAATAAAATTCTTTCTTGCTTAAATTTGTACTGAATAGTTTCAAATTTTGGGGATAAAATACGAAGCCACTTAGCATAGTTCTTTAGTGAAAATGGCATATACGACACTTTATAAATCTCAAGTCTGGAAGAATTAACAAACATATGGACAGTGAGCAACCAACTCGTTTTCTCACCTGCAGAACCAAGTTCATTAGCATAAAACACAGGGCAATTCTCTGGAGTAAGAAATACAGAAGGGTTTAGAGATCTCTGACATTCTTTATAAAACTGACAGGTAGGGAAATATTAGGAAATATTACTTCAAATGCTTCTTGAGCCAGGACATTTTCTCAAGAGGTCTGGCTGATATGTATAATGTAAAAAGGTAAGAATGAGAGAGAATACCTCCAGAATCCTATTAGAATTTCTCCAATGCATTGTCAAAAAGTAATATAATTGGAAGAAATTATTGTTTTTTCCAAGAAATGATCTTCACTGCAATGTGACCAGGCTGACTTTCACAAAGGTGTGTGATGCACGGCACCACACAGAATGTAGAATGCAAATAAAAATAAACTCAAATCATGTTTTTCCTTTGGTACATGTTTTAACATAAAATATTTGCAATGCTCTCAAGTATAAGGTTTTGCATCATTGTCAAATAATCAAATGTAATAAGAGCCATTAATCTGTGAAAATATGAGCTTTTGCTACAAAAAGAAGGTGTCTTAATGTATTAAAAGTTCATATTGCTCATAAGTTCCTTATTTCTCATTTAGGCAGGAAAATGAATTGAGTTCTTTTCTCCAGGTGACTTTGCCTCTTTGACCTGCCATGGCCCAGTGATCATTTTATCTGGTGATTCATTTTCAATAACTTCAACAGTATTTGTTCTGACATTTTAATTAAAATATGACCACTACCTCATCCTGATGATAGAAAGGCCTATGTGTCAGTGAAAACTAGCTTTTCAGTGCCTCGGTGCACCTGAGGACCCCTTTGAGCACAGAGTTCTTTCTCAAGAATTTTTTTTTTAAGGTTCTAAACAATACATCATTACAGAATGGGATCACTTTAACCATTAAGATTAATGTTGAAAAGTCTAAAGCGGCTACAGGATACTAAGTAACCTGCATGTAATTTCTGCCAGGATGATTTTTTTTCAAACTGAAAATTAAATGAATTTAAAAGTGAAGAATAATGCTTTGACTCCAATTTAACGTATTATTTAAGAGCATAATACAATGAAAATTACAACAGAAAAACTTCAGATATGACAAAGAAACTAAAGATTTTTATAAGCAAGGTATAGATGCAATTAAAGCTAAAAACTAAACTATTAATATGATTCCATAGTTTTTTAGCAATATTATCATACATGATAAATTTTCAGTCAACATTTTAAAAATAATCTGAACATTTACATGATGCTTTCAAGTGAGAAAATATAAGTAAGATCTAATTAAATTCTAAATTACAGTGAAATAAATTTTCAGATTGGAGGACTTTATTTGGTCAGCATACAAAGAAATGCATTATATTGATATAAATTGTTGAAAGTATAAAAATTTGTCTTCTTATACAAATATAAATGCCCCTGTATGCATCATCTCTATGTTAAGAAAATAACATAAATACTATATGGGCTTAAAGTAAACGTAACTGGTAGGGGCAAACATGGATGTCTGCACATACATAACATTCAGAGAAAATGAAGATATCTGAATTAATGGAAGAATGTTGAGCAATATTTACGTGTACATGCAAACACTATAACAAAAATCACTTTACGTAAATGAAGATCTATCAGGCCTATCTCTAATAACTTACACATGAAATACGCCACCCTTGCTCAATTCATGGCTACAAGAGCTACTCTATTATGCAAAGAAAAAATTCATGCCAGAAAATCATTTTTTCACTATCAATAAGAACATGTATATTTTTACTAGCTGAACAGTTATTACACTACTAGTATGCTATGCTTTAAAAGACAACTGTTTTAAAAATTTTTTCCCCATTTTATTGATATGTATAAGTGCAAAATTTAAGGTTTACAATGAAGTTTGGCATTTTGTGCACCTACATATCTTGTCAAGGTGACACGGACTTTCCCACTCTCCTTCTGTCCCTTCCCCTCCACACCCCTTCCTACATCCCTCCCTGCTCTATCCCCCTGTTTAGAAAGGATTCCTACATTTGGCATTTAGTATTCTGATCTTCAGTCCATTGAATCATTTTTTTTCTTAAAGGAAGGTAACTTTTCTGAGAGAGGAATATATGTTCACTTGTGAAAAAAATACACCTATAAAATAAAGTAGAAGGAAAATTGCCCTTAACCATACCAAAATTAGTGGAGATATTTTTGACAGTCTTTCTTGCTCTGTATGAGTATCTACACATATATATTTATACTTTGGCATTTAATAATATAATTTTTGTGTAAATGTATGATAAATGCATTTTTGTGTAAATGTGTGATGAGTGCATTTTTCTTATTAATGCATCTTAATATTAGAGACTAAAAATTTTCCCTATGTTTAGTTAGGTAGTGTTCAAGCATCTTATTAAAAATATATATAGTTGCTGAAAACATCCTATTTCAGTTCAGAGTGCTACAGGCTTTGTGCAGTATCTAAGAGGAGGATGGCAGTTACATTTCACCCATGAATCATGGATTCTTTTTCTTACCTATTTCCATTCCTGCATATGGAATAAATAATTTCTGTACAACTGGTTCTAAATCTTCTCTTGCAGTTTTAGAAGATGTACAAGTCAAATGAACCAAATCTGTAAAAAAAGCAAAAACAAAAAATATTTTGTCTACCAGTTTATCACGGGTCTGTCACACTCACATTCAAGGCACTAAGCTGGCCATGAATAACAACAGAATGCTGGGGAAGTCAGGGCTCTTCCTTCAAGGAGCTACAGCTTAGTGACAAAGGACATGTAAAACTGTAAGTATTATTTAGCTCTTAGTTAATATTTTAGATTGGATCTCTATGTGTTAACTAAAAGCTAAAGAAAATGACACTAAAATCCAAGGGAAAGCAGCAGATCAGGTTCATATTATAAAGCTAAAACAGTCAAAAGCTTAGAAAGGCATTTATCAAAGAAAAGAGCCTAAGTTACCCTTATGAAATTCCGAAAGATGGAGAAAAGAACAACATAATTGTGTTAGAAAAGACCCACCGTGGACATATCTGTTTACTTAAACTTCCCATCTTTAAGAATGAAAAATCTATTTATACATACTTTGCTGATAAGCTGACAACGAATCTATTATTAGAAGGCTTTCTGAAAACCCTGCAGGGGAACATTGCTAAGTTTCAACTGCATGTGTACTTGAACACCCCTAAAGTGGCACAGAACAAAATCGTCTATATAATATTTTCAGAAATCCTTTAATCCGTCCCCCTAGTACCCCAGTAGAAAACTATAGCTACCTCTTAATCTAAGAGTTTATTTTAGGCTATGTATTTTTTTTTTTCAACTTGGGAAGTTCTGGGCCCTGTGGCTCAGGTCTGTGAATTGTAAGTTTGAGCTCAGCTTGGGTACCTCAGGACTTAGAAAGACCCTGTATCAAAATCAAACAGTAAAAGAATGTCCTGGGGATACAGCTCAGTGTGAAGTCTCTGAGCTCTACGTCCTGGAAAGATACTTCGAATCATGGGGGCCAATGTCAGAATAGGATTCTCATAACTATTCAAAATATCAGGGCTGGAGGAATGGCTCAGCAGTTAAAGAGTTCTCCTAGAAAATGCTAAGTCAAGTGGTAAGCACCTGAGTTGAATTCCTCAACACCACATAAGCCAGACTGAGAGAGGAGGATTGCTGTGAGTCCGAGGTCAGCCTAGGCTCCATAGTGAGTTCAGGACCAGCCTGGGCTACAGAGAAAGACCTTGTCTCAAAAAAAAAAAAAAAAAAATCAAAGAATAAACTGAGGGACCCTTTTTGAGAGCTAGATTCAAATTTTGTAGTCCTACCCCTTTACATCTTTGCTCTAGCCCACCAATGAAAATGATAATCTAGGATAGTTCTTCAATTATTTATGGATTAATGAACAGTCTACCTTATATGAGGACTTTTTTTTTTTTACAAGAACGTAACAGTAATTTTCATTGGTTGTGGGATACAATAAGATATGTGGTACTGATTAGTTCAAAAAGCATAATCAGTTTCACAACAAAATTATTTCAAATTTAAATTCTTGAATGCTGCTTAACATTAGTAGTGACGGAGCTACAGCTATTAAGATAATTATAGAATTAAACAAAGCATGCAATTAAAAGATCAGGAATCGCTGTTAAAATACATGACAGCAACTATCCTATCATTTCACTGTCTCACAACGCTCATGTCAAAATTCTCAATTTTCTAGTTCTTTCCTATTCAAATAATATCAACAAGAGAAAAAACAGATGAACATGAATATGAATGACACAGTATATTTTGAAAAATACCTTAATGGTTAAATTATTGATTTTATTATGGATTTTAAATAAGTACAATAATGCAAATATATCCTTATAAAATGCCAGCAAAGTTCAGATAATGCTACCAAAAATTTTTAGTAGCAAACTGAGATTATCATCTTATGCTCAATGAATTTTAGAGCAACTCTTTTGTTTTTGAGTTAAAATTTACCCCATTTTTTGATATGTATATATGTGACACACAATGTTTACACTGAACTTGAGTATTTTGTGCACATATATATCATGTCCATTTATAGCAATTCTTAGAGAGACAAACACATTCATAACCTGAATTCTCATGTCAAGGTACAGACTCTACTTACATGGGAGATTATTAACTGATCTACAAAGTTGATCTATAATCAACTTTTTCCCCATTTGTCCTTCATCTCATAGCCTCATAAAATATTATTTATATCAAAGTTCTCAATTTCTACTTTTAATATATATATATATGAATTCCAAGTTCTATAGCATATTAAAGACGCAGGGCTTGGGGGAATCAATGCCCATCCATGCCCTTCCTTTTTTCAGATGTTCATCTCTTTCCTAGGAGTCCATTACCCTCTTTTTACCCACCCCCCCCACCCCTGGTCACTTGTGTTGGGCCTTCCCATGTTAGTTTTTTGTGAAGTCATGATTTTCCAGTTATTTATTATTCAATTAATATTCACTAGGAAAAAAAGCACACATTACCCAATATCACTTACTTCAAAGCCATGTTGGTTTCCTTTAAAACAGAAACTGTCACCTGTATTATTTTAAACTGTGGTTTATTTAAAAATTGGATTAATCTTTACACCTTGCTAATTCTTTTAAAGGGAAAGCTGTATCAAACTTTTAGTTCTCCAAAATTTTGTGTGAAATATTGATTCCTCTTACAAATTATTATTTCAAAACACATAAGAAGTGAATTTGCATTCAGATACATATAGATGTGTACATTCTAAGATGAAAAATAAACAGTAGCAGAGCAACATACTATAACGTGATAGATGATAATGTATGTTTGGTTTTAATGGCACTCTTTTTATCTGCTTGGCCAAATGAATTTATATCTATGGCCTCTGTGTCCTTATGATTAAACAGAACTGGTAGAATTTGCTCCTCGTGAAGACCTTTTATAAAGTTTTATGAAGTTAACTCCCTGTTCAAAGCTCTGACTCTTTCCATGATGGTAGATTTTAAAGAAACACTTAGTGGCCCTACAAATATTAATATAAAACTTAGGTAAATGCTAGCTGAAAAACGTAACAAGTCTATTCCTCACACCTTTCATAGTAGTACAAAAAGCAGGCCTTCACTCTATTTTGGTAAAATTGTTCCAAATTACTTTAAAGAATCTTTATGTACAAGCAAGGTAATAAAAGTTTGTTGTGGAAATAGGAAAACATAGTTTACATAGATGGGGTTGGTGCAACATGCAACTTACCTTTCATACGTGTATAAGGTCAAATGTGCTTTATGTACTATAACTTTGGAAAGCACAATAAATAATTTCAAATATTTAAAACTCTCAATAACTTAAATCAGCTGAAGAAAAAAGAATTTATGCTGATTTGTAGTTTTTAAAATGTAGCTTTACAACTCATACCAGCTTATCAAAATTGGCCGTTGGTTATATTGCAATTACCGTAAGATCTCACTTATTCAGAGGTCTTTTTGCACATAGTCAAAATTCAGGAAGTACACCTGCCATTTCCACCAAGAAGTATTTTAGTACCCAGGGCATATGTTACAATTCCCACTGAGTAATACGACCACTCACTGAAATCTTAGTCATGTTAATATTACAGGCAATTTTAGGAAGCTTATTTTGTTCTCAGGCCTTCTACAGCTTATGAATAACAAGTAAGGAGAAGGGAGGTCAGCAGTACAGGCTGCTAGAAAGGTCATCCTGCCAGATGCAGGCAAACAGCCTGATTAACTGAAAGGAAGAAGACAAATTAAAATATAAAACCAAGAAATGACGGAAGCACCACAGAGGGCAAGCATGTTCAGCCAGCCTGTGGGCCACAAGTGCCGAGTGCACAGGAGCACTGCGGCGAGGACGGCAGACTACAAGATACCAGACTATCTTGTGGCTGTGCGTCAACAGCAGCCCTTAGCCTCGATGTGCCGAATGCAGTCAACACTGCTTATGTGCATAAGCAGGGAAAGGCCACATCTGTGAGATGTCAGAGTCTGGGGACTATGGACTGAAGGCAACCCTGGAGTCACAGTGCTGAGATAACAGCCAGTGTCTGCTGGCAGGCCCACAGAGGAGACCTGCAGTGCATTGTGAGCTATCCCAGGAGCCATGTTGACAAATCACATTCCAGGGAAGCCACACTCTTCTTACTGGTCAGAAGGTAGGAAAGAGTGCCAGCAAAAGGGAAGAGGGGAAAGACTGTGCCCTTCCTGAAAGATCTGAGCCCAGTGAGATTAGGTCTCAGAAAGCAGTGGTTACACACTCCCACCCGCAGCACAGATGCGAGAGGGGCTAGCTCACCACAGTGTGGTGTGCTCGGGGAGGGGAGGGTAAGCACCTTTGGACATAGGCCGATCTGTCCTCACTCAATACATCCCCACAGAAGAAGTAAACACTTTAGAGTGGAACATCTTTATAGTCTGGGTCACAGAAAAAAGGGGGGGGGGGAGCGAGTCACACCTTCTCCCTCAGTTGTCAATATCCAAGTTCTTGATGTGAAGGTTTCTCAACAGAAAACACAAGAGGACTATTTTTTTTTTAACTTCAGGTGCACTTCAATGGTTTTCTGTGTGTATATGGAGCTTCTATTTTTTTGGTTATTGATTTGTGACATTTTTATTTTTCTTTTTTCCTTTTTGCTTCCTTTATTTCCTTTCTTTCTTTTCCTGTTGTTAGTTTCTGTATACTGTTCTCTCTTGAATAGTTCTTTATGACATTTTAGAAAAGAGCAGATTCTGGAGACATACTCTTCCTATTTCATTTATAACTCTTCTCACTTCTTCTTAATGTTGTTTCTATTGATTAAGTTTATCCGCATTCTTCTGATCTGGGGTTGGAGCTCTGTCATGTTTTTCTCTATCATACACATACTCTCATGTTTCCTATCACACTCCCAAAATTAATCCTTACTCTTAGTCTGTTCTCTCCCTACCTCCTTACTCTTACTAGTAGTATTATTAACATTAATAAGTCAGAGCCATACAGCTTGACTTTTGGGAGGCAATAACTGTACACTATTTAGGTAGACAAAGATCATTAAGGTAGTTTTTCTCTATATTATAAAAAATAATTTAGTGGCACCTTCAACAAAATCTTCTGTTACCAGACAATTTGTATAAAAATCTTCATTAGCAGTATAGATCATATTTCTAATGTTAAGAGTGGAATGGTCAGGAGTTGATGTCTTGTTATGTCTATAGCTGTGATCTATTACATTTAACCATGGATATGGATATCCGTCCTACTGTTAAAGAGGGTATAGCAAATGGAGCCTATTAAGAGTTGATAACTTCGGCGGATTTCACTTAGCCTAGGTGAGCAACACAGAGGAAGGACCATTAGGGACAATGAAATAGTCTTGATACTAGTGGAACATTTTGATTAGTCAGCATTACATTTAGTTAGATAGATACATTGATAGTTTAGACTGTACCTTTTAATGTTAATGGTAGAATAATTATAATATTAAACTAATTTTAGCATGTTCTGTCAATAATGTCAATCTTAGATTACAATGTTACAATATATCTTTAATAAAATGGGGGATGATGGCATAGAAATTGATCCTGATTTCCAATATATGCTAACAAATATCTTTTTTTTTTTGAGGCACAGTCTCTCTCTGTAGTGTATGCTGGTTCTGAACTCATTATGAAGCCCAGACTGGCTTTGAACTCATGGCAATCCTCCTTCCTCAGCCTCCCAGAGTGCTGGGATTACAGGAGGCTTGTGCCACCACACCTAGCTTTAACAAATATCTTGTCTGTAGACCACATACAGTTCTGCATTCTGTTTCTCCTTCATGGAAAAATAGAGATTAAATACTCAGTAAAATGTTGGCCACTGAGAAAGATTCCTAATATTAACAGCTGAGTAAATACAAAATAGACAAAAATATTAAAATCTGAGAAAAACTCAAAAAATTTCAAAAGAGAAATAGTCTAATGAAAAAATCTGCATACTAGAGACAGAATCCATGGACACTAAATGATCTACAGCCACAGCAATAGAACCATGGGAAAATGAGGCAACAAATAAATTATTTTTTCTGAAAAAAGGAATTGAAGGTGACATTAGAAAACGGAAAGACATCCTCTGTTTCTGGGTAGGCAGAATTAATATAGTCAAAATGGCTCTACTCTCAAAACCGATACAATTCCGATTCAATGTGATACCTATTAAAATACCAACACCTTTATTTCGCACAAGGTGAAAAACAATCCTGAAATTCATGTGGAACCAAAACAGACCCAAAATAGCCAAAGCAATCTTGAGTAACAAGATAAAGGTAGATGGCATTATGATTCCAGGCATGAAGTTATATTGTAAAGCAACAGTCATAAAAACCATATGGTACTGGGACAAAAACAGGCAGGCTGACTGAGACAACAGAACTGATGATGCAGAGACAACCTTAAGTGCCCACAGGCACCTGATCTTTGACAAAGTGGCCACAAAGCCCCACTACAAAAAGGAGTCTCTTCAATGATGCTGGAGAAATGGTTATCCACATGCAGAAGAAGGAATCTGACCCACACCTTTTTTATGTACTAAAATCAAATCACAGTGGATCAGAGACCTAGCTATTAAAATGCAAACACTGAATCTCATGAAGGACGAAGTAAGATTAAAACTTTTGAAAATATAGTCATGGGGGAAGACTTTCTCAATAGGACACTTGGTGCAAAATAAAATAAAAACCCACCAGAATCAGTAAATTTGTACTATATCAAATTAAAAAGATTTTGCATGGCAAAAAAAAAAAATACAGCAAGGAGAAAACCAACAGAATGGGAAATAATTTTATCTCCTATACCTTGCACAGGAGGCTAATAACTAGAATATACAAAAAGTGAATAAATATACACCCCTCAAAATTCAGACACAATTAAAAAATGGAAAGTTGAAACGAATAGACAGTTCTCAGAGGAATGAATACATATGGCCAGCAACAAACAAACAAAAAAAGTCCCACATTTTTAGGTACTATGGAAATGATAAGTGAAGCATCATTAAGGTATCATCTTATACTCCAGCTAAAATGGCTTATATCAAGAACTCAGAAAGCAACAGATGCTGGCGAGGATGCAAGGAAACGGGAACCCTGCTACATTTCTGGTGGTACTGTAAACTGGTCTAATCACTCTGGAAAGCAATATAGAGATATCTCAACAAACTGAAAACAGAGATTCTTTTTGATTCAGTGATAACTCTTCTGGGTACCTTTTCAAGTGCTAAATGCATCATAAATGGCAGGGATACATGCATGTCCATGCTTAAAGCAACACAAGTAATAATAGCTAAGTCATGAAAGATGCTACAATATTCATCAATAGACCAATGCATTAAAAAATGTGGTACACAAGCACAATGGAGTACTACTCCGCCATAAAGATAGATAGGAATCAAATAAATACCTGTGACCATTATGCTTAGTGAATTACACTCAGAAGATCAATAATCACATAGTTTTTAAATATGAGAAACTTAGAGTGTAAATAAATAATATAGTCATTTAAGTGAGATGCTGTGAGTCCAAGGGGATAAGAGAGAGGCTGGGGGGTAAGAAAGGGGATGGGAAGGGAAATGGTGGTGTAATATATATGTATATAAAATTCTCATGTTTAATATAGTTATTATCCATTGCATACACATACTAATGAAAATGGGAAAAAGATAGATGGATCATATAGAGGAATTTCCACAGTATTGTCCATAATGTCTTTACATTTTCACTAACAATATACAAGATTTCCTCCTATTGTGATTTGATTTTCTTACTAATGAATGATGTAAAATATTTTTGATAAATACACTAGTCATGTGACTTTCTTCATCTGACAGTGTACCTAAGCAGTAGTGTCTGGCACGTGTGAGGTCTTGGGTCTGTTTTCTAGCACAAGGAACAAAACCAAAACCAAAAAGCAACTGCAGAAACAACCTAATATATGGATTTCCTCTTGTGAGAAGTGCCTACTCATATCACCTGACAACTTTTAAACTACATTATGCTTTATTTTTCATTATTTTTTCAGTTATGTTTACACAGAATTCTGCTTTTACAAGAGAGTTATTAGATGACAATCACTGTTTTGGTATAATAAGACATGTCACTTATGTTCTAAAGCCCACTCCTATGACTTATGCAGCTCTAACTCTAGTGATTAGTTTTAAGAGAAAAGCTAATGTGTGAAGACTTCCCGTAAGTTCTATACTGCTTATATCGATTTCATCTTCATAAGAATCTTGATGTTATTACTATTATTACTGCTATTTTATAAATAGGGAGGTTGGGGCATAGAGAGATTGAATAACTTGTTTAGTGTTAGTGAACCCAGCCTATTTTCCACCACTATAAAATAGCATTTCAATAAAATGCATCGCCTTGTTAAGTGAACAATTTATTTGCCTTGCAATCTGCTTTCATGCTATTCCAATATGACATGAAGTAAACTTCATTTGCATATTTAGTTAAAAATTCTAACTCAAGCCAAATTTTAGTCAAAGAGCATCTGTGAAAAGTTAAGAGATTAATGAATGAAAATATACTATGCAGTATTTTTATATTTTAATTACAATATTGGTTTCATACTTAAGGCTGCAGTGCAGCATTTGAAGAATGTACGATGTAGAATAAAAGGCTAAAAAGTGTGACTTATAAAAAGGAAAATTAACATTGCTAAAAATTAAAAGAAGTGAAAAAATTATATTCTATCTAAGATTCAGCTGCATAAAGACTACAAAATAAACATTATGCATTACATTTCACTGATGGTGACATAGTTATTGTCACCATCAATATTTACTATAAAATATTGAGACAGGTCAACTTTCTATTATACTGTAAAAGGTCACAAACTTCCACCCTATTCTTGTTGGCAAGAAAGAAAAAGTTTGTACTGATTCCAAAAGTGGGAAAATTTTCAAAAAGAGATACTGAATAGAGTTGAAGAAAAACTATCAGAATTACTGTATAAGTTAGTATAAGTTTAGAAATACAAAACACACAAAAAATCACTAGCTAAGCACAGAAGACTTGTGACAAAGTTAAATGTCTTTTTCTTATTTAAGTGGCAAAAACCTTTCTGAAATCAGTAATATTTTAAATACATCTTTATAAATTGTAATATATAATGAAAATGGATGATGCTAAATGTATATATGAAGTCCGGTATGCCTCAGCAATCCTTCTTTTAGGTATATATCAGAAGAATTGAAATCACTATGTCCAAGAGATAGTTGTATTCTGATACTTTCTGCAGAACTTTCATAATAGCCAAGCTATGGAAGTAACCTAAGCAAGCATCATGGATGAATGGACAGAGAAAATGTGGTTGGGGTGGGGGTGTAGTTCAGTCGTAAAGTGTGTGCCTGGTATGTGTGTAGCCCTGGGTTTCACGCCAGTACTACAAACAAACAGCCAAACAAAATGTGGTACATGCACACTATGGAATAGTATACATTCCATAAAAAGAAAGAAATTCTGCCATTTACAAAATGAGAGCTAGAGCACATGAAGCTGGGTGAAATCAGCCAGACACAGAGACACAAATACGGTGTTCTGTCACCTATATGTTAAATGTATAAACACAGTTTCATAGAAACAGTGTAGAAAAGGACTTAGCAGTGGCTGGGGGTAGACAGAGACAGAGAAAAAAGGAGCTGTCGATCAAAAGGTACAAATTTCAGTCAGACTAGAGGAGTAAATTTTAGTGATCTACTGTACTGCAGGATAACTAGATATAGTAATACCATATATTGCAGAATTGATAAAGGAACAGATTTTTAATAGTCTTATCACAAAAACAGGTTGGTGAGGTACTTTATGTTAAATTAGCTTGACTCTTTGTAAAGTGTATACATAGGTCAGCAATTATACTGTAGCCTATGAACATATAAAATGACTACTTTTAATATAAAAATGATAAAATTGGGTAGATACAGTGACTAAGTTTGTTTTTTTTTTCAGGTGTAATTGCATTGTTCACAGTGGTTTCCAGTATTTGTCAGGTAGTTCTTCCAACAGGAAGAATGACGAATTTAGCTCAGTGTAACTACAGTTGGCACTACAGTCTCCAACGTCAGGACAGGTAAAGATGCCCAGTGCCACTTAGTAGGCTGAATGGACTACATCCCTATCACTTATACAATGTTGGAAGTTTTATTTGTCTAGCATGATTACGAGAATTCCATCAGAGGGGATACAAAAGGTAAAATCTCATATCACAAATAAACATATTCTACATTTTAATGTTTCAGTGCTTGATGTGGGAAATTACAAAATTCTATTTCTTTATGGCTGCACCTAGAGTCAATAATGCTCAGTGAAATGGACCAAGCACAAAAGACTGACTGTAGATGGGTGTCCCTCTTATGAAATACACAAATATAATGACATAAAAGCACCCCCCCCCCCCAGCCTGAATGACAACGTACCAAGAGAGACAATGGTCAGAAAGGAAAGGGGTGAACCTCTGAAAAAGGGGTGGACGTAGACGCTCACTGATTCCCCAGTCACCATGTTTCTAATGTTTAACAGAATTTGGAATTGATGTAGCTACAAAAAAAGTTAAATCTTATGTCATGTGATTTTTGTTACCACAATAAAATAAAAAAGAAAGAAAAGATTATATTTCTAAGTTATTCTGTGAAAAAAGCCATACATTTGAAAACATTTTATTTAAAAGTTTTAGGAAAAAAAGGGCAAATTCTTTAAAAAAGTTTCAGAAGAAGTCTGAGACAAGAATGATTGTGTAAGATTCTAAAATTAGCAATTTGCCTATATAGTCAGTTTCAAAACATAAAAATAAATGAGATAGAAGTAGGTTTAGATATTTAGATAAAATAGACATGATATATTCTCATGTTTTTCTTTTTTTCTCAGTGGAAACAGAAAAAAAATCAAGCAAAAGGAAAAGGGTAGTTTAAAGCTGTCTGTGATTTTTATCAGACTAATTCTGTTTTAGAAGACAGGCTGAAGAACAGAACAATGGGAAGCAAGCTATGACATCAATGACTAGACTGTGGCAGCAGCTGGAAAATACATGATGAAAGAACTTTAATGTCCAAGTTATAAATTGCTCCCGAATGCCTGTGAACAGTCTCAAAGCAAAGAAAAAGAGGGGGAAAAAGAGAGCCAGACATTAATTAAATAATAAAAGCAAGTTAATGGTAAAACTGTCAGTTTCTACTTCAGTATCTTTCTTAAATCTTGTTATACATTATGTCAAACATTAGCTGTATGTAACTACTAAGGCTTTAAAAAATCTTCTAGAATTAATGCATAAAAGATTTAGAAATGATCCTGAACTTTTTCTCTGTAATGAGGCAAAGAATAATAATGAATTAAAGCTTATCCTTTAGTTAGTCATCGTGGTGTAAGCCTTTTATTGAGACTAAAAAATCAAAGACAATTCATTTCTCTACATGAATTTTGTACTGATAAACTGATTAAGTGATGGTAAAGATCACAAAGATATTTCTTTTTCATGGAAGAAATAAGAAACTGGAATTGAAGGAGACTTTAGAAGAAAACGGATCTTGACCTTTCGGTAAAAATACTTTCATACAAAAAAATAAAAATAAAAAGAAACAAGACTGACAGAAGTTTACAGTGTAGAATAATTAAATCAAGCCAGTTAAGCTGATCACTACACACACTTACCTCTCTTGCGGCCACATACTAGAAATCTACTCTCTCATCAATTTTTGAATAGACCTATACCAAAATATTACACAGTACCCATAATTTTTTTTTTTAAATTAAACACTTCCAAATTGGCTATGTATAACTGTTACTTATCAATGACAATCTGTTAAAGAAAACTGTTAATCCTCACGAGTTACCATTCCAGAAAAAATAAGACTGTGTATTACTTTCATTTACTGAACAGTGCTAAGCAGAATGTACTTACTTAAGGCATAGCGATATAATTGATAAGCTATGGTTCTACTCCTTATTTCAGATATAATCATGTTTTGACTGTTTGCAAAGCAGTCAAGCATGGTGATTTAATGTCAGTTTTGTAGACAGACTACATGGATTCAGATTCTGCTTCAGCCTTCTTTCTGTGACCCTGCAGAATTAATTTACTTCTGCTATGCCTCAGTTTCCTAACATGAATAATGGAGAACACAATGGTGCCTATATCATAGGGTTGTGAGGAGAAATCAGCAGAAGTTAAGTTTGAATCCAAGACCTGACACGTAAGATATGTGATCTTAGGCAATCTAAATAAACACACTAAGTCTTAGTTTGCTAATCTATAAATGGATCTAAAAGTACCTACTTCATAGGGTTTGGAACTACATAAACTAATGAATGGAAAAGTGCTTGGCCCATTGCATGGTACCAAAATGTTCTTAATGATAATTTAATGTTATTAGTATAATATTTCAATGCTATGTGTCCCCATACGGCCTTTTATAGAAAACCTTGCTGTCTTTCTGGTTCCATTACATGCATGGCAGGTTCAAAGAATATTTACAGTTGTTTAGGCTCTCAATTCCCTGGTGACTGACAATCCCTATTATGAGACAAAAGTATGCTTTATTACAAAGCATTATAAAAGATGCTGCTGAGGAATACACTGCAAAAGTGGTAACATCCTGTATTTGGACAGTGCACAGATGCTGTCAACACTTCCTGTCCAGCAACCGGGCACTCTGAAGAATGCAATGGGATGAAGGATGTTCTTTGACCTCTTTATAGGGATTCTATGAATAAATACAACTAATATGCGAAAGCTATGACAAATGCATAGGTGCCAACTATATAGGTATTTGTTTTACAGAATATATGGAAATTCAATGTTGTTGAAATTCCAGGGAAATATACAAAACATTTAAAATAAGTATGATATTGCTTATAAAAGAAAATGGGAAGGTAATAGTATGACTTTATATTACATATGTCAATGAAACACCAGAAATATGGCTGTTTCTACTCAACCAAATTAGGTGGCCAGAAGAAAATGTCTGGGAGAGGGAGGATATACATACACAAACACATTAAGCAGGAACAGAATCTAGGTAACAAGGAAGGAGCCAAAAAAGCGATGACTTACTTTAAGCTGGTAGTGATAAGTAAGTAACGGCCAATTGGGTAGTGTTTTAAATTTATAAAAATTATTAAAGTAGGAATATTTAATTGAAATAAAGGAAAAAGAAAAATGGCCAAACATGATGACCATATGGGACATTTATATATCAAAGCAGCATCCATATGGAAATTCAACTATAGGTAATCAACATGACAGCAAGACATTTATGATCATACTTTGACATACGTCACTGATGTCATCCTTTATACTTGTGCCATAAATGCCTTTTAAAAATTTATATCATAGAGAAATCAGAAAATTAAGGTAAATAAAGAAAACATCAGTTACTATATTTTAACCATTTGGAGATAATCACTGCTGTTACTATACAGGAATAAAATCCTTGGAATTTATTTCTACACATTGATGTTGGTATAAATGTGTACACATATGTGTGCATAGGCATATATAGACACATAAATATGTTAGTCCTGCACAATGCCTCATGAGGAATTCCTCCAAGCATATTCTATGAACAATCTTTATGCTGACAAGTGAGGGAAAAAACAAAAACACCAAAATCATTGATCAATAACTTTAAGGAGCACCGATGTAAATTCCTTGTGAAAACACTAGCAAACTGAATCCAGTCACATATTAAAAAGATTACTATATGCCATGATTGAGATTCATGCAGAGATGTAAGAATTATTTTTATATACATAAACAAATCAGCATGATATACCATAGCAACAGACTAAAGGACAAAATATGATCATTTCAATAAAAGTAGGAAAGCCATCTGATAAAATTCAAAATCCTTTCATGGAAAAGAAAACAATAAATTAAGTAAAGTAAGCAAATGATTAATAAGTAAAGAAAGAAAGGACCTCAATATCATGGAGGCCATTTATGACAAGTCAAAAGTTAACATTAACTTTTTTCCCCATTTTACTGATATGCATAAGTGCCAAATTTTTACATTGATCTTGAGCATTTTGTGTACATACATATGGCAAAGATACAACAAGACTTTCCCCTCTCTCCTTCTGGTCCTCCCCCAACCTAGCCCATCTTCCCCCAGTTCCCATTATTTCTCACAATAAGTTCAATGAGATAGTTGTGATCTGAGTCTCTCACATCAGAGAAACCATTCAATATTTCACTTTCTGCTTCTGACTTACTTCACTAAACATGATGGTCTCAAGTTGCCTCCATTTGCCTACAAAAGCCTCCAACCTATCTGATGCATAGTATTCCATTGTGTATAAATACCAGTTTGTGTATCCACTGGTCTGCTGATGGGTATTTTGGTGTCTTCCACATTTTGTCTATTGTTAGTTGTGCTGCTATGAACACTGGTATATGTGTATCTCTGTTATATGCTGTTTTTAACTCTTTTGGGAATATTCCCAGAAGAGGTATCGCTGGATTGAAGGGAATATTTATTCCCAGTCTTTTGAGAAACTTCCATACTGCTTTCCATAGTGGTTGTACCAATTTACATTTCCACCAGTAGTGCAGGAGGGTTAACATTAACTTTTAACATTCAGTTAACTGAATGGAAAAATGCAGAAATCTTTCTAAGTTCTAAAACAAGGGAAGAATTAAAAGTGTCATCATTTTTAATCAACGTATTTCTAGAAATGCTAGCCATGGTAATCAGGCAACAGAAAAACAATGAAGACATAAATTGAGTAACAAGAAGTCAAATTGCCACTGTTTGCAATGACAGAATCTTACATAGAGAAATCCTCCATAATATAAACACACAAAACCCTGAGACCTAGTAAATTAATTCAAAGCTGCTTTCGATGCAAAATTAACATACAAAATCAATAGTGTTGCTATATGTCAATAGTAAAATTTTCTGAAATAAAAAAATCTATAAAGAAATCCCATTTATAATAGCTACAGAAAAAGCAGGAACAAATTTAACCATGAGGTAAAAGATCTCTAGAATGGAATTTATACAACACTTATGAAGGACATTGTAGAGGTCACTAAAAATTGGGACATGCACTGTGTTCCTGAATTGAAATAATGTTATTAACATGTACAGTACTCAAAGCAATCTATAAATTCAGTACAATCCCTGTGAAAATATCAATGTCATTTTCATGGAATTAGGGAAAAATACTACAATTTATATGGAACCATAAAACTCTATAAATGGCCAAAGCTACTTACGAGCAAAAAAATGCAAACCAAAAGCCATTATATTACTTGATTATAAAACATGACACGAAGATGCAATAATCAAAACAGCATAGTACTGGCACAAAAAGAGACACAGATCAACATAACAGAATAGAGAGTTTAGATTTAATCTAAATATCTACAGCCAAGTAATTTTCTATAAAATTGTTAATCATTTTATTAAAGGAGCTAAGAATATACACTAGAGAAAAGAGAGGTTTTTCAATAATAGTGTTATGAAAATCAGGCAGCCATATACAGAAAAGAAGACAAGATCTCGATCTCTTATTACTTAGAGAAAGGAACTCAAAATGGAATGAAGCCTTATAAAACTTGAAACTATGAAATTACTGTATGAAAACAAAGGAGAGATGGTTCAGGAGATTGAAATTGAAAAGGATTTTTTTTATAAGACTCCAGTGATAAAAGAAAAGCAAAAAAATGAGATTACATCAAACTAAAAAGCTGAAACTGGGCCCTGTGGCATAATCCCGTAATCCTACCATTCTAGCAGGCTGAGGATGGAATAATACAAGTTTGAGCCCACCTTAGCAAGATCTTGTTTCAGAAACAAATATAAAAATTGCTGGGGGAGTAGCTCAGCAATTGAAGCGTCTGTCTAGCAAGCACAAGGCCCAGATTCTGACTCCCCTGCACCACATAAACTGGATGTGGTGGTATATGCCCATAATCCTAGTACTAGGGAGGCTGAGGCAGGAGGACTGTGGGGAGTTTGAGGTCAGCCTGAGCTACATAGTGAATTCAGAACCTGCCTGAACACAGCTAGAGAAAAGAAAAAGGCTGGGGTGTAGCTTAGTGTGAAAGCCACAGGCTCAATCCCCAATTCCACAAAAGAAATAAAGTTAAAAAAAAAACAAAACAAAAACAAAACTAAAAAGCTTCTACATAGCAAAGGGAAGAAGAGAATTAAGAAACAAACTATAAAATGGAAAGTAAGTATACTTCTGACCAAAGTTTGATATCCAGAATAGGGAACTTCAAAAAGCCAAAAAAGCAAACAAGCAAGCCTGCCAGCTACCCTGCCAGCCACAGATAACTCAATTAAATAATAGCCAAGTGATCTGAATATAAATATCTCAAAAGAAGAAATGCAAATGGATAGAGTATTTGAAAATATGGTCAACACAATTAGCCATCAGAAATGAAATCAAAATAGCAATGAAATAGTCACCTCAGTCAAACAGCTATGATTAAAAAGAAAAAATAAAATAAAGCAAATGCAAGTAAAGATGTAGAGAAAAAGGAATTTTTAAACACTATTGCTGGGAATATAAATTAATATTACCACTATGAAAAATAGTTTGAAAGTTTCTGAAAAATTAGAAATGTTATTTGATCTACCAATTCCACAACTGTACATACAAAAAAAATGAAATTGGTATGTTGAAGGAACAGCTGCCTGCCATCACAGCAACTGTACACAAAAGGTAAGAAACAGGAACACCTTACGTACCTGTCAAATGATGAGTACATCAAAGCCATATGTACAGACAAGGAAATATTATTTGGCTATCAAAAAGAATGGATTTCTGGCATTTACAACATGGGTGGAACTGGAGGGTATCTGGCCAAGTACATGCAGTAAATCAGGCACTGAAAGGTAAGTGCTGAGTGATAAGACTCATTGTAGAAGTTGGGAGCAAACAGTGGCTGACCAGAGGCTAAGAAGAGTTAGAAATAAGGAGGAATATGGAAAGATTAAACAATGAGTATTTAGTTACCTCACATAGAATCAAGGAGTTCTGGTGTGCTATTGCACCGTAGGGTGGCTATACCTATCAATAATGTATTGTATATTTCAAAGAGCTTGATAAAAGGATTTTGAAAGTTTTCATTTTTTATGGAAATTTATTTATGATGAAATCTGTGGGGGAAGACATGTCAAACATGATGTAAACATTATACACATATATACTTCACATTACTCCACTGATAGGTATAACTTTTAGTTTTACATATGAGAAAATAAGATAATTAATCAACAAATAAATCTTTAAAAAGGAGGTCTAAAGGAGCTTGTTTGCCCCTTCTTCCACTTAATGACACACAGAAGTGGGGCTGGAGGATTAGCAACAGCAACGTCCTGAGTTTGATTTCCCCAGGACCCCATAAACAGGGTGTGAGGCACATGCCTGTAACCCTAGTACTCAGGAGGCTGGGGCAGGAGGACTGCTGTGAGTTCAAGGCTAGCCTGGGCTACATAGTGAGGTCAGGACCAGCTTGGACTAGGAGTGTGACCCTGTCTAACAACAACAACAACAAAAAGACACACAGAAGATGCTCCCTATAAGAAATGGCCCCTCGCTAGACACGAAAACTGCTGGTACCACGAAGCTGCACTTCTTCATCTTGAAAGCTGTGGAAAATAAATCTTGGCTGCTTATAAATCACTGCATCTAAGAGATTTTGTTTTAGAAACCTTAACAGAATAAAGCAGAAAGTTTTTTTTAAAGGTGAAACCTTAAAAATTAAATTCTATGAAAGTTTTCAATAAACTTAAAATAGAATTACAAAGCTACAGAAACCCCTTCATTGGACAACCAAAAATTATGCCTGTGAGTCTGAGCTACAGAAATGTTTTGAAGCAAAAGGAACACACCAAATGACTTGCTGCATGGCCATATCCTACACGCACAATTACTGTGAATAAGAGAAATGAGAAAATCTCTAGAAACACAGCCTTGTAGCTGTAATAGCTATTCCCCTATTCTCTCAGTGATTTTTTTTTTTTTTTTTTGAGACAGGGTCTTGCTCTGTAGCCCAGGCTGGTCCTGAACTCAAGATGGAGCCCAGGCTGGCCCTGGACTCATGACAATCCTCCTGTCTCAGCCTCCTGAGTGCTGGGATTGCAGGCTGGTGTCATAATGCCCAGCTTATGTGGTGCTGGGGAATTGAACCTGGGTACTTGGCACTTGACATAGCGTGTGTTAGGCAAGCATTTTAACCACTGAGCCATTCCTCCAGCACCCCTCACCACTTACTCTTAAATAAAACAGAAAACACAACCCTCGTGTACTTACAGGTGCCTTTCATGCAAGTCATTGTTGAAGAACATAATTCAATGACCCTAACAGCAAATGCTCCTGGCTCCTCTGGAGGTACTATCAAAATGGAAATCTGAAAACCACAAACAAAATGTCACATTTGTTAGCCTCATTTTCATTTTCCTACCATTGAGTGCTAACTTTCAAACATCCAAACATCCTTGGTAATTGAAAAAATATTGCTTGTAAAAATTTAATTTTGGAGTAAATTTGGAAATACATAATGCATACTTGTTCAATTTTTCCATTAGCTACCTTTTTACATGAGATATACTGTGTTTGTATAATTCACAACCACTATTTTTAATCAGTCAAGATATAACTTACTGATTCTGAAATATATGCACTTCAGTGTTTGAAACTAGACCATGTTAATTCACTTTTGGTTATTCACAATGGCCAAAAATACCAAGTAATAAGTACTAAAAAATTAAGATATTGCTAATCCTGAAAAGGTCAAAATATGTAAAATAAACAGACACCAAGACATTTCAAAATGAATGACTTCAAATTAATTGAAAAATCTATTAATAAAACTACAAACTCAGAATCACCAGTGAAAGAAAAATCATTTTTAAATGGTACATACTAATATGCACTATGGTGTCCTAGCTTCTACTGTTAAAATAATCATCAGGTTAATATTCATCTATAGAGCTATGATTTCAATATTAATCTTCAATCTAATCTGTGATCTGTGGTAATTATATCCTGTCTGTAGAAAATTACTACCAGAAGGAAAGCCCCAACTGTACTTTTCCCCCAAAATTATTTCTTTTATTATTTGCAATGCATAATAATTACACTCAGCTTTAAAAATTGGTACATATGCATATCATATTCTCATCAATTTTATTTCCCTTCCTCCTTCCCAACCCATATCCCCTTTCCATCTCTACAAATCTATTTCATTATTTTCTTCCTTCACTCTTTTATTTTGCTTTTACTTTTTAATAATTTGTTTTTCTCATATGAGAAAAATAACGTGACATTTTACCTTCTAGGTCTGATTCATTTTGCTTAGCACGACAGTGTCAAGGTGCATCAATTGTCTCACAAGTGACTCATACTATATTTATTTTTAAATTTACATATTGCATCCCTTTCCCCTTACACCCTCTCAGTCCCCCCAAACTTTCCCTTTCTCTCTCTCTCCACAAAGTCTATCTTGTTACTTTCTTCCATATCTCTTACTTTTTTATGTATTGTTTTTCTTATATTACAGAAACCATGCAATATTTAATTTTCTGTGTCTGATTCATTTTGCTGAGCATAATGGTCTCAAGGTTATCTTTCCTTATGGAAGAATAATATTCCATTATGTACACATACCACATCTTTATTCATTCATCTGTAGCTTCAAAGCTTAAGTTACTGTGAGTTGTGGTGCTATATGCATGGTTATACATGTATCACTGTTGTATGATATCTTTAACTCTTTTGAGAAGATATCCAGAAGAGGTATAGCTGGGTCAAATGGGACATGTATTTTCAGTTTTTTTGAGAAATCTTTATTCTGCTTTCCATAGTGACTGTACCAGATTTTGGTCCTGCCAACAACATAGAAAGGCTCATTCATCTCCACATCCCAGCATTTATTTGTTGCTTTATGAACTCTTGATAAAACCCATTCTTATTGGCCAAAGATGACACTTTAGTGTTGATTTGATTTGCATTTCTCATATAGCTCATACATTTATACTTCTTGTACTTCTGAGAATTGTCTATTTGTTTGAATCACTATTTTACAAGTGATAGACTTACACTGTGATTGAGAATGTCATATTGATAGCTGACAAAGGGAATATATAGAACAAATTCTAAAAATAGAGATTTTCATAACCATGACTGTTGTATTTGGTGTGTAATTTTGGGCTGAAGATATCTCAAAAACTGAATTATTTGTGCTCCTCTCAACTCCCTTTGCTCTTATTCATGATAGAAAATGTAGTATTTTAGCAATGAAAAGAAAGAAGCAACAAATACATTGAACACTGTGGAATAATCACATGGCTATGACTAAGAAAAAGACCATAACTAGAAATGTGTCTTAAGGAGTGCAATGGTGTAAAAGAGCTTCTTTTGGTTCTTGTAACTATTAACACTTTCAGTGAGGTACAATCAGTAATCTCCTACTATGCCATTTCTATTACCTGAAGTCTGACTGTCACCTAAACTCTGAGAAGTTCAACTTTCAAATCTCATGGAAATAATAAAAGCCACTAAAGGAAATTCACTTGACTTTCTACTACCACTTCCATAAGATTTACATGGAGTTCCTATTATTTATTCTCTCTCTAAATCTCATTGGTCAATTGGCCTGTCTATACCCCCCCCCCCCCCCCCCCCCCCCCCCCCCCCCCCCCCCCCCCCCCCCCCGTCTGTCTCTCACTATCTATTGAGAGGAAGAGGAGGAAAGAACCTTCCCATAGGAAACAAAGAACAGCAGGTCAGATGTAAATTTCAGATTGATCACTGATAGGTGTGTGCAGAGGGGATTTGAAAGAAACAAGATAAAAGGCAGGGGGTCTGGCTGCAAGGCAGAGCTCCATAATTGGGTGAGTGGGAATGAGATTAAAAGGAAGGGAAAGTTCTTAAAACCAAGTTTTAGAAAGTTGCATTGGTAAGAAGTCAAGGCTGCTGAGATTTAAGAGAGGAAAGAATGAAGTTATTCTCGTTGGAAGGGTATTAGTGTTGCTTTGGAAAAAGGAAGCACTGGATCGGACAAGAAGCACTTTGGGAAGGAAAGATAGTGGGTTCAGATTTATGTGTGTGCTACTTGATAAATGTCCAACAAGGCTCCTGATATATACATATATATATCAGGACTTTGAAGACCTTGAAGAGCCACAATTTTAAGGACAGGCTTAGAGGAAAAAGAGCACACAAAGGAAGCAGTGAGGATGCACCCTTAAAGTCCTAGTAGATAAGAGTCCAAAAATGTCCCTAACTCTGACTGCTATGATGATATAAATGAAGTTACCAAGAGAAATTGTGGTGAAAGCAGAAGGTAAAAGTCAGGTTGGCGTGGTTTAGAAATAACCAGGAAATAAGCAGCTGGAGGTAGCAAGGATAACACAGTGTCTTGAAAGTGTTGATAGGATGAAGAGAGAGATCATACACTAGTTAAGGAGGCCAGTCAAGGGAACAAAGTTTTTGTTTCTTATTTTTATTTTTGGAACAGAGAATGTTAGTGTGTGTGTGTCTGTGTGTGTGTGTGTGTGTGTGTGTGTGTGTGTGTGTGTGTGCATGTGTGTAAGCATGTGTTTACATACAAACAAGTTGAACAGAAAACATAAGTAATACTGAGTCTGAAGGTATGATTAAAACCAGACAAGACAGAGACCACAGTGAGCCAATGAGCCAGAAAATAAAGGATGATGAGTGAGTGTGTGTGGGGGGGTGGTATCTGTGTCTATGTGCACACACACACATACATGTGTGAAGAGCACTTGTGAAGGAAGTTGGGTGTGGACAAGTGAGGCACCCCTCGTTCACTCCCCGGCTGGCGTATATACACTATGGGTGGCAGGACCAGAGGTAGAGAGCCAGTGTGCATGGTGAAGAGCTTCATTTTTCTTGATGAAGCAGATAAGTAAGGGCCATAAAGGATGAGAAGAGTGCATTAAATAACGAAGACTAGAGCCCGCCGCTGAGTGGGAATGAAGCAGCAGCCAGTGGAAGAGGTGACTGGTTGCAGGTGCTGAGGAACTAGCTGAATGAGCTTGACATCCACGAATCTGTGGCTGGGCCAGTTAGTCTGGCTGTGTGGTTTGCTCCAGTGGCCACCAGGGAGCCCGGTGAAGACTATATCTTGATCCAAAGAAGGGATACTCCTCTGCTCTGTGGGGATACTTGTAAGACATGGAGACACCGGAGTGGGAGGAGTTGGACAAAGTGTAGTTCAAAAGATCTCCAGAGCAAAGAAAAGAAAAAGGGCAGAAAGGAGGTGACAAACTAGAAAGAAACAGAGGGGATGAGGATGTGCAGATCTCTTAACAAGCTAATTATAAGAGAATTAAAAAGCTAGAAAGATGGGAGCAGATGAGTGGATATGTAAATTCATAAACTTCACACTTGACTTTAAAACTGCCCTGTAATATTACCACAAGTTATGTTATTGTCGAACTTCCTGCAGTGATTATTTTACACCTTTTCCTGAGCTTTGATCCACCTGCATATCCTCACCCTCACAGGACAAATTTACCATGTAATTTCCCATCAGATGGGAACTTCTCAATGCACAAATGGTCCTGCACTCACCCTCTTATGTCCAAGGACCTCCTACCACATCTAAAGGCAATGCTTTTGCTTGTTCTCTGAAGCACACCCTCCTGATCTTCACCTAGGCTTTGCTCTGCTTTCTCTCCTCAGTGTCTTCGACTTCTCTACTGGTTCCATTCCATCAGCTGAAATACATGATGATCTTTTAAAGAAAAGCAAAGGCCTCTTCAGGGACCAATTCTTTCTACTCTTCAGAGCTTTCTGTCTCCCAAGAGTTGCATCTATTTGTTCTCTTCATTTTGTCTGCCTCCCTCTTAGTCTTCTACCCACTCATAAGGCTCATGGTTTAATGGGAGATACAGATAGATCAATCATCAATGATAGGCCAGTGTGATAAATGATGCAATGGCTGCTATATCCATGTTATATCACACTTGTAATACTAAATTGTAGTTGCCATGTATCTGCATCTGTATCTTCCAGACGGCATACAACATGAGGGCAGGGATGCTACTACGGTCACTGCTATCTTCTCACAAGCCAGCACACTGGCCGGCAGGTAAAAAAAAGGTACTTGCTTACTTAATGATTACATGAAAGTAGTTTTTATGTTTACATACATACTTTTTATACAATGTTCATTTATTAGCAGTAAAAATGGACCATGAATTGACTTTATCCACTCATATATTGGTTTATTTGGTAGAAACCTTCCAACTTCCACAATTTTAGAAGCCTGTTTTCAGCAGTAGCATATAGATCTGAAAGTCACACCTGCTGAGTAAGATGATTTTATGTCACTTTAAAACATGGTCAGAAGGAGAAGTGGCTACTGCCCCTGGAATTCAAGGGCTCAGACTGACAAAAATAAATGAGAGACATGCAGAATTTCCATAGAATTAGGGGTAAGAAGGAGGCAGAAGTTACTGAAATGAACAGTGGTGGTGAGAAAAATGTCATAACCAAGAACATGTCCTCAAATTATTCATACCATGCTTAAAGACTTTCCACGATTATGAAGGGGTTGCCTATTATAAAGATTTTTCCTCTAAGATTTTCTGATGTATTCTCTAGGAATTTCTATAGTTTCAAGTTTACACAAATAGTTGTCAAAAGTAAAAATTATTTTAATTTTCCTAGAATAAATCTGTTATATCAGATGAAATTATTTATTCCACACGATAAAAATTCTTAAGAAATCAAAGGTATTATATAATTTCCAGTATGTATTTTTAAAGATGTATTGAATGTGATAGCACATATGGCTTAATATACTTTACTTCATGAATGTTGATTTATATACATTATTATAGACTGATTAGTTACAATGTTCTTAAAACTACTGGACTCTGAGATATTACTTCAGATGTCATAAAACAGTTATCATCAAAAAGATAAAAAGATAAAAGTATTCCTGAAGATATGAAAAAATGGGAACTCTTGTATATCGCTGGTAAAAATGCAAATTGTTACTATCATTATAGAAAACAATATGAAGTTTTCACAAAAAATTAAAACACAGAATAATCATGGTCTAGCAATGCTGTGTCTGGGTACACACACAAAGAAATGAAATTCATACCTCAAAGAGACATCTGCCTGCCCATGTTCATCCCAGTATTATTCCTTTTGACAATACAAGCAAACAACCTAAATATCCATCAATGGCTAAATAAAGAAAATCCAGCAGGGGTGTACATACAGAATAATATATGAAATATTATTCAGCCCCCCAAAATGAAGGAAAAACTATTATTTATGGATAACACAGATGAAACTGGAGGATATTACGTTAGGTGAAATAAGCCAAGGACAGAAAAAACACCATACAATCATATTTATATTTAGAGTTTTTTAAAAAGTAATTCATAGCAACAGAGTAGAATGCCGGTCCTCAAGGATGGAGGAGTGGCTAGAATAGGAGAGTCAGGTAAAGGATACAAACACTTTCAGTTAAACTAGAAGAGTAAGTTTAAAGATTCAAAGCACTGTAATACTTAAAATTCACTAGGAACTTAAAAAGAAAAACAAAGTGAAACAGGGGGGTAGGGTGGGGGAGGGAGGGAGGAGAGGGAGAGGGACAAAAGGAGAGTGGGAAAGTCTTTGTCATCTTGACAAGATACGTATGTGCACAAAATCCTCAACTTCATTGTAAACCTTAAATCTTGCACTAACACATATCAATAAAATGGGGAAAAAATAAAATCCAGATATATTTTAAAAAATTGACTAGGAATAGATTGTAAGTGTCTCATCACAAAAAGAAAACTGTGTGAGAAGCGTAAGTCAAGTTGCTTGACTGCAGTAACCAGTTCCCCATGCATATTATATTTTCCATCTTAACATATCCAACTTTCATTTAAAAATATAGGGCTGACTTACCTGTTGATCTGAATCTGCTTTTAGTACAGATCTATCTGTAATCAGGACTGCCCTGGACATCTGCCTGTAAAGCACAAGTGATTGAGAATCATTTTATGGTTACATAACCACCAGCACAGGCATGTTTCAAATATTTAAATCACCATAAAAGGGAAACACTCTAAAACCAAGTCAAGGACTGCTGTAATCTTTTCTCAGCTCATGAAAGAGGTATGTTTGTGTACAGACAAACCCTGGCTAAAGCTCAAACTGAAATCCTGCAAGGCGCTCCCTAGACTAGACCCTGTCAGAAAAGTGATAAGATACTGAATGTTCTTTGGTTTTGCACACCTTTACACGTTACTTAAGGAATAGAATCATGATGAAATATCAATACAATCACACAACATTGTTTTACCTTCCCTTTGCTAGTGGTTATAGGGGTGTCTTACCTGTACTGCACACGTGAGCATGTGTTCTCAGGAAAATAACTGTCTTCCACGAGGAAATGCTTAGCGATTATTCTCTTACCAAACTGATCTATGATTGCTTTACATCTACAAAGATAAGCATATCAAAAGTTCACAATAATGATTAAGGAATTGAGAAAATGAGTATGATCAGCTACTGATTTTGAATCAAATAACTGTCAAGATCAGAGTTGCCTAAATTCTACATTTGCTGTCATAAAACTGATATATAGATTACAGAAAATATATTATTGTTGTTATTTTGACATCTTTTAAACAATATAGACTAAAATTTAAATATTTATTTTGATTTTCATTAATAACCAAGAATAAAGTTAAGCCAAGTATTATAATGTGACTATAAGTTTTTCTCATGTTTAAGAGCATAAATGTAGAGGTTTTTCCTTTGTAAAGAAAATAAGGCTTTTTCCTCTTCCATAGTTCTAAGATGGAGAGAAACGTTGATTAAATATATTTTGTCATATCATTCACGGCCTATAAAAGCAAAAAAAATGCCTTTTTATTTTTCTGTTAAGTGTTGCTTTTTCTTTTGTTCAAGAATGCCTATCTGGTCATGTGTTTGATAATGTTTTAAACAGGAAGAAAGAGATAGAGCTTCTTTTAATATCTGTTTCCACTTTACTTCAAAGAAAGATCATAGAAAGATTTCTTTTAAGTCCTGTATCCAAATAAGGAAAACATTTATCCATAGACATTATCAGGTCTCTGTCATCTGATATACGCTGGAACAATGAATCATATAGAACCCTCCACTGACCTTCTTTCAATGTGTCTAGATAAAAGGATGAAAATTAGAATCCATCTCCTTGCCGTGCCACAAGTTATAAATGTACTTTATAGGGCTCATTATCCAAACTAATGGACTAAGGGTGACATCCTTGAAATGGACTTACCAGCACTGACAAAGCCAGTGTGCAATATTTCAGGAACTATATGTAAATGACTGTGGGTTTGCTATATCTTTTTATTAGAGAAATATCAATTTACTTTTGTTACAGCTTCTCCTTTCAGAACCAAAATTACTCTTTTAGAAATGTACTTATATGTGTTTCTTTACAAAATAAAAACAAATAATTTGAAATTAACATTTAGAACATACTGGTGTACATGAGTATATGCTCAATTGCTCTACAATAGGCAAAAAGATGCTATTTACCAGGTAATAGGCCTTAAAAATAAAATGACCAATACTAAATACCAATAGTAATAAAAATTTAATTTGTATTTCCTAAAGGCAGATTATGTTTTGCTGATTTTCTTGAACAAATGATATACCACTATTGTCAAGAGATAACTGATCTCTATATGTATATATTTTCACCAATATTTATTAATATAAAAATGATTTTCCCATCTCATTTCTTCCTCTTTTCTTTCCTCCACTCCTGTCTGCATTCATACTTCCTCACATTTTATTAAACTAGAGCTCTTGCTTTATAAAAATATTTAGTTAAATAGATATAAGACATTTATACCTAGATTTTTAGAAGAAAATTGTTAAAAACCTGAAAGAGTGTCATTTTAGGTCTCCAGTTTTGAAACATTCATAAACAATTTTAAAAACAAAATATTTCAGAAAATGGGGACATCTGATTTGTTATTATACTCTGGTTTCTCACTTATCCTGTAGGTCCTAAACAAACTTTTTGATTACCTTTAACTCAGACATTATGGAATGTCAAGAGAAAATAATGTGGACAGAAGAAATGTTCTACATTTTCCAGGAATTTGGGTTCACAGATTTGTTACCCATTAAAACTCAGCTAATAAGCACTTAAGAGTTGAGCCCTTCACAACAGATTTTACATCAAAAGAAGAACACTGAAAAACACTGAAATCTAGTTAATGGCATCCATAATGAAATATTCAGGGGGAATTTTAACACTATCTGCAGTGCACTGTGAAATGCATAAAAAGGTGAATTACGAGATAGGCAGAGGGCTGAGCATGGCTGTGCATGGCCATAATCCCAGCAACCCAGAAGTCTAGGGCAGGAAGATCTGAAGTCTGAGTCCTACCTCGGCAACCTGATGACTGACCTAGACCTTGTCTCAATATAAAAATAATAAATAAATAAAAGTAGCTCAGTGTGAAAGTATTGGGCTCAATCCCTAATACTGTAATGTAGATATGGACATAATTTGGTAGATACATGAATAAGCAAGTATATTAAACATGTTAATTATAGAACTTGGGTAGTAGATATATAGTAGTTCACTTAAAATTCTATTTTTGCATAGGTTCGAAATTAAAAATTTTCACCATAAATGTCGAAACAAAGTCAGGAGGACACTGCTATCAGTATAAATCCTAGAGTTAAGCATCCTTTGCAAAGGTCTCTCATTTAAGAAAACCACACAATGAAATCTTAATTCTCAACCTTGGGGAGACACCCTTGCTTCGAAGACTTCTAAATACTCATTGTGACATGCTAGTGGTAGATACACTTTTGGTGACAGACAGACACTGGTATCGAAGTTATGACATGAGAAAGAATTAATGAGGAAAACTCAAAGAATAAGTGTGGGAGGGCTGGGTGGATTAGGTAGCTAAACTATGTGAGGAAAGCATGCTGATATGTGTGCCTATTTAGGGTGAAGCCTAATGCCTAATCCACAAACAATGATTCTCAAAAGAGGAGGAAGAAGAGGAGGAGGAGGAGGAGGAAGCAAATCAGAATCACACCTGGGGGACTTTTTCAAATTATAGTACCCCTGGAGATTCTGATAAGCTCCCAAGTCCCAGGAAATAATCACTGTCGAATATACCATTTCTTATTGATGCTTCTTTATGTTGTGCTACATGGAGAAAACTGAAATGCTTCTAGTGCAGAGAAAACACCAATTTCTGCAGAAATTGAGGTGACAGTCACATACCTCCCATCTCATTCTGATATATGAAAATAATATGACTCACCTGTTAGTCTTACTCTTATTCTAAAGTACTGAAGTTTTAGGATTAAGCAAGGCTGTTCAAACTAAGACATATATAGGCAGTTGTAAGATTTGTTACCCCAAATCACTTGGCTTACTGTCATATTCAGCTTAAGTGGGAGAATAACAAAGAAAGGAATAATTATCTGTGACCCAGTCTTAATCTTTGTATTATAAAAATTAACATAAAATTAGGCAATATTCAAGTAATGGAATACAGAAAAGTGAAATAAAGTTTTCAGAGATATTAAAATGTCTTCCTGCCCAAACCACCCACCTCAACCTGAGGAAGCCATTAACAATTAACAGCACTTAGGATTTAGTTGAGAGTTCTGCTGAGTCATGAAATAGCAAATTGAGAAAGGGCAAAATTGTTCCCAAAGTAGGAATACCTGGAATGTGGACCAAACAAGAAATATGACATTATAACATGTATCCAATATTTACAATTTTCAGAATATCATGACTAATTATACTCTAAGGAAACCCAAACTAACATGCGAAAGAATTAAAAAAAAAAAGAAAAATTAATGAAACTAAAAGATTCACAGTGATTCAAGATAACAACAATTCTCCTTAATCAATATGCCCTCTATGCTTTCTCAAAAACACTAGTTCAAAATGGCGCATCATTCATGTAGGCATCCCAGAATGCTTCATTCTCATTTTTCCTGGGTGAAAATCTACTCCAGTAGTCTCAAACCAAGAGACAGATAATTCCAAATCTATAGTTTTCTGTTCTGACCTCTCAATAAACTTGTGCTCATAATTTAACTAGCATTATTTATTGACAGATTCATCCCTTTGACATGTCTAACTGACCAATCAAAACTGTACACATTCACAGAGCACATGTGATATGATATACACTGTAAAATGATTAAAAGGCAAATAAATAAATTAACACAACCAATCACCACCACCCAGAGTTACCAACTGTGTACAAGGAGGAAGTGAAGATACTTACAACCTATTCTTATCATATTAAAAGTAAACAATACAATATTAATAACCATGTACTTTTTTTTTAACAAAGCATATACCAAACTGACTTTATTAAGTCTTCTCACTTGCTTCCCTCCCTTGGGATCCTTCTATGACATAACAGCATAGCACAATCAGTAATTCTGTCTCTAAATTTTGATTCTATCTTACGAATATTTCTGGTAACTAGTATCTTCTTTCCATATCCTTTAACAGTGCTTCAGAAATCCTATTATGTCTGAAAAGACAATGGACTTCCAGGTAGCTACAGCCTCATTTTTCCAACATAAATGCACAGGGCAACAACCATGTGCCAAGCACCATTCTAAATGGCAAGAAAGAGAAAAAGTGTCTTGCCTCAAAGGAGTTTGAAACATAAAAAAAGATTTAGACACAGGCAATTTTAAGATGTTAGAAATCTCCAGTGACAGAGGAAATTACAGAGTGCTAAGGAGAGACATCTAAATTGGGTTAGAATAGAAGAGGTGGGTATCAAAGAAGGCTCTTCAGAGAGATATATTAACGGTTTCTGGAAGATCATATGAAAGTAAACAAGCAAATAAGGACATGGATATCTTCAGTAGAAGGACAGTATTTTGAAGAATATGGAGTCAACTAAGAGAAAGCAGGTACCCAGGAGCAGTTCAGTATGGTGAGAGTAATCCTGTTACCGTGATTGGCTTGGGAGCCTCTGAAGGAATTAGTAAATTACACCTTTCGGGTATGTACAGGTAGGTGACAGAGGCACATCAACTTGGGCATTTTAGCTTGTCCCTGGTTCGCCCTTCACTGATGTTGTTCCACTGTTGTGTTTCTCAGCAACAAAGTGAACTAATTGGTTTTACTCTACCTCACTCTCCCCTATGATGTTTCTTGCCAAGGAGCCAGCCAATTATGGAATGAAACAGCTGAAACTATGATCCAAATAAACATCCTCTGCCTAAAGTTGTATATGTCAAATATTTGGTCCCAGTGACAGAAAAGATGACCAATACAGAAAATTTGTACTGAAGAAATAGTCATTTCTGTGGTTCTGAAGCAAAGCAATTAGAACTGGTTGCTGGGAGGCATGCAAAATGGGTTTGGACATTCAGGCTAGAGAAATCCTAAATTGTTGTACACTAAACTTAATGAGCGATTCTGGTTAGAACTCAGAAAATCACAATGCTAATAGGAATGCATATAGTAAACTAAGTCAAACTCCGGAGGTTTCAGTTGCAAACAAAGACTTCATTAGTAATTAAACCACAAGCCAAGGGTGTAACAAACACTATGACAAAAAATTTTGGCAACTTTTTTTTCATGTCTTAAGACTTTCTAAGACAGTAAGATTAAGGGTGGTGGACTAATTGATCTAGTAATGGAAATTTTAAGGCAGCTCGATATTCAGGCTGCTGCATGGGTACTGCTAGCTGTTTTTAGCCAGATTTCTAGAGAATCAGGAGCACAAAGCAGAGTAGAATGATTTGAAAAAGTTAAATTTTTATGGAAAAGAAATAATATTTTGTAAGCTGGCATAAAGGAAATGCAGTTACTAAAAATATTAGTGCCATTTAACAAAATCAAGTACTTTAAACAGGGACAAGAAGATACATGTAAACTCCTTCCTTAATAGTGGGAATTGAACCCAAGGCCGCCATATAGAGCTACAGTCTAAGCCTTATTGTAATTTTTTATTTTGTGACAGAATCTCGTTTAGTTGCCTAGGCTGGGCTAGAATTCACTATCTTCTTGCCTCACCCTGTCATAGTGTGGAAATCATGGGTGCTTGCTACTATGTCTGGCTTAAAACTTTCCTTTGAACAAGGAACTCCCTCGTTATCCCATTTAAGAAAGGTCACGTGGGGAGTTGATTAGATTCACTTTACCATGCTTAGCCACAAAGATACTCCGAAGCTTTAGGAGCCATCATACAAGGAGGTCTGGCTATTACTCCTCCCGGCAGGAGAATTTGGCATTGTTCATATAATGCTGCTTTTTTCCAGGCATGTAAAATGGTAGAGTTGTAAGGTCATGGGAGTATTCATCCAGATTTCTTAGAAAAGCCTAGAAGCACAGGAAATGTACTCCTTTAGAGATGGGTGAATGAGGTTGTGAGAAAGAAGCCAAAGGTAAGCCAGAGAACCAAGAAAGTCAAATATGTCATAAATGTAAAATGTCTTCCAGGAAAAGGTACAGGCCAGAATGGAATCCTCCAAAGAGGCCATATGGGCTGCAAATAGGAAGAACATAAACGTGGGCTGCCCAAAACACTGGAACACTTTGCCTATAATCTCCTCTGCTTTTGTGCACATGGGATCAGCTTGTAGAAAGTTAAGAAATTTTGGAGGCATCTTTCTGACTTTATTTTCACATTTTTATTTCCTTATACTGAAAGTTCAAGATGAATTATGGTAAGAATGAAAATTAAAAAATAAAACCCGGACTACAGTAAGTATAAATATCTTTAGATCTCCCTATGAAGCATCCTCGGGTTGGTTATATTTTGGTGTTTATACTTCTCTTCAATCTACTTAACATACTAGAGTCAATCCCAGCCATCATTGTACAAGGGAAAGATAATTGCCAGTTTATTATAATTTACAGAACCAACCTTGTATGAATTACATAGTGCAAAACCTGCTTAGATAACTTCATACTTTTTTATAATTACCCAGGAAGATAGTGGATTGGTATTGATGCCAAGTAGGCTACAATGTGGAGACGAAGGAAAGCGTGAGGAAGAAAAAATGGGATAAAAGATTATTCAGAAAACAAAAAGAAGAAATCAGATAAAATATTAAATGAAAGAAAAGAGATGGAACTTTGGTCATGCTCTTTTTATATCCGATGTTATTTATATCTGGGATGGATGAAGGGAGAGTGGTTTAGAGATTATCTGTGGAAGTGGTGAAAAGGAAGAGAGAACAAAGAGCAACGGAGGCCTCGAGGAAGTTACAGAAGGGTCAGCACCAAATAAACTGACAGAAAGTTTCAGTTTTAGTGTTCCATATATAATCTCTGGTGTCAGCTACTCTATTAAAGAAAGACACTTTTTATGTTAAAGCCCTCCTATTCTCTGTTTCATTCATATATGTATATTCTCTGATAAAAGGAGACTGAGAAAGGAAAAATGAGAAAGAACAAAAATGGGCGGGGGGTCATTCATTAGAAAGAAAAAAAGAAAAATAAATACACACAGGTAAATAAAAGGAAGAGTCTCTCTACTGAGACAGCCAAGCCTGCCTCTGGTTTCCTCCACAGGTTGGCCTCTGTTAAAAGACAACAGATGTGTCCTTATCGGCATGATTATCTAGGTATTTTGTCTCTGTTCTTCACCCAGACACCTTTAATTTCTTTGGATGAGGGGCAGCAGGACAGGATTGGACAAGTATCTGGTCGTCCAGTGATCTTTGTTCCCTGACCCTCTTCTTAGATGGCAATCCTTACAGATGTTTATTGTTTTAGAAATGCTGGGATTGTTGAGACATTGGTAAAGGGCTTATTATGTTTCAGATATACTCAGGATAATTTTATCATGTCAAGTGAAAATATGAACTTTTTCGTCTTTACTTGGCAAGTAAGTATTCTTATGGGGGCAGGGAGCCAGGAAGGGGGCGTTGAGAGAGGTGAGAGGTGACAGTGAAGGAGACATGTTGGAAACCACTGTTAAATTCCTCTTGCTGCCTACTCCCAGCACAGAAGCCAGTGGGCTTTCAGCTCCCAACACACCCTCACACATGTTCAGAGAAATGCCTCAGCTTGGCCTTTGAAGTGAAGTCCTTCAAGCAAAACACATCTCTGCAGATTCAGGTAAGAGAAAGTGGGGGCAGATCTTTTCAAAGACACACAACGCACACCAACGACTGAACAGGGAACGACAACAGAGCAGTCAATTGTTACTCTTCCCTGCCACATATCTGGTGGACAGTTCCACAACACAAGCCAAAGAAACTACTTGTCAAAATACCTTAATACAGAGAAAAAATCTGGACTCATCTCAATTGTTCCTTCACAGTCTTTTTTGATCCTAACAGATTTACATTCCTCAGCTGTAGAATCATGAAACCACAGAAGCTAATATCATGGGCTGTGAAATAGTAACACTCATAGGAAAGAAAGTCAGAAAATCAGTGGACCAAACAAACGATCAGTTCAAACAACACGTACTTATACAAATGCAGGAAATGATTAGTGAGGTTAGAGAAATTTACTAAACAAATTCTGGCCTTACTGGATAAAAAGTTTACTGAGTTTGTTGAGAAAAAAAACTAAAAAGTTGGCTGTGATAAACAAGACTATGCAAGATATGAAGAAATAGTTTGATACAGAAATGAAAAATCCAAAAAGAAATCAAGAGTATATAAAAAGTTCAATGAAAAGCAAGGGAAGCTGGCTTGAAACACTGTGAAAACAGAGTATTAGACTCTGAAAGACAAGGTTAAATTAAATGATGCATTCAGGGACAATGGCAAAACAAGATAGCAAAGTTGCTGGATAGCCGTTGAACGAATAAAAAAGAATCAACCTTAGAATTATAGGTGTGAGAGAAAGAGCAGAAGACAGCACTAAAGGTATAATTTATTCACTGAAATGATGGTATAAATTTTCCCAAATCTAAGAAAAGAAATTAATATTCAGGTACAAGGGGCATATCTATATACCAAATAACCTTGGCCAGAAAGGAATCTCATAATGCATATCACATCATAATTGAAACTTCAGAAATTCAACACCAAGAAAGAAGAATAAAAGCAGAAAGACTAAAGCAGACATTATTCTACCAAGGCAAGCCCATCCAAAGTACTACAGATTTCTCAATGCATACCTTAAAGAGTAGGACAGCCTAGAACGAAAACTTCCAAGCTTTAAAAGAAAGAAAATGTCAGTATACGCTGGTGCATCCAACAAAATTATCTCTGAACATTAAGGAAAAGTTAAAAATTTTCACAATAAGGAAAATTTCAAGAAATTTTTAACCACTACACCAGCATTGCAGAAAATATTTGAAGGAATCTTAAAGACATAGAGAAGAACAGAAGAAAGGCAACATCACAAGGGCAAATGTTAACAAAAACAAACAAACAAAAATGATAACTAATAAACAATGACAGGATTCAGTGATCATCTTGCAATAATAACTCTGAGTGCTAATGCTCTTAACTCACCAATCAAAAGACACAAACTGGCAGACTGAATCAAAACGAAAACCAAACTATTCCTTGTCTACACGAGATATACTTAATCCACAAAGGTGCACGGAAACCAAAGGTAAAATAATAGAAATCAATATTCCATACTATTGGAGACCAAAAAAAAGCAGGAGTATCTATTCTCAGACACAGCAGACAACAAACCAAAACAGAACAGAAGATACAAATAAGGGTACTATATATCAGTAAAGGAAACAATTTAACAGGAAGCGCTCATAATCTTAAACATGTATGTACTAAATATTGGTATACTCAATTTTATAAAAAGAAATTAAGGATATGAAAAATAAAATAAACCCCAACATATTCATATTAGAGGAATTCAACAGCCCACTCTCACAAATAGGCAGATCAACCAGACAAAACCTCAATAAAGACCTATCAGGACTAAACAACACCACACACAGAATAAATAATACATACAGATTGTCCCAAGAACATCAACAGAATACACCTTTTTCTCCACAGCACATGGGACATTTTCAAAAACTACTGACCATATCCTTGACCACAGACATGCTTAAAAAATACAAAAGAATTCAAATAACTCTCTAAACAGTTTCAGATCACAGTGGAATGAATCTAGAAATCAATAGCAAAAGAAACTACAGAAAACCTACAAATACATGGAGATTAAATAATATATTAATGAACAAGCAATGGATCACAGAAGAAGCCAGGAGAAAAATCAAAAACTTCCTAAAGTCAAATGACAATGAAGTCACATAATACCAGAATTTATGAGAAATCATAAAAGCAGTATGAGAGAGATATTTATAGTATGACTATACATACTATAAGTACATAAGAAAAAAACACAATATCAATTTAATAATCTAATGATGCAGTTCAAAGTCCTAGGATAACAAGAGCTATTAAAATCCAATAGCAAAAGAAAAGAAATGATAGGGATCAGAGCACAGACTGGTAAAATTGAAACTAAAAGAACAATACAAAAGATCGATGAATTGAAGAGTTGGTCCTTTAAAAGGTTAAATAAGACTGACAACCCCCTAGCAAAACGCAATAAAAGAAGGAAAGAAAAATTTAAATCAATGCAAAAAGGTAAGATCTCAACAGGCACTGTTGAAATCCAGAGGATTATAAGAAACTATTTTGAAAACTTACACTGCAATAAATTTGAGAACCCAAAAGAAATGGATAAATTCCTAGATACATATGAGATCCTGAACTGAAAGAAGAAGATATAAAAACTCTGAAGGTACCAATAATCAGGGATGAATTGAATCAGCCATAAAGGGTCTACCAACAAATAAAAGCCAGGACCAGATGCATCCACCACAGTTTTATTAGAACTTCAGGAAAGAGCTAGAACCAAGGCTTCCCAAACTTTTCCATAAAATTAAAAGAGAAGAAATACGCCAACAGAACTAGGATTACCTTGATCCCCATAACAGATAAAGACCTAACAAAGAAAAAAATTATAGGCCAATTTTTTATTGGATACAGATGCAAAAATCTTTAATGAGATAATACAATGAATTATTAAAATGATCATATGCCAAATCAAGTTTGCTTCACCCAGGGATGCAAAGATGGTTCAACTTATATAAATCAACCAATACACCACATAAAGAAAAGCAAGGACAAAAATCACATTATCTCAATATATACAGAAAAAGCCTTTGACAAAATTCAACATCCTTTCACTATAAATACTCTGATGTAAATAGTTATAGAATGATCTTACCTCAAGCTGATAAAAAGAATTTATGAAAATTCCACTGCCAACATCATCCTAAATATGAAAAAGCTGAAGGCACTTTCCCTATAATTAGAAGCAAGACAAGCTTGTCCATTCTCTCTACCCCTGTTTAATATAGTGCTTAGAACCGTAGAGCAATCAGACAAGAGAAGTAAATAAAAGGAATATGCACAGGGAAGAAAGAAGCTAAACTACCATTATCTGAAGATGACATGATAATTTACATAATAGACCTGAAAAACTCCACCACAAGACTCTTAGAACTAATAAACAAATTAAACCAAGTTTTAAGGTTCAACATTAATTCATGAAAATCAATAGCATTCCTGTAAAGTAACAAAAACAGAGAAATGGATCAGAAAAATAATCCAATAAACAGTTGTCTCAAAAATTAAATACCTACAAGTCAATCTACATAAGGAAATGAATAACATTATAATGAAATCTGTATTACTATGAAAAAAATGGAAGAGAACATTAAGAAATGGAAAGACACCCTCTGTTCCTAGGCAGGATCAATATTGTCAAAATTGCCATAAGTCTTAGTTATGTTTTCATCACTGTGACTAAACGCCCAACATCCACAACGTACAGGAGGAAAGATTTATTTTAGCTCGCAGTTTCAGAGGGTCACAGTCCATTCATGGGTAGGTGAGTAAAAACTGTAGAATTAAACACTGGTGCCAGGGCCAGGGCTGCAGACAGAGAGAGGTGTCCTCATTGAATGGCAGAATAGAGCCACGTCAGAAAAGAAGGACAGAATCAGCACATACCTCTAGGTCAAGCTTCAAACATTCACCCCTTCTAGCCAGGGCCCTACTTCCCAAAAGTTCACAGTATATGTAGGTGCATGAGGATTTTGGGAGACATTCCAGATACAAACCACAACACCTTATGACCAAAATTGATATACAGATTGAATGCAAATCCAATCAAAATACCAGTAGCATTTTTCATAAAACAGGAAAAAATGATCCAAAAATTTATGTAGAACCTAAAGAGACTGAAATAGAACAATCCCAAGGAATAAAACACAATCAGGAGGTATCAGAATACTGGACATAAAGTTATATTACAGCAATAGTGACAAAAACTGCATGGCATTGATACAAAACAGACAGATAGACCAATGGAACAGAGTTGAGGATGCAAAGCCAACCCTCAGCACCCTCTGTCATCTGAAGGGGTCAAGAACACCTGCTGGAGAAAAAGACAGCCTTGTTAACAAACAGTACTGCGAAAACTGTCTAGCCACACACAGAAGAATGGAACTAGACCCACATCATTCACCATGTACCAAACATCAAATCAAAATTGATTAAAGACCCAGATATTAAAATGGAAATACTGAATCGGCTGGTCAATAGGCAAACCCTCAAAAACATAGGTATAGGCAAGGACTTTCTCAATAAAATACATAATGCACATGAGATAACACCAAGAATCAACAAATGGGATTATATCAACTTTAAAAACTTCTGTACAGGGGAAGAAACAACATAATGAAGAGACAACTGGCACAATGGGAAAACAATTTTTTTGCCAGCTACTCCTCAGAGAGATGGCTATTATTTATACAAAGAAAAGAAAAGGTAACCCCCTCAAAAATAAAAGACCCAATCAAAAAATGGGCAACTTACATGAATAGATGGTTCTCAGAAAAAGCTGGAATGGACAAATATGGTCAGCATATTTAGCCAAAAGAGAAATGCAAATCAAAATAACAGAGTTCTACCTTAGTCCATTAAGAATGGCTGCTATGGAGAATTCAAAAAACAACAAATGCTATTGAGGCTGTGGAGAAAAAGGAACCCTTCTACACTGTTGGTGGAACTATAGTAGTACAACCACCATGGAAAGCATTATGAAAATTCTTCAAAAAACTGACAATAGATATTACATTGACCCAGTTATACCTCTTCTTGCTCTTCCCAAATGTTAGACTCACTAGTTGTCTTAGATATTTTTTTGACACTGTGACTCAATGCCTGACGTGCACAAATTAAGGAAGGAAAAGTTTATTTTTGTTTACAGATTCAGGAGGTTTCAGTCCACTCATGGGCAGCTGGCAACAGTGAAAGCACATGGCAGAGGCAGAGGCATCTCCTCATGCCACTGCGAACAGGAAGCCCAGTCAAGTCAAGTCCCAAAGGAAGTAGCTTATGTCCTTCCACGTCCTGTCCCAGTGATCCGCCCCTTCTAGGTCCAGCCTCTAGTGTTCCACCCCTTCCAGGTGTAAGCCCTCACTACACACCAGGATGCTACAACTCGTCACCCACCTGTAATCTATAATCCAATCCACATGCCTAGAATCTATATATAATCTACCACACACTTGTTTTCCATAACACACCCATAATCCATCCCTCTAGACCAGGTGCCCAACTCCTAATGGCACATGGTTCCACAGATAATCTGTAACATCCAAATACATGAGACTTCCAGGGGACATTCCAGATCCAAACCATGATGCCATTCAACAGTGATGCATGCATACCCATGTTTATAGCAGCACAAATTACAATAGCTAAATCTTGGAAGCAACCAACATGTCCATCAGCAAATGAATGGAATAAGAGGATGTGGTACATTTACACAATCAGGACTACTCTGCCATAATGAAAGATATATTTGAGTCATTTGTAGGAAAATGGATGCACCTTGAGACTATCATGCCTAGTGAAATGAATCAGAGAGGTTAAATATTGCATAGTTTTACTATTATGATAAAACCAAACTTTATAAAGTAAAAGAGCAAAATAAAAGAGAGATGAAAAGAAATAGGAAGATAAAATTTATGGAGAGGGAATAGGGATGTGGGGGTTATGGGGATGGGAAGGGGAAAAGAAATAAAAGTGGTTAAGATGTGATATGTATATGTATCAAATTCTCAAGCTGACTGTCATCAGTATGTATCACAAATACACACTAATAAGATATGTTTGGCCAAAAATATGATTTACACCAAATTTTCCATCATGGCAGAAGAACTTCACAATAGGTCATCCCATGCTGATATCTCCAATTATACTAGTGAGCACTACTAACATGTATTGCACTCCTGTTATACATAACAAATAGTTTTATGATTCATGCATTTAATTAATATTCATAGTAAACCTATGAGTTAGGTACTGCCTCCTTTCCTGATAGTGTAAGTAAAGCACAGACAGGTAAAACAACTCAAGTTCACACTGCTAGGAAGTGGTAAATTCCAGATCCAAATTCAGTTCACCTGACTTTAGAGCCATAAGTCTTGAATGCAGTCTTTACACACAGTAGGATCTATATTTTATTCATGATTTTTTATATTTGCAAAAACTAGCATGGGAGCTGGCAAAGGTCAACTATCTAGATTAAATTACTACCATTTTAAAAATAGGACGTGTTAAAATGAGAGCTTCAGCCATAACAAATGCTAGTAAAAAATCAGTCACTTTACATTCAATCTAATATGGTACTCATAACTAATTTGTAAGTAAACAAGAAAGATACAGTTTTTCCTGATACCAAAAGAGGTATATTCCAAAAATTGTTACAAGATATCTAGTATAACACAGCCTGCCGAAAAAACCATGGAACGCTAGTTGAAGTAAATAATGAAGACTATGGAGTTACAGACATATTTGGTCCAGGGTTGTAACTACCCAATCTGAACATCAATAGCTCTATTGCCACATAGCTAAATTTCATTTATAGGAGTGTTACACAGTCAGAATACTTGCAGAAGAAAAAAAAAGTTGTTAAACCACAGCATTCAATATTTCCAGAAACAGTCAGCAGAGAGTACAATAACAGAACTTAAAAGAGATTACTGACACATACCTACATCCTCCCAAACTACGAAGCAGTGCCAGTGAATAACACAAGAGAGGCGAGGCAACGTGGCTCTCAGTAAAAATAAGTTGGACAAAAATGAAAACTAAGACATAGCTGAAAAAGGTATATACTTGGTAATACATTCCATACATTGTAATACCATGTAGCTACTCAATGTCCTACAAAGCTACAATCAGTTTTTAATCTTCAGCTCATTAGTTTAATTCAAAGCTATTGAGTATAATGATGATCCTGTTTTGGTCCTGGAGATACAATAATAAGGTTCTGCCTTTCCTTACAGAGAATTCATCAAATAATCATGTAGGGGACCTCACTGGAAGGCCAACAGATGGTTCTGATGTAGTCTGTGGGATGAGGAAATAAACTTTGAGCTCAGACTTAAAATATGAGTAGCTCTTAACTAAACTAAGGGAATAGGGGGTATAATGAGTACTCTAGCTAGAAAAACAGGGTAAGAGAAGCAAACTAAAACTGGAAAGGTGAAAATGGGAATCTTTTCAGGTTCTTATCATTATACTTAAATAATTTCTAAATCATATCAGACCTTTCAAACTGTATACTGGATATACCCAACTATGCAACTATGAAGTCAAGGTTCTTCCCTCAAAACATTATCTATTATTTTATATTCAAGTCCTGAAAACAATGTCCTATTACGATATCTCTCTCAAATACTTCATTTTGAAAGACAAGGCAGTTTTGGGAAGGACAGATTAGCCTGAAACAATTTAAATCAATGCACGTTTTGAGATTATTCAACTTGATAGATTTTTTAAAGGAGCAAAAGTGTTCAAATCTGGTAATTACTATGAGATAAAAAAATACAAGTTTTCAAGTAATGTCTGTCTTTTAAGTAAAACCTTTAAAGATCACTTAGGCAATTCACAAAGTGAGAATACTGGAGATACCAGGAATATTATACATGTAGGCCAGGTCTAAAAGCCTGCTTTATTAATACAGAAATTAATAGTAAAGTTTGAAATACATTTTCCAATATAAGAATCACATGCAGTACGTGAGGTGTTCGTGTCTTTAAAATTCAACATCAGCAAGAAAATGGTGTTTGTTAGCAAAATGAGGTGCAAGTGATATAATAACATAATAAAAACCCATAAAGTAGACATTGTGTTATTTCGTTTTAATTCATAAAAGTACGCACACTTAACTTATTCAATTTTTCTTTTCATTTTTCACTAGGAATGAAGATTATCTAATATATGACCACTGTTTACATTTGGCCTTATAAACATCTAGCATTATTTACCTCTAGTTATAAAAGAAAAGCTAAGTACTTCTTAAGACGTTTAAGCAATTAACACATATCAGATCTGGAAGGAACTCAAAGATTACCACGGTCTGTGTAAGTAATCTAATTGAAGGCACTAGTTCAAAGATAAGTTATTTGCCCCGTGTCAATCAGCAGTGACAAAATTCTAAGATGTCTCTCATTTCAGACCTATCAAGTCTTAGCATATATATTAGAAGTTACTAAATGAAAAATCTTGTGTTTCAAATCTTTCTATGAAGATATGCAGGACGTTAAGTCACAAGTAGTTTGCTTGTTATTTAAAATTCATATTTGATTGCCAGTATATTGCAGGAACATCTTAACAAGGTCTTGGAATGAATTACGTCCAAAATTCCCCAGTGCATCACAGAACAACAGGCCTCTTGGCTAAATCCTTAGCTGTACCTTATACTGCAATGTTTCTCAGCATCATCCAAGGAACACATACATTAGATTTCATTTGAGGTGTTCCTTACAACTAAATTTCTAGATTCCACCCTGAGCACATTATATACTCTTATTCTGTGAGGGTAAGGCACAGAAATCTGTCATTTAAAAGCTTTTGAGACCAGAGTCTGCACAGATGATAAAGAAGAGTTCCTTTGTTCGGAATATGTCATAAATACTAAGTCAAAGTTAAGGTAAATGCAATCTTTTATCCAACAGAATCTATACTTTGCTAGCATACTTTTTTCAAAATCAACAACAGCCACAAATTCCACATGCCACTGAGAATACATGCAGAGCAGAATGGGGCCCGAAAAGGGAAAAGCAATCTAAGCAGAAAGCGTGAAACAAGTAATTCATTATCTGGCTTTCTGTCAAGGCCATCTACTCTTCCTTCAAGATGAACTCATAAGGAGAAAGGACTCTGGGAGTTACAAAGACAATTATTCCTTCATGAACTTCTGCAGAGCTCCTCATGAGTTGACACATGAATATCCTGGACCTTTAAATATTTTTCACTATAGGTTATTAAGTTTTATATATACAGTACCCTTCTGTTAAAGTCCTAAAGGTACTTGACAGGTTAAGTCATGTTATCAATTTCATGCAACATTTAGGAATTAAAAATTTACAATATTTCTAGAATTGAGGATTTTTCCTTGCCACTCCTCGAAATACTAGCTTTCATTCATGCAGCTTAGATGACATAATGTTATTGTAAAACAAAAAGCCAAAACGTAAAATTCACATTAAGATTCTAGTTGCAGATATTAAGTTTTTTATGGTTTCATCACTACTTTTTCTTCATATACCACTAAAAGTCATCTAAGAAATACAGGTCAGTAGGTGGTTGACAACATGTAGCGCGCGCGCGCGCACACACACACACACACACACACACACACACACACAGCATGTATTGATTTCAACATCTAGGTGATACTTTTCAATGAAAAAAATCTAGAAATGAGAGTACACTATTTAATGTAATATATACATGTACATATCTGAGTAAGTAACAATGAATCTTAGAAAACTAATTTCAATGTACAAATATAAAAACAAATAGGAATTGTGCAGCTTTAGAATAAAAACAAGTATGTTCTTATTTCAATACTAAACCAGCCTGTAGGCTCAACACTAGTGTAAAAGAATTTATCCTCAGATAACAAAGCAATGTATTTTATGACAATGTACCTAAAAACTCATTAAAATCTTTTCTCTTGGAGTGACATGCATTATCAGCAGAGATTAATCTGATGAGTGTTTAGGTGAGCTCCATTTTTAAAAATTCAATAACAGAGGGCTCTGTTGTCATCTGAAGAAAATCAATTAGAGGAGGTAAAGCCTCAAGGAAAACTAACATCAGTCATCACCACCCCTGGCAGCTGAAATGATTTGTCTTCCAGGCTTGGATGATCAGGAGGTGTAGTCATACTGCACAGAAATTATTTTAGTTTCTACATTCTGAACTCACTTTCCTTGATCTGGAGGACCTCAATAAAAATGACTGTTAATGAGAGTTATATGCTATTAAAACCAAGGAGAATCTTTGAAGGATCCTTTTTTTTTAATGAGCTTTGGTATTTTTCGACTGGGTTAGGGAACATAAACATAAAAGGTTACTTATTTCAACCTTACCTTCCAGATTCTTTGTCCACAATAAGGCATTGTACAGGATGGCGAAGACAATAGATTCCGCCAAATACAGCACACATCCTGGAAAGAGAATAGAAGAATGGGAATTCATAATTGTGTAGAAAATTGGTTTAACGTTATTTTATTTAATACTGAATCATTTGCATTATATGTGAAGCAATTTGGTAATTTATAATTTTCTTTATCATAGTGGAAAGACTCTCAGCGGTAAGATTAGAAATACCTTGATTCAACACAGGCATTACTATTAATAATACAGTACTGACATCTGGAAGTGTGCCAAGTCAGAAATGTCCCAAAGGAACGGCCAAATATCCCCCTAATATCACTTCCTGCAAGCCTAAGGTACATAAACCACAAGTATTCTAATGATGAAATGTATTTGACATCCCAACAAGAATAACCACAGAAAAGTCTTATGGAGAGATCAATCTGGAAGACTCTGGAAGACACAGGAAATTTTACCTGCCATACAAGTAAACAAGTTTCCAGAAACTAAACTGGGAACTGAAAAGTAAAGCAGTGAATATATAAGTGAATGAATGAGAAGCTCTAAGAAGTTTGCTTCTCTCTCAGCAACCTAAGTACCTGGGTTTTAATGCCCATTTGGAGACGAGAACAAGGAAAGCAGGAAAGAAGGAAAGAATCTCTCATATCTGGATTCCTCGGGGAATAAACATAAGTTAACATGTGATATAGGAAGGAAATCTACTTACTAATGGAGAGATAAAATAAACAAAACATTCTTTTAAGTGGCAGTATTATACCGCTACATGATACAAGACAACCTTAACCCACAAAATGTGAAGATAGGCTCTGTGTCAGTAACAACCTGGCCAGCGGGTGAAAGCAATGCTAAAGCTTTCTGGTAAGAAAAACAAACTAAGGCCATGCAAAAGTGGCAAATAATCTCTTGAGATAATTTTACAACGTAAATTATATAACACATGAACAAACTATCAAATAATGAATGAGAATTAGTACACAAACAGCAAACTATTCAGAACTGTATTCCGAAATAGGGGATAGAGTACACTGAGAACGTATGGATCAAAAAACAAGAGTAGTGGAATGTCCAGATGGAAGATTACAGTAGGCTGAAAAGGCAACTCCACCACGGCCTGTTCTAATCCCTGGAGCCTGGGGATGCAGCCTGCTGCAAATAAATATGCTCAGTCTCCAAACTCATAAAAACACCAGTTTGGGCAACAATTTGATAGTAACTGGTAAAGATGTATATCAACAGAGGAGTAATCATATTGTTACGTAGGGATATAAGAAAAACCCTCATACAGGTGTACTACAGGATGAACACCTTTTGATACAGTCTGCTAATGTAGCCCACTACAGTAATGAAGAGGGATAAATCTGCCTGTCTAATTTGTACAGCAACTATGCCACCCTCTAGCTGTACACTTCTGAATCAAATTAGTTACATCAATGAATCCTATTTTCTTTATATACAATAGCTTTTATTTCTATCACAATGAAATATTATGCAGTCATAAAGACAGATACTAAGTGTCTGAATAAAAATGTGGCCATCTAAAGTCAATAATACTCAGTGAAATGCACAAGCACAAAAGACTGACTACCGATGGGTGTTCCTCTTATGAAAAGCACACACACACACAAAAAGACATAAAAAGGCCCCAACATGAATGATGGGATAAAAAGAGAGGCAATGGTCCTACAGGAAAGGGGTGAACCTCTGAAAAAGGGGTGGACATAGACACTCACTTATTCCCCATGCCTCAAGGTTCTAATGTGTTACAGAATTTGGAATTCATGCGTTTACATAAAAATATTACATTTTTTGTTATGTGAATTTTTACCACAATAAAATTATTGAAAAAGAGAATTATAGGGATTAATATTTTTAAATAAGTTATTTAATACACAGCATATAGAATTACGTATGTGTTCAGTAATCAATTAAGTAGGTACACTTTTATATGCATCACACACAACCAAATGTCTATCAAGAGGAAAAAGGACATAAGAAAAAGTATATTCATATGTACAGTAAAGAATTTCATTTTACCCCACATGAGATCTAACCTTTGTTATCAGGTTCTGGGAAGTGATCTCTAAACTCTCAGAATGTTTTGTATGCCTAGAGGCACTGAGTTACCAGATATTCTAATAATAAGATTTAGGATGAGGACTAGATACTGGAGAGTCTTTGGGTGAGGGCTGGACTAGATACTGGAGAGTCTTTGGGTGAGGGCTGGACACTTATAAAAGAACAACGTTGTGATTTAGGGTGGAGCTTTGGATCATAATGTATATACAAATTAACCTTCAATGAGCCTGGGTGCTGACATCATGGCCAAAGGCAGTTAATCAGGCCTTGGTGATGGAACATCAACAAAATCTCTCAAAACTAAGGCTCAGGGAAGCTTCTCTGGTTGGTCATACTTGTGTATAATGTCTGTCATGCATCACTATACTGAGAGTTAACACTGTTTTGACTTCATGGTGAGAAAAAAACTGGAAATTTACATTTGGAAGCCTTCTGTGTTCTACTCTAAATACCTCTTCCCTTGACTGATTTTAATCTACATTCATTCCCTCTAGTAATCCATAACTCTAAGATTTTTCACTGAGTCTTGTCAAATTCGCCTTGAGGGAAACTAAATTCTGAATAGTTTTTTTTTTTTTTAACATGGTACTTCACATAATGGAATACTATAAACAATTTTAATGAGTGAACTTCAGTCCCATCTGTCAACCAGACAAACTATAAAAACACTGAAACTTATAAAAGTTTGAATGATAAATTGAATGAGTTAAAAAAAAAAAACTTCACAACTCAGTGGTGCAAGCCTATAATCCCAGCATTCCAGAAAGCTCAGGCAGGAAGATCACAAATTTGAGCCCAGCCTGGGCAACTCAGTAAATTTGTGATATCCTTTCTCAAAATAAAAAATAAAAAAAGTGGGTTGGGGATTAGAGCAATGTGAATGCCTTATACCAGTATCACCTACACATACACCCTTCCCACATGCATAATTTAAGATGATTACAAACATCAAATTCAGGATAGTATTTCCTCGTGGAAGACAGAAAATAACAGGTATAATAATTATTTCAATTGCTCATTTTCTTAAAAAAACAAAAGCAAATACAGACAAATAATGAATTTGAGAAATATGAAGTAAACTGGTGCTATTTACTTCAGTCTCTGAAATATTTAATCACCTATTTAGATTGCAATAAGATATAAGTGGTAGAGATAAGTAACATTCTGTAAGTGCAGTAGTAACATTTCTATTGTCTTTCTAAACTCAATCATTTTAGTGGACATAACAAAGCATAATAGGCTAGAGGTTAGATAATAATTCAAGATAATTTTTTTTCATTTAAAACTTTAGATTAATATAATAAAAGACACAGGAAAGCCAGCTTAAAGAACGTTTGTATGCCTAAACACCCGTTAAGACTACAAATTTTAATCAGGACAGCAGTTACGAGACATTCTCCTTTCTTGCTAGAATTGTTTACTGATCAGCTATCAAATTATGCAACAACATTTATCAATCATGCTGGGACACCTGGCACTATTCAAGAGGCTTAACTTTATTAGACTTTAAAGAAAGTCAGAAAAAGTCTTTTGGTTAAACTATTTATCTACACTTGTCATGCAATATTCTATTCTGCTTTCTACTGTTCACAGAGACACAGTGCCATTGACGAAGTTGATGCGATCAAATCAGCCCAATTTCCTGATGACACTGAAAAAGTCCATCTGCATGTGAAATATCACAGGCTCAATCAGCACAAATAGGATGAATTAGGCTAAGTTCCCAGAATAGACAAGCAGGTTAAAACTACGGATAACGAAATCATTCTCATTTAACTGGACACAACTCTCTTATCATGTGAAAGCAACACCAAAGTTTCCAAGCTCCTTAGAGATAGCTATAGAAGAGTTGTTACCAATTGGTCAACTGAGTTTTTCATTTCAGAAAGTTTGCCCATATCCACACACACACACACACACACACACACACACACACAGAGTATTAGGAGAGCAATCTTTTTGCATTAATTACCCATTGGGAAAAAGGAACTCTTAAAATGTCTTTCTAGATTCTAGGGCATACAAAGAAATCAAGTTCAGATTGAAAGTTGTATAAGGTTAAAAATTATAAGCTATTATGGCACAAATTACTACTACACTATCAAAACCTGTGAAATACATGCAAGTAGGATTTAATGTAATTTTCTATAAGGACTTTCTTTCAGTATCTATCATGTGTAGGAATTTTTTTTCTTTAGTATATATTAACAGAAATCTCTCTCTTACCCAGTCCTTTTCTTAAAACTTTTTTTTATTTAGAGAAAGGTCTCACAATAAATGCTAAGTTTCCCAGGCTGGGCTTCAACCTGAATCCTCCTGCTTCAGCCTCCCAGAAATGCTGGGATACCAGAGTACCTCACCATGTCTGATATATCATGTATTCTGAAAGTTAACTTTCAGTATGGTATTAGGCTAAGTGGAGCCTCTAAAATAGCAGATTATCCTGTACGAGGCCAACCTGGGCTACACCAAAGAGTTCAGGACCAGCTTGGACTACAGAGCAAGACCCTGTCTCAAAAAAAGAAAAAGAAAATATGCATTTAAATGTATTATGTTATTGTAGTCATCTAAAATTATTATAATAATCCATCAAAAATAATCCAATTATCTATCACTTTTGGCCTTTTGGCTAAGATCACATGTAGTATCAATTTTTATCAGTTTAAAATAATCCAGTGTTCAACAATATGACCTACTGATAGTGGTCACACACCATATGTAAGAAGCATAAGAGTGTAAAGAATGGTTAGTGTGTAGGATAGAGAATATTATAAAAGAATTAGTCAAATAATGAGACATGATCATGATAATCCAATCAAATTTATTAATTTAAATATAAACTACTGAAGTATGTGCTCTTTAGAAGGCATAATTTGCTATGAATTACACCTTTGTCCAGCTGAATGACATTCACACTTTTCACCTTCCTTGTCACTGGACAGTAGGCTCACCTGCCACATAGCTCACAATGGTGGCATGTGCTTACGCTCTCTTACCTCTACTGTCCTCAAGTATCTTGTTTTCTAATGACAAAAACGAGTGGTTTATAGGGACTATCAGCAAAAAGAAGAAAACTGAAAACAACTCCCCTGTATAAGAATTATCAGTCTTTCCTATATTTAGTCTCTCTCTCTCTCTCTCTCTCTCTCTCTCTCTCTCTCTCTCTCTCTCTGATTGTTTCAACTTGGGACTGAGTTATATTCCCAATCCTTTTTTTTTCTTTTTAATTTGAGAAAGGCTCTCACTAAGTTGCTTAATTTATAAGGCTGGGCCCCAACTTGCAGTCCTCCTACCTCAGTCTACTAGATTGTGGCCTGACAGGCATGTATCATCATATCTTTAAAAAAATTGGTTTACAGAGGTTATTTGGTGGCAATGAGCAATAGAGGAAATCTTTTATAAACGAGGTAAGAATCAAAACAGCGAGGAGTTCTTGAGTGCTGCATTCAAAACTCAACTAGTAGTCACTTGAGAAGTAGGGACTTACAGGTGGTGAAATAACTATTGGCAACACATGCAGCAGTGGGACACAAAATCAGTAAAAACAACATGACAAGTAATTATGGCTAGCATTGAGTGTTTACTGCATGCCAGGCTTCAAGTGTACTAACTCTATTGCATTTGTCTTAGTCACTTTCTTGTCACTGGGACACAATACCTGACACCCACAACTTAGGAGAGATTTACTTTCGCTCACAGTTCAGATGTCTCAGCTCATTCATGGTCAGCTGGCAATGATGGGAGGGCCTGGCATGGAGAAAAGCCATTCATGGCAAGGCAGAATGAAAGCAGAGAGAGACAGGGGAAGAACAGGGAGCAGGAATATATCTTCCCAGGTTACCCACGCAGTGACTCATCCCTCCAACCTGGCCTCACCTCCTAACAGTACATGATATTATCAATGGAATAACACCTCATTGAGTTTAGCACTCCCATGGATCTAAGCACCTTCAGAATACGGGAGGCTTTTGGGAGATATTTCTGATTAAACTATTACATTCCTCTCCCACGCTCCCTAAAGACTGGTGCCTGTCTCATTATGCAAAATGCATGTAGTCCATCTCCGAGACTGGCCAAAGTATTAAAAGTTCCAAAACTGCTAAAAAGTCCAGGTCCAACATCTTATGAGACTCAAGACAAATTCTTAGCTATGAGCCCCTGTAAAAATCAAAAGGAAAGTTAAATTTAAAACCTTCCAAAATGCAACGGCACAGGGCGCACATACTCCCCTTCCAAAAATGGAATAACAAGACACAAAGAAATGGGACCAAAGCAAGACTGATAGTCTACGGGGCAAACACTAAACCTTATAGATATATGTCTACCACTTGAGGCAGGTTATCCTACGATGTGACCTCCCAAGTCTCAGGTGGCCCTGGCCCTATGACCTCCGCTCGTTGCCTGTGATTTTCATCAACAGACAATCCACGTTCCTGGCATTTACAATTTCCTGGGGTCTCTACCGCACTTTCAGCTTCCACACCCTGCACTGCTAGGGACACATTGTCTGGCCTCCCAGGCTTTCCATGGCTCGCAACTCTTGTATTCTGCATGCCTATGAAACCAGCAGCATGTGGACAATAGCAAGGTCTGCCACTGGCTTGAGCAGTAGCTTAGCCCCCTTGGCCCACCACTGCAATATCCTGAGTGCTTAAATGGATGAACACCTTGTAGATTCCACTTTCCTAGATGGCCTTGAATAAGTTGTGCTCCCTTGCATCCTCTTCTCAAGGCAAAGTCCTTGAAACTCTTGTTCCAGCAAACAGTGGAATCTGTTGATTCATGAGATGACTTTCAAATGCCTTTTTACTGTCCTGAAGCAAAGTATGTAGCTTCTATTTAATGATAATCTTCTCAGCAATCATGTTTTCTTTGCCCCCTCTTTATAGTTACTTTACTTCTGGTAATACTGCAGAAGTTTTCATTTTCTATCTTTTGGCTCTACCATCTTCTGATTTTCAGTGTGCAACTGGTCAAAAGCAGCAAGCAGTACTCATGATACATGAACTTTAGGCTGTCTTAAAGTCTCCCCTGCAAATTAATTAGTTCACTATCCTTAATTTCTGTTTCAGGCAAAGTCTCAGGACATGAGGAAAATGCAGAAATTCATTTTGCCAGAGTAATACAAATGGCTTCCAGATTAATGGCCAATAGGGTTCTCCTCTTATCTACAACCTCTTGATCCTGGACTTCATGATCTGCATTCTTATCAGCAATTTAGTCTTCTGAGGTATAGCCAGATCTCCCGCATACGTCAGCAGCACTGTTATCTTTTGAGTTCTGACCAAAATCTTCCATCTTCCATCAATCTCAGCCTACAGCATTCTAGAACTTTAACCCCGAGCCTTTGCACTGAAGTACATCATCTATTCTTGTATTGGTTGTTTTGAGACAGGGTCTGGAGAAATTACTAAATTTCTCAGGCTAAGCTCAATCTCGTAGTCCCCCTGCCTTAACCTCCCAGAGTGCTGGTATTCAGGCATGCACAACCACATCTTAAATATATATATATATGGTTGGTGGAAGGTATTTGGTTGGTGGTGAGAAGCACAATAGTGAAAAGCTCTTGAGCCTTGCATTCAAATCCTAAATAGAAATCATTTTACCATTGGCTACATAAAGGCCAATGAGGCAAACACTCAGCAAAAACAACAAAAATAATAACCATGGCCGAATGTTCACTACATGCAAGGCTTCACCTATATTAACATATTGCATGCTATAAAAAAAATAGTATTATTGGTCTGGTCCTACCAGCTTCCATGTCCATCCGTATTAGCCTGACTCATTGTCAGTATCATCTTTGTTTTTTTACAGCATTAAGAAGGAAAGCAACACAGATGTTCAATTTACTCCAGGAGTTGTTATGAATCCTATCACATTGCCAGTATTATTACAAGTACCATAAAGGCTGAATATCTATACATGTTTGCCTTCCAAAAAGGATGTATATTTCTCTGCCTGTGCATTTCAAATCGATGACATGTAACTTCACTGCAGATAGAGCAGAAACTCACAGTAACTATAAATGTGGGAATACTTGTCTTTAAAATGCCTGGCACACTGTAAGTATCTGCAATCCACATTTCAAAAAGCTGCTTATACAGTATATTGGTAAACTGCAAAATTTTAATGTACTATTAGTAAAGGATAAACATTCAGCCATTAATTAACAAAGTTCTACTTGATACATGATACTTGTTTCTAGTTTATTACTAGCCACCTAAGGGTTAACAGGCCTTACCAATGGACAAAGAAGTTATCAAAATTGCATTTTGGAGATGGTAATTTGCTCCCTGTTTATAACTGTCACCCTGAGACTAACAGAAGTTCTAGCAAGGCAGCTCTTCTCTAGGACAGTACAAGGTCTAGAGGAGGTATTACAGGACCCTCACAAGAAAAATCTACTAAATGTATTAAATATGGTTGGTAGTACTACCCAGTGAAAGTCAATACAAAAATGTACCTGAAAGCTTTGTCAAATGCTATGAAAAATAAACCAGACAAAAAAAGGTCTGTTAAAAGAAAAAAAATCTCAGTGATCAGTGAACATTATTTATTGTGCTTCCATGACATCACAGCAGCTGTAGCTAGGAATACACACATGCCTGTAACTCTTGGACTCTAGGAGATAACTGAGGGAGGAGAATGCCAAATTCTATACCAATCTAGACAACTTGTTGACTGATCAAGACTCTACCTCAAAGTAAATAAATAAATAGGCAAATAAATAAATGGGCCCAAGAAGAGGTTCAGTGTGAAAACTCTGGGTTCAATCCCTAATACTGAAAAAACAAAGAGTTCCATTCAATGGTATGGTATGTCTAAATGTCATGAGATACAATAAAGCCTCAGCCATTGTACCTATCTACACAAAATTCATCTGTATTTCTTGTGCCTACCTTTATACATACATATTAACCATAGTAATATATTTAAAACAACACATTGAGATTTCTATCATATTTCATAGTACCTCCTGGCCTGAAATATGTATAGAGAGCAACTTACATGCATATACACATGGGCTCGTGCATATACATGGAGGAGGGGTAATCACAAAGGTCTTAATGTTGCTTACACTAAACACACATGCTTGTGCCAAAGATCAAGTCTTACTATACATCATATGGCATGTTTATGTTACATCCTTTTAGACTACTACAATGTTACTGGTTACACACTTACATTACTTGGCAGTGTTCACTTATATTATCATTTTTTCTATCTTTCTCAGCCTCTTTCTCTGGGCAAGCAGCAGAAAAAAGGCAGTATGTGAACGGCAGTGTCCAAGGTGAGGGTTATGGTTTTGTCATAGTGGGCCGATCCCTTGGAAGGCAACATATAAGTACCAGCAACAGCTCCCCTAGACCCTTGCCACTGCTCAGGCCACTGTCATCCAACTCAGTTTAGACTTCTATTGGCTCTGCAGAAAAAAACTTTCACAAGAACTAAATAATGGTAGTAACTTTCATAGCCATAGGAAACAGTGTATGATTATAAAACTCCAGTTTAGGCCTTATCCCCTACCTATATGCTCTTGGTGCTCATTATCTCTGTCTAAGGTTTGACCTGATTCAGCAGAACATTACAAAAAGTGTAAACTACAAACCTCAAGCTGGACCTGGTGGTGCAAACCTATAATCCCCGCACTATGGGCACTGAGGCAGAAATACTGCAAGTTTGAGATTAACACAAAGAAAGTCTAAACCTTGAAAAAACTCTACCTGAAAACAAAAATGTAAAAAGAAAATGGGCTGGAAATACAGCTCTCTGCAAAGACTCTGGCTTTAATCCATAGAACATCCAAAAGAAATTAAAACCTCAAATAATTTCTCTATTACAATATGATCCCACTCATAATTACCCAGAATAGACAAAACGAGAAAACAGCAAGTCACACTTGACACTAATCTTGGTGACAGAATGTGAGTGGAGTTTGTTTGGCCAGCAGGGATCACTAAAATCAAAATTCCCATGCCACTAGAGGTCAAATGCACAATCTTAGACATGATATTCAAATTGCAGAGATCAGTTCTTGAAGATGATTGTTAAATACACTTGGGCATTCTGACGCTGGAATCAGACTTACTAGGTACCTTTCTGGATTCTCCCACTTACTAGTTATGTGACTGTCTTTCAGTTTTCTACACCCATAGAATGGAAATAATACCACAAATGGTTGCTAAATGAAATGACTTAATTAATGCATGTGAAGTGCTACTCTGTGCCTGGCATTAAATTAGTGTTCAGTGCATTGTAGCTTTTGCTGGTTAAGACCAAGGATATATCCAAGGAGATAAGTTTATAGATTGTACCACCCATATGAAGTTCGGTGGCCACACTGCTGTGACTGCGTAATAATCAGCATCCCAGTATATGAAGTCTGGAGTTTCTTCTAAAAAACTTTAAGCAACTCAGGCACACTGATATAACCTAAGAGAATTGTTCATGTTCAATTTTTCATGTCTCAACAATCTTTTGAGATCCACTCCTTAATTTCCCCAACATTTCTGGAATTCGGCCTTCTATGCACCACATGTAGTTCCAGGCAGTGGGGGCACAAAAGCAAACAAGATCAATGATGTCCTTCCTGTCATACAACTTAAATAGTCTGAGAAGAAAACAGACAAGAAATAAGAAAACTATATGTAGCAATAAGTTTTCTGGGGAAAAAAAAAAAACCATGATAACATGAAGGTGATACAGGGGTTGGGATGTTAGACAAGATCATAAAGACCAAGTCTCTTTGAGGAAGTGATATTTGAGTTGAGACTGGAGAAACTAGGACACACTGATCACAATGAAGATGCGACAGAGCATTTGAAGGAAAACAGAATGGAGAATAAAATATCTCACTGTGTATGAAAAGATGGGGAAAGCTAGTACACAAGGAACAGGTAGAAATATACTGACATGAGGTCAGAGAGAGCCAGGGTTCTTCCTGTGCATGGCTTTGAAGGTCAGAGTGACGACTTATAATTCCATTTTACATACCATGAAAAACCACCAGAACGTTTTGAACGCAACACTGACATGATACAATCTGCATTTCTTTTAAGAGATGGGACTAGCCTCTCTAAGGGAAATTGTCACATGGGACAAGAGAAGAGAGAAAGCTAGTTATGATGGCGACCTGAAGCAAGATAGTAGCGATGCAGACAAAGAGGTGTCGAGACTGCAGAAACAGATGAAGGGAAATACTCTCCTGACAAGTTTAATGTAATTTATATATTCATAAGAGTCTCTCCCTTGACATGTGTAACAATTAAAGCGCCTGCTCAAGCTTAACAGTCTTCCTACACAGGTATTGCTTTCAAGGGCTACCCCTAAGCACTTTGACTTCACTTTCTGAGTCATTATTAGAGACACTGTTAACAACCTCAACAACCACAATCTCTTGACTTTTCATCAAGCTTACTACATAATAATCTGTGTAAAAATTTCTAGTTAAGAGAGAACAATGAAAAGATTAGTTTCTGTGCCTCCAAGGAGTTACCGCACAATCTTAAAAGACAAAATAATGGTCAATAAACCAAGAAATTATTTTACGTAAGTATCTTGAGACCAATAGGACTTCAGATGCAGATGTAACACTTAAGGAAAGGCTGCAGGCTGAAGGATTGCCCTTTAGGAAGTGCTGTCACTCTTAGAAGGCATAATCATCATGCCTAACTTAGAAAAGTCTGTCAAAAAGTAATACTCTGCCTTCAGAACACTATCAGAATTTGCCTCTATTTTATAAATCTTAACCATATATCTTGTCTCCTCTGTTACTGATGACATTCTGTAGATGGTATATTCATTTTTTTCCAGCTTTTCCAGCTGTCCTTAAATTTAACCTTCTTTAGGGAAGGCACAATAAACTTAGGTATTGGTGACAGAAACAGATCTGTACTAATAATTGTATCAGAGTTCCAGAATAAATTATCATACATTACAGAGAACCAAGTTATCACTCAATCTTTAAAAAAAATAAGGTCTTTTGAAATACTGGGGTCATTTTATATGTCTGGGTAGTAAGTTAGGCTTCAAATCTACAGTTCATGTAATTATGGCTCCTTAGTTTATACAAAGACCAGACAAATCTGATGGATTCCTCAGTATAGTTTGTTAGAATGATGTCAGTAAAGCTTTGGCAGATAATTTCAACTATGCTCTTAGTAACACTGAACTTTTCAGCCTGAATACTCAAGCTAACAGATCGGTCTATATTATTTATGACATCTATTTAGGCAAATCCATTTAAAACTTGCTGTTTGAAATTCAAATTCAAAGTTCTGGGTTCAAAATTTTGGGATGTAGAAAAAAATCAACAGTAAGCTATATGAGGCAGCTTTCCTATTGCTGAGATACAATAGCCAACAGCCAAAACAAAAGGAATTTAGCTCATCCAGAAGGTTCCAAGGCAGAAATGTCCAGGTGGACAGAAGTAACAACGCTGCTTTCAGTTCATGGAAACCAGGAATCAGAGCTGGGGAAAGCGTAAGAGAACAATGGGCAACAGACCACACAGCATCCGCCATCATGCCTCCACGACCCACCAGGCACACCCAGGAGGGCGCTTCACTAATCTGCCAGTATTTCTTTTTTTATTTGAATATTCATGAACTACAGATTCACTAACATGTTGGTAACATATGGCCTAGGGAAATAGTGTCTGTCTATATCACTTTTGATCACTTTTAAGCACTCTCCTACTCTATCCCCTCTCCCTCCCTGCTGTTCCTTATCCCAATGAAGTTTATATATGGGGAATGGTTTGTAATGCTGACGTGATGTATGTGCACAAAATACTCAAGTTCGATAATAAAATGGGAAAAAGGATTAATGGTCACATAAACATATTGAGACTTTCTGTGAGATTTCCTTTGATCAATCTCCTTTCTCAGACTCTTTCTCTAATATGACAGTTCACACATGATATATTCATTTTTGGCTTATATTATCCTTATTTAAAATATTGTTCCATTTTGCAGCCTAGTGTTGAAAGCTCAAATTGCACAAATAATACAATGGTAAAGAGGCATCCACTTTGAATCTAGACAAGAATATGCTCTTCTTCATTGGAAATTCCTTTCATGACTATGTCCAGTCTTGGGTATTTCTAAATGCATAAACAATAACATTTTTGGGATGACCTACGTACTCTCCGATCTCTGGTATGGAATGAATAATACGTGTGGAGATCATCTTCCTATATGCACAACCACACATGACACAATTTTTTCCCCACAATGGTCCATGTAAAACAGACAACTGATATTCTTCAGCTTAGAAATTTACTATGTATATGAGCTCTCAGTGTCAAATATAAACTGGAACAGGTTAGTATTGTGGTGGGGTATTTTTATTCTACCTCTCAAATTATTTCCAAAAATGTTAAAAAATGTTAAATATTTACTCTTGGGAAAATCTACTGTAAAAACTCCCCATGCAACTAAGAGCTCATGTAAACTACTTTCTTCTTTCTTCTTTCTTTCATTCTTTTCATCCCTTTCTTCCTTCCTTGTTGTGTTTAAACTAAATATCTCTGCATGACTAAACATCATCCCCAACTCCACAGGGAGACATCATTTACTTTGTAGTCTTTGGTAAAAGACTTATGAGAAGCTTGTGATATGACTGAGGTATACCTACTTCATAAAAACAAACCCCCACATTCTTTCCTCTTGGGGGTTCTATGTTCAAAAATTTCACCCTTAGGTTATTCATTACAAAACTGATTCTCTTGCCTAAGTCACAGTTTCCTTTACTGGTCTATGGTTGATCCAGGCTTCTGTGATCAGAAATACAGTACTTTCATTTTTTCCCTTGTTGACAAACAGCAACTTACCTAGTCAAGTAAGAAAAAAAAAAAAAAACCTCAGTGGTGTTAGGAAAATTTTAGAAAAGGACTGTTAACTTTCTTATTTCAAAGTTTAATATTACTAACTAGGGACTTATGGAACAGCTGTTGGCCATGATTCACCTACAGCTGTGCTTACAATCGAAATTAAATCAAACAACTACTCAACTACTAAGGGTTTTTCATTGCATTAATTGCACAATTTATGCAAAGTCTAAATCAAGGATATTGATTTGTATTAAAATTATATGAAATAAATGACATGCATGTAATAATTACAGAAAAAAATACAGACTAACCTATTTAGAAAGAGAACAAAGAAGCCAACATGCACTGGAGAAAAAACGAGTTACAAAAATTTCAGAAGTAACAGGAAACTTTAAAACAAGTTGGACCAATTCTCTCTCATAATCAGAGAGTTAAACTACTTGCCTGTAAGTACAAAGCTTCTAATAGTTGGAGGCAGATCTGACAACTGGTCTGGACCAAGACTTAAAAGAGGAACAGCTCAGACAGCTGCAGGGTTGGGACAGACGTTACAAACCAGGAAAATATGGGACAAAAATGAAAGGTGTGAATGTCCAAGAGTACCTGAATAACTGCATGCATGTACCTATTGAAAGAGTGACAGGAAGGAGTTGAAGGTTAAAATAATTCTGATGAGGGGTGGAAAACAGGTAGAAGTGTCAGCATTTTCCAATGGAAGTGACATGCTCACTTGATTAGGGAAGACAAAGGAGGCAGATGTTGGAAGCAGGAAAAAAGCTATGGGTTCAAGAGGGAATCTAGGAAGTAGTAAGTCCTGGACAATGGTAGAAGAGTGGAAAATGAGGAAGGTCTAGCTCAAAGAGATTAAGAAGAAAGGACACAGTAATTAGGAAAGTGTCGAAGTAACCATAGAGTTCTAGGCTGATAACTTATGCCCTGAGAAATATGACCGAAAAAGTTATGATTTCCTTAAAGGCTTCTCAATTTACATAGAAAGTCATGAGTACATACATGAGTGATGTGATACTGGGAATTAAATCTAGGGCCTTCACCTTAAGCTACATCTCTAGCGCTTCTTATTTTTTAAGTTTGAGACAAGGTCTCACTAGGTTGCCCAAGTTGGGCTCAAATCTGCAATCCTCCTGCCTCAGCCTCCCAGAACAATGGAATTATAAGCATGTGCAACCACTCCTGGGCCAAATCAAGACTTCTGAGGTATTCTGTGAATGGCATAAATTTACTACTTATAGTTGCTAACTATGAGTTTAAATACAACGATGAAGCATTTTAGAATAGCCATCACAGTTTTCTTTAAAAGTTCACTTTAGTGAAAGATATCTTCATAAATATATGACGAAAAATGTTACTTACTTGGTTAGAAAGCTTACTTTTGCATAAAAAAGTTGGATCTCTGGCTTGTTTAAAAAAGATAATCTGGATCTTAGAACATTAGGCTTACATTTAAGACCTGTGTTCTCATAGTGGCTGCTCCCTTAGATGCACTAAATGTTCCACAGCTCAATGCAGTCGCTTCCAGCAATTTCACTTTCTTTCCATTACCTGCCTGGATCCTGTGGGCATCTGTGACTGAAAACTCCATGACTCAACTGTTCAGTAAGTTTCAATTTGATACTTTTATTTGCCTATTATGAATATTCCATGTTGAACAATACACAGAATGTTATACACTAAAACTTAAATTTTAAATATAGTGTTTCTAGAAGAAAGCATCAGTCAGAACCAGCAAAATGGCAACATTAGTCAAGTTAGTAGAATTCTGAAATTATTCATATACTTTGCAAGCCTTAAAAAACATGAAATAAAAGTTATTGATGCTCTGATGTGGCCAAACTATATTTTCCCCTGAAAATTAATGCAGTGTTTCCACATCTAGTTTGCTGTAACAATAAAGGTACATTAGGAAAGCCTATGAATTCAGAATTATCTCAACATCATTTTTACATGAAATGAGTGATAAAAAGTTTATATCCTACTGTGAGTTCAACTTATTAGAATGTTCCCTTATTCACTTTTAAAACCAAGATAACTTTCACACTTTGCCCAAGTTTTTAAGAGTTCTGATATTAACACATAGGGAATACAAATTTAGGTAAAAAGAGCAATGATTATTTATCTGACATTAAGATCTGAGTCTGACTTAATAAAGACTGTTTTTTCACTTGCGGGTTTTTCTTTTATCAAAATTAAAGTTAAAAAAAACAAAAGTATCACTTTCAAACATATACAATAAAGCAACCATTCTGAACATTAATTTTAAAAATGAGTACTTGTTTTCTAAATTTAAAGTTTTGGACTTTTTTCAAAAATTACTTCATTTTATTTTAATAGACTCTGACAGTGTGTAATGCTTGACTGCACAAAGCTGTGGCTGGAACTCATTTTTAAATATTATAAGCTGTTTGACAGTTCTGGTCAAGTCCTACCTTTCCCATACAAGCAACTGTAAAAAAAAATTTAAGACTTAGAAAGTTCCCATTTGTCCCATTTTCATTAAAGTTAGAAAGAATGTGAAAATACATGCACATAACTTCTGAGAAATGTGAAGTACTGAATCTAATGGGAGATACATTTTCTATTTGTGTTACTTATTAAACTACTATTTCAGTCCTTGTTTAACACAAGCTCAAGGAAAACTCACAAAAGCAATATAATACCCATACAGCATATTTTTCAAATATATATTCAAATTCAATTGTGTATACCTGGAGTAATACTTAATTCTTCGATGCTATTATCTCCAAACAATACATATTTAAACCCATAAAACTTTAATTAATCGAATACTTCTTTCCAACAATTATTGAATGAGAGTATATCAACACTGCACTGCATTTTAACTTTACCCTTGTGACATCAAATTTTATTACAGATACATTAAGAGTTGTAAAAGAAATTTGGCTGGTAGCTCAAATCCTACATAGTGTTTTTTAAAAAGCAATTTTAGTTCCTATCAAGACAGGAATCAGTAGTTCCAATTTTTTGTAAATACAGCTGCAAAACAATAAGATCCATTAATAGTTGAACTTTCGACACTGCTATTCAAGATGATTTATGAGTTTGTATATAATTTGATTATTCTATTAATTCTGCGGATCACTTCTTCAGCTAATAAAGTGAAGGTCACTTTCAAAATAAATCTTCATTACATCTCACAGAAAGTAAGTGCCTCCAAGTAGTTGTTTTCTTTAATTAAACACTAATGTAACAACAAGAAGATAGACTTCAGGGTTCCTGCATGTGTTTCTACAGAAGTAACATGGACAAATTCAACAAAAAAGTGTCTCTTCACCTAGTAGCTTAATTTTCAAAAAAAAAAAAAGAATTATTTTCACATATTTATTGGCACTAATTTTTAAGTTACAAAATAAAAACTGAATTGTACAAACGTTTTATATATTAAAAATATAAAGATAAGAATTTTTTCCAAACTCATACATGAAATTTAAAGACTTTCATTTCTAAAGTTATGTATGTGGGATTCTATACATAAAAAAGAAAAATAACTCTTTCCCTTAACGAGGGATTTTTTTTCCTGAAGGTGGAAAGAAGCCATCTCTGCCCCATAAGATAAATACTGGCACATGGCCCTGACAGGTTGGAAGGAGATCAGAGGAAAAATAACAAGGACTCACATTAATATATAATTCTAATCTAATCTATTTTTACACAGAGAATGTTCTGTGTCCTGGATTTAGTGCTTCATTTTATTATTATTTTAAAATTCCTAAACTTTTCAGCTTGAGGTCCTATCTTCAAAGCTAAGGAATCAGATGAATACGTCAAACTAATAAAGCAGATTAAAATGATGCATACTTTTCCAAAGAAGTAAAATGCGATCTTCAAACTCAAGAAATCATATTCTAAATATGAACATAAGAAACTATGCCAGCAAAATGATACTACCAAGACACACGTAGCAATAATCTGCATGCTTCCCAGTGGTCTCTATTGTACTATCTTTTTGTGAATGAAACACTTGTTTTGTATGTCTGATAAAAACAAACCGACAAAAACCAAATGCTGCAATTACTTACCTGTAACTACCATGTCTTAACTGGGAGTGTGCATGCATATAGAAACGAAATGCATATGGCTACCAAAGAAAGTTGGAGAGCTGAAAAAGTGAACTATTCCTGCGATTCCTAATCTCTCGTAGCCAAGAACATGTATTTCCAAGACAGATTTAGGGGTTCAGGCCCTGATTCCAAGGGGATGTGATCAATCAGCAGTGTGAGCTCAGAGCCAATGCCAGTCTCCAAGCTGTAATTTACACATGTAGTTCTCTTACAGAGGTATTTTTTAAAACTTCTTAGGTAGAACATGTTTATTTAATGAAATTCCTGATTCCTAGTTTTTAGTCATAATCACTAGTATTCTTTGCTCTTGCTAAAAACCAGCACATAAACGAATACAAAACTGTTCTCTCATCTTAAAATTCCAGGGAAAATATTTCATTTTTGAGGTTTTGATCTCTGAAACCCATCATAGACTAGTCCTCACTGGAACACCGAAAGGAAGAAAGGAGGGAAAGAAAGGAGAAGAAGGAAAAGACAAAGAACGAGTGCAGAATCATGTTTTGCCATAAATCAAATTCCATGATGTATGAACTCCAGTTGATTACCTCTTGTAACTCTTCTTGTCGTGGGACATTCAAATATGTGTCAAGTTATTTGTAGAAGGACACCAGTTTCTTCCTTTGTTAGTACAAAACGAATCATGCTTATGACACTAAAAGACATTATACAAGGAAGTGTCAATCATAAACACTAAACTTGTTTGTGAAATGATACCTACCATACTGATAACCTAGAGGAATTATTCCTGTTTTCTAACAGTAGAGTGGTATTAACATTATACACTGGAGCCAAGATATTTAGTAAGAATATAGTCAAAGTAGAGATGATGAATCTTAGCAAGGCTTTAAAAAACTAAATGAATTAGGATAATTTTGTTAAAAATAAATGTCAATTTAATTTTTCTGATCCTTATACCTTCAATATTATCTAAACTCCTTATCATCCGCGTGGATTATTTTGCATGAAAATATTTCACAAAAAAGTAAACTCTTGCAAGGTACAACTAGAAATTGCATAGTAACAAGTTAGAAAATAAAACAGCAAATGTATAGAATACTGTGCTCACCTAATATGTACATGACCAAAAACAAACCTCTTTGATTTTAAGAAACTATATAAAAACACAGGTCCACAGAGTGCTACATTTTATGTATCTTAGATACTGTGCTTTTCTTCCTATAGAACTTTTAACATTGTATTTTCTTTGTACTTTAAAAGTACAAGGAACCACATCATTGGCTGTTCACAAGTCAACTTTTTTTTTTTTTTTTTTTTTTTTGAGACAGGGTCTCCTGTAGTTAAGGATGGTTCTGAACTCATAATGTAACCCAGGCCGGCTGGCTTTCACCTCCTGGCAAGCCTCCTGCCTCAGTCTCCTGAGTGCTGGGATTACAGGTATGCATCACCATGCCCAACTAATAACCCAACTTCTATCTAAGGAAATGATATCTACTTATTTCTATATAACAAGATCACATCTAGATGACTTACACATCTATTATAAATGCCATATTTAGTTTAATAATATAATGGCTCTCAACTTCAGAGGTCTGACAATGTGTTCCAAGCAGATGAAGAAAACATTCAGTAGTGTTACAGTTTGCAGTCTTTCTTATCTGTATCAAAACCTATAAAAAATCTGTGTACTTCTCTAGCAACAGATGAAATATGTAAATATATCCAACATGTGGGTTGGGATAGAAAGGGGTTAAGAGGTACTCATGGCTTAAATAACCAATTCTTAATAAAAGAAGAAGGCCTTCTGTTACACAGAGAACCTCAAAGCTGCCCAAGTATCTCTCAGGAGGCTTTTGTCTTTTGCTGGCTGCAGGGTCCTCTTTTGTTGCTAGCTTTACTTCTGACAGGTAACTAAGGTTTCTTTTCATGCCATTTGATATATAAACTATATGCCTTGAACTGATATTATAAACTTAAACTCACATAAGTCTGTAAACATATATCGCTAGAGAGAATACCCCTACTTAGGGACTGCTGCTATCTACGGTTCCTTTGATAACTTCTAGAAGCAGACTACTTAGAAACAAACATTTAATCTGCAAAATGGACAGAATGGTAACACTTAATCTAAGTAAATGTAGTTTTAAATAATTTCTGAATGCAATGGTGAGGTCAATTACATTTTTGTGACTAAGATTGTCCTCATAAACAAAGGATAATTACAGACACTCATTTATTAAACTGCCTGCGACATAAGTAAGCAACAGAGTGCTTATTGTGGTCTTAAAGTATATTATTGACAAAAAGTTTATATTTCTGAGGAAAATTATTTTGGAATCTAGCAGGTATTCAGAAATAAATACTTCTATTCAGTATGATATTATTAAATCTTGTTTATAAAACAGAAACTGCACTAGACACAAGTAGTACAGGCAGGCATTTTGGCCCAAATACTCCAAACACCAGCCTTATATCAATTGGTCTTGCCCTAAAATAAGAAAGCTTTTATTCTTATACAAATTGTTACAATTATTTTAGCTCTGTATTCATATATATATATACACACATTTTATTTGCATATATATTTATTTATCATATATATATATATATATATATATATATATATATATATATATGATCCAATCAATATACATACATACAAACACACCATAGAATGAAAACTAGATCGGGCAAATTACCATACTAACCTATGAGGACAATCAAGTAGATGGTTAATTAGCATCAAAAGAGTCTGCTGTTAAGGTAAACAAAACACATAATTTGTGGAGCCAATATAATTTTAATATACTCACAAGGGCCAGGAAATATCTTCCTTGCTGTATATTTAAACAGAGTGTTTACTAAATGGTTATTCCCAAATTAATAATCTCTTCCCCTGAAAATCTAAGGAATAATGCAGGCAAGGACATAAAAGCTTTCTGCTGCTTTATTAACAACAATGGCTACTGATCTGTGAATAACCTGGGAAAATGAAGATTACTGAATTACTTTAGCAATCTATCCAGCCATCACCGCAAACAAGGTTTCACAATGATAGATCATCTCACCCTCTGCTGTTTATCTCATGAAACACTTTGTCTTGATCATTCTCTCCTGAAGCGTAAAACAAACAATCATACAAACACAATCATGCTTACTCTATATTTTGTGGAGCATCTCTTTGCCAACATGTAATACTATTAGAAAGAAATCTGTCTTTAAAATAATATACAAATGATTTACAAAATGAGGGATGTGGATGTGCTTACTCTATTTTCCAGAATTCTTCAATTTATACAACTTCCATTCAAATAGTCAAAAAGTCTTCAACTAGCTTTTGGGACAAGATTTTTGTTACTATATACTACATTTCTAATTGGATAAAGACAGTTTTAAATTGAGATAACACATCTCAGAAGTTACTTTTTTCCTTTTTCACTAACTAATAAGGGGTTGATGATGGTGAGAATTAGAGTCCTTAAGATACTGAAACATTAACTTCTTTCCTAGAAAAAAAGACACCTATGCACACTGTGATAGCTAATCTTGACCATCAACTTGACTGCCTCAAGAGACAACTCATAGGTTAGTAAAGCATGCATCTGGGTATGTCTGGGTGGATCATGAGACTAGCTTTAAGGACTATAATCTGCTTCCTGGCTTTGTCCTCTCTGGCTCTTCCCCTGCTCTCTGATTCCTGGAGGCTATCAGTTGAGGTGTTTTCTTCTACCATGCTCTGGTCTAATATTTCTGCCTTGGACCACCAGATCATGGACTGAAACCTCTAAAACCACGAGCCAAGATAAATCTTTTTAAGTCACAGATGTCAGGCATGTTGACTAAAACACACATCTACATAAAACTTGACATACAACTTCAGGATATTTAACTTCAAAATTTCTGACATTCTAATGATTGATTAGAGACATGAGATGACAGTTTTAGAACCTATCAATTTGAACAATTCCCCTTACTCTGTTGATACTTCTGAAACTGTTTATTTTAAGCAGATATATATGGGGTTTAAGTTTGTTTATGAATAAGTGAAGACAGTCAAATACAAAAGAAGAAAAAGTAAGAATATCATTATTGTTTCTAGATTTGTGAAATAAAAAAAAAGTAGAAGAGAGAAAACTTCATGGTGGGCTCAAGGCAGCAGCACTCAAGATGTTTCAAAGACAATCACCAAGATCTGCAGGTACTGGGCCAAAGGGGTGGAAAAAGTCTAACTATAGGGAGACAACTTGAAGGAGAAATCCATCGCATCACATCCCGTAACAGTGGTGTTTAGAGCAAGAAGCAGGGCTGCTTCTTGATCCCAGTGCTGCTAAAAGAACAGGATCAGCAAATATATATTCTTAGGAGAAGTTCAAATCTACCTAAGGAAACAAGCAGAATATGGCAGTAACTGCCTGTCTGCAGACTGGCACCCAAGCTAGCAGCCACCACCCAGTGTTCATCTGTCCTAACTTCCCTCATACTTGGAGACAAAGTCCAGTGAACAAGACAGTCACACAAATGGCTTCACCAGATTAAGGTCCCAAGGAAAGCATGAGCCAGAGAACCACTCAGATGATACACACTTTCTACTATATTTTTTCAATTTTATTTATTTTTTAAATTGCTCTTTCCCTTCATTTTCTCTTTTATCTCAAACCTCTCTCTACCATTACTGATGCTTTGTATTTCTGAGTTACTGAAAGAACACAAAACTTACTAAACTAGTTCTAAATTGTATACTGATATGTAACTGGCATTTTCCTTGGCGATATTACTTGTAATCATTCTCTCCCTTGCAATTCAGTACTAGGGAACCATACTACACTGACAGAGCTCTCTATCCAAATGGATCTATAATACTCAGCACTAAAACATGAGGTTCATGAAGAAAACCAAGGCAACAAGATACCAAGAAAAATTCCTACCTCACTGAAAGCTGATCTCATAACAAGGAAATACAGGAAGGTTTGGGCAATGATCTCAAAAGACAAATGGTTAAAAAGTTTGAAGAGCTCAAAGAAGAGACAAGCAAATGTATAACATGTTCAATAAGCTCAAAGAGGATTACATAAGCAGATAAATGATTCAATTAAGAAGATGTTCATGGAGCTTAAAGAAGACAAAAAAAATAGCTGATGTAATTACGGAAGTGTATACAGGACAGGAATAGAGACTTTTGTTAAAGCAATAGAGGTTATGAAGAAGAATCAAGCAGAACTCCCGGAAATGAAAAGCAAACCTGCAAGCCAGGCCAGTGGTCATGTCTCTGGTCAATCGGCAGGGAAAATACAGTGACATGAGGACAACACTACTGTAGAAGTCATTTACTCAGTGACACTCTATAAACAACAAGAACTAATGAGAACTTGATTCAAAAGCTCCCACATGACCCTTACAAAGTTAACGTAAGAATTTTAGAAAGCAAGAAAGGGCTCGACAAGGCAACCATAGGTATAAAAATTTAATTTCTGAAATCATTGCAAAAAACTTTTCAAAACTAGAGATTAAAGTGAATATCCAGATAAATGAGGCATCTAGGAAACCCCAATATGTACAATCAGAATAGAACATCTCTACAACACATTACAGAAGAATCCTAGAAATCCAAGACAGAGAGAAAATAACATGGAGTAACTTATAAAAGAATGACTACAAAAATAACAGCAGATTTTTCAATGCAAGTCTTAAAAGACAAGCAAGCTTGAATTCAAGTTTCCATAAACCTAATAAAAAGGTATTCTAGGTTATTATATCATGAAAAATTACCCTTCAAAGTAGATGAAGTTGTAAAAATCCTTTCCTAATGAAGAGAATCTACAGACATTCGTGACTACTAAACAATGCAGAAAACACTTAAGGGAATTAAAACAGAGACAGGAAATCTTAGAGACTAGGAGATCATTAGCACCAAATAGGCCAAAGGAAAGTAGCATCAAATGGGGACAAAAGTTAAACAGAAGGGAAATAACAGAATCATCACCAGAAGAAAAATGCAAAGATTCCATAAATATGGAATAGCAATAATAAGCAATCCATGGTAATAGTGTTAACTTTCCAAGCAAAGGACAGAGATTGGCAGTCTGAATTACGAAAACAAAGTTCAACCTATGATAACTGCAAAAGAGGTATCTTATCTGCAAAGTAACACAAAGACTTAAAGTGAATAGATGGGGAAAAAAACTCATGTAATTGGAACCCTAAGGCAAGCAGGAGTAGCTATCCTAAATTCAGGTACAGTGGACTCAGGCCAAAATGGATCAGAAGACAGAAGGTCACTATACTTTAGCAAGAAAAACAATTCAGTAGTAAGAGACAACAGCCATACGGATAAATGCACAGAATGTCGGTGCATTCATTTTCATGAAGACTTTCTGACATAAAAGAATAGAGAGACATGAATTCAACTGTAGTGGGAAAATGTAATACCTCACTGTCACAATTAAGGAAACCAACTAAGAAAAAACTTAACAAAGAAATACCAGAGTTTAACCAAGTCACTCAACATATGGACTTAACATATGTACAGAGTGTATTGTCTGACAACAGCAAAATTTATATTTTTTTCTCAGCAGCCAATGGAACTTTCTGAAAAATAGAACATATGATCGGTCATAAAGCATGCATAAGTAAATACAAAAAAACTGAAATAACTGAAATGTTTTCTAGTATTCTAATAGAACAGAGTGAGATGAATAGCAAAGGAAGTGGGCAAAGAAATATTCAACTGATTGAGATGTGTCACTTATTTTCATAGATCAAGTATTCTGAAACAGAATCACATTCAGTTTTTTATGTATCACCTATGGATACAAAGTGTTCTGAGGGTGAACACATGACTTACAAGTTCTAAACTATTTACTATCTGACCCTGTATAGGAAAAGCTTTCTTGACCTTTAAGGTTGCAGTTTTGCTAAGGACCTAACTTTGTTTTCTTATTTGCCCTGCTGGGATTCTATGACAGCAGTACTAGTGACAATTAAAATAATAGTAACAACAATAGCAGTAGTAACAGCCAACACTTATAAAATACTTACAAGGCAGACACTATTATTAAGCACTTTCTACATTATTAACTCATTTTAATCCACACAACCTGTAAGGCAGATGGTATTATTCTCCTCCTGAAAAACGAGAAACACAAACTTAAGGATACACAGCTAGTAAACAGCAGAATCATAATTTGATCCCGTGTATCTGGGTCCAAAATATACCTTCCTATTTAGTATCCTATAATTATTACTTTCTCTACACAAGATTAGGGCACATATATCCACTTGCAATCTACCTGAGAATATACCTGAAAATCACAGTCCCAAGAGCAACACTTCAATTTTCCATCTTCACCACCCATTCTAGGACTTCTGAGCCCAGGGCTCTTGTATTTATTCTTTAGCAACGCTTTCTACATGTTCTTGAGAGAAAAAATAAGAAAATTCCTAACAATGGCTCCCAATTCTTGTTTTTAAATTATGAATGCCCATAAATCTCTGCTTAAACTATGGACTCCTTTTATAAAGACAACAGTTCACATATGAATTCCAAGGATTGCACAAAGACTAAAACCTTTTGTCAATATCTCAACGCAGTCATCCTCAGCTTTGCTGTTGCAAAAACAAGTGTTGAGACTCAATAATCAATGTGTATACACACACACACACACACACACACACACACACACACACACACACTTGGAATATTCAGACCTACAAATCAGATACAGAATCAGCATATGCACTACTTTTAGACATAGCATGCCATTGTATGATAGCCAGAAGAAACCAACAGGGTTGGAACCAAGAAACTGGTCAATGTGAAATAGTCTTCCAAGGGTATAAAATGTAGTCAATCTTTGGCTCATCATTATCAGTGATGATCAAATTCACAAATTCAAGTTAGAAGAGCCAGGAGATAGATTTGCTCACAGTGTGATTTCCCTTTTATTTTTATAAATGAGATAAGTATATGGAAAAGTAAAATAATTTCTTTATCTAAACTGGTATCTCTTTATGAGGCAAAAATATTGGAACATGTTTCTAGACCACTATAAAAATGGCTCTTTTTCTCTTCAACAGTTCTGGAAATTAAGTGTACTCCAACAGTGAAAAAAGAAATAAAAATTACATGTTAAAATCTGTCAATCACCAAAAATAACAAAATCCAGAAAAATATTTTTCTTAACATCTTTTTATTCAGAAAAGGTCGTGTAAAGTCATGTAACACATGAGTTGTTTTCCAGCTTTACTTTCTTTTTCATTTCCTCATTTGTAAAACTAGACAACCAGCTGAAAATATAAAAGAGATCTTCCAACTCTAATTTTCATATTACTACCAGAATAATAGGTTGGTTTGGGGAACATAAAAGATTAAGGAGAAAGCTAATGAAGAAAAGAAATCTTCCTGGGGTAGAAGACCTAGAATACCAGGCAAACATGAGAAATTTATGCCAATTGTGCTCTTTCTGACTTGACATGCAATAGGACACATCAACTTTAAACTTTGGAACACTATAAACTTTGGCCAATCTTTCCCTTGGTTTTCTTACAGGTTGATCTAGGTTAACTACTATTTCCTTGGTTTCTGAAAATTTCCTAGAGTAAAAAAATGGTTATTAAAGAATAAAACAAGCAGAATATTTTAGTCTGAAAGATGTTTTTCTACTGGACTTCTCCAAATGTACTTTGGATCTTGGAAGATGTTTTTAAAAAGCAGAGGAAGAGGACACAACCACATAAAATATCAGTGTAGTTTTTAAATCCCTCATAGTTATGATCAAATCTCAGTAACATCTATACAGTTCATTTTGGAAACAGTTCTTTCTTCCTCACTGACTGAATGTATTAAATAGGATGTTTCCTTGCCATTCTATCTATGTGGGTTATAATCTTCAGCAAACTACTTAAAAATGTACGTGCACATTTTTATGTTCTGGATTTTTGGTCTTATCTCATTCTCTTTGCTTAAAGCCTAAAATTAAAGATCAGCTTGTTTCCCACAATTTCCTAAGGTATTAGCAACTTTTCCTTAGGTCTTATTAGAACTATTTTTTTTTTTCACACAAAATACAGAGAGATGTTACTTCAGATAGATCACTCAGTAAGGAGTATTTGGTGGTGATGATTTATTTCTCTGTGCGTGTTTATAAAGTTTACATTATATGCTAAAATTAAAACATTCTAATCCTCCATCTTTAACAGTCTTACCACCTTAAAGAAAGAAAAATGAAATCGAATCTAGGTCACCAAAGAATGAGACACTAGGGCTCACAGCATAGCTCAGCAGCACTTGCCTAGCAAGCACAAAGCCCTGGTTTTGATTCTCCAGCACCACAAACCAGCAGTGGTGATGCACACCTGTAATCTCAGCACTGACGAGGCGCAGGCAAGAGTAGTGCTTGGGCTACACAGTGAGTTCAGAACCAGTTAGAACTAGAAAGAGATGCTGTCTTCTCCTCACCCCAAAAAAGATTAAAAACAGTAAATTATCTAGAAAACTAACAGATGCTCTCCTTTTGCAGAAGTAATAGTCGATGGGCAGTACAGATCAACTTATAAAAAAACATGTAAAGTTTATTTCCGCCCTGTGGTACTATTCCATTTCTCACATGAAAATATAACTCAGTATATAAAACCAACTCTGAACTAGAAGGTAGCTCTGCGGGTGTAGCTAACATACAACATGCTTTTTTTTTTTTTGCCTACTGTTCTTTTTCTTCAGGGAAGAGGAATTATTTTGAAATGTATATAACATACATAACACAGTTAATATATGTAAGTAGTAAAACTTTTAAAACCTTTTTTATTACAACATTGAAGAAAAAAAATGAGAACAAAACAAGAAACAACTGCCTCAGATTGGAGAAACCTATGAATTGTTATATTACCAATCACACAGATAACAGAAATAAATTAATTCATTAAGGTTTAAAAGGTACTTTTTGGTAGATCATGATATTAAAGAAAAGCACTATATAGGTATCCTGATCAGCATCCCAGGCAAACTATTAATCAACTAATATGTAGTAAGAAAAAGTCTGAAGAGTTTCTAAGCTAGAAAAATATATAGGCTTTGATGATTTTCTTCCAGTATGGTCCAATTTATATATCCTGACATATTAATCGGTACTACATACCCCAATAAATAAGTGTCATTTTCTTTGCTCAATAAATCCACTTATTTAAATAATAAAAGCTCTGAGAAGCAATTATTTATTAAAGTTATCTCTAGTAGTTAAAGTGTTATACTGCTTACACAGAATTCATTTAGAATGCAAGGATATGACTTACAGATGTCTTTGAATCCTTCACATAAATATGCATTTATGCCATTTATAACAGTAGCCTTGATGAGAACACCACTGTAACTGGCTGTGAGAAATGCCTAAGCAGCTTATATTAAAACAGAATACATAATAGTAGCTAGAAATCATGGAACAGGTGACACCTTATTCTGATAACCTGATGATAAAGTATAGGCTATGATGTATAGATGGTGGTAGCATTTCTCCTTTAGGTTATAAATAGAAAAATATTTATATGAAATTATACAGCATTATGTAAGAAATCTGTTATAAAATAAAAAGATCACAACCCCATGCCAAGCAAATGCATTTTTGTTATAGATCAAACATAGGCTTATGTATATAAAACATGGGAAGAACTCAGAAATGGCATCTTACATTAGGTAATAACATAAGATGTTTATTTTTTCCACTCCCTCCCACATAAGATGTTTAAGAGTACTTCAAATATAAGAGAAAAAGGATCTTTTTGTTTTTACTATACAGTTATTTACATCTCTCCTTGAAATAAAACTTCAAATGGGAGACTGTTATGGTTTTAGATCTAAAATGTCCTCAACAAATCTAATGATTTCAGAAAGGTGGTGCTTTGTTGGAAGGTAATCGGATCTTGGAGGCACCATTTTCATTGGTGCACTGAGCCATTAGTGATATCATAGCCGAGTGTGTTATGAGAAGTTGGAGCCTGTTTGAAAGGTGTACACTGGGGTCATTCTTCTACAGAATGTATCTCCCTCTCAGGTTCTTCTGTTTTCTCTTCTTTCAGGCTGCCACAGAGTGAGAAGCTTTCTTCTGTTACGTTTCTCCATGCTGTTTCTGCCTTGGGCCCAGCTAACTGTGGACTGAACCGTGAGCCAAAATGAACCTCTCCTCATTTAAGTTGCAGGTTGCAGGCATCATATCCAGCAATAAGCAAGGGACTAGTACAGAAAATTGGTATAGGTGACATGAGATTGTTGCTGAGACTGTACTTTTCTCTCTTTAAGGTGGTAAGACTATTTTATAAGTCATTGGGATTGGTTTATAGGAATAGCTTAGAAAGGCTTGGAGACGCCAACTAGAGAAGCCTCCTAGTGCTATAAACAGCTTACTGGGTAATTCCAGTCCAAGTTGGAATATCAGAACGTTGACAAGCATACAGTCAGTAAAGGCCAAGCTCAGGAGGTTTGCAATTGAAAAAAAGACTCTATTGGAAAGTAGAGTAGAGGTCATACATGTTATTCTGGCAAAGAACTTATCTATATTTGGCCCGTGTCTTGAGGCTCTGCAACAATTTAAGATTAAGGGTAGCAGACTAATTAATCTGGCAGGAAAAAAATGAGAAGACAGTCCAACATCAGGCTGTGGCATGGGTACTATGGGCTACTTTTGGCCAGAGTTATTTATTTATTTTTGAGAAAGGGTCTTGCTCTGTAGTCCAGGCTGGCCCTGAACTCACTATGGAGCCCAGGCTGGCCTCGAACTCATGGCAATCCTCCTGTCTCAGCCTCCCAAGTGCTGGGATTACAGGAGTGCACCACCATGCCTGGCTCATGTCGTGCTGGGGAATCAAACTCAGTAACTTAGCAGTTGACTGCTGAGCCATTCCTCCAGCCCCTTTTAGCCAGATTTATAGTGAGAATTAGGGGCAAATCGCATAGTGGGAAAAAGTTAAATGACTTAAAATTTTGTCCAAAAGGAATCATGTGTAAAGTTCGGGCCGAAAGAAGAGTAGATAATGACATGATTAGAAATACTTAAAAATAGTCAAGTATTTTGAATCGGAACAATAGGAGACATGACTTTAGGGCATCACAGGAAATGACAAGACTTCATTCATCCCAATTTCAAAAGTAAAAAAGTATTAACCCCTCATTTGAGAAGAGAGCCCCTGGACTCTCTACTCTACGGCCACTTTGGGAATTAGTTCCCCAGGAATCAATTCCCTGAGTTTAGCTCTCTCAGCACTCCTGGTTGCTGCAGTTATAATCCAAGGGGATCAAACTATGGCTGAAGCTATTGGAAGACATTGGCATCATCCATATGCTAGATTTTGGGGCATAAAGTATTCAAGAGTATTCGTGCAGGAGGCTGGAGGCTTCCACTCAGATTTTGGAAGGTATGGGAGGCTAGGCAGTATGCCCTCAAGGGCAAAGCATGAAGCTCTGGGAGTGAAGATGGAAATACAGTGAAGACTATAGGAATTTAAAAATGCCAGAAATAAGACAAACTGTAGGCAGTGAAGAGAGTTATCCCAGTAGACAAGCTATATGGGCTGCAACTATCTAGGCCATAGGAGTGGGTCTGTCCGAGCACCCTGAAGCTTACATCTCAATAAAATTTACCATGGGTGCTGAATATGGTACTATAAGATGTAAGGAATGGGAACGTTTACCTTGTGCAATTGTATGTCAAAAATAATTAACTTTATTTCCTTACAAGGGTTCAGAGTTAAGAGTTTTCTTGAGTCTCAGAGACTTTGGACTTGAGACTTTCTAACAATGCTGGAACAGTTGATGATTTTGGAGATTCTCAGAGATGAACCAAATATATGTTATATAATGAAAAGAACAAGAGCCTTTGGGGGCCAAGGGTAAATGATATGGTTTAGATCTACAATGTCCCCCAAAATTCTCATGGATTCAGAGGTGGGGTTTAAGAAGCACTATATTCATCAATGAATTGACCTATTGATGATTTCATTGCTTAATGTGTTGCTAAGAGGTGTACTCTGGTTGGGGGTATACCTTTGAAGGGTATATCTCCCTCCCTGGGTCATCCATCCTCTCTTCTTCCAAGATGCCATGGGGTACGCAGCATTTCTTTGCCATCTTTTTTCATCATGCTGTTAATGCCTTGCAGCTAGCCAAGTGTGCATTGAATTGTCAGCGAAAATCAACCTCTCCTCCTGCAAGCTGCAGATGTTGGTTATATTGTCCCAGGAATGGGAGATCAGCTACTATAGAAACAATAAAGTATACTTATTTATTTGTTTTTATCTTTGTGGTGGTGCTGTGGATAAAATCTTTAAACCTGTGCCACTTGCAGAATTCTGACAAAGGCTGTGCAGAAGATAAGATAGTAAAGTTCAGGTAACAATCCCCACCTCGGGGTGAGAAAGGCTGGGGCCCAGTGTTACAGCATTTTTCTAGCATGTGGGAGGCCCTGGGTTTGACCAGCAAGTACCAAGAAACAATAAAACAACAAATGGAAATGTTTCAGTCTTTCAAAAAGCTAAAGCTATCTTTGGGGAAAATATTTAGGTAAAATATAATGCACCGGGGTCTCTCAGTCTGATATTTTTATCATTATAGGATAAATAAAACTTTTAAATATTTTCTATGAAACATAAATGAAATAAAATAAAATACTGACTTAGAAATATACCAATTGTGAAAGGAATGCAGAGATGTGGTAGAAAGAGTACTGAGACTAAGTTCAGCATAAATATCTCTTATCTGAAATTCTTGAGACAAGAAGCATTACAAATATGAGGGTTTTTTATTTTGAAATATTTGAAATGCATAATAAGGTAATTTATGGATGAGAGAAAAGTTTTAACAAAAAGCGATTTACATTTATATGCCTAATATATGCAGACTAAAGGTAGCTTTATACAATATTTTTAGCGAGATTGCATTTTGACTGTAAGTTGTCCTGTGAGATCAAATGTGGAATTTTCCACTGTGGCATCATGTTGGAACTCAAACTTTTAGATGTTGACACATTTAGATTTCAAAGTTTCATTATAAGATGTCTAATCTGTATTTTATTTTCATAAAGCAGCAGTAAGGAAACCTGTCACTTGACAATGATGTGATCATTCTGTCCCTGGTCCTTAAGTTCTGTGGCAATGAGTACAGCACGGTAATATGAGAGAGAACCGTGTGATTCCTGTAGATCAGGCAATGAAACAGAAACAAATTATGACTAGAAAACCGAGCACTTTGCTCTTAATATCAACTAACAGAACGACATCTGGTCCTAGAGGATATGCGGTTCCCTATTCACCCCAAATTTGATCTGTAATCAGAGGAGTAAGAGTTTGCTTGGAAATATACAGACATAGCATATTTAGGAACAATTCACTTACAAATTTATAACTTTGCTAGTTCTATTCATATAGTCACATATTTAGGAAATGCAAATTTGAGAAAACTTACTTTTGGTAGTAATACTAGGCTAGATTCTGTAACAACACCTCTTGCTAATACCAAAAAGCTCAATCTTCACGAAACCTAATTCACAATTCATGCTACACTGATAAGATCAAAGGAAAAGAAATGTCCTTGGTAAGTGACCCATCCACAAGCAAAGCCATACACAGACAATATAAAACTCAAATGAAAAACACAGCATTGAGCAATGAAGACTGTGATAGAAATCTGAGCTATGAAAAAAGCCTCATGCCTGTATCCTCATGTGGGACCTCTGTCTGCCTGGGGCTCCATTACTAAGTGAGCGCTCCCTGAGAAAAAGCAAATGGTCCCAAGTTTGTGGACTCTTACAGATGAAGCACACAAATTATTCTGAAAGGAAAAACACCCTAAATTTAAATCATTAATCAAGTAAAAAATTCCAAAAATAAGAGAATTGCACAAAAAATAAACTATTAAGTAAATCATTAGAAATAACATGGGAGCACTAGTTCTAGATAAACTTTAAACACTATTATTAGAATTAACAAATAGAGAATGTAAAATGCCTAAGATGAGACATTTAAAGATACAGAAAGAATAAAAAATGAACAAGCAAAAGAAAATATCAGAAATAATAAGAAAAATGGGATAAGAACTTATAAAAGATAATAGTGAAATAAAAATGAATAGGTTAAACTATAGGTTAATCATGAGTGAAAATAATTAATGAACAGAGATACTGATCTCAAGAAAGTATGAAGAGTGTAACCAGAAAGACAAGGAAACATAAGTACATGAAGATATTAGGACAGATGAAACGACGTGCTGAAGTCTAAACATGTTTATTTGGATTCCAAAGTTGAATGGAGAAAAATAATACTTTTGAAGATACTGGCTGATTTTTAAATTGGTTAATGAGATAAATTCACAGACACAAGAAAACACAATACATTTAGTTGAACTATATACAACTAGGTCAAAAGTGGTTGAATATTGGTAAGTTCATATGCAAAACCTATGCTAAGCTAGATGAATAGCAAAAAAACCCCTTAAGATTCAATTCAGAAAAATGCACAACACCAAAACTAAACTATCTTTAAACTGTCTGAGAAAAGTTGCTACAGAAATGGCGCAATGGTTAAAGCACTTGTGTAACAAGTGCTAAGTCAAGCACTAAGTACCTGAGTCAGATTCCCCAGCACCACATAAGCTGGGCATGGTGGCACAGGCCTGTAATCCCAGCACTCGGGAGGCTGAGACAAGAGGACTGCCATGAGTCCAAGGCCAATCTAGGCTCCATAGTGACATAGTGAGTTCAGGACCAGCCTGTGCTACCGCGCAAGATCCTGTCATAAAAAAAGAAAGGTTTCTGAGAAAAGATATCATTTACAAAGAAATGACAATTTCAAATACACACAAACTAAGAATTTACTACCGACGATGCAAACTAGAAAAACTTAAAAATTACACACTTCGGAAAAAAAGCAGCAGGTTCCTGTTAACAGGACTCATGCTCAGCTAAAAATATTTCAAATATGATTAAAAATATGTAAGAATATGCAAATCAGATCCCTAACACAGACTTGGAAACCTGAAATTTAGAAGAATAAAAAAGACATCACAGACAAATACTAAAAAGTTGGAAAAGCTATTTGAATATCAGGCAAAGTAGAATTTAAGAGAAAAAATTATGAGACATGAAGAAAATCAGCAGATATTGTAAAATATTAAATTTATGAGGAAAATTAAGCATGTATGAATTCCTATGTCTTTAATAAAATACCTGAAAAAATTAAAATGAAATCTGACAGACTTATGGAAACTGACAAATCCCACATTATAATGGGAGTTTTCAAAACACATTTTTCAATTAGATATAATATTCCCTAGCACATATGGACAATTTCTAAATATTGAAGATATTCTAGGCCATAAAGTGAATATCAGCAAAGTAAAAAGAATCAATAGCATAAACATATCAAAATACATGTGTAAGATACAGAAAAACAAAAAGAACTTTGTAAACATAAATGCTTATATTAGAAAATAAGAAACATGAAGAAAGTTGACCCTTGAACAATGAATTATGTGTATTCTCTATGCAGATATTTTTGAGATTTGTGACTATTTGAAAAAGTCACAGATGAGCTGCATAACCTAAAAGTATTGAAGAAATTATGAAAAAGCTAAATATATCAATGTATTCATGATATACTGATAAGAATATATTCTATCATTTAATACCATAAAATATATCAATAACATAAATCTTACCAAAACTTTATGAACATAAATCACAAAATGTGCCCAAGTGGAGAGAATTTTTGAAAAAATGTATAATAAACAGATTGCGTTACGTACTAGAATACTGCAATTTCATAGCCACCTCCTGCTGCTAATATGAATTCAATAATTCAAAGTATTTACTTAAAAATACTGAATGACAAGTAACTGTCTACATTGGAATTCTCCCTGTAAACTGTGTATCTTCTTAAACATGGTCTTTCATGATTCATGCATATTTTTCACCTTATGGAACATATATTAGTTATAAAATATGTGCAAATTGGCTGCTTATATTGGTAAGACTTCAGGTCTATTAGTTAATCTTAAGGAGAGTCAAAAGATGTACCCAAAATTTCCAACTGAATAGAGTTATCAGTACTCCTAACCTTCACCTTGTTCAAGGGACAGAGGAGGGGAGAGATCAACTAAATAAATACACCGAAAAAGCAAATTAAGGGAGACAGTAAAGAACAGGAATTAATCAAGCAAGACACAAAGCTATATAAGATCTTAAATTTTTTTTTTGATTTTTGAAAAACATAATAGATTTGAAAACTTGCCAAAGGTTACATGGTTAATAAATGGAGAAGCCACAATTTCAATCAAAACAGTCTGCCTCCACTGTCCAGATTCCTAGCTACTGTGTTACTATACCTGCTAAAAAGCTAAGAATACAGAAAAGCTTGCTACATTTGACTTGATCTACACCTCCATAGCCATAAGTACAGTAAGACAAGATACATGCAACACATTAAACTAAGAAAAGATGAGTATCTGGAATATATTTAAAACCTCATACAAATCAAAGAGAAAGACAACAAACCAATAGGCAAATGAATAAAGGACAGAAAAAAGTATTCCCCAGAAACCCGAAATGGCAATAAACATAAGAGAGGCTTAAGATAATCAGGAAACACAAGATAAAAGTGCAATATGATGCTATTTTGTGTGAGTCATGCTGACAAATATTTTAAAATGTTGGCAAATACCTGAAGTTAAGGAGACTCATACACTTTTAAGAAGATATTATTAGTACAACCAACTGGAGAAACAATTGAGCCATGCTCTAAAATGTTAAAAATATTCCATGTATCAGAAATTCCAGTCCAAGATACATATCTTACAAAAATTCCTGATCACAAATATTCTAAGACATAAGCATGGATGTTAACAGCAAAAAATCTGGAAACAGCCTTTATCCATTGCCAAAATATATGAAAAGATTATGATATGGTCTCATTAAAGTACTATATTATCAATGAAAATTAAGATGGTGCTTTGGAACACAATGTTGACTGTAGAAAGAAATTCAAGTATTTTTATAAAGCTCAAAAAATAGGCCAAACCAAACATATTGTTTAGGTGAATAGCAAGCAAATTAATATGCAGATTATATATTAAAAAGAAAAAAGTATACATTTCTAAATAGTAAATTTTGAATAAAACATGTTTTTGCTCAAATTTTCATATTATTTCAAGCATCATCTTTAAAAGAGACTAGATCCAATGCCAAACTTACCTGCAAAAGCACTGGGGCAATTCTCCTTGGCCATATAATGGAAACAAAAATGGTGTGTTGCCATACCGCCCAAGGCAGTGAAGAAAGTGTTTAGTAGCTTTGAGACCATCTATGGTACTGCTGTTGGTCTCTGATGTCATTGCAATCGAATGCAGGACAAAATGCTGGAGATTGGGGGTTAATTTTTGAGTTTTTAAATATTCAGAAAATGTAATTTCTTCATAGGCTATGAAAGAAAAATAAAAATTACAAATTAAAATCAGAACTGACCTGTTTAAAATTGCCTCAGAAAAAATACAATTATTATTCTGTTCAAAAAGCTGTATAAAAGACAAAAATAGTATCATCATTATTATATTTTGGACACTTCATTAAACAAAAAAAAGAAACTCATTCTCCTAATCAGTCTGATTACTTCATCTTAAGCTCTAAATGACCAACAAATCACTGTTCAATATTTTATGTATTTATAAAAACAGAATGCCATTGAATAACTCAATAGTGTGCTATAGTAACATTTAAACTACATAATGCTAATAATTGTATTTGAAAATATTAAATATAGCTGGGTCTGGGAGTGTAGGTCTATAAACAAGCCAGTACACAGAGAGGTTGAGGCAGAAGGATCCCAAGTTCCAGTCCAGCATATGCAACCTAGGGGATTAGCAAGACCTTGTTTCAAAGTCAAAAAAAAAAAAAAAAGTCGGCAGGGATTTTGCTCACTGTGAGGATCTAAGGCTCAATCTGTACTACAACCAACACAAAAACAAAGAAAATATTAAATACGACAAAATTAAAATCTGCTCACAGAAAAGGTACAAATGTGAATTTTGTTAAATGTATACCTCTTAGTGAAAATTAAAGCAATGTACCATTAATAAAAGGTAATATAAGACTAATTTTCTGTAGCTACTAGAATCAATCACATTGCCATATAATCACACACTAAAATATGAGAGACCCCTACAAATAACTGTTTTCAATCAAGAACAAAAACAATGCTGCCTGTAATCACAGCATTCAGGAGGCTGAGACAGTTGAATTTCAGTGAGTCCAAGGCCAGCCTAGGCTCTATAGTGAGTTCAGGACCAGCCTGGTCTACAGAGCGAGGCCCTGTCTCAAAAAAAAAAAAAAAAAAAAAAAAACAATGTAATTGCACAATTAAAGGAAGGAAATATAATCCCCAGCCACTATGGAGAACAACCTGGATATACCTAGTGGAGTTAAAGGTTTAAGAGTGA